>JALJVW010000172.1:2947500-3585000 GCA_024865655.1 Emberiza elegans
GTTATCTTCCACAACAAGCCAGATATCCTCTCTCCAAATCCAGCCGCTCTGCACCACAGAAGCAGTGCAAGGGATGCAGTTTCTGGCATCATTTCTGGCAGCATTGGGGTGAGGTGTAGGAGTAAAAAAGCACATGAGTGAGGAGAGGTATAGTGGCATGCCTGGCACCAGTTAGCACAGCCCTTTGTCTCTCCTGCTGGTCCTGTTCAACTCTCTGCAGTGGCCTACAAAAAAAAAACTACAGAGAGTTTATGATTTTCTATTATGTATGAAAGGAATGGCATGTCAGAAAAAAATTAATGTGCTTGTGCTTAGACAGGCAGGAAAGCAGAAGGACAAATTATAACATAAATATTTGTAGTGGGAGAATTATAAACAGGAACAGAGCTGATTAGCTTAGTTTGCAAAATGCTTATTTGACAAAAGGCCTCTTAGAAAGTAATGAATCCTCTGCAAATGATAAAACAATTCATTTAATGGAGTTCGGATATTAAAACCTTTAATGTCTCAACTGCATGATGCACATTTCTGCAGCAGAATTTCCCTTTTGGAGAAGAAACATTTAATTTAGTTTTTAAATTAGTTATAAAGCCAGGCCATAATCTGGAAAACATTATGCACATGAGCAGTTTTCAGGGAGAAAACCGTGTGTACCAGGCTCAATGGGAGGCTCATGGGCAAACATGCATGTGCATCTGTAGGGGATTGGCATCACTGATGAGTTATGTATCACCAGGATAGGTTCCATTCCACAAAAACAAGTGATGACTCTCATCAGTGGGTCTAAAAGAAACATGTATTCAAGCAAGTGAAACTTGTTTAACTGTTTCACCAAATGAGGACAACCTCAGTGGGAAGGGGTGGTGGGGCAGGGTGCTCTGTGCTCAGCCAAGCACAGCAGCAGCTTCAGGGAGGTCACAGCTGGGTCTGTGGGCAAACAGTGGGTTTGGAAACCATGCTTTGGTGTCTGAGCCTCTGTGCTGGGTCACAAGTGTCTTTTCTGGTCTCAGCTGTACTTCAAACCCAGCTGAGAGAACCTCTTTTACATGGCTGTTTTCCAAGCAGTGGTCTGCAAACCAGGAAGAATCCATCACAAAAAAGTCACCAGCAAACCTAATAGAAGCCACCCCTTCCCTCATCATTCTGCTCCCTCATACTTCCATGTGTACATAGGAGGAAGCAAACTGGAGAGGTAATAAAAACAATGAACATTCAGTGGTCAGACCAGGTTTACTTGTAGTTTTCAGGTAGTCCATGAAAACCATCAAACCAGAATGGACATGATGGACCTTGAATTTTCTTCCCCAGTGAAAAAAAAAACAACAAAGAAAACCAAAAAACAACCAAACCCTCCCTCAAAAAACAAAACAAAACAAAACCAAAAAACCAAAAAAAAAGAGAAAGAAAGGTTTTAATTTCTTAGGCTGCCAAAAGGTTGATTGATTTAGCTTGAGAAAACAGTCTCTGCTTTAGCCCTTTCAGGGGAACCATGTGTTTTTGGGGCTGAGGGCTGGAGCTTGCTGAGCTCAAGCCTGATTAGAGGCTACTGAGCCATCTGTCCTGTAATGTTCCACTGAGCACATGGGCTATGGATCTGCTTCCATCACAGTCAAGGGCAACTTCCCTACTGACGTAACAGCAGGGATGACCTGGTCTGCACATCTCCCTCAATTTAGACCGTCATAATGGTGAGAGACATAAAGCAAAGCTGCACCCTCTGAGTACCACCAATGTAGCACATAGGGTAGAAATTTCCAATTTAACCATTGTTAAATAACAATACAAGAACAGCAGGGCAGTGTTCAGTTTCCTTTTAGTTTTGTTATGCAATGCAGTATCAAGGAAGCACAAGAGAATTAAAAACAATACTTAGAGTGGAAGAACTCCAACTCCTTAAGGAAAACTAGAGATTATATTTTGCTAATGTTACTTATTTTACTAAGTGTTAAACAAACAAAATCCTTTCAAGATAGCCACGACATAATTTAGAATAGAAAAATAACATCTGATAGCTTAGCTGAAAGGTTGAATGGAACTAACAGTGCTAATAAAATTTTATTTTTGGTATTAATTTCCACTTATCAAACCTGGTTAAAGTGGCTTTCCACACTGGTGTCAAAACACGCCTTAATCATTTTCTTAAAAATTTTGCTTAGAGCACACCGAAATTCAAAGCACACAGAAGGTGTCTGCCTCTTACATTCTTTCTCACATCAACAAGGTTGCATTAGGAAAGTGAGAACACTTTTTTAACTGATAAAACTGAAGATGACAAGAGCTATTAGACCTGAAAATAGGATACTTTCAATTATTTATACGAACTGCTCAGGACCCTCTAGCAAACAGTTTCAATGCTTTTGAGTAATCATATACAGCCTTTGAAGGCAGTGGCAATTACAACACTGATAGAATGGGCTGCTGCATATACACACACACACACACATATTTCTTAAAGGAAAGCACTGCAATGTAAACTTACATATGTGGAGTAAATTTTTCTGAACTTTCAGCCAGAAAGACTGAAATAGACCAGTTTCTGGCACATTATTTTACATTTCAATTCAGCTTTGGTCACTAAGGAAGCAGATTTCTTATTTTGATGACAAGTAACAGAAGTAGGCTCAAACATGATAAAAGCTACTACATCCAGATTATAAAAATCTGGATATACATCAGAAGAAATCATTAGAGAATAGAAAGTAAAACTCTGAGACAAAAAAAAATCAGAGACAGTTCATGACAAGGGCTGTCAGACACATTTTGGCATTTGCTTGGGAGGTCTGTGCTCCTGTGCAGGATCCTCCTTACACACCAGCAGATTGTGGTGGCACAGGTTGTCACACCAACAATGCCAGCAGCACCTTGGGCACTCAGCCCCACCAGGAACTCCATGTCCAGCTTCTCATATGATCTCCAAATTGCCCAAGGTGGGACACAGTCTGTGCCATCAGCCCACACCCTCTGACAGGGTGATGACCTTGTAGGGGCCGATGGGGTGGGAGGGGGGCCCTGCCTGCAGATGTTCCACTGTGCAGGTAATTGGGTAATTGCTTAAAAAGAGACCTTGGCATCACCTTGGGGAAAAGAGCTGGTTGAGTGGGGGTGCCTTGCTGCCAGAGAGGCTTAACATATGTTAATACTGAGTAGAAAGATCTCTGCCTTCCTCTAGGCTGGGTTTAGGGGGTTTGTTTCCCCTTGAGTTAAGCAGGGCTTGCAGCATCTCACTCCTCCACCACTGCTCGAAGCTTGGCAGCTACACAGGCCCCCCTGCTGTTTTCAGGGTATTTATCAGCTCTGTTCATCATTGGCTCTTCAGTGAAAGCTGCATTTCCCGTGCAATGGGTGATGGCAGAGCCATCCTGCTATGCCTCTGTCACACACTGCAGACCCATTCCAGACATTACTAAAAGACACAGAAGAACCAATTGCATATGGATTTTTAAAGGCAAATGAGATACAGCCTGATTAATACAGCTTAAGGTGAAGGAGGAATCATCAAAACTTCTTTACATAAAAAAGAAACAGGAATCCTGTTCTTGTGTTATCAATCAGGCTGTTCCACACCATTGCTGGGAAGGTCTACACTTGCATGTCAGTAGTTGCAGCCACCTCAGAATTCCATTGCTACTTGGTCCTGAGGGACTACAAGCAGTAGAAATGATGTGTGTGTAAATCCTTACTGCAAAAATCACTATTTGGTCCCATAAAGTATGAAAACTATGAGAGAAAAATCACACTTTTCATTAGCAGAAATGTCCTGCTGTTTCATCATCTCTGAAAATTGACTTAACTGCTGATACTGTTAGTGAAGCTGCAAGTTAAGGAAAAAAGCCCTCAACCACTACAATAAGCAGGGCCACCCCACGCAATGAGTTCCTGATCTGGACACCTCTCAATCTGCAGAAGGGCAAACCTTTCTTAATTACAGAAATCAATGTTAAATCTTGGTAAAATACCAGATTGTCACAATTTTGTGTAAAGTTTGCAATGCAGTGTTCTCCTGTCCTGCAAACCATAAGCACGCACAGTAGACAAAGCACATCAATACTATACCAGGCAAGAAAGAGTAAAAGTTGAAAACTAACAGGCGCTGGCTGAGGCTGGGCCAGGACGGTGTGGTTTCCAGCTGAAGCCAAAATGGTGTCTGCTCTTACCTGGCCACCTGCAAAAATGATAGGTGCAGAGGCAGGTTTGGGACGGTAGGGGATGGTGGCACCTTTGGGTGGGGACTGCAGACAAAAACACAAAGCGGTCAAAATGTAAAACAAAGCAAAGCTTGTATTAAGAAGATGTCTCTTTTTATAAATATTGGTCACCTCAGACAACAAGGCATGCAGGTAACCCAGCCCAGCCCACCCTGCCCTCCACCCCATCAGACCAAAAGCACGCTAGAGGCCTCCTGTCCGGGCTTCAAGGGAGGAGCTGAGGACCTGAGTGCATGGCCAAAAGGGAATGGTGACACCCATGGTTTCTTTACTGCCACTGTCAGATGAAGCTATGAAGCTTCATTAAGCATGTTAAGGCATTTCAGGAAATATGGGCACAATTTTGAAAATTGTCAATCATTTGAAAATTATAGGCATTTTCAGCAAGGGTTAAAAGGCCCAGATTTTTATATAAATTCATTTTGTGTATCATTTAATCTAAGGGCTAAAAAACTGCCATCAACACGAAACTTACTGGTCTGATGCAACGACCTGAAGCAAAGAGTCCTGGCTGGTCAGAATTATTTCTATTTTAAACAAGACCTGGATGTTTTCTGCCTCATCAGAATAAAATGTGTTTCTTTCAGAATGACTGCAGCTCTGTTCTGGACCTGGTTATTGTTCAACAATATCATGACAGCCTTTGACTCTAAATCTCGCTGCAAGAGGCTCTCAAACACCAGTAAAAGCTGAGTTTAACAGAGCCTCTGGAAATCCCTCGCTCAGGAAGGGCAGGCAGCACCCCAGGGGAACCCATGGCAATTGACAATTATTAATAATGTGTTTGAGCATCTCCTGAGTCAGAAGGGACACACAGGGTGCCCGCTTACCTCCAGCATCACCACACAGATCTGCTTCACACACTGGATGATGGCGTCGGGAGTGCCGGATATGGTCACTGCACGCTCCGTTGAGTTGGGCAGCATGTCCCCTGCCACCTGCACCTGGGCTCCTGTGGACTTCAGCAGAGACAGAGCAAACAGACACTGTCACTGCCATGCAGGCAATGGCACCTCTGCAGTCTTTCACTGAGACAACAGAGGGGGTGCACCCCTAAACTCTCTGTCCTTTCTTTGCCGGATGTGGTAGAGCCCGCATGGAAACTCCTACCCTGGACATGCATTTGGCCGTTCAAGCCAGTTTGCTAACACTACCACCCAAGGGAGGTTAGTCATCAGTAGCTGAGAGCTGAACTTCAGGAGAAGCATTTTAACCCTCTCAAAGACTGACAGTTGCAGTGCTGACTAAAAAGTGAAAAGGGTGAAATGAAGTACTCTTCAATAATAAAAAAGTAATA
Source organism: Emberiza elegans (assembly GCA_024865655.1). NCBI lineage: Eukaryota > Metazoa > Chordata > Aves > Passeriformes > Fringillidae > Emberiza > Emberiza elegans. The sequence goes on from JALJVW010000172.1 coordinate 2,953,003, forward strand.
AGAAAAAACCCAGTAATTGAAGAAGCTCAGCTAATCAAACGAGTCACTCTTTAATCTACTAATAAATGCCTCTTTAATCTACTGATGGCTGACTTGTGTCTCTTGTTGAAATTCAGGCTTCCTTATGCTATATGGTACAGAAGCACTTCTAAATCATAATTAGTGTTGATTAAATTAATTTTTAGCTCATTAATGAAACCAAGAAAGTAATGAGCCACTTTTGGGGTTTTTCTTTTTGCACTGTTTTTTAAAATTTGATCTTGGCACTAGTGTGTTTTAGTTAAAAAAAAAAAAAGAAAAAAAGAAAAAAAGAAAAAAAAAAGGAGGCCCAAACAACCCTTGACATTATTGCACAAACATAGAAGACATTTACAGTGAATAGAGAAAAACCCAGGCATTTGATGTTGACCAAGCTCTTTAATATATTGCACAAAAGATCTATTCCTGAGTGTTATTGCAATGCAGCATTTGGGCTTTAAAATACAAGTATTTTCAGTAACCATTGACTTTGTATCAGCCAGCAAGGAGTTAATTTGTCTTAGTTATACACAACATGTGTTATCCTTCTTTCCAAAGACTGATTAATGTACTGATTTCATCTTCTGTTCACTAGTGCTGTTTAAGGCCAAAGTATCAATTCCATGCCCCATAACACACTTTGGAATTTCACCATAATTTGATCAATCCCTCATGCTTTTACTTTCTTTGTTTCATAATCTTATCTCAAAAATAGTACTGCAACCCTATATGTTGTTGACTGCATGACTGAACAAAAAAGACCCCTCCTCTTGCAACTGTTAAGTGTGTTATATGATGACAATTAGACCACATCTTGGGCTGGATGCTCCTTGATTTCCCCCTCTTTCCTGGTATTTGCTTTTTAATGTACATTCCTGGGTATCTGTACATCCAGCACAAAAGACTGCCAAGTACCAGAGTCATTTATGCATTTACGCCCAGTGCTAATCTTGTTTATTCTCTGACTTTGGTCATTTATCAGTAGCAAAAAACAAGTAATATTTTGTCCATTATCCTTATGCTTAGGAAGATGTGCAGTGTGACTTCTTGCAACATTAACCTCATCAAAACACCTATTTGGCCAAAAACTATCCTTTTACTTCCTTGTACCAGACTACAGGCAATTGCTTCTGAAACTATGCTCACCAGGATAATCACTTCAGTCACTTAATTTAACCAACAGACCAATCTCACCTTTAAAAATCTATGTCCTGGGCACATTCCCACAGTGCTCTGAGTGAAGTTACCAATATTTAATATAAAATCTAAAGTATGGACAGCTGTAAAACCTAGAGCTAAGCAATCACTAGCACACAGTTCACACTCATGCCTGCTTCTGTTTTAACACAACTAAAAAATAAACTTAAAAGCTCCTTAAAACTTAGTGTTTTCGATCCACATTTTACATTAAAAAAACAGAGTTTCAACTTTGTGGAGACTGTCACAAGCCTTTTGTTTTGACACAGGCAAATTAAAAAAATTGATCAACATGTTATCTTAGTATTCAACACTTCATCCCATGTTGGAATGAATTCAAATTTAGAAGGAATATTGTCACTTCCTCCAGAATAACAATCCATTTTTCTGAAAAGTCCTATTCAGATTTTCTCTATATAACTGAGCATGTGCCTGATTTTCTTGTATGAGTGGTTACAAACACCAGATCCTTGCCTTGGCATGTGCTATATTGTTAACAGTCATGCATGGAAGAGTTAAAACAAGCACAGTATGGTACTTTTTGCATTTTTTGGTTAGACAAAAAAGTGGCTCCTAGCACACTGAATGAATACCTCTAGATAAAGTCCGGACTAAAAAAAATTCTGCATATGTTTGGAATGCATCAAATCAGGTCACCTGTGGCCCAGTGACATTAAGGAGAAACAGAGAAGGTGCATGAAAATCACACTTTTCTAGAAAGTAGGTCTATTAGATTGGAATCCCCAGTGCTGCTTGGGCTTTTCTCTGACTGTAGGGATGGTAACTAATTTGGAAATGGCTGCAGCTCTTTGACTTGGGGTCCCCTGAGTATTTCTGGGCAGGGATTTGTGCTGGAAAAGAAACTTGAAGAGCCACTTGTCACTGTTGCTTTGCTTAATTGTGCATGGAAGACTTTATACGCTGCAAAGCTGTTTCTCTATTTCACATGTGGTCTTTAGTGTCAGGAAAAGTACAAGTGCAGCTGTGCTGGACCCCCTGCTTCTCTCAGACCAAGGCTTTTCCAGGGTTTCAGTTGACACATGCTCATGTTGGTGTGATCAGCAAAGTGCAGTGGGTGATGCTGGCAGGGCACACTGCAGCAGGATGCTGAGCTAGCCAGTGTCCCCAGCACACATGCCAAGACTTACCTCCCTGATTTCTTTGATTTTGGAACCTCCTTTTCCTATGAGGGATCCACACTGACTTGCTGGGACGACGAGCCGCAGTGTTACAGGCGGTTTGCTTGTCACCGAGCTGTTTGTCATCGAAGCGTTGATGTCCTGTAATCACAGTGTCAGCGAGCATTAGTGGGGGATTTGTCACTCCTGGTGAGCCCTGAAGGGCTCAGAGCAAATGCCCAGGCTGTCTGTGGAGACCTGGGGAGTGTGCAACCAGCTGTGGCTGGCTTTTGTGGTAAGGAAAGCCCACCACAACAGCTCTGCTGGTGATATACACTGTAAGCATGAATCTGCCTGTGCCAGAGGAACCCTTCAGATGTCTGGCATTGCAAGATCCATGCTGCGGGACCAGAGGGCAGGACTAGGAGGAGGAGGTGGTGTCTGCCACTAAACCAGCCAAAACAGATGGAAAAGGCAAAGAGGCTTTTGGATTCACAGGCTTCCAAAACATGTTTTGGTCTGTTTCGGTCTCTTTTCCACCACCTCAGTTAGAAAATTTATGCTGTGTAATATGTCTCTACATTTCACGTCTCTCTCCAGATTTGATTCAAAGGAAAAAGGTTAAAAAAAGGAATGACAAAGAACATGTGAATAATCTGAAGCAGAGAAAATCAGATGATTTTGATAAGTGTTCTGCCGCCCTCTAGATTTAATTTCTCTTTTGTAGCAGGTCCATAAATATTTGTAGATCTACACAATTTCTAAAATCTTTTCCATCCAAGATGTAACCAAAGTACAAAAAGCTCAGCAGAATAGTAATTGCCTGTGTCCAGGTAATGAAACACATCCATGTATCCCACTGTCCAAGGAGACTACATTACACACTCCCCTAAGCACTTCAACTTGTTGCAAGGTTTAAATTGTTTTAACTATATTTTGTTTGTTCAAAATCTTGTAGGCGAGACAAAACAATCCCTCTAAAGACTTCATCACAGAGTAAAACACAGATTTTATCTTTCCACTGATCAGTGGGATGCTTTGAGGGAGCTTAGGATGAAAAAATAAAAAGCCACAAGCTGCACTGCAGCTGCTCACCAACTCATGAGAATCTCAGAAGGTTTTGGTAACACTAGCTATGAGCTGAGAAGATTCATCTGTGAGGTGGCATGGCACAGCTATTATACTCTCCACAGGAATGTTACCAAAGATTAGGACAGGAATGAGAAAACATGCATTTCCTATTAAGTCACTTATGATGCAGAAAGAGCTCCGTCAGACAGAACTGATGTGATTTCCTATACTTATAAAGACTATCACTTTAACAAAAAAACAAACAAACCCCCCCCCCCAAAACCCCAACCAATCAACCAACCAATCTACCAACCAACAAAAAGTGGCTATATTGTGCAATCAGGACTCCAAATTATAAAAAAACCAATCAACAACACAACTACTCAGCACTTCAAGCAACTCTGCACATCTCACTGAACCAGTGTGGGAGCCTGGTGACACCAGCATTGATTCCTATGGTATGTCCCCAGTTTTGATGGCAGCATTCTTTCATCCAAGAAAAGGTCTGGTATGACCTTAATTAGCTTAAACAAAAGAAAATAAAATCTTGAATGGAACAAGGCATTGCTGCATGTGACAAGACAGCTACCAAATCATTCCTCTGCCAGCCAGTAGTAACTCATATTCTGTTTAGTGGCTGTGTCAGTGAGAGACTGCAATCCAAAATAAAGCCAGAGGGATAACAGAATTTTGCAGTACCCATGTATCTGAGATAAAGTTATGTCAATTTTTCAGCTGGAAGATGACATCTCGCTGTATCATGTTTGTGTCAGGTGGAGGCACATTAGGTGAATAATCCTCTTCAGCCACACAGCACAAAACTTAATCATGTCTCCTACTTCCATATCATATGCAGCCTGGCCTCAAAGTCTTCACTGAAATTTCTGCCTTCAGAAGCACTTTTCAGGAACTGGAAACCACTGCTCTCTTTATTTTGTCCTCACTATTTAAGAAAAGCAACATCTAAACATGGGGGCTCAGCAGCGTGGAGTGCATATAGGAATTATTCCAGCTTAAAAACATAACAAAGGAGAAACAAGCAGAAAAAAATTCCCCTCAGAACTGCAGGCTTCCAAGTAGGAATGGCTCAGGACTTTCCCACAGAACAGTCATCTTTCAAACTGGGAGATTCCTATTTATTCAACCTCTAACTTTTTGTGACATTGCATCCATTTCTTCAGGGCTCTGGCAGACAGTACAGCTGGACCTTGCATGGCTTTCTCCCTGCTTGGTGGGCAGCTCCTCAGCCAAGACAGGCTAACTGGGAGCCTGGAAGTGCTGAAGAGCCAGCAGAAGCTCTTGGCATCCCCAGGTCATAGTACATAAGGCTTCCCAAGACAAACTAACCTGGCAGCTGAGAATTCTACCAAACCTCCAAGGAAAAAAAAATATACCAAAATCCTTCTTTCCTGGTTTCAAAGGAAATGTGAAACTGTCCAATTTCCACAGCATGAAGGATTCTGTGAGGTGGCTCCTCCCTTGGAAATGACCACCACAGAACTGATGGCAGTTGTACCGGCAAGAATTTATGTTTGTCAGAAAGGTATCACCCTAACTGCTTTTATCACCTTCCTTTTCTCTTCTTCTTCCTAGAGCCGAACAAGTGCTTCATAGACATTTACAGAGGAACAAGGATTCCAAAATTCCTTTTCTATCTCATCTGGAGAAGGTCTGACTACCGAGCTGTGCCTGCTGGTTATTCCAATGCTTAAGTACCATGTGCTTTCAGAGGATTATGCAGACTTACAAGCAAACCTAGAGCTGCCCCAGTGAAGTTACAGCTTCACCAGTGAAGTTACAGCTGGGTCTCAGCCTCCAGTCCAAAAATTACTGTGCTAAAATGTCGCCTCTTGCAGTTCCAGGGCTCTCTGCCTGGGTTAATGTCATTTTCTAACAACTCTCTTTGTCCCCTGCAGTGAACACTTTAGGTATTCATTTAAATACCTACTTAGCTTGTAAATTCATCGTAAGACTGCTAGAAAAGCAAGTTCCATTAGGAAGGTTGCCAAAGCAGAGTTATATAAGGCTGCAGAACGACCGCAAGACAAACCCAATCTTTCTCATTTTTTTATCTCTCTGCCATATTTTGAAATTTTTACTAACATTACAAAAGCATTCCAGGACTTCCTACACCTGCTTATCTCTAGGTATACAGATGTAGGGTGGAAATTAAGGGTTCAAGGTCTACATGTGGGCATGCAGGACAAATACTAAAGCAATCCCTCAAAGCAGCAGTCTCACACATGCATCTTTTTTCTTCTGTTTCAACATAGCTGCAACAACCAGAGCTGGACTGAATCTTTTAAATGGATGAAGAAATCTCCAGCAAAAAGATATGCATGAAAAATAGCACTTGGTAGCTAGCTAATTTGTAATTTTTGAAACAGCACTTTATTTTGGTAGCTAGCTAATTTGTAATTTTTGAAACAGCACCTTATTTTGCCTCCAGAGTGTTAAATTACCTCATTTTATTGGCAGCAAGATTTATAGGAAACCTGATTATATATATGTCATGTATTATATATACAATATGTACTATATATACATGCTTGTTTACTGCTGTTCTTTTAAATATACCACAAACCAATTATATTAAAACTGAATACAGATATTTCAGAGCAGTACTTGATCTGAAGAGATTGCCAATACTCCTTTGTTAATGCTCATATGAAGAACCCAGGCTACCCTCTAAAACCTGCATGTGCAAAAAAGTGCAAAATCCAGCCAGGTGCCTGAATTTCAGCTTTCTTTGCCTATTGCTACCTACAGCACTTTCAAAGACTACGTCGTGTTGGGTGGTGGGCTGGGGATGTGATGCTGTGCAGTGTTTGATGTTTGTATGAAAAATGCAGCATTATTTCCACTGGGTACTCATTTTGGTGGGAACTGGCAGGGATTATCTGTGCTAATGATTCTCTCAGCATTTTACAGGATGAGGAACGTGTTTTTCGTGTAGAGAGCAGAGACACTGCTCTCTCCAGGATTCTCTGGACTGGAGGGTATGGCACTGTGCACCAAGCTACCTCTTAAACTAGAAGAAACAAGGATTGGTCCATGATGGGTAGGAGATGAAGAGGAGAAAGAGATGACAATAGGAGGTTTTGAAATTGGGCTAGATAGAATTACTTGTGGTTCTGCAGGCTTAAAACTCAAAATCATTATTATTTAATAAATAACTGGCAAAAACCTCCCCAAGCATTCTTATAAAATGTGTCATGCCACAAAACTAAGACATTTCATCAACATACTGAAAGTTTGGAATATCACGCAGGAAGATCTGCAAACCCATGAAGGATTGAAGAAATATAAATGGGATTAACACCTGTAATATTAAAAAAAGTCATTTGTCTGGAGCCTGACAGGAATGTTTGCCAAGACTGAAGAGGTGGAAACTCCTCAGCAGGAGCTGGGGACACCCACTAGGCAAAGCACGGGTGTGTGCAAAGAATTAAACTAGTAGGAGGTGAGGCATTTCCAGCAGTGGCAGGGATATGACAGCGTGGTAAGTAGGACAGTTAATGCTGTTAAATAAGCATTTGTGGAACTTCATTTGCAACCTGTTCACAATTAACACAGACATTTAACATAAAACATAACTGGAAAAAGGTGGGAAGGGACTCCAGAGTCATGAGAGGGGTGGGGAATGCATCCGGTGAAAGACAGTGCTTGGATCACTCCCTCTGGCAAAAGCAAAGGTGTGTGTGGATAAAATCAGTTTCTAAATACATATATAGAAAGGGAAACCTCAGGGATGGAAAGGAAAGAATTATCTAAACTAATGGCCAGTGCTGGCATAGAAACAAAGCTGCATGAACTGTTCATGAATAAAGTCGGGTGAGGAGTGAAAAGAAGGTGTCTAATTATCAGAGACCTGAAGTTATGGACCCAGTATTAGGAAATAGTAAAAATTGAACTAGCTTTTGATCATGCTGTGAAGTTACAAGTTTAAGACATATAGTTGATTCTAGAAGACAACTGCATCTGGTGACTTCTGTGCTCTCTTCTAGTCGTGTTGCTCTAAATTTGAACATTTGCCATGCATAAATAAAGGCACATGTTGACAATTCTCATCAATTCCACCCTCTCCCTGTGCCATGAGGAGATGTGGAGACTTAACCTTGCTGACTTGGAGAAATGAGAACTCTTAAGAAAGGGATTAACATCCCTCTAGTTTAATCCATTCTGGAGACACCCTGCCCTTTGCTTCAGCTGCAGGTGACTCAGTCTACCTGTCTGCAAGCTCCTCCATTAGGAGAAGGGTAACTGCTTCCTGCAGGGGCATCTGCCTCTCCAGAGAGGATAGGAGAGCTGCCAGGACTAGATATATGATTTTCAAAAGTAGAGGGAGCTAAATCCTCTCCAGAGTGACCAGGGTTCATGTTCTGTACTCTGCTGCCTTTTCTGCGAAGTTCTCTTTTAAAATGATGACCATATCTAATTGTAGCTGGTCCATGAAACTGAAGGAAATCTCAGCAATTTAGATACATATCTGCACAGAACACTTACATTCACATAGAGTGAATTGAACTCCTGCATTACTTACTCTGAGTGCCTTTAATTGGTTTTAAAGGACAAGCCTTAAATGTGGTAATTGGTAATCATATAGCTTGTTTTTAAAATAAAAAAAATCTAGTTAAATGAGTTATATATTCATTTTGACATATATAACATTTACATCAATACCAACTGGATTCATACAAACAGAGTTAGAAGTTAGGCAATTATTCTTTTCAAATCAAACCCACAGTGGGAATAGAATTTTTCCAAGACATTTTTCCTACCATTAGCACACATTACTAGAAGCAATTGCTTTTCCCTGAAGCCTCCAAAATGCAAAAGAAATGATCAAACATCTTGTAAATTGACCTATTATTTTTCTTCAGCATTGCTGCCAAAAGCATTTATAAAAATATAACCACTTTCATTGCTATTAAATAGAACATTAAACAAATCCTATTTAACATTAAAGCAAACATGAGAAAATTCAAACAGTGTTTGTATTTCAACTTGAAGAGAGAAAAAAATTATTTGCTTACCTCTTCAAATTTTAGTGCAATCATAGAAAAAGCTTTAAAAATTGCATCTGTTGGGCCTGTTATTGTCACAATTCTCTCTGGACAAGTACCTTCTGAAATATTGATTCGAGCACCACTCTGTCAAAAGGAACAAATATTTTTCAAAGTTATACTTCCCAGGGAGCAAACAAAGGAGGATTAGGAATACAGTTTGGGAAGGAATACCTTGAGGCATCTAATTCCCCCCCTTACAACTGCAGTCCCAACATCATATAATTTCAGCATAAACTGATCACATTCCAAAAATTCATGTAACTGTGGGAAGACGGATTCTGTCTGGGTAAATACTTCTGCAGCCTTCTTTGCAGCATGCAAATAGCACCTCTGTAACTCAAAGTTGCAAATAATTGCATAATCAAGTCTTTTTCCTTCCTTGTTGCAGGATTAACCTTAAGTAGGGCTGGAGCTGCAGAATTTAAGAGAAGGTGGTTGTCTCCAGGGAGCACCAGCATTTCCCAGGAGCGATGCACCCCTCTGGTTTGGAGCCCTGAAGGTGGGGCTTGGCTTCTCTGCCTCTCTGCTGGGGTCTCGCTTTGCACTGTGGAGAAGGCTCCTTGTAGATGTGCCTTATGTGAGGCAGCCAACCTATATGCACTGAGCATCCCTTTAAAGGACTAGTGGTAGCACAGGAAACACCAACAGTACTGTGTCCATAGGGCAAGGAGCCTGTTGGATGGAGTTAGAAAACCAGAAGTGACTTAGAGAAGCCAGGCTGCTCTCAAGTATACTCAGTTCTCTATGTCACTGTGGCAGTGCAGAGAAAATGTCTCAACCAGGGGGTTTTATATATTTAGAAATTTATATATTTTTTAATATATATTTAAGAGGATCTTTAGTGTAGGTAATTATCAAATCTGGTTCAGGTAAGAGCCACCCTACACATTTTCTGAGATTTCAGTCCTGGAAATGTGTTAATGCAGCCTAACAAGACTCTGGAGCCTCAACTTACCCACGGGCAATGACCTTCTTGGGGATCAGGGCCTGAAGCCAGTGTGAGACAAGCTGGGTTTCTTTGGCCCTTTGCCTGCAGGGTCACCACACAGCTGCTGATGTGGTGTGTTCCAGCCCTTAACCAGCCCATGCTCCTGCTCTACTGCAAGAGACTGTTTCCCCATATGACAGCACCCCCACACAGCATGAAAAAAACCCAAGGCTCAACACTACTGATAGAAAAATTTTCCTGCCACAGACCTGGGCACAGAACTGAGAGTTCTGTACTTTTCTATAGGCCTGAAGTTGTCTCTGACATTTCCTCAATGACAGAATTGTCTCTGACATTTCCCCAAAGACAGAGCTACATTTCACATCATAAAGATGGTGTGCACACTGCCACATCTGCCAGGGAAGTTGAAATAAAAGCTGCATTTTACTTTCAAAGAAGTACTGAAAAAGGTAGTAATTTAAAGTGTGACCAAGTTATCATCATGTGGAGATACAGCCTCTTAGTCCTGTGCTGATATAAAGATGCACAGAATTCCATTATTTAAGAAAAATAACCAAAAAAATAAAGTGTCTTCTGTCCACATATACATGACAGCAGGGGTGCAGGATTAGAAGAAGAACATTTGATATTTATCTTGAAAGACAGACCAAGATATACCATCATCGGTATTCTCTAAGATGTTTTACTCAGAAGTCAGGAGCACTCTCCAATGATGGCTTCCCTTCTGTGCGTACAATTTAGGTACAAAGATATCTGCTCATGTCCATAATTAATAATTACACTAAAATGTGTTTAATTAAGTTTACCTAGTACACTGGAAAAAAAATTTCTTATCTTTTTTTTTAAGTCTTAGCAAATGTGTGAAAATATGGGTGAAAACATGTAATCAAAAAAGGAGCTCAGAACTCAGTCAGCCTGACAATGAAATCCCTATTGTGTATATTTAAAGATGGATGTCTGCAATTTTCTTTACTAAAATACTTTGACATTTCCCTGCCACAGACCTTCTATCAGAGCAGAAAACATCGAAGCAGCTGACACAGTAATGTACTGCAGCTTTACTAGAGCCAAACTGACTTTCCTTGAGGCATCCTCTACGCACTGCACTCCTGAAGTTTAAAACAGTAGGATTTCTCTTTTGACTAATACTTTTAGCAGTTGCTTCAAAGCAGAAAAATTACATGGATCTCCAGGTAGGATGTGCTGCCTTGAAGGACCAGTGTGGGTCTGCAGCCTCCACCTGAGCACACTCCTCTGAAGATACACTCTGTGGTAGGGAATGAAGCCTGCAGACACTGGGGAGGCTGAGATTTATGCAGTGTCCTGTTTTAATCCTATTTGTCTTTAGCCTTTTCAAAGGATTGCAATGGCAGGTGTGCAGGTCTACCCTGCCCACATCCTACTCACAGCTGCAAAATGAGGAAAAGCTAAGGCTTTGCCAAGACATGGCTGAGAGATGCTCTGGCTTATACACCTCTGGCACCAGCTCTGCAGAAGCTTGTGTCTACCCTCAGACTTGACTTGTGTCAGTCTAACGCTTGGTTTCAGATTTCTGGAAACTCTACCAGGAGGCCAAGCCATGTGCAGGACTGATATTGGTATGCTAATGAAAAATACAGTGGGTCTGATGCACAGAACAATGCTGTGAGCCGTTTTGAGATAAGGCAGCAGCAGGCACATCGCTAGGGGAATGAAAGACTCCAGACTGCTGCAGCGATAAGGAGGTTACATTAACAACAATGTTTAATTTAGGCCAGCGTATTTATACACCAGTGCTTGCAAAGAACAGGGATGTTGAACAATCGGCCCACTTGATGGCAGCATTGGTATGCACATGCTGAACTCATTGTTCTCTGAGCCGGAAAGGAAGCAAGTGAAGACATCAAAGCTTGTCTTACCTCCTCCCTCATCTTCTTCACTGTCTCACCTTTCTGTTAAAGAAGCATAAAAAAATCCCCGTTAGCCTAGGCTAAGAAAAGAGAAATGATATACAATAGTTTGACATGAATATAAAGTTATTTTCTGACCTTTCCAATAATGCTTCCAACCTCCTGCAAGAGAAAAAAAAAGAGACACCATGAATTATATGATTTGTTACAGAAGAGCATTTGTGCTGTTCCTAAGCTATCTCACTATCATTTATTTCAAACCTTCAGTGTGAAGCACAGCTCCCTTCCATTGTTGCTGTATACAAATATGCCACGTTAGATACAAAGGGATGGACTAAAAATGCAGCTTTGCAGCCAAGTGATTGTGCAAGAAAAACACTTTTAACAGAAACCGATCTCGTGGTTACAGATCCATCCCGCTACTATAAACACAGTCAAATCCCTATCAGGGAATGAAAAGTTAAGAAATAACAGAACTGCACAATCTAGGGGAGAAAATGAAGTGTAATACAAGCATCAAAATAATTGCTGGTTTCTCCAAGGGCAGGTATTTACCCTCCTTATGCCTTGTAATAGTGAGAGCTGAATTTCCACGCTACCAAGTGTTATTGTGTAAACACCTGGTGGCCTGTCTTAATCTCCTATTAAGCACTTACAGAACAATAATTGCTAATCACTTTTTAGGGATTTGGGAATTGCTACTGGCCTCCTACAATCTTCCACCAAAGGAAAGAAACTACTGAGAAGTGTGGCTGTGAACATGCAGTAGGGGAACAATGTGGCAGTTCTGGCAACATCCCAAGGGTTAAAATCTTGGTGAATAAAAGCCAACAGGTAGCAAAAATGAAACTATTAACACTAAAATGAATAGTCTGATGTGTTACACAAACCATGCATCTGTGACATCAGACTGGAAATCATGTGATGGAGAGACCAGCTACAGGAAAATTAACTCTTCTATACTAAGATTGTGAAATATAATTCTACAGTTAAAGACTGCCTCAGATGGTTGAGCTGTCTCAGATGTATGATACATCACTTCCCCCCACCCAGTCCACACAATTCAGTGTAATCCATGCTGAAACACAGTCCAAAGTGTAGGATTTTTGAAATTTTTGTCCTCCAACACTCTATCCAGTGATGGACTTGTAATAAAGTGGTACTGACTTCACTCTGCAGGAAAGAACTACCTGCAGTGACCTTGAGTTATTTTTGCCAGTTGTTTATAAGCTCCTCACACGAAGCTGTTTGTGCCTTGCAACTCCTCACATCCTGCTCATAAGACATAAAGACTTTCCAGTGAGATGAAGTTACCTATTTCAATGAACTCTGGCACACCCTTATGCTCTCTGCAAGTCTGCACACAACACCTGACTGAGGGGAACAGTCAGTACACTGCTGGACAGGCTGGAAAACTGGGCTGGGAGAAGGCTCAGGGAGTAGAATGAAGTCAGATGAAAAGCCCCATGTCTGCAACGTAAAAAGCCCATGCAGCAGGACAAGCTGGACAAAAACTTGCTACCTTAAAACTGACTTTGCAGAAAAAATCCCAATGGTCCAAGCTCAGAACTTCAGCATAAATAAATGAGTACATCAGCAGTGCACCCCTGCTCAATCAAAGGCTGGATGGTATTAGCAGGAGTGTAGCCAGCAGGCTGGGGCAAATGGCTCTTTGTCATCCTGTTTGTGAGAGCATGCCTGGAGGGTTGTGGCCTCTTTGGGCTCCTAGTACAAGACAGACAAGGACACACTGAGGTGAATTCAATGCAGGGCCACCAAGCTGGTCAGGGGACCACAGGATACAACAGCTGAGGCTGAGAGAACTACATTTGTTCTTAAGAAGAAAAGACAGGGGAGTCTTACTGCAGTGTACAATAAAAAAGCAAGTTACAATATCAAATTCCTACTCAATGTAAGGAAAAGAATTTACTATGGGGATGGCTGGACATTGAAAGAGGCACCCAGAGAATCATCATCCTTAAAGGTGTCAGAACCCAGCCCAGGCAAGGCCCTGTGTAATCTGGTCCAATGCAATCTGCTTCAGGAGGTCAGGCTGGAGTGGGTCCCTTCCAACCCCCACTGGTCTGTGATTCCTCAGTCACAGCCTAATTCCCACTGAAGTCAGCACCTTAATAGCCACAAAGTTCCTCAATCCTGTGAGGCCCCTTCCCAGGTTTGTTTTCAAACTGTGCTTTTCCTGTTTCCCATTTCCCTTTTTCATTTCTCTTCCAACTGCTCTTTCAAGATGGCATTCTGCACTCTTGTACACACTGACCTGATAACAGATACTCTGCAGAGAGGAGTGCAAATCTTCCAGTGGTATCTGGAGGTCTACAGTTCTGCTGGTCAGTGTAGAGTAGACCTCTACACCTGACACAGCTGTGTGAGTGTTTTTGGCAAAGCTGCTTGTGTCCATTTGGGACTGTGAGATATCTGCATCTCGGTACATACAATGTAGAGAAGCAGCTCTGTGAGAATGGGAATAAAAGGGCTCACTGCAGTTTTCTGCCTTGTAACTAGATTATTGTAATATTCTCTTAATATGCAGGCTTAGGTCACCCCTCTTCCTGTGGCTGAGACAGCCATACCGGCATGCTGTGGAGGTTCTCAAATGAGATGTAGCTTTTTTGTTAGCCGTGACACAAATCTGGGACACCCATTCCCCCAGATTTTTAAGATCTTACTGTTTTTTACATTTTCATTGTAACTGTCAATCTCACAGTAACTGCTGAATGGGCAATACAGGGAGCAAGGCTCTCAGTGATGACAAGGATTAGGAATCCCCCATGTCCACCAGTTCCTATCTGACCACTTAGCACATCTGGCAGTTTTATCTTAAAAACTTCTTCCATTCTTCTCAGTCCACCAGTTCCTATCTGACCACTTAGCACATCTGGCAGTTTTATCTTAAAAACTTCTTCCATTCTTCTCAGTTCCAGCTTTCAGAAATAATTACTTTTATAAAACAAATTCTTAGGAGGTAGAAGAACCTTTTGCTAGGGGTGAGAATGTTCTGTTTCAGTTGCTATGGGCAAGCAACTACATTTCAGTCCATGGTATAACTTTAGGTTTTGTATACCTGAAGTTTCACTAGAATATGTAGGCCTAGTCTCGAACCTCCAAGGCTCTGTCAGTATAAACTTATTACAAAATCTATCCCAATCCATATTTGACCATCTTGGGTCTTAATGAGAGATAAATATTGTTCTTTCAGAAATGAATGGATGGGTCATAGGTAATAAATGCAAAAATAACTTCCTTGGAAATAGGAGAACATACTTTAAGAACAGAAAAGTCATGTACTGTTTGCAGCATTGGTAAAAAAGATGGTCCATTTCCAACATGGAAATTAGTATTTAAACAAGCAAAGGAAAGCACAGAATAAAAAGATTCTCAAGCTGATTGTTTCACTGAATTCTCTGTAAGTTTTGCTTTGGATTTCAGTGGGGACAGGAATTTTACATGACCGATCATCACCTTGTTATTTATTAGCAAAGAGCACAAGCTACTAAAGAAATTAGTGGAAGAACTGTGTGAATACCACTGAGAAAAAAATATTTCAATGAGACTGGTGACCAGTTCCTTGGAACATGCTAGAAAATGTCACTGTAATCATATGGACTACTTGAAATCTCCCCCTCATCAAAGGGTGACTTTAGAGCTTATTCTGTAAACCAGTTGCAAAACATCCAAGCCAACGCCACCTCTCCCTCTACTCTGGGAGATGGGATTCTGCTTGGCCATGTGAAGTAAGGTCATGAGGTCACGGGGCAGAGAGAAGCACTAACTTTACATGGGCATTTCACAATTTTTTCAGAGTTTTGCTTTATACAAATTACTGGGAAAAAATAAAAATACAGAATGGTTTTAAATGGGTCATTTCAGACTTTTCTGGGGCCTTAGCTTTTTCTAGGAAAGCCCCTAGAAAGTACTGGTGACAACAGATCATGTCTTAAACTATGATGAGAAATCTACTACAGCCACACTTTAAATCAAAAGACTCTTTTCACCTCATTCTTCAAACTACCAAAGCTACTTCACTAAACCTTTAATGTTGCTTTATACAGTCCAGTATTTATTTCATACAGTTTCTCATATCACCATGAAATAAGTTTACTGCTAAATGAGATACCTAACACCATTTTTATGACCCTCAAATTTTAGCATTATTTCTAACCAAGGTTACTTTAATGGCTTTACCTTCTTCAGAAAATGTTTCTAGATCTGCCAGACATCAAATGTGCTGGAGTTAACTGCATAAGATGTCTGTCACCTACACAGGTTCACTACAAGTTTGGAGTTCAGTGTAAGTCAGGCAACCAACCCTCACTGCAATCCAGGGAGAGATAATGGAGGATATTTTCAAATCCAGATGCTGATTTCAGATAACTTGAAGATAATTCACAAGCCTGGGGGACAGAGTTGTCATTATGATTTTCTTACGTAGGAAATTTCTAATCAGATAGATAAAACAAGAGCTGGACCTCACCAAAAAACCATGGGAGACTGCCCAGCATCAGTAAAGCATATTGCTAACCAACCAGCCAATTCATTGCAGATAACTTGAGGAAAAGCAATGGTAAAAATAAGGGATGGTTTCTTTCACAGTGAAATGTAGCATATAATATTATTTGCACACCTTATTCACAAGAATGTGATGAATTTTGTTCTTAATGAACACTTGGGAAGTGCTCTATTTATAGATAAGAAGCTATTTCTGAAGATTGGGCATCATCTGTGGTGAAGACAAGGCAGCACAAAACGGGCAGCAAAAATTCCTGTGAGTCAAGGCTTTTGCAGGGCTCTTGATGGTAAGAATGACTAAACAAAGATATAAAACTGGTTGTAGAAGAAACCTATTTCCTAATCAATTATCTCGTGTGTCCTTTGAATAGCAAGAGAAAGAAATCAGTCATATTAAGAAAACAAGAGGCTTAACAAATGACAACAAACCTTGGTTTAAAGATTAACCTTTGACCTGTAAACATAAAGTGTAAAATTCCATTACTTTTTCTAAGTGTGAGGTTGGTTTAATAATTACTAAGTCCTGGAAAATAAAAAAAAACCAGGTAGCTATTGTGGGACCATGGAAACACACAGGTCTTGCTCTATTACCATGCAGCTTTTATTATCAGTGCTATGGGGCAAACAGAACAAAAACCTCATAGGATCCCTGAGATAAAGCCATGTCTAGAAGGAAAAAACATTTAAGAAATAATATAGGAATATATGCTTTCACCTCAAAACATTCAACAAAGCACAGGCTCCCTCCTAAAGCCTGAAATACCTGCTTTCTATAAAGCAAGGACAAGGTAGAACCAGTAGGGCTGGAGTCTGCAAACAAAAGAGCTTTGAAAGGAAAGGAATACAGCCTTCCATGGTGGGAAAACAGCCATCATGGGACAAGGAGGGGTCCTGGCAACAGCACACAACAGCTGTGCTGATAAAGTTTTCTAAACCCAGACCAGTTGTCCTTCTCCCGTCCATAAGGAGGCATAACATAACTCAACTCTCTCTCTCCTCACCTTAACCTGAGGACAGACTTGCCAAGAGTCACCTAAGTTCATGAATATGCTTGCATGGAAGATCCCAAGAACATGTTCCACAAAGCTGTTCTGAACAACGTGTTTGTGTGGAGCATGTGGGGCGTCAGCATTTTTCAAAGACTGGAAGAAAAGTCAGTTTTTGGAAACATGACAGCCTCAGAGAAATCTGCCAGCCTCAGAGAAAAAGTGGCCACCTTGGGTAAACTGAGAATCTGATTTGTGCTCTGGGATTACGTGGGATTAGCCTCACTGCCATGGGAGATCTCACGTTCCTAGGTGATGCTTCAGTAGTCACTGTCTGATGCCCACAGCCCTAATTTAGAAAGGCATTGCAGTCCCAGGCCTTCCTTACTGAGGCAGATCTTTTGCTAACAAATATGGTAGTGCATGAGGAAATCTAAAAATTACGGTTTTTCTGATGGAGATTCCACTATTATGTATCTTCTGCAAGTACATCTAACATTTTTTTGGGCAGCTGTGCCAATGGGCATTTTTCCTTTGCTTTTTGATAGCAGATGGGTAGCCAGCTTACATTCAGTTTCACACCTAAGCTCTCAGCCTTCCCTGCTAAAACCAACCCAAAACTCAGTTCTGTCCCTGTGCTTGTCTCTGCACCTGTGATGCTGAAGGAGCAGCAATGAGTAGGGCATGTACCTTCTGCAATCTTAGTTCATTAGTCATGCACTGATGAGGAGATTTTGTTTGGTAAAAGTGGAAACACTCAGCTATGGAGATTGTTTTGGGGAGTAGAGAGTGCCCAGGGGCTGGGGAAACTCTCTCTCTTCCTTTCTGCTGATTTTTGAGACTAGTGAGAATATCATGGCTGCTCCTACAAGAACACTGAGAAGAGGTCCATCCTGTGTTGCGCATCTGCATGCAGAGTTTTGTTCCATGACCAGGGCTCTCAGGTATCACAGCAATGCAAGCAGACAAAACAGGAACTATAATAGCAATAGGCAGGACAGTCAATCCTCATAATACCCTGACAGTGTTTGTGGAAACTGGAAAGAACAGAACAAACATTGGCTTGATTGGCATTTTATGGCTTGGATTGTATTACTGACAAGGTGATTCTTAAAGTTACTTTGTCGCATTCTGTATTTCAACAAGTGAAAAATAAAAAATGGAAAAGGAGAAGGTCATTACCTTTAAGATGGGGAAAATTAATTTCTTTACTTGTTTTACAGTCTTTCAGGGAGGCAATTTAGAAGGCACCAAAAAAGTGGCCACTAACAGAAATCCCTGATGCTAAAATGGTATTATCTGTACTAATGAAAAAGGCAATTTTTCTTAATGATTTTATTCTGTATTTGAGCTGTTAAGCATAAGCCATTATTTTATGAGTCTAAATTTTCTTTTCTTAAAAATTCTGTATGTAGCATCACAAAGTAATCACCAACATGCCTGAAAGTCACCATTGAAGCTGGATGCAGGTCACTGTAACCAGTGTTTCCAGTGGCACAAGTCACCCATTGATCCTGCTGAAATAATTTTGAACTCAGATACCTTGAGCTCCTCAGGGAATTTAAAATTACGCTGTAAGTACTGAGGCACTCATAGGGTTTTGTCCAAACCCAAACATTTCACTGCAGATACATCTTTCTAATTCACTGCTGCTGAATGAGAAATGCATCATTGAGCAAATGGTATCAGGGAAAAAAAAGCTCCACTCAGCCATCGTATCTTTCCTCCATCAATGCAGATTATACAATCTAATAATAGATGTGCTACTCGTTACTGGACATGTTTAAAATTTGCATAGGAGACTTACAGAATATAACAAAAGTCTCTATACCAGATTTTTTTCTTGGGATTCCCTTATTAGATTTATTTTCAAAGTAGTATTTTATATCATTATTTCCAGCCACAAGCACTTGTGGCATTCAAAATACCGTAACATTTTTATTTATATTATGTATTTATGACAATGTTTGAAGAAAGCTAGGCATAGTCTTCTTAGCCTCCTAAAACTTTTGTTATTTTTCTGTGAATTCCCCCTCTGTCAGTCTTCACCATCACTCACACATGTGGCACCTGCTGCTGAGCACAGATCTGCAGGTGTGATTCTGCCAGAAGAACAGCAAGGTAATTACCTTTTCCTTGCCCCATGATGCACCAATACCATACATCCAAAATTGCACACACTTTTGCTGAAATAGCTTTCCTCTCCAACACAGCATATCCCAAATGTGCCACTCTCCAGACACTGATGCATCTGATGCTTTTTAGCCTTTTATGCTTTCCAGATTTCCCTCTGTCACTGAACATGTATCTTCTAAATTACCTTCTCCAGTTAATTGCCTCACCTCTCCAATTTACACCTCTCAGTATTTGGCAAGAGTCCCACTTTCCTGCCAGTTTTCCCTTCACTCCTACATCCTACCTGTAAATTATTTCCTTGTTCTTCCTAACCATCTGACTTCATTAATCCATTTTGGTTTTTATTGCTGAACTCCATTCTCTTTCTCGAAAAGATTCCTCAGGCTCAATACATTACTATATTCTACTTTGGTTTCTTGCAGACTTCACTGCACCCAATATGATTTCATCAATGCACACGTTCACACAGCACCTTTAGAAACAGTGCATTATTTCTCCTGCAGGTTTGTACTGGAGGGAGGAAGCAGAGATTCCTGCACCACCACTATGAGATGGAGGTGGATCTCATAGTGGATTTGTGACCTGCTGCCCTTTCTAAGGCTGGCCCATTTAAACATTTCCTCCTGTTCCACCTCATGGACCTGGCTTTTAAATCTCCATTAAGCTGCTTTCCTGAGATTTAAGACCTTTCTACTGCCACAGTCTCTTCACCATCCACATCTAAAATTAAACTTTAATGCTGAGTCTCCAGAGTCTTAATCAGC
This sequence comes from Emberiza elegans, assembly GCA_024865655.1. Lineage (NCBI taxonomy): Eukaryota > Metazoa > Chordata > Aves > Passeriformes > Fringillidae > Emberiza > Emberiza elegans. Next base: position 2,972,724 of record JALJVW010000172.1, read on the forward strand.
CTGTTAACACTGGCTGTATACAAAAGCAAACTAGTCCAAAATCATGTAATCATTATCCAATATAGTTAAAATAGGCACTTTATCAAGTTATTTCTTCCTGGGAATGAACTGATCAAACCTAGTTCAAGACCACTGCAGACGTCAAGTGTTATATGTTAATATGTTGGCAGGTACCTGTGGGCAAGGCTACAATTTGCAGTCTTTCAATCTCATTACCTGAGGCAGTAAGCAAGGAAAAATCAGTCACAAATCATGGGAATATAAAATTCAGCAAAAGGTGAGAAAGGAATGGTAAGGAACATGGAGGTCTATACCTATACCCTATGACATGCAAAGAGCCAAAATAATTTTTATCTTGACAAAAATTTAGAAAGGAAGAAAAAGTAAGAGATACAGTTCTTTTGGGCCTTGAGCTCTGCTTCTCCATACAGAGGGCTCTGATGGCTGGGGGCTGTTTGCCCATGAATGCACATACACTTAATTCATCTTCCTTATGCCCTTCAAAACCAGTGATGTGGTCTGGGCAAATATTGCTATTCTTGCCTTTGCTGGAAGCAGAAATCTTTCAATCCTTACAGTACTCCCATCTTGTCCAGAAATTACAGTTATGAAGTAGACAAAGATAATAAAATACCCACATTCATTCGTGTCTCTTTCCTACACAGTGATTTTACTTATTTTACTTCAAGAAACAGCAAGAATCGATGGAAAATACAAAAGTAGGGCACTATAAACAGCCGCAACTCATACTCTCTGTTTTTCTCTACTGAAATGTATGAAACAGCTTTATTTCTTAATGTGGTGCATCTTTCTCATTAATAAAGGATGAAAATGTGTATCTGCATTATTTAACATATTCTATATTTCTCACTGCAAGTCCTTCAAAAGACTCTTCTGTTTCTGACCCTTCTGGAGCAGCATTCAGGTACCTCGGTCAGAAAGGTGCTGAGCAGCAGAGGCTGCAGTGCCTGTGAAGTGCAGCTTTACAGGATGAATTCAGTTTTGTCCTTGTAGAAACCTTCAGTGATGGGTGGTGCAGCACGCCCAGGCAGCCTCCATCCCTCCTCACACATCCTCGTAACAAGTTTTTCCTAATCTTGCTTTTGAGATTTCCCACAGACACTGACAGTTGCTTCTCTGTGGATGCAAGGAGTGCCTAAGCACTGCCCTTGCAGCATCCTCACCAACACCTGCCCTCTAATTTGTCACAAGAAAATATGACAAATGTTTTGTTTTGCTCATGATTTCTCTTCAGGGCTGTAACACCATCGTAGCTTTTTCACTGATGTAACATGGCAAAAGATGAAAATTAGGCCTTTCATTTTACTTCATCACAACATCTCTGAAAGTCCTAGCTCAGGAGGGCACCTTTCATACCAGGTCCTGGAAACATTGAGGTTACCCTGAGGTTACCCTGAGGTTAACCTTTCATACCTAGCAGGGGTTGGCTTTTTGCAGGGCCTGCACGAATTCTTTTTCCACTATCACTGATAAAAATTTGCTGTCCTCCCTTAACACCACGTTTTCTGCTATGAGAATATCAAGGCTGTGCCTTGCCTTGCTGCCAGCGGGCTGCTCCCAAACCTTGCTATGCTGTGGCTGAGTGGCTGTGCTCCCAGGGGCTATCCCAGCCTCCTCAGCCAGAGGCTGCAAAAGCCTGGCCGGAGCTCAGCTGGAGGCACAGACATTCCTTTCCCCAAAGCAAGATAAAGCAAAGGTGCTGATCAGTGGTGTCCCACCTGCACTGGGGAGACACTGGCCCTGGTTCTCCCAGAGCTCAGGACTCTTCCTGTTTCTTTTCCTTTCACCACATGATAATGTCTTTTGTTTTTGCAACATAATTTGTTTGTTGTGGTGGTTTTTTTATTCATTACCATCTGGAAGAGGTCTGGCCACTCATAAAAATCCTCATTTTTCTGCAGGTATAGAATTTAGCTTAATTGCCTCATTAAGGTGTCCATTCTTGACTTAAAGCCTCTATACAAATCACATTTAAAGTACATGCTGAAAATTTCCTAAGTCTGCAGGACTTACAGTCAAGATAAGCAAGCACAGTAGTACAATTTATGGATTTCCAATCAAAATGCATGCAAAGAACTCAAGAGCATATTGGCCTTCCCTATGCAAAGGTACACTGGTAATAATGGTTTAGACATAGAGAGTTAAAGTTAGTAGGGAGAGGACCTCATTTTTCCATGCAATGCATTAATAAATAACATTACAATTATTTTACTTTAAAAATAACTGGATCCAGTTTGCTTCTGCTCTTTTAAAAACCTTTTTTATTCCTCTTCTCTCTCAAGTTCTGACCAGTTATTTATAGACCAACTTCTGCTTCTAGACAAACTCTTTTTTCTAGGAATATTAATTAGAGATCAACAATTTCCACTGATGTCATTACCACAACAAATATCAAGGAAGAGTCTAGAAATGTGTTTCTTCTTTTCCAGAGGCACATACAGCTTTCAGAATGCTTTCTCACATTGAGTTCATATTGATTCAGACATCCTTCATTCCTCTGTATTATTTCTAAATCACAGAAATGACATCAAAGAAACGGAAAGCGTCTGACTTTTATCACCAAAATAAATTCTGATTTAATGTACCCTTTCCAATACTTAGGCACAATAGGATACATGATTAGAGCACAGTGGAGCTAACAGAATACCCATCGTGCCTTGTTAACTGAGGATGCATGGTATAGAGCCAGGTAAAATTTGAACTTTGTAGCTTTTGTGGGTTTAATTTAGACCCTTGGGGCTACATATGCATTGAAGGCTGGACACAACATCCATTATTGTTAAAAGTAGTTACACACAAAATCAATGATGTTTAACAGAGAAAATGAACTTTATCTGATTTCATTTCTGATTTAAAAAAACTCCAATAATCCTAGCTCACAGTTTAAATAAAATGTCCTGAAAATGACAGATACTTCATTTTTGCTTTAAACGCATGATTCTGAAACAAGCAGAGCTGTCTGACAGTGATTAAAAAAGCCCAAAACACCATCACTTAAGCACATGGGAATGTGACTGCAACCAGTGGGGCTGCTCATACCCACTGGGATAAGTATGTGCTCAAATGCTTTCATGGACTGGGACCAGAAACCAGTAGAATCAACCCTGAAGACCTAATTTTGAGCACAGACACGTGTACAGATTTTAGGTGGGTTTTGTAAGAGAGAGTGTTATTAAATTTGTTTGACAGATCCCTATTTAAGATGCAGATTTACACACCAGATGCCTGCCTGAAGCTGAATATTTCAGGGGGAAAAAATCAAAATGGTTAGATCATTTCTGAGAAAAAATATAATTTGATCTGACATAACCTAATTTCTGAGGGTTTTAATTTGCAAACTTAAGCTGTACCCCCTCACACTTCTCCATAAGTAAAACAGAATGGGAGATACCTTAGCGTCCTATTTGTGCTATGGGTTTATCATATGTGTGTTCATACCATAGTTTGAAAACATTCACTATTTTAAAATGTACAAGTATTTTAGTGATAAAATTAAACTCTAGGAGTAAAAATATTTCTTTAGATTTATATATACAAATTTGATCTCCAGAATAATATGCATTATATATTCACTGTTCTCTGTTAAGGATGGGACTTAACCACCTCCTTTCTATAATATTCATTCATTAAGCCTAAAAATGTCTAGAGTTGTCTGATGCAAATAATACAAACAAACCTATGAAATGTGTTTTTTAATTAAAAGCCCACTTTATGATCTGTTGATGTGAAACAAGCAGCAACCAGATTGTTAAATCTGACAATACTGAATTGGCACTTTGTCTGTGGCACAGATTTCCCACTTATCTGCATGCTTTAAGTGCTGCACTGGACAGAAAGGAAATGAGAGTCAGTCTTCCAACCCAAACCCGCAGGGACCTGGATGAACCCCTGGCGTATCAGGGGGCTCACTCTGATGGGATGTTACAGCAGAATAATGAAGAACTGGACCCAATTTGCATTCAATAGAAATAGACACCAACTCTGTGGACAATTATATCACATGAGACAATGTTCTGGTATCCTAAAAAAGCCCTGCAAAACCCAGCAAATGCTGAGAAAGGCCAGCTGGATGCAGGTCAGCCTCCTGCAAGGGTCTGCCCAATTTGGCTCACTATCAATGGAAGAACTCCTTTTTTTTTTGCGCCGGATCCGCTCAAAATGGGTTTGTTACAGGCAGGGTTTGTTTCACTGAGCTTGGGCTGCAGCGTGAACTTCAGCAGGATTCCCTGAAAGGCAGGGAGTGATTTTTCGGCCATGGCAATGGTGCTTTTGACTCAAGGTGGAGGAGGAGCAGACCCTCTGTCAATGTTAGTGGCGGGCTTTGCTGGTAGCTGCACACACACTCAACACACAGGCAACAGGAAATGCTTCACCTTGCCATGCATGAGAAGGCGTATGGTAAGAGTGACATTGAGACCTCCTTCGGACACTTTTCCGTCCTTTGTGTTCATCCTGGCCTTGTATCTTCAATACTTGAAAGTAGCTTCGTTTTTTTCTTTTTATTTTTTCTTCTATTCACTTAACCTAAAGAGAGAAAGAAAAAAAAAAAAAAGTACCATTGAGTGACTGAAGCTACTCTGAACTGAGAATATCATGTTGTACAAACCAATTAACATTCCTTCCTTTGATTTTTCTGGACTACAGTTTAGTGCTGAAAAGGCTCCTTTGATTATTATCCCTCCCCATCCAACTCTTTAGCCTTTCACCAATTACAAGATAAACTCCCTTTTGAAACCTTTAAAATTTTCTTAACTTCCTGTATTTCAAAGTTGAAAGTCAGAGCACACAAGAGTGAAGTACAACATTTTCTTCTGAAGAGCACTTTGTTAACCTCTGCAGTGTGTATATGCTACATACATATATCTATACATGCATTTTTTTACATGCGCCTGGTGCTGGTTTTATTTCTCTCCTTGTTACTACATCTTTCTCTTTTTGCTCTTGCAGAAGAGATATTTTTGTTTTCTCTCCAGCTAGAGAGAAATTAATTCTGAGCCTAAACACTGATCCCTGCCAGCAACAGCAGATGACACATTATCAAAGACATCTGAATAACTAAGAGCCACTTGCTGTTGTAAATCTGGGCACTGTCTGACTTTGTTTTTGTCTATGAGGCCCAGAGGTGGCTCAGTCCCTCAAAGGCCAAAGCTGAGCTTCAGCCCTAAGTGGAAGGAAGATTTTTCTTAATTCCTAATGACAAATTGCAGATTTCCAGTCATTTACAAAGCCATAAATATCCTAAAATGCTAATGAAAGCTGCAAGGGCTGGCTTTGAAGGGATAAACAAGCTGCATTATGAGTTTATTAATGCAAGGACATTTATCAGCACAAACAAAAATGCGAGCAGGAAGGAATATTACCAAGGGCAGACAAATTCTGTAGTAGAAAACGCTTAGTGACTTCTTATTTAGTTTTGTCCTTTTCAGGCTTATCTCAGAGAGCATAAAACCCTTATACATTATGCCTCTCAGTAACCATCCCTTTTTTGATATTCACCCTCTGTAACAACCCTATTAGCTTTGCATCTTCGGACTTCCCAAATATTTACCTTGCACTATATATAAATAGGGCACTGGCTAATGAGCCCTCCTAAGGACACCCATTTTGTGTTTTGAAGTGGCAGGCTGCTCTCCCCTTGCCAAGACTGCTCAGGCATGGGCCTGACCAATTGGAAGGGCCTATGGGATCATTCTCCTAAAAACTCTGGAGGAAGTATCGTGAGGCTGTTTCTCCATTTGATTAAGCTCTAAGAGCCACTAAGCACTTTACCAGACCTAAGTGAAGCCCACATTGGCTGAACATGTTATGTGTGAGAGGCATCAACAGCAATTCTTAAAGAAAGAGCCCAAGAAAAGTGTGGAGCGATTGCTGATGGACTTGCTGAGCTGCCAGCAATCAGTGATTCTTGGCACCCTGGGAGACAGCCTCCAGACCTGCATTTCCCATAGCCATTGGTGGACAGCTTCATGAATTTGTTTAGCGCCCTCTTGAAGCCATACACCTGGTCTCCAAAAGCAGTGGTCTCACATATTTAATATTAGTGTGGAAAAATGTTCTCCACTCTATGTAGCTTAATTTTTTTCACTGAAATGTCCCCTTGTTACACATTTTGCCCTTTGTGTGTTATCTGAAGACTGTCACATCAAGTCACTTCTCTGAAGCTGAAACTTCTCATTTCAGCCAGGGCCTGTGAGTGACCAAGCCACTCCTGATGTTTTTCCCCCTGGGAAATACACTGGAAGAATTTTCTCTCAAGACTCGACAGGAATAGTAGGGCCACAGAGAGTTCCTGTGCCTTCAGTGACTGCAAGAGTAAGTGGCAGACATGCCTAAGGAGAGATGAAAAGAAAGAGTGAGAAAGAGCAGCTTAAACTCCTCATTCCACCTTCCTGATTTCCCCTAACCCAGCATGGACTAAGGGTATTTAGTACCATATCCTCCACCACCTAGACCACAGCTGCTGATATAAATCCATTTATTTCACATTTCTAGGCTTATCCCTTACACTACACATTCCCTATCACACTGGAGAAAGGGAAACAAGAAGTCAGGTGCCTGGGTGAGAAGGCAGAAAACAGAAGCAGCCTGGCCATGTCTCATGCACCATGAGTGCAAGAAGATGACAGGAAAACGTTCCAAGGCAGATCTCAGGGAATGGCAGAGAAGGGTTTCAGTTGTACTCTACTTGTCTAAGATTAGACCAGGACTGAGGGGAAAACCTGCAACTGGAGACCATGACGGGCCCTTCTGAGAAGTTCAGAGCATGGAGCAGAGGAGATGACTGCAGTTGTTCCCAGGCTGAGACAGGGAATGGTCTCATGCTGCTCTGGACCTGCTCCTTGCTGAGGGAAATGTCCAAGCTGTGACAGCCCAGCATTTTTTGATCGGTCAAAGATAACCCAAGCAAACCCAAAGTGCCAAACAGGAGCACTTTGGTCCATAAACAGCAGCCTAGACCTTGTCATTCTGGACAGTACAGGAGCAACACTGGCCCTTTGAGACCTCTAGAAACCAATGGCAGCTTTAGGGTATGCTTGTAAGATTTCAAGAACAGCTGTGTTTCAAGTAGAAACAAGGTATGCAAGATCTCTGTGGATCAAAATTCAGTGATGAAGGTACAGTTGTGTTTCTAATGAGATATATTCCCATGTGGGAAAAGTAATTCCAGACTAGAAACAGGTTCACAGTTGCCATGGCCTCTTACTACTCGGACACTACAGCATGACTTTGGAAAAAAAATGGAGGAAAATCTTTACCCCAACAACAAACCAATCTCCACCCAAGCCTGACCTTTTCCAGATAAAACCTGAAAAAAATCAGTAGTAAAGGCTAACACCTTTTGGATTCTTTTCAAAAACCCAGAGATTAGAAATGAAATTCCACCACAAATATTGTTTAAAAAGCCACAGCCATTTGATTTTATGAAGGATTTTGTCACTGTCCCTCCTCCCAACATGCTTAAACTCTGGCACCTGGCACTGAGACTCAGAACAGATGTCTGGGGGAGGGCTGGGAGTGTGTGTGCCTGCAAGGAGTTAGGCAGCTGTGTGAGATACAATAGGAATTAATTCAAAAAGGCAGTCTCACATGCTAAGGAAGAATATTTAAAAGCTACACATACACCATGAAGAGAGAAGACTTTTTACTATGCCAGGTCAATCACATCTGCCTCAGTTGTCCTGAGAGTGCAAGTATTTGGGGAAAACATTTACAGCTTTACAAAGTAAACCTACAGCACTCTTAATGACCTGGTGTTTTGGTTTAAAGACAGATTAAAACAAAATGTGTTGTTGTACTTCATTACTTTTAACTTTAAAGGAATTTATTTTATTTTTAAAGCAAATTTTTCTGCAGACAATGTTGCAAACATGCTGATCTCTGTGTGCATGCAGATGTCAGATCATCACATTCACAAGGAAAAGAATGGCTCCCTCCACAGAGCCTCCTACCAGACAGTGAGACATCCATGTATTTATAAACTTACTGCTGTCATTTACAAGCGAATTGTGAATATTTAATTGGTAAAATAATTTTCCCCTCCTTTGCAAAGTCAGCATTTTGAACAGTTTACTGTGTTCCAGCCTTGTGTGTGCCTTTCTGTGAGTGAACAGGAGGCTGAACACAGGCAGCTTTCCTTTCTCAAGCTCTGTGCAGTGAGGTCCCATGGCTACCCTGGATGATGGGAGAGCTGAGTCTCAGACTGAAAAAAAAATCAGTGTTTCACACTTTTCCTGATGCCAGAGGAAAGTCAGGGGACTCCACAGGTGAGCAGAGAGTACTGTGCAGGAGTGGCACAGCTAAATGTTAAGAGTGAGGGTATTTGCATTTTAGCCTGCCTTCAGCAGAGAGCCAGCAGTGACAGGAGGACAGCTGGACAAGATCCTCTTCCTGACCTTGGGACTCTGGACCAGAATACACAAAGCCCAAGATCTGGGGCTCTGCAGCTCCAGGTAACAAGCAAAAACTATCATGCCCACAGAACAAAGGAAAGTAGCTCACATCAGTAGTTCCCAGCAAACTGCAGATCTTTACTTCCTTTGAGGCTTTTCTACTGTCCTGTGGACATTTCCACTGTAGAAAAATGCATCCAAATGCATTTTAAAAACCACAACCTTTTAAAAACTTCAACAAAATGGATGTGGAGTCATATGCAAATGCCTTTTTATCTGTAAGTATATGTTTCTATACACTTTTAATATTAGCTATGTCAAGCTGGCATATACCCACAGGTCCTACATGCTCAATATTTATTACACACAATTTTGTAAAATGGCTTTTCTGTAATTGTGGGTAGATTAGGCGAACAAAACAATGAGCAGCTAAGCCACACTTCCATCGGACTACTACAAAACCCCAACACAGTTCTTGGGGATTTCAATGAATTAATAAAAGCTACAAGATGAACTATAAGCTGAAGGGCAGTGTCACAACCCCCACGCATGCACACACATGGAGGTTAGGAATCCTTGTGGCTGATGGGATAGTGCGAGATGGCTGCCTGAAGCCCGAGACATGGAAAGCCAACCTCCTGACCCCTTTTCTTCCTACCCCTCAAGCCTGCTAATTCCCTCCAAGAAAATAAGCAGGCCATTGCAGAGAATATGGCTGCACAGTGCTTTATAAAAGATATCCATGTTAAGGCGACCACTTCAGGCATGCAGGGTAAGAAAGCAGCAGGCAGGGATGCCAAAGATGAATAAAATCAACATAGTACCAAGGTAGACATCAGGCAATTGATCTCTGAGTTTAAAGCCCAAATAAATTATTTGACATCTGTGAATCTGCCAAGAGAGCTACTCATCTCCAAGATCCAGAGGGATGCAAGGGAGAAGTGAAAGAAAGAGAGTGTGTACCGGGTGAGGTGGGGTGGAGCTGCACAGTCACACAGGCGTGCTAAAAGCAAAGAGATGCAGAGAGAAGGGAAGGAGAAAGAGAGAAATTTAGCTTCAGATAGCTGATAGAGGGAACAGTATGAGAAAAATCAATGTGGAAGCAAGAACCACCTGGAAATATTAAAGGAGGAAGCTGGCTCTGCTATGTTAAGTCTTGATTTTACAGTTGTTAAATCTGAGCTGTTGGGAAAGAAGAAACTGCCCAGAGCACCCAGCACAGCATTCTCTGTGTTTGGGCCTCAAAACCTCTTGAACCTAATTATGATGCTTCATCACTATGAACTGAAAAATGCAATTATGAAGAAAGCAAGGAAGAATCTACTGATACAATTGAAAAGAATAAATTCCAGCTGATTCACTGGAAGAAAACAAAAAAGATATAAAAGAATGGGCAAATGATAGTGACTGACATTCAGGAGAAGCCACTTCTAATTCACATGAGGATGGTTAAACTCAGTCATGTAGTTTCCATGTATCTGTAGGTTTAGAAAAAGATAACTTCTTTTTCTTAAGGGAAACATGAGAAAATCCAGTCTCAAACAGTTAACGTGTAATTTTCATAATATGAGGAAATATCCCAAAGGAGGGGTAACTAGGCAGATATCAAGTCATAGACATGGGGGCAAGAAAAAGAAGACTAAGACATCAGCAGAGTAATGTGAAGAGGAGCAAAGAGATTTATCATGACTTATGGAGAACTGAAAACTGGACAGAAACACACCACTTATGAAGAAGTAGCTCAGAGTTTCATCTATTTAGCAAGAACTCAAAAAAACAGTATTAAAAAAAAAAAGATAGCACGAGTGAATAAAAAAGGACAGAGAAAACTGAAGCACAGGAAGTCATGAAAAGGCTGTAGCTAGGTCCTCTTGATCAGAAGACATCAGGTGGAGGGAGACCTCCCAGGAATTGGAAAAACACACTGCCAGGGATCACAACGAGAAGAAACAACCTGTGCTTTCAGCAGAGCACAGTTCTTTGGAGGCAGGTTTATGCTACTGACATGATTTTAGTCTTTCATTTAAACTGGAGGGAATACAGAAGGGATAAGGAACATAAGAAAATTGCCACAGGACAAGAACTGTTGACATTATCAGTAGAGTCGACATATTTGGCCATACAGTAAGGCTTAAAATTAGAAATAAGTTGTCTTCCACAGACAGGTTCATGCTATCAAACAAGGAGATGCATACTTTGCTTACAAGCTCTTTGATAAGCTAGGCAGCTGTTATCTATGGCATTTCACTTGAAATTAACACCTCTGGATGTCAAAGGACTAAACACTGTAATTACCAAAAAAAAAACCCTGGGAAAAGAAAACCACCCCATCCCCCCCACTGGCCAAAAACTAACAACCACAGCTACAGGTGAAATCCAGAGCAAAACCAGCTCAGCTGCAGTTGTCTTAATTTGTTTCAAGGAACAATTTTTCAAAAATTGTTAAAACAGATAATGATCTGACAATATTTACAGTCTCAGCTGAAGAAAAAGAAGACAACTGGATATTTGCTAAACATACACTTCTTCACTTTCTGTGTCAACTGAAGGATAAAGACATCCACTGTTACTAAACCATATTGTTATGAGGTTACTAAAAAAGCTCAAAGGAAGCCCACAATAACATAACAGTAATAATAATGACAATTATTCAAAGGATTTTTCTCCCAATAATAACTACTTGCAAAAGAAAAAATCAGTCTTTGGCGCACTCCAGTTTTGCACAGAAGCCTCACCAGGAGAACCTGATTAATGAACAAAAGCTAAAGAAGCAGGTGCAGTATAAATTTCTACTTTATCTCTTCCATCTCCCAAATTACTACAGAGGACTCTACACAAAAGAATAAGATTATACATTTTACTCACATCCTTATAATCTACATCCCCAAAATAGATTTAATGCTAATCTCTAACTCTTCCATGAAGAGAACAAGATCTGCAGATCCTGGCTCCCTTAAATTGTTGTATCATGTCCCATTTTAAGTAGGGGGGATAGTTGGTGTGAATCCAAAAATCCAAAAATGAGAAAATGAATTCTTTGTGTTACCAGAAAAAAGCTTGCATGTGTCAGTTGGCACAATGAGTTTTTGCTGAAAAGGTAAAATATGATAAAACAACAGCTCAAGAATGAAATTTAAACACTAGAGAGAAGAAGGATTCAGGAAATTCATAAATTACATGCTCAAGGAGATACAAATAATACCTAATAAAAGTAAGCTGAATATGGGCTACTAAGAGAGCAGTAATTTAAGTACACAAGCAGATACAGAAAATACATGTTTGTGGGGGGGTTTTTAAGTGGTAAAATATTAGCTCAAAAGTCAAAGGGGATTAAAGAGCAACACATTCTTCCACCAGCTAACAGCCACTAACAAAAAGGAGTCACACAGCTTAGCAGGCCCTGTGCTTTTACCAATTATTTAAAAAATCTCTTTATCTGTCATATGCTAAGCTGTGTAGTTACTACAGATGGTTGGAAGTAGTAGTTTTGCCAAAGATGTGAAACTGATAAGAAAAAAAAAGAACAGGATGAAAAAATAACAGGACAACTTTTATAGGCAATTGAAAGTATAAAAACTGGCAAGACTCCAGTAATGCTGCCTTTTGAATGTAATTTTATGAAGTATGTGAAGTGACAGTAGTTTTTCCTTGATATGTTTGATGGTGTTTTGCCTGAGGAAGAACCTATCCTATCTATAGAAGAAGCTGCCTTTGTGTTCTCCCTGCAGCTGCCTTTGTGCTCTCCCTAAAACGAGAAATGCCCTCACCCTGTACCACTGACAACTCATTTGCTGAAGATCACTGCATGTCAAATAATCTTTGAAGAGAACAGCAAAAGATTAGAGACTTATTTTTTCTATTCTCAACTGATCAATGTTCAGCTACTGAACTTGATGTACATGAGTCCTGCTCTTAAAATGGACCACTTTTCCTCATGCTAGTCAATAAGCATGAGCTTTAGGCAATTACACTGGTTGTTTGTTCCCTTTTTGATTTATTAAAGGAAGTAAACAGCAACATATTTATTGACTCTTCTACTAATAATGTTTTTTTGTAAAGCCTTTTGAATAAACAATAAGATGTTGTGGATTTATTACAGGAGGAAAAATCACAGAAGCACAATAAAGACTATTGTCTTGTTCACAAATTTTCTACCATCAACATTTAATGACAAACTACTTATTTAACATAAATTAATGTAAAAATATTCTTCTGTGTGTGAATAGACAGCTACACACTGCCAAAATATCGGAAGTTATCCCATTAGAAAGCATCACATGCCAAACAGGTAATAAATGCTATCAAATGTCTGGAAATGAAGTATCAGGAAATCTAGAAAAGCTACATAATGATATTCAGCAAATGCCAAACAGATCTGGGATCTGACAGAACTAAATAATTTCCAGGCTATGGAAAACACAGTGATTCTTTTGCCAAAGGTATCTCCCATCTTTCAGATTTTTCCCTTCTTTCTGCCATTATTCCAGAAAGAACTACCCTGGCAGAAATGCAGAGAGCATCTTTACAATTCCCCATGAACTACAAGATGAACAGCAGAGCGAGCATGCCAATACTTTGTACAAACCCAGCAGCCAACTAGTGCTTCTGCATCAGTGCAAAAGCCAGGCAGATAAAAGCTCCTGTAGATAGAAGCTGACATGCTGGACTAATGCAACATAAATGCTTCCACAAGAAAGTTGTGGCAGCTCACTATAAATTACTCTGTACAAATATTCTCCAAAAGGATTTGAAGATGAGCAGGAGGACAGAGCAGAAGGTGCTTTCTTTCCTTTCCTAATGGCAGCAATGAAAGGAACTGTAAGCTTCATCACGAACCTGCCAGTTTGCAACATCAGGGAAGACAATTTATGCATATGGTAGGCCAGTTATTCACCAGACTCTAAAGCTCTAATCATAGCTTTAAGCATAAAATCAGCTTTAACTGCCACTTCATCCTGTGGCTCCAAACCCTCAAGTAAAGCACCACATTTCTCAGACCTCTGGGATTTTTTGTGTTGCGTGTTTCAAACAGAAATTTTGCCTTACTTGCTTATGCTTGACTAAGAAACAGTCACTCCCCCTAACTTGGATTAATCATTCCCTATGGTGTGAGATAATAAATCTAATAAAGAAATGTACATGTAAGTCACAGGGAAGGTACAAGCAGCACAAGTAGCATAGTGGTCTGTCCAGCACAGAGTTGATTACAAGAATGGCCTACCATATAAAAAGAGATTTTTGGTCCACACCTATTCGTGAAAAAAATCTATGTTCTGATAACCTAAACATTGTGAATGTGTGGTATATTTGTTAAATAATCTCTGCCCCCTAAAGTCAAATGCATGACTCCAACATTTCTTCAATAAATAATTTCATTCTGGAATAGTGTTTAAATTTTAAATTTGCCTTAATATAATTAAAAACAAATAAAGCAACAGCTTTGCTTGTTGATTTAAAAATAAATACACTTGCAAGAAGACAGTCAAGCCTAAGTCTCTTTCCCATTTTTTAAAATGTACAAGAGAACAGAGAAATTGTTCACACAGTCTATTTCCAATCTATTTAAAGTAAGATTTATGTACATACAAAAAAAAAAAAATTCAAGATACTATGTATATATGTACAGAATATGGTTAAATAATGACAAGCAAGTAAGGTATAATTTTTTACGTGACAGATGTGGACAAATTTTAAAACATTATGCACCACATTGCTGGGGTGTAATCTAATAAACAAATATTTAGAACAGAATGATTTTAAAATGAGATTTTCATCTTCAATAAAAACAGTCTCACAGACATAGAGATCTATAATTTTCTTTGCCAGTATATATAGGAGTAAGGACAGCATCCTATTGATCAAAGGCAAAAATTCCCCAAACCAGTAGAATAGTCAAGGAAATACAGAAGATTCTTTAATAGGAAACATTAACCCAGCAAGTATGCTCCCACTGAGCACAGAACAAACAGATATTTAAATATATTTGGGGTTTTATATTTCCATTGGTGTTGAAATTATATCTGTCCTGGAATATATCCTTGTCCAACCTATCTATAAATTAAATGCTTTCAAGACATATCTGGTTTGGTAAAGTCAGTTTCACTCATACCACAAACATGGCTGTTGGTCAGTGAAATGAGGCTAATAATAATGATGATACATTTAACTTCATTAAACATAAAAATATTACATATTGCTATAACTCTGACACAAACAAGCAAAAATATCACTTTTGTCATCACCTTCATGACGTTATTTATAAGGCTGTGATTTGAAAAGCCATTCAAGCTTCCCAGATGAATAAAAGAAATACTTATTTAAAGTAAGGGAAACTCACACAGCCTCTCAGAAAGGGAAGAGGATGAGCTCCAGTCCTTCAGTCGCAAGGGGATGGGGTACCAGCCTCTGGAGTGTGAGTCAGGCTCCCTCCTGGGATGCCACACTTGTGCTTGCTTGAGGCAAAGAGGGAATTGTCTCAGAAACCAGTCCAACAGCAGCACAGCTGAAACAGCTGCAAATACGGCTGAGTGCTGCAAAGACTTCCATCGCTCATGGGGATAAAAGGGGAAAACAAAAAGCAATGTTGCAATGTCCTGCCAGGGCCTGTGAAGGCCTATGGCCTTCAAAAGCCACAACCTCAATATTTAAGTTCTCAGCCACTGAATGTTAGTGAAAACACACA
Organism: Emberiza elegans; assembly: GCA_024865655.1. Lineage (NCBI taxonomy): Eukaryota > Metazoa > Chordata > Aves > Passeriformes > Fringillidae > Emberiza > Emberiza elegans. The sequence continues at coordinate 2,987,817 of JALJVW010000172.1, forward strand.
GCATTACACAGATTTCACTGTGAAATCAATTACTATGGAGTAGGTAAGAAAATCCAGTAAGTTCCAGAGCCTCATTTGAAAAATGATTTAACAAAATAACCCCACCCAATCAAAAAACCCAAAACTCAGTCCACAATAAATGACTTTTATGGGCAGTCAATACTCAGAGTAAAGAGCTGAACACATCCCAAGATTTAAGCCACTTAAATCAATATTTTTGTCACTGATTTAAACCAGGAGAATCTTTAAAGCTCAAAAGTCAGTCTAAGTAATGAAGTATTCAAAACCAAAGAAAAACATAAAATAGTTTATTAGTGACTTAAAAGTGACAGTTGTAAAGTGAGCCACTATATCTTGCCCTAGCACTGCATTTGGCCCTAGCCATCCATTTGTTACTTCTGTGGAACCTTTAGAAAGCAAAGAGCCTCTTTTTGAAGAAACAACTCATTTTTTTCACCAAGCTGCTCAGCTGAAACAGTGCCTCATAAAATGTCTGTCATTTTGTCTAACCTTCAGTATCTTTCTGTACCAACACATGCATATACTTGTACCTGTATATATGTCCATAAATGTATACAAGCCTCCCCAACACTTTCAACATTTTTAAGAATTAAAAGGGATGTCAAAGTGTCAGTTTCACACAAGTTTCATTGAGACACAGACTAAGAAGGTGCAAGGTCATGGTTCCTCTGTAGGCCGCTGGGAGCTTCTTCTCCCAGTGATAACCTTCAGTGAGCAAAGTGGAAGGAGGGGACTCTGAAAGTGAACTAATACAATCACTTTAAAGCTCCCAGATTCAGAGAAATTCTCAACAAGAGATGCTTTAAGCAGACAAAAGACACACATTCATTTATTTTTTTCCACAGCTGCTCCAATAGCTTTGTGGCTCGTACACAGTCCCGCTACCTTTAATAGATTTTCATTGACATAACCAGTTGTGTCATTTGGTGCTCTACTTTCTTTATGAAAACAAGATGGGACCTCTGCTAATGTGAATGATTTTATGGTGCCTCTACCTTCCCACCTTTGGCTTGGGATCACAAAGTGATCCACTAGTTCATTCAAAAGAAAAAAGTAAAGGTCAAGAGAAGATAATTGCTGACTTATTGCAGAAACACCAGAGATATACTGTGGATATACACCAAGGAGTGGGTTACAAATAAATAAATAAATAAATAAATAAATAAATAAATAAATAAATAAAAAATAAATAAAACAAAATTAAAAAAAAAAGCATTATTGAAGTTTTGATACTGTCTACATCAATAACTAGAAGAAGGCTTTACCATCACATTGACAACTGTCACTTGGATGGACTGCAGACACTAAAAAGAGAAGAGCTCAAATAGGAGCAGAATCCAAAAAGTAACACAGTGGAAACAAAGTGACAATAAATCTACAATACAAGCAATAATACAAATACAACAACTGAGAAACCCAGTTCTTAAAAATGAGTCACATCTAGAAAGCCCTGATGAGACAAAAGACCTGGGGATGACCCAGGCTACAAATTAAAGATTTAAAACTTGTACTTTGAAGCAGGGAATAGGAAGTATCTATGTTCTCACAACCAACTCCAATTTTATATTTGCCCCAGGACAATCCATAACCAAAGCAAGCAAAAAAAACCCATTCCAATGCAATCCAAAACCACAAACAATCACAAACAAAAGAAAAAATAAAATAAAAAAAGAAAAAGGAGTTCAATAACAGGAGAAAAGAAAAAAAAACAACTACTTACTAAAACTGACAGAAAGATGGAGGTGGATCTTAGCTACTGTTCAGTCTAATGTAAAGGTAACAGAGGCAAATGAACCCATGAAGTCTTATTAATATCCAGTCTCCAAGATTTTGTACATTTTCTGTTTCTTTTTCATTTATACTACAGCACTGGAATTATTTTTATTGAAGTTGGGGAGGGATATTTTAGAAATTTTTTACTGTTATTTAGTCAATAAGCAAGTTAACTTGGTAAGAGGAAAAGGAGGTCATATAGTATTCAAAGAGATACAATACTTGTTTTCTTTTTTCCCCTCCAGTGCTCTGCATTGAAATCTGAAAAGCCCGTTTCAGATTCTGCACGTTGCTATTGCACACGTAATAATAGGACACACTGGCCTTTGATACAATTCTCTTCAGGGAACAAAAGCTTCCTTTGGCACAACTACAGCCACTGCTTGTTGTAGGTTACACATGTCTTTCCAGTCAAGCATGATTAATAACTGTTAAAAAAAATGCTCATGACCCATGGCAAGTATTCTTTCAACTATAATACCAGCATTATGGGCTCTGAATCTCAGTAATTTTAAAATGTGCTTCTACAATGGAACTATAATTTAATTACTTTTTCTGCAGCCTGTTCCATTTTGTTTCATCACTTTGATTGCACCATGCACTTGGCAGCTTATGGAAGACTGCATCTGCCTCCAGGATTATTTCACTGGGCTCTTTCGACATCTGTTTCTGAAAATGACTTTATTTGCAGTGGCATAAAGAATAATCAGAGACTTGTTTAATCCAGATAAATTGGAAAAGAGAGAGACACAGAGTCGGAGATGGAGACAGGGAAGAGACCAGAGAAAAAGAGAAAGCACATCTATGCTGCATGCTGCAGAAGACATCAAAATAATCTCTCCTCTTCCTGTGCTTCTGCAAATGTTGTTATCTGATGGATGATATGATACATGAAAAGATGAGTCACTAAGTCAGTTCCTTTTAATGTTTGGGGGGAGTTCATGGATGCAATACATTCTAGCTAAAGCTTCATGCTGTGTTTGATCAGTTTAATAAAATTTTCATGAATTACATTTGCAACCTCATCCACTGAGAATCACAATGCAGTCTGAAATGATCCGTAGCAGTTGACAAAAGTCCTTGTAATAAATGAGCTAAATCCAGGCTCCAGCCTGACCTGACATCCTTCCAAAGGCAGCTACAGCCAACACCTGTTGCCGAGTGCCACTGCACAGCTATGGGCCGAGCACACAGTTCAGCATAACTTCCCAAATATCAGCACTCATGAACTGGGTCACCTGTGCATCAGATTACCAAGTTCAAGGCATCTCTAACATGCCCATGCCTGCCTGAGCTTTGATTCAACACAATGGAAACCAGCACTGTTGACTCCTGTTTACTTTTGTATTATAGATGGATTTGTTAACCCACAAACCATTTAAAGTAGTTAAAGACGTGCCCTCTCAAAAGATCACAGGTGTTGGCCAGGTTTTATTTCATTCTTTTGCTCTTTTTGTGGAGGGTGAACATATACTTGTCAAGATACATCCAGTGCCTGCCTAAGAATGCTGGAGGAAGGCAGCTCTGGCAACAGAAACAGATAGCAAGGCTTTAGGGACAAAGCCCACTAAAATTCTAAGTGCTAGACTGCTAGACCATAAGGATAACAAGCAGAACAATTCCTAGCATTGTCTTACTTTTGAGAGTTTCAAATCTTGCCTGTCTTGTGCTCCTTTCTTTTTGGAGATTTTTTTTCTGTTATTTGCTGGTCTTCTGGGCTAGATTGCTGCAGCAAGCACATCAGAAATTAACTGGTTTGGACACATATATTTCCTAGGAATTACTTTAAGACAACTCCAAGGGAGACCCTGCTGTTCTCAGGAAAACAATGAAGAAAAATCACCGTCCCCAGAAGTAACAGGTATCATGCAAACACACAATAGCTGGACATGCTCCTAAGTGGTGGCCATGCTCTTTGCTGTTGTCCTTATGAGAAGGTCACAAAAGGGAAAGACAAAAAATTCCTCCTCTTTCTTCTGTACTGCACTGCCTCACTGTTCCTCAGCAAAATACAGCAGGTGAGCTGAGGACATGAAAAAAAATCAAAGTTTCCACACTGTTTATCTACTTACAGGCAATACAGGAAGCAGAACTCCTCTGGCAACCAGTGTGCTAGTAACTTGGCAAGCTTGACAATCTGCGTTTGGAAACCTGGTTATTTTCATAAAAGACTTAATCCCCAGTTGTTTGAGTAAACAACTCAAACTTTTGGAACGAAACAGACCAAACCAAAAATTTGCAGTTAGCAAAAAGGAAAAGAATCCTAAGTGTATTTTGATGATGAATTACTTGAAACCCAGTAGAACAAGGTTCTCTTTACTCCTTCCTAACCAAGGTCCCCAATACCTGTCTGATGTCTGAGGATGAGCTGAAGATTTGATAGAGGACATCAGCTATTCACAGAAGTTGTGTAATCAGTTAATTATGTAGGGAAGCTGCCCTGAAGAGAGATACATTCCAGCGACAGAGCATGCTGTGAAAGTCCTATTAAGAGACTATTAACAATTATTTTGTTTCTTATTTTTTCCTTTTAATTTAGACAAATTTAATTCCTCCCCTGATTTTCCATCTCACAACCTTTGGCTGTAACACAGCAGTAGCATGGGCCAGTAGCCATACAAAGAAATGATTCACTGTTTTTCTAGAGCTTCAATGTAAAATGTACACAGCATAAGAGACAGAGAGTCTGACAAGACTTTGTTGTCTTGCCAGTATTACCAAAGAACAAAAGCCATCATGCTTAATTAGCAATTCTCCCTAAAGAATTTGTAAGGATGTACTGTTTAACAGCCAAGGTGAAAACTGGTTTTCCTCTGAAGCACCAGCTAGTGACCACTCCCTGGACAATGAGTAGATGCCTGTGCTGCTGGTCAGAGGTGGCTTGGCAGCAACTCTTCCATTAAAAAATGCTCTCAAGAACAAAGTAAGTGTTTGAACACTTACCTTAGCTTAGCCACATGAACGGGGAATGAAGCTTTCAAACCACTGGTAGCAACTGAAGAGAGAGAAGCCAACGCACTCCCTTAAGCACTGATAATAAAAGCAGTTTATAAGGTCAGGGTCAAGTCAGGACAGGGCAGCATGGGGGCAAGTGGCTCTTTATCAGGTTACTTAAGAGAACAATAGAGGTGTCGGCTTGTTGCATGTGGTGATGCCAGTCTGCCCTCTTGAAACCAATTTTTTAAGAGGCAAAACTTTAGTTTTGAGAAAATTTGAATAACCAGCTTGGAAAGAGTGGAAATTCAGTGGAAATTGGTTTGGGTCTTGTCACGTGACCAACAGTCCTCACCAGGGAAGAGTTCTCCTCCTGTAACCACAGGTTCCTATCCAGAGCACTTGAGACCTATCTCAGGGAAGAGAAGCAGGAAGAACAGCTCATGCTCTAAGACATTTCCACTGAACTCCAGCAACAAGAAGAATTCAGTTTATGCAGAAGCACAGCCTGCCTTTAACCCACCAATCCTGTCTTAGGCAGGGCACAGAAGCAATTTTTTGAAGACACCATAAAGGGCTACACTATAACATGGAATAGCTTCTCCAAGAGTAAAATCTTTGTGTGTCAGCAGAAACAGCAGAGACGCCTCCTGAGCATCTTGATACTGGCAGGTCTTTAGCTACTTAGCTGACTGTAAAATGGAGTGATTGAGGCTCCTAATTTCAAGCACATAAAGGATGCTGGAGCCTGCCCAGTGTGGACACAGACACCAAATCTTGCTGTCATGAAACAAAATGTTGTCTGTAGTAATTCTATCTGAAAGATCTTATAGGACAGTTATTCCCAGCAGCTGCCCACAGAAACTGTCCAAGGATTCTGGAATCAACTAGGTACACCCAACAATGCATCAGAAGAGATGCTCCATATAATTGCTCTTAGGTCAGCACCAAAGGAGGGCCTCTCTACAGCATACCAACTATTCCTCATCCCTTTCCCCTTGACATGCTCTATCAAAATTACCACTTTTCTTGCGGCATTTAAGAAAATCTACTTAAAACCGCTTTCTGACGCAAGGGATTTTCATCTACAAGGATCTTACTTGTACCTCCTTGAAGTGAAATCAATTAAAAGTGGTTGAAATGAAAATGGACCCTGTTTGTCAGAGGCAGACCTAGTTTCTGTCTGTGGCTATTCTTCAGCTCAGGAGAGGAGAAGTTATAAGATACAAAAGGAAAATGATCTGTGTGGGAGGTTTCACTGTGCTCTGCTTAATTAGCTGCTGTTCAATATGAGAAACACAGCAGTGTGCACCCTCATGTCCACACATGTGCTTGTAGAACCAATGTGCGCTGGCAACAGGGTTGATGTATCTTCTATAAATTGGAATATGGCACCAAAACATAGCCAAGAGGAACAAGTCTGCATTACTTTATAAAATAAATCACGATTTTCCCAGACTGCAACAGCCCCAAGCAGATCATCTAAGTTTTCAATTGCTTCCATAAAGTGGAAGCTCTGTCTTTGCAACAGCATTCAGTCACGCTATCTATTTTTCCCAGACTGTAGTGTAATGAAAAATCAAGATAATTGAGAGATCAGCCATGCAATACACATATACATATACATACATATCTGCTCATTCTGTCGGAGTCCTACACGCATAGAACTGCTTGTATCAGCCCCAACACTCCTCCAGCGCTCAGAGATATTATTCTGATCACATAAAATGCAGCAGCAACCACTATTTCCTCACACAGTCATTCTATACACAAATGTCAGATTATGTATTGTTCTTCCCAATGCAAATGTCAGTTTGGATCGGCCATAGGCTGCAGACGTGTCCCAGATTATTCTGGGTCCCCTATGGAGCTGAGGCACAAATTCTCAGTACCTTGCAGAAGGAAAAGCCTTGGCTACAGTGACAGGCAAGGTTACACGTCTTGCCTTTCTGGCATGGAAGAGGCACAAATAAAATATTAAGTCCATGCACTTTTGACCCTTAAACTGCAGCACCAAACAAAAGCAGGGCAGCACTGCTGCAGAAGCACAGTTTCTGTGGATATATAAAATTAATGATCCAGCTTCCCTGATCTGTGAGCACAAGTGAGTGCAGACTGAGAGGTAACAGGGACAGATTTTCTGGGCACAAACTGGACCTTTCAGGAGGATATCAGGCATCTAAAACCATGTAAAGGAGAACAGCACAACACTTGGTGGGTGACTTCTACAGAGAAACACTTCTTTACAGTTTCTACAGCAACCTGTTGATAATGAAAGGCTGATGGTAGATGTCTGTGAAATAAGAGGGTGAAAACCAAGGCAATATAGGAAAGGATATATCAGACATACCTGATGTGTTAATTGTTTCCTTCTATTTCCCTTGATTTCCCCGTGTTCTAAATAGGAAAGGTGGTGAACCAGCCTGAAGGATTTACTGGGCTTTGCAGATAGCCTCCACAAGGCTCAACTTCACAATTTCTCATTGTGACATATTTGGTTAATGGCAAAATTGAAGAAAAACTATGTAGAGATGTTGAACCTAATAATTTTAATAATGTTGTATGTTTCTTGGGTGTTTTTTTTTGGGGTTTTTTTTTTTTTTGGTTTGGTTTTTTTTGCTGAAGCCTGAGAGGCATAAATTCTGTTGAAACATTAGGACCATGGAAAAGAATTACACAGGTAGTTTGTTATTATGGCTAGCTAAACAAAAATCCCCAAAACCTCCAAAATCACATCACTGCCTCCCACAGTATTTCTTCAAGGATGTAGTTTTAAAGCCTAAGGCACCATGTTTTATATGAGGTGGGTATGTGTTAATAGAGGGATATCTGTGATGACATCCCCAAGCCCTAGGCAAACTCTCCTCACTCTGAGCCATGCTGCCTGCCTTCTTCCCTGCTCTAAGTCTTTGCCAGCTAGTTCAAGGGGCTCAAAGCCAAATATTCCGAATTTCTGCAAGGTGCTTTGTTAAGAATTCCTAAAGGAAAATCTAGTCTAAAACTCCTATTTCTGTTACCTAAAAATATGTCAAATATCAGTTGCAGCTGAAAAATAGTGGAAGCCAGTTTTTCAAGGACTATGGACAACCAAGATAACTGCAATACTGAAATGCTACTGTACCCTTAATAGTAATAGCAAAAATAATAGCAAAACAACAGAGAAATGCAAAGCTGACTAAATACTTAAGAAACAGTACTTTTCAGGTCATGCAAACACATAATCCAAGTGTTTTTATTCTCTGAATCACAGAAGCTGATGTAGAGGAATATTTACAGCTTCCATGCTCTCTTCCCTCCCCCACACACCCCCTCACATCACTCCCCTGTTGCTGACATCCTGGCACTTCTGAAAATTACTGTTTTGTCATCTAAGTTTTGGAAGTAAATGCAAAACTCAATGGATCTTACCTCCTCCTTACCAATGGACTATTAACACAACCTAGCTGGTTTGACTTTTAAGTGCAGACTGAATCCACTAACAGCTGCATTCTTTCTGAAAATGGGATCCACGGTTATTAATTTTGTCACCAGTGTCATCAGACCAGTTTCTTACTTGTGGCTATGAAATTCCTTTCAGATGACATACTTACAAAAAAAAATTAGGAATCCATGTAGTGGAGGATAAAATGACTCACATATTCTAGGAAAATATAGGCTTGTAACTGAGACATGTAGGTTTGGCTGGAAGCAAATTTGTGCACAGCCTATTACAAAAGGCATCTTGTTGGTCTCTCCCTTAAGTAACTGAGACAGGCTGCTTGCAAGATTTTCCTGAAAACAGCTCTTTCATGGAAAACTGAGTTATTCTATTGCTGTTTCCTTTATAATTTTAAACAAGAGTCTTATTTTTTGCATGAAGGACATTCCAAATCCCACTTTCTAATTTTAATCACAAAACAGTTTTGCAGCATGTTTTAGAATAACAATGGCTCTTCCCAGAGAGAGGTCTTTGCTGGATGAAGTGGCAGCTATCAAATATCATGTAGCTGGTAGAATACCAAAGCAGGAACCCATGGTCATGCTCTCTCCCTTTCCTCTTTTCAGATCTTGCCCAGAGCAGTTTCAATCTGAGCTTTGAGGGAAAAGTGCCTTTCCTTGGCCTGTTCTTTCCTTGCTTGAACATAAATGCACTTCCCTGGACTGTGAGAGGAAGGAGTTGTGTCTCCGTGTGGAAATGGGACACTGTCCCCTGTCCCTTCACCCCACAGCTAGCAATGATTGAAGACAGGCACAAAGCCCTGCACTGAGCACACACACTACAGAAAAAGGCAGAGTTACCCTGAAGCCCAGGTTCAGATGGGCAAAAGCCCATGCCCGGCGTTTCCTCTGCTAGGTGCAGCCAGAACTACAGAAACCAGTCCAAGCTCTCAGGTGCAGCTGAAGTCATCAACCAGCTATGCCATTTCCTACACTGCTGTTGTCCCCCAGATCCTGCAGGAATTCTGGCCAAGCTCAGGCCTGCTATTTAGACCTGTACATCCTATCATTGCCACCTCAAGAGTCAAAAACTTACAGCCCTGTGTTGCAAATTCTTGCAGCCAATGAAGACAGTAACATCCCACAGACTATCTGGGGACTTATTGAGCTCAGACCAAGGGTACCAAGGCCTCCACAGCTACCCAGGACCAAAGCAAATGGAAACTACAGCAAGTCCTACATGTAGGCTTAGTGGTGAGAGCATTAGTCCGCTTTCTAGCAAGGGTTAACTAGATCAGTACTGCAGGTTTCTGCCAGCATGGACTTTGGAGGGACAGGAATATGCAGCTCTTGGGTGCTAAAGCTCTGTCAATGCAACCTTCCAGGCCAATATATGGCCAGAACCACATATCAACCAGAAGCAGTGTACTGTGCTTACTGTGTACAAGCTATAATGTGTTCACTTGATATTCAAAGCTGTAAACACAGCAGGTGCCCTTAGTTTCACTGTGACTGAAAGTTTACAGAACTGGGTCTTATCCTTGTAATATTACCTTGAACTCTGCAAGGTGAGCAGCCATTTACATCTTTAGTAGATTAAAAGTGCTGGCTTCATTTGAGTTTGTTTTTAAAATAAATTTAATTTTGAGAATTCTGTGTCCCTTTTGTTCTTGGTATGTAAAAAGTTAATCCACTTATTTTTGTACACATCCCTGCTTTAAGGTGCTTTATGACCATGCACTTTTTGTGACAGAGTTACAATTTATCATATACTGGCACCAAAGAAGATTAATCCAAAACCTTGCAATTCTAGAGAAGTTAAGGGATCACTGTGAACAATGGATCTAGATCAACCACTGCCTGTCAGCAGTTAGACAAACACCATGTTTTTATCCTGTTGGTAAATTGTCTGTAAAGAAAATAAACTTTTTCCAAGTGTGTTTGCCATTCTCTGGCATACTGGGTTTGATTTATCCAGCTCCAGATTTATCCTGAACTGTTCACAGTGAATAACAAACTGACTGGACAACATACAGCATCTGGCATTCAAAGACGGCTCTGTGTGCACCCAAGTTGGTTTATCCTATCATAGTGCAATCCGGCTTGAACTGCAAAAAAGTATTAATCAGTTTAATACAACCTGGCTTATAAGTACCTGAAGCACTGAGAGATCAAAATAAAAAATTTCTAATTTAACAGTTTGTTTAGAACTCGCTCATTTCAAACTATGGCTTCATGCATAATGTAATCACCCTTCTAAACACTGGTAAGTCTTTACATGTGGCCATGAAGCTGAATTAAAATTTCCATAGCAACAGAATGAAAAAATAATTTCAATTTAATCAAACATTCCCCCTCTATGTGTATATATATATATACATTCTCTCTATATAAAAAATATATATATATATATATTTAAAAACTCTAAGTGACCCTGAGCCACTTACAGCTCAGACTCCAATCTCCAGGTGCCAGAGCAGGCAAGCCCACGTGCACGTTGTACATCCTTATCTCCTGTACACATGCTATTACTTTCATATCTTCAGCAGCCCCCTTCCACAACCTGACAGACAACAAGGAATATTTCATTACAAGAAACTGCTTTGTTTCCATATACTATTTGGGAAGTGACAGATAATGCTTTTTTTTTTCCTGACGATTCCCCTTTCTCTTTCATTAGAAAACTCCTAAAAAGGTGCTGTCACATCAGAACAGTGGCACTGCACACCTTCACCCTGCAAAAATGAAAGCAGAGATACAGAAACATGTCATGTGATGACAAATGTAGTTTTAAGAAGTCTTCATACTTTTTTCTTTCTTTTTCTGCTTCTTTCATGCAGTCCTCCATCCCCTCAGTCATGCTGATGCAACCATACAATGTACAAACAAACTGTGCTGAACAAAACTGTACTGAAGTGAGAAAAGAAGATTAGAAAACCAAACCAAACCAAAGAATAAACCCAAAGTCTGAGTCCGGTTTGTAGCACAACCCTACAATTAATCATCCAGCACATAAATCACCCACAGTGGAAGTGGGTGAAAAACAGTGCAGTTGTCTATACAGAATGGATGGTAGTGAAGAATCAGATGCTACATATTTTCCTAGTAATTTTGCCCATTTCTAGGTGACCAGAATTAAAATTTTCTGCTGTTTTCATGCGACCACACGACATCTTTCTATCTGTTTGTTATTCCTTTCTGTTTCTCAATCATGAATGGGGGAGGACATTCTGGAGCTGAATGTCTCAGCAATGTGCCATGACCTGCTTTTCTGGTGGAAAAACAAGGACTGGTCATTTCTTACTACTGCTTTCATCACTCTTAGAGCTGCAGTGATCACCATTAACCCAATTGGAAAGATCCATCAAATCACAAGGATAAATTAACCTGCAGATTTTGTTCAGCAATTCACACATCAAAACATAGATATGATCTCTTTTCTTTTGAAAAGAGCAGCATCCATTGTTTTCCAGTAAGCTGTGACAGCTAAATGAACAATATGGGCTGAAAAGTCAAGAAAACAAAAACATATTTACAGTGCCTTCTTATATATTAATTATAACTCTCTAAGAAAAGGAAAGCTTTATTGCAAACACATTTTGATTGCTGAATGAAAATGTTCTTTTACATTTCAAAAATGTTTCAAGATCCCCAGAAAGAAGACAAAGTGTAAGCCTTACTGTTAAAATTACCACCTGCTCATCCTTAGAGAAATGGTACACAAAATGCTTATAGTGAATTTTAATGCAGTAGAAATGCCAACACTATTTCTCCAAGACAACTTTTTTCCCCTATTTTAGAAAAGCACTTGGACCCAGATGTTACCAGGTGAAATTCAGCAGCAGATGTCCTGTCAAAGGCATGCCAAGGAACTTGAATTTATTTTAGTGATCTGCTGGCACTCCAGTGTAAATGGCTCAATGTTATTAACTGAATTCTCCTGGCTCACCTGGAATGGATTGAAACCCATTTTTGTCCTGCAGGAAGAACCACACAAGAGTAATCTGATAATAGACGCTCCTGGAATGAATAAAGATGATACTTGAAGTGTGTGGCAAGGAACAAGTACCAGCAGCAGGTTTCCTGCTTTTCCCAAAGACCCAAAAGCAAACTACCATCCTGTTTCTATGCCAGTATCCCAGCATGTCTTTGCACAACCATCTTATTCTGACAATTTTGCTAATGTGATTTTTGGAGATGGGTTGAAATCAAGACCTGAGCTGGGAATGCCAAACTCAGAAATGTTGTTTCTTCCTAACTCTGCTGACAATTAGAAATATTTCCACCAAAGCCCAACAGAAAGATTTAAGCTTCAAAATCGGGCCTTAACTTTATTTCTATTTTTATTCTCTATCAAACAATATAATTACCAGGATTATATTTAAATCAGTTTCAGTGCCTTTCCCATTGCAAATAAGGGTCTGCAAAATGTTTGTTAATTCCTCACTAAGCGTTGCTAGATCAGGAACGGAGTGTTACTGTGACCAGTGACCACAAAACCACAAAGATCTGAGCAGCTAAGGATTGCATGCTTCTAACATCTCCCAGTGGTCCTGCTGTCCTCAGTAGCCCTCTGATCCAACCTCATGACCCACATCCTGCCCACTCAAACAAAACCTGCATTGACACTTGTTCCTGGCTCTCGGCTCCAAACTTTCCTTGGCTGCCTCCTGCCAACCAACACTACCTCTGGACCAACATGAATTTTTCCACATCTTCAAACCTGGACAGACACTGCCTCTCCCTGCATAACAAACCAGAGAATGATCATCATCCACCACTGGCTTGCACCCTCCAGACATGGGACAACAAAACATCCAAAGCTCAGCCTGTCCCGCAGCTGCCCCCCAACCCTGCTTGCTGCTGTCACAGCTGTGCACCCTGTGTTGGGAACCTTGGGGACCAGAGCAGTCTGGCTTGCCCATGGGCAGTAGCCAAGAGGGCCAGATAAGCCTGGCTGCACTTCTCCCTTCCCACACTGCTCAGAGTCAGTTCCTGATCCCAGCGCTATCCTTCTCCCTGCCACCCTGGGGCAGTGCCAGCAGCACAGTCTCCTGCCTCCAGTTCATCTGATTTACACACAAGACTGTCATTTCCTTTCCTGGAGCCATCCTTGCTCTTCATCACACCATTTTCAATTCCTAGATTAACTTCTTTGACAACATCCTCATTCATTAGACCAAACTGATTCATGTCCTGAACACTGCTCGTCTCATGCTCAAAGGGAATGCTGGTCCTCTGGAAAAAAGGCTGCAATGATGTAATTCGGGACTGTAACACAATATGTATGAATAATAAGGCCAAATCGGAGGCACAGAAGAAACCACACATCTGGCTTTTCCTAACTTCTAAGAGCTTGTTTCTGCCACTTAAAAGCTCTTTCCATGTTGGTTTTCAGTGCAATGCTACATACTCGTTGTTAAGCACTGACAGTGGGGTTAATGCCACAGTGAAAACAGATATAAAGAGAGCCTCTGTCTTGAGAAATATCCTTTCAAGCAAAAAAAGATGCAGAAAGAAAAGAGACTGAAACCCTGTGGTCTCAAAGAACTTCATGATCACCTCCCACGACCAACCAAGTAAAATCTATAGGCATCACAACCCTGAACCACTACTAGGGGACACACAAGAATTCCTTCATCTGGAAATAAAGCTAAACACAACTTAAGTCTAAGTTGTTGTCTCAAGTGTGGCAGCTCTTACAGCATAGATATTAAATCCCTAGTGTTCAACCAGCCTTCATTCATAAACACAGTCTGGACTGGTTTGGTTTGCTTTCTGAGTAAAAACTTGCACTGTAAGCCTACTCAGTAAGGAGGCTATGCCCTAGCATTTACTTCATTAAGCTTCATAATTCTAATCAATAGCACATCCACTTTTGTTCTGCTTTACAATTACCATCACATAACATCACACACCAAGTCTTTTTAAAATGAGAGTCAGAGCAGCATGCAAAAGACTAATGAAAAAATAAAAGCAGCACTACCTTTGGTTTTGCCCTCCTCTTCCTTGCAAGCCTTGCAACTGCTATGCTCACTGTTACCCTTTCTAATAAGTGCAATTTAAATACGCTGAGAATTTTAGGCACTCAAAAAATTCACAGATATGTTTGAGCTTCTCAATATAAAGGGTCACTCTACACTAAATTAAAAAGGACTGAATAATCATTTATTTTGAACAAAGACTCTTTTTGTTTTCTGAAGTTGTTGCTATGCACATTCATGTGAGAATATAACTTGATCACAGGAAACAAGAAAGCTTTGTAGTTTGCATTTTTTGGGCTTACAACCACAGTCCTGTTCAGACTGGTCACAAAGACATCACTTGATTTTTCACCAATATTAGTAATGAAACAATCTTTTCTTGCTAATGTTTAGGGCTGCACAATTAATATACAGCTGCAATACAAGTGACATGTCTTTATGGCTCTGGAAGCCTGTTTTTTTGTATAGTGTTTCTTGGTGTTTCAGATGCCAAGTGGTACCAGCCATAGGCAGTGGGTGAGGGTTTACACATTGTGCAGCTGTGCCCCTTCACAGCCAGTTCAGAGTGCAAGCCACATCCCAGACCTGCCCAGGCTGTCCCCAGCAGCCTTCTACTTTGCATTTTGGACACAGCATGATGTCCTCCGTAGCATAAGGCAAGGCTGCCTCAGAGAAACCATGATCTCAGGGCAGATTTGTGTCATGAGTGATACAGCTGGGGGCAGAGAAGACCTACTCAAACCCTGGGAGACATCACAGTGTGCTGCTGCCATGCTGCGCAGTTGTGAGCGTGCACCAGCAGTCAAAAGAGCTCTCTGACCTCAGACCAGATCTGGGACAACCCTGGGCATTTCAACAGCACAGGGTGTCTTCATCTGCAGTCATGTAGGTTTAAGTATTCGCTTATAAATAGGCCTTAAGCTAAGGAAAATTAGTTTACAAAGTGCACTTTGCTTAAGAATAAATGAAACAGAGACATGAATATGTGAAGTCACTCTAGAAGCTGAGACAAACCCCCCCCCACATTTCTTGCTGTTGAGGGAGGGGTTTTTTAGTAAGACACTCAAAACCTAGGAACAGCATTATCAGTTCTTTGACCAAAATGAACCATCATCTTCATCAATGCTAGAATCAAAGAAAACCAGCTATCATTGCCTTTATCCAGTTACTGCTGGGCAAACATGGGACTCTGAGGCTGGAGAGGCAGGAAGAATTCCTCAATCCTCTTCCCAAAGAATTTGTGCTAAGAGTCTGCTTTAAGGTTCCCAGGATGTGAAGGTATTGTCCTGTTCTCTGCTGGAACATGAGCATATATGATGCGAGGCACCAAAGTGGCTCAGTAGCTCAGGAACAGCAAGCAATGCAAATAATCTCATAAAGCAGTACATACAGAGAGAGTCTTTTTGCCATAGCACAATATCAACGACTCTATGGAAGGAGCACTTTTCATCTGTCACTGATCTATAATTCACTTTTTGTCACCCTGTATTATCATACAGTTTAACACTAAAAGCAAACTTCATCCCTCAGTTACCCTCATCTGACAACCGGTTGTGGTAGTATTGCTTTTTACATGTAAGAAAATAGGGTATCAATTAAAAAATTGGAAAGGACTGCCTATCTGAAGGACTTTTCTAATAACATTAGATGTGTTTTTCTGGCATTGTTAATACTAATTTTCACTGAGTGTATGTATTTAGCGACGTTGTCTGTCAGATGTCAGAATGCACCTAATTTGTTCACAGTATTTCTGTAAAACCTTGAGAACATGCAGACCACGATAACCTTCGCTGGGTCAGTGGCAAAGTCGTGTCCACTCAGTTAAACCTGAAGCACAATTTCAAGTGTGTCACAGAGATGATGTCAGGTGAGCATTTGCACATGAGTTTGCTTGTGCAAGTACAAGAGAGGCCTTACATGCTGCCTTTACCCTATGGAGACTCTCCTTCTTATTTCTTCTGCTCAGGCTAAAACATGGGATACAATTTCCACTATATAAAACTGCTTTGTTCACTTCCAAGCTTTGTAACACCTAGAAATAATGTCAGAAAAATAAGAGGGGTACCTATTCCACAACATTTGGAAGCTTGAATTAAAATCAGCACCAGTATTTTCTGCCCCTCAAGCCCCCTGTTTCCAGGACAACAGGGAACTAGAATAATGTATAAAGTCAAATTCTCAGGATGTAAAAAACAACAACAAGGCTCTTGCTTGCCTGATTTTTTGGCTGTTCAGTTTGGTTCTGCTCTGTTAAGCTAGGATGAAATCACAGCAAACACTACACTAACTCTTCTGTTAATCAACAGCCTACTTCCCAACTGCACTTTTCATTCCCACAAAAAGTGCTGCATTTCCACAAAGTATCACTTGTAGTAAGGCATTCAAACATGCTAATCGCAGCTTTGCCTCCCAGGGAGATATATGAGCTTACTCTGAATTAGTTAAAGGCTTCTGAGTTTATTTCCTTTTGT
Organism: Emberiza elegans; assembly: GCA_024865655.1. Taxonomy (NCBI): domain Eukaryota; kingdom Metazoa; phylum Chordata; class Aves; order Passeriformes; family Fringillidae; genus Emberiza; species Emberiza elegans. Next base: position 3,004,417 of record JALJVW010000172.1, read on the forward strand.
TACTGCTATTACAACTTTGAAAAAGCAGAATTTGTTTTACTTTTGCCAACTTGCACAAATCCAGCTCAAGAAGAGTGATGACACTCCGATGTGCTTTACCAAGTTACACATAACCCAGTCAGGTTAACAGTGTCACAAAAATGCAGAGAGGAGGGGGCAGGGAAGAAAATTTCTTCAGATGTCTGTTTTTTTCCACATTTAGGCTTGTGTGCATTGGCTATGATGGGAAAGGGATAGTGAAGTGACAGTGGACTGTGTGAAGCAGATGTGACTGTAAATTGCAACATATGCAAATCCTCCAGTATAGCTTCCTATAAACCATTTTTTGAAATGATCCTCACTTGTATTTTTATTGAGTATTTCAGGCTTTATTCCTCTGCTTCATTTTTATTCTGCTGCTGGGTAGTTATTCAAAGATTGAAAAGTTCAGTCACAAGACAACAGGATTCAGCACTTGGTTATTGCAAATTCTTGTTTACTGCAAACACTGACGTAAGTGAATAAAGAATCTGGGTCAAAAAAGCACAACAGAGGATGCTACCTGTCTTTTACTGAATAGCAGGCAGCTGGGAAATTGGCAAGCTTTAGCATAAAACCAGCGTAAAACTGCTTCAATGAAATGATTTATTTTAATATAAAGACATTTTAAATGTTCAGCCAAAGTAAGGGAAGTTCGTGTTTCCTATAGAATTAAGATTTGACTTTCCATTAGACCTAGGCATCTGTGGCTTGTATTTTTGTGTTCACACAGCAGTGAAATTCATCTTGCTAGGAACAGCAGCACTGACTGTGTTGCTAAACAAATTAGCAGGGGACTGGATCTGTAGGTCTGGGAAGAAGCACTCTTCAGAGCAGTTGTCCACTGCTAGAAAGAGAAAGAGAGAGAAAAGATGCTGTGGAGAACACATTATTAGGATATTGCCTGGGAAGAGATGCCCCAGGGACATTTCTGCTACACTGATAACATATGATAATCTGCTTGGAAGATTCTAGGGTAATGTTATAACAAGAATAAAATTGATGATGCAATTTTTGACCATATGTAAGTGGTGGGAGATTGTACAATATTAAGAAAAAGACATAAACCAGGCCACTACATGAAGAGAATCTCTGGAGTGCATGAGGAGTAAGTTAACAAGGCATGGAGAAAAGAACACAAAGGAAGAAGAAAGCCCCAGACCAAATTTACAATGAATCACAGTTCTCCAAAATAACACATCAACATAAAAATATATCCAGTTGTCATCCAAACAATATGGCACTTTCTGAATCAGATCTTGAAAAGAATAAATTGTCTCCTGAAACTGAGCATGTGGATGAGCCTTTTTCCAATGAAGTATGGGATTAATACCTTTAAAACCAATTTCAATAGATGAACACACACGATGATATGATGCTGCCTGTTGAAGGTGTTGCCCCCTTTGAAAATGTCACACATTGAGAGTCGAGGGCTCTTCAGAAGCTGACACACACACACACAGAGCACATTATGCATTGTTAATCTGCTAGTTGTATTTGTACACAAATTTGGTCAAATAAAGCCAGCAGAAATGTTTTTTACATTTCTTTCTTGAAAATACATATCCAAATTACATATACAAAGCCTTTACTACCTCAATCTCACTAGATATTGTTTTCACTGGGACTAATAAAAGTCTAGAGTAAATTAATTTATCTTCTTGGTATTACTGCATAGGGATGGGAAAGGCAGATTAGGCTCCAATTTACAGTACTAAAAATAGTCAAATACACTTGCTGTAGGCATTTAAAAAATAGAATCTCATTTTAAAAGAAAAGAAACATATTTTAAGAGTTCCTCTAAATCCACACTTTCTTGCAAAAGCTGGATTTTGAAAACATGGATTAAACCCCCAAGACTCCTCCAGTGGAAAGCACCAGGAACTCAGCTGTAAGAATAAATGGTAGCCACATCAATGATAATGGAAATCGTAGGTAAATTAATTGCCTACAAACATGCCTTTATTGTAAAAAAAGAAGTCAGGATAAGATTGATTTGTTACAATGTAGATGTTAGGTGTTACAGAGTCCATTAGTGAAATAAAGTTAGAGTAAATCCATCACTGTCAATTAAGATGCATTAAATATAAGATTGCTTCTGGCATTCTTACACATGTAAAGGCATTTACCTTTAGGCTACTGTTAGTCAGCGTCTCTGTGTGAGCATCAGCCTGCCATCACAATGCTCAAATAAGATACACACTTTAATCAGCTGTTTTCCTCATTTAAAGATGAACTGCTAAGCAAAAAGCTATGTCCCTATTGCTGCTTTAGGATGTATTAAAGAACTCAGCAGCAGGACTGAGCATTTTTGCTTAAACATTGTGTGCTAATGTCTTTTGTCCTGATTTCTTCTCTGGTCCCTTCCCCAGCGAGCAGCTCGGAGCAATGAATCATCTCGATCTGTAAAAGTGTTATTGTTTGCTCCTTTTGAGATGCACATGCTGTTCATCTTGTTCTAGATCTAGGTGTTTCCACCACCTCTAAAAAAAAGGGCAATAGGTTTTGGGAACTTGCACAAAGCCTGGATGCCTGTCAGCTCCTACTCCCACACCTCGAAGAGGGGCTGTGTCAGCCCAGGCTGCCGCACCTGAAGGAGGTGCCCTGCCAGCTTGGATGGAGCGTGCTGACAGCCCAGTGTGAAGAGGGACCCTAACCTGCTGCTGGGTTTGACACACTTCTGAAATTCCCTAAAACTTCTCTGGATGACTTTGTGCTGTTACTGTCCTCAAGAAGCCCACTCCTACTTAACCAACAGTGACAGACAGACTGCTCCCACTGCATGATTACATAAATACAGGAGCAGAAAGCAAAGAACAAGAACCCACCTTTCCTGCAGGAAACCAGGCCCATTATCAGTACAAGCCCTGCTATTATTAGAGGCATCACCAAGCTGACACAGGGAAAACAACCAACACTGTGGAGAAAAAGATGTATTTCTCTAAATGCCACCCTCCTGTCCTCTCCCATTCCTGCCCACCAGCTTTGAAGAGGGCAAGATACAGCTCTTTGTGAATTCACTGGGCACACTTTCAGCCATCTCAATGAATGAATGGGATGGCAGAAATAAAAGAATTGTAACATCTTGTTCTATACACTGAACCTCAAAGGTCTTGATCTCAAAATGTCAGTGGTCAGAGATGTCCAAATAAATATGCTTCAGAAGAATTTTAACCTTTAATAGAAAGGTACAAGTACCTTCTAAAGATATATGTTTTCAGCACTAATATAATATATATAAACAAAAACAAATCCAGCACCACAGATGGTCTTTAATGACACTTAATTTACATTACAAAAGCAGAATTGGATGTTTATGGACCTGGCAAAGGATTGAAAAAGACTGCTTTATCTTCAAACTGCTACTAAAAAAAGCCTCCATTTCCATAGATGTGTCCCAATGCAATACCTTTTCAGTAATGAGTGCTGGAAGATCTAATCAGAGACAGGTGCCTCCTGAAACACAAATCCATATCCAGTGGCTCCTTCAGACAGCAAAATTCACCTCAGTAATTTCCCTTTTTGCAGAGAGCAAGCCAACTTTAAGTCCCTCTTGAACTTTTAAACTAGGGTTTAAATGAGACTTGGGAGAGGTATTGTTGTTATGTTGACCACCTGCCTGAATGCTTAACTTAGGTATGAAGTAGATCATACAGCACACGTGTCAACAAGCCTTGTGATCAGTGGTGTCAAAGGCTGACAATACATCTAATAATAACCAGCACAGGCACCTCCATATTCAGCACTCATTGCTAGGAGTCAATTATGCACCATCTATTCAAGGGCCTTTTGAAGTCCTTCTTGTGTTACTTGAAAATGAAATTATACCAGGTCAGGTCAGTTGAAATGGCTGGATTTCTTGCTGGCTGAAGTCCACATCTACTTTTTTCTTTTTTGGCTGTATGTCAATGCTAGCTGCAAACTTCTAGTAAAGCCACAGTATTGTATTTAATTAATTAATCATTGATTAAAAAGAAGCTTTTAAATCCAAGCTAGCACTCACAGAGCTCAGAACTCCTTTGGATCAGTCAGTTTTATTTAGCTTTGGCACCAGTGATTCTACCCAGAATTTCTCTAAGCCCAATCTTTTAAGGGCAACTTCTTCTTGAGTGCCCTGTTACAGCCCAAGTGTTCAGGCTGCTGAAGTCTGCCATAAACCTCAGTGAGATGGGAAGTTCAGAACCCTAACATCTGAGCTCCAGAACAGGGAGCACCGAGTGAGCTGCCTCAGAAGTGCTTTCACCCGGCTATCGTCCAGCTTTCTTCTAATCTTTTCAGTTCCAGCATCCTCCTTCTGATATAAACTCCACATTATTCCTCTGCTTTTCTCTTCTTACCCATTTAGATTAGGCAGCTTTTCTTTTCAGCTACCTATAAGCTGATCTGATATCACTCTCAGAAATTCACACTCCACACAGAAAATCATTACAATTATAAGCTTTAATATTTCTTTAATGAAGAAAACAATCCTGAGAGATGAATGCTTGTACCCGGCTTAGTTAGGACATCTATCTGGAAATATCTTTATGTAAGTAATCACTCCATCAGGAGTGAAGAAGGATTTCAATTAAATAAAGAAACGATGCAGCTAAGTGGTGATATTCTATCAATGAACACAGAGGTATGTGCCCAGTCCATACAGGTTGAAGAAAACATGATGTCAGAAAAGGGTAGGAAAGCCAACTGAAGGAAATCTGGTGCAATTTTACTCTGTCACTGATCTAGGCGATCTAAGGTGACCACTGCTCAGTGTCCCCTCCTGTAGGCACGGCTAACAGACTTTTCTGTTCAAGGGATGGAGAAATCTCTTGGGGACACATACTAAGAGGTAAGTTAGGGTACAGACAGAGATGTTACAACAAACGTCCAGAAAGAGAAATGCTCAGAAATCTCAAAGCCTCTCCATGACATCAAATGATGTCTTGCTCTCCCTCCTGGTCAAGGCCATTTTGCTGTGACTAGTGGAGAAGCAGTTATATCAACACCTTTGAAATTAAGTAATAAATTTTGGGTTGATCATCTCTTTTCCATTCCTTCCAGATAGAAAGGATCAAAAATATCAATGAATAAATTTGGAAGTATTTTATGTCCTCTTCCATTGTCCCCAAGAAAGTTTAAGACTGAGTCTTAGACGGGTGGATGATCAGTTAAGAATACATTTGCATTGAAAAACAAAGCACAACCTACATTTACAGTAAGAAAAGTTACTCCACAAAGCTGTGAGAAAGTGAAACAGCAAGACCTCATTGGGGAGCTCATTTAGAGAAAGCACAGCAGGATGTGTAGCCACAGTAAAATAATATTCAAAAAATCTGACCTAGATAACAGTATTTCTTAGTGACTGGAATTCATTAAAAATAACAGATTAAAAATGCACTACACAGAATTCTTTGAAGCCTGAGTGTCACACTCAGATTAAATAACTGAATTTATGTAAAAATGAAAGCAACTTTTATTTTTTCCCTTAACAGAAAAATAACAACAAAGAAAGCTGTGCATTCTGCTATTAAGAAGAAGTTAATAATAAGTCAGAATATGGAAAAGAGCTCTGACTTTGTAGGGTTTTATATAAGTGAACACTGTCTTTGGCTGTGAGTGAAGGTGACAAGCTCACAGACCTAAGTGCTGTGGGATACCAAATACAAAAGCAGAACTCAGCATAAGTCCCAAAGTTTCCATACTATAAACCTAAAGTATTTCCACATCATTTTAGTGAAAAAATATGATGATTAAGTTATGCTGTCTCCGGCAGCAGTGTATCAGAATGTGTTAGGAAACGTCCTTTCCTAGTTCCCTGCTTCTCCCTGAGTGCTACAGTAAAAATCCTTAGAAAAGGACTCTTGGGTGTGTCCCCTTACAGAGAAGAAAGGAAAATCAAGCCCTTTATTCCTTGAGAAAACTTAGTCTAAATTGAGCTGAATAAAGCCCCAGGTTACTGCTCCATTTCAGGAAGGTACTTCAATGCTTCTGGACTCAAAGTTAAGCATGTGCTTAAGCACTACACTAATGCCAAAATGCCTTTTCCACATCAAGCCTATATTAACCTTGCAAGTAGAGATGGTTTATTTTAAATGCTTTACTTTTGTATAAGCATGAATAAGGATGAGATTCATGGACTAACAGATTATTTTTTTCTGTAAAAATAACATGAGGCATCACAAAATACCTTATAGTGTAAATTCAAAACTTTAGATCCCTGCAGAAGGTCCTCTGGAAATCTGGAAGATACTCTCCCAAACCAACAAAAACAATAATCAGATATCTAGTTCACAATTTGCTAAAGAAAGGGGAAGAATTACAGAACAAAAACATCCCTTCATGCTTACCACATTTGACAAGTTTGATAGTTTCTTTAAAATTACTTTAGAAGCACCTTTGAATTGTACAACTCCTTCACAGCTATTGACTGCATGGTTAGTCATTTGTCATCTGAGAGCATTTACTTTTGCCCTGAATTAGTTACATGAGCAAAACTAAGATATATCTCTCAGAAAACATAAAACGAATGTAGGTAAATGAGTGTGCTCCATATTTATTGTTATTTATTTACTACTTTTATTTAGTATTAGCTTTCTAATTAGCCATCAAGGTTTTCTAAACAAACTCATTAAAGGAGCTCGATAAGAAGATGACTACAGTTACCAGCTAACAGAGGGCTCCTCCATTCCCTGAAGATAACAAAACACTGGTCAACCATGCTGCAGGAAAGGAACGGTTCACCGCAACTTCTCCAGTTGGGACTGTAAACCCTCTGCAAAGCAATTCCTACTGGATTTAACAGTGGTGACTGAAGAGGTCGCTGGTCCTCCCATCCTATTCCCATACCACTACACTGTCACAGTTAAATCTGATGAGTTAGTGACTCCAAGTTCCCCGCCGCCTCAGCTCACGGCTGCTTCAATACCAAATAAAACCTGAAGGTGAATCACACTGCCCTCAAGCTGGGAGCTGCAGTGGCTGGGGAGCAGGCACACTACTTTTTGCTATTTTTACCTCAAGGATAAGAAATTCCAACAGAGGCAGGGCAAAATAGATGGCAGTAACTTCTTAAGCTGCCTCATCCTGAATCAGTGGAGCTCTTCAATCACAGCCCACAGAGCAAAACCCAGCCTAGTTCCCCATCTGCTCCATGTAAGTCACCTACAATAAGATTTGCTAAAGTATATTGGGATTTGCTTTCTTTTGTTGGCCAAATCACTGACAAATCTCTTGAATTAAACTTTTTATAACTCAATTTCACCAAGCAGATGAAACTTCTTGGGACAGCTAGCTCTGCTCAGTAAAGCAGCAACGTGGACAGCTTTGGATCTTGGGCAAATTTACAGAACTATCAGAATGAAATCTGACTGAAAGAACTCTGTGTGTATTTTGTAACTGTACTATTGCATTTTAGAGCTACTATTTTGAGCCCTCACAAACTTGTCATCTTACAGGGCCAGTAATCTAGAGAAAAACTCAGTATTTTGGAATGAGTTCTTCCACCTGGTATTTATGCAGATTGTTTCAAAAGTCCTAACACAACTGGCACCTGTTCAAGTGTCTCTAGTGACAGCTATTCCCTGGCAGTCATCTGCAAAATCTCCCTAGCATTTCTGTTCTTACCATCCAGAGCCATACATTATTTCACTGTGTTCAGATTTTAGGCCTACTTGTTAGGTAAAATTGCTACAAGGTCCTCCTGTTGCTTCGAAAATCTCTGGCAGCAGCCTTTTGCTGGATGCTGATTTACTGTGTTTGGTATCTGGCACTTCTGCATAGTTTCCATCATCTGGAAGTTCAAACATGGTTAACAGGCTGGATGGCTAACACAGGCTATGCTGCTTTCCTAATGTCAGAGTGCACGCTACCTCCATCCCCCTGCCCAAGAGCAGAAAGGTAACATTGCTCCCAGTTTTTACCTGATTTCTTTCTACTCCAGAAGCTTTGGAAAAAAAACTGTTCCAAAACATTTTCCTGTTTTACTGTTCATTCAGAATCAAGATGCATTTTTCCTAGATGGATGTTTCTTCTGGAGGTAACTGATGGATGCTTCTCCACTGTATGGTACAGAAAAAATCATTCCTCCCTTCCTGATGTTCCAAATAACTGATTTGGGCTCTACATTAACCTTTGCAGCTAAAGCTGTCTAAACTATTCAATGCTTAATAAGGAAGTTTCTTCTTTCATGCATGAATGTGAGGTTTCCACTTTTAGACTCTCGAGCTCCAGAAAACAGCACAGCTTAATAATTACTTACTTCATTTCACTTGAGGCACTTCTGTGAGGAATACTTCAGTATGACTTAGGATCTTCCAAAGCTAATTTACAGATGAAACTGACAAGAACACTAAAAGATGGACAACTGCAATATGCCATGACACTCCAAATAAATGGAATTATATTAGGTAAGGAGAGTACCACTTCAGCTCTGGAACAGGAGCTTGTTCTTTGGGAAAGTGTATCTGATCTCTAATACATGAGGGAAAAATCAGGAGCAACGTGAGGACATTGGATGGACAGAGGAGAAGATGACTGGTTTTATAGAATGTACTTAAAAAACTGAAGCAGCCTCTTGGTCTCCTCTCCCCAGCCCGGAGCCCACACAGACGCCCAGGATGTAATTCAGGGGGAAAACAAACAAACCAAAACTATGACTCTCACCCACACCTTTTGTTTTTCCAAACATTTTGTTCTGGTCCTAACAAATAGCTAATTTTCACACTAAGGTCAGCAAACAGATAGCCAAACATCATCTGCATTTCCTTGAATTCTCCTTTGTTTTTTCCGTTGGGAAATACAGGAAAGTCTGTCCTTATAAAGACTTCCCAAAATCTGTACTTAGGCTGTGACTAGGTGTTTCTTTGGATCATACAAGTCCCAAATTCAGTAAAGCAGTTCAATTTATATTTTTGAATTTTATGTTCAATTTATATTTTTACTGCTGAGCTAAAAACTCACCTATATGTATAAGTCTCATTGAAATCAGATGGATTTAAACAGATACTTACTTTTACACAAGAGAGACAGACTTAAGCATTATGTTCAACAGCTCTTTGGAGATGGGACTTAAGCAAGCCAAGGCAAGTAACATACTAAATCAATAAGTACTGCTCTCTGCTTCTGTGATAGCACAATAATTAATATGTGGCTGCAGAAGTGGCAAATCATACTCTGTACCCCACAAAAAAGATAAGTTAATGTAATTGAGGTACTTCAGACATATTGTTGGTTGTACCATGCTCCCGATCCTGTCTTTCGGGATTATTTTGTCTGATTTACTTCACCAGGAACAGATGAGTCCCAATTTCCACATGAAGAATTGCTCCCGTAATTGGGAGAGAACAGATTTTCAAGTTCAGATAAGGTAAAATTAATGTGCCAAAATGCAGGTAACTCACCTGAGGATGAGCCCCCTCAGACTACTGTCATAAATCATCATTACTTCAGTCCCTACTCCAGACACTGGAAGAGGCTGTCGTTTAAGCCATTGTCTGAAACACAATTTTGGTGACTGTAAAATCTCATCTGATCCACAAGTATAAATCCAAATTAGCCACAGTGACTGACAGTTGTATTGTTCTCAAAATCCTTTATATTGAAAAAGTTTATGAATGCAGAATTTACCATCAGAAATAATATTTTAAAAAAAATTAAAATCTCATTGCAAATGGAGTCAAGTAAATGACTTTCAAATTATTTTAGAAAAGCTCTTTTGCATTTACTAAAGCAATGAGTTTTAATATCCATGTCTCAGACTTGAAAGCCCAGAAATAGATCTTTAGCAAGTAATAAACACATTTATAACCTAATTCTGTGATGATCATCACATAATGATCTCCACATGCATGTATATACATACACAGATTTTTAACTTTATAATGTGTGTACTTTTAAGACATTAAAAATACATACATGAATTATTCATAACAATATTAAAATGGAACCAATATTAAAATTGAATTTAATTGAATGTGTATCAAATTAATGGAGTTTCCAATTATACAAATTTTAGTAGTTCTTAAAAAAAAAGTAACAAGAAGAAATTACCATTTCCTTTTAATCTTATGATTTAAATTAAAAATATTCTGAAATATGCCTTAATCAAAACACAAAAAAGCACCAGTATAACTGGTAAAATATAAAATATTTTATTTTATAAAAACACAGGTCTCTGTTTTGCTTGTGGTATTGCTCCTCAGACTTATTACTGCAATTCACTTGCAGTTTGGTTAAATGTCAATGCTCCAATTACTTTAATAGTCAAACTGTGTGCTATTTTCACCACAGAGTCATTCAGGCTTGTCATGTTTGACAAATCCAGTAATTGAGATGAACTCTTGGAGAATACTGACATGTAACCAGTCATTTCCTACAGCAGAACATTGACCTCTGCAGCACAAATCACAGAGGATTTATTCAGCAGCTTGAAAAAACAAACAGGCTTGTTAAGTTTAAGATCATAATTTCATACATCTCCATTCATTTCCTTGTTTATTCACTTTCTGTTCCATTGGGGTGGGAATTAAAACATTAGGGGCACTTTCAATAAGCACAAAAAAGGACTACATCAAATAGTCTGAAAAACTATTGTGAGTTAAAAATGGCCTAGTAGATTACTAGAGGCTGAGTGCGCTGTCAGTCTCAATTCCCCCCTCAGTGCTCCCTGCCCCCAAGCAGCTGCACCCCGCCCCAGCTTCAGCTCATTAACAGAAGAAAGTATTATACTAATTACATAAAGTATTTATCAACACTCATCATTTCAGTCATTCCAGTTCATTAACCCTTGCTAGGACCTTTTTATTTTTACTGTACCTCCTTGATGGGGTTCTGCAGCTGGTGTGTAACAATGCACTGAAAGCTCAGTGCTCTCCTGATTCCCCTTGGATTCACTGAGTCAAGCACCAGGAGTACAAAACCTACTAAGTGTGTACTTGCTGGGCTGGCAGATCCTTGGGTGATGCCTCTGAGACAGCCATCAGTGTTTGGTAGGTCTGAACAGCTACAAGCCCATCACGTTTGTATTGAAAAACAAGTATTTTGCAATGACAGCTTGTTGCAAAGGTAAAATGCAACAAAGGTCTGCGATGAGGATGCAACCCAGCTCAAATGCAATTCTGAAGCTTCCCTGTGATCTACATCAACTGGAGATCTGATGCTACTTTTGTTATGAAAGACACTACAGACCTTAGTACCAGAATTCAGCCCTTCTTTGGATAAAGCACTACCATTTCATATCATGAAATTAATTCCCCCTCAAAGCAATATAACCCCAAAAAGAATGAATTGTGATCAAAAGCAAATGATGGATAGAAATATAGGAAGAAGTAATTGACACAGACAATACCAGCTTCCAAGAAATGACCTTTGCAGTTGCCAAAATTAAGCATCCCTTTGAATGCTTCTGACTGCCTTCATCAGAGACAGTGGCTCGTGTAGGACACACATTACCAAACCAGGCTTATAAGAAACCTTGCTTCATGTCCCCTCTCCCAAAGACTTTTTGTTGATCTTTGTCTAGTGAATTCATTTATGTGTTTTACAAGCTGACAGATTGTTCTTCCCTGGAGTCTTTGAAAGAAATGTATTAACTATCACAGGTCACTTAGCTTCTGTGGGGGATAACGACCTCTTCCATACTAAAGCCAGCAAGTCCATATCATTTTTTTAATACATTCTAATTCACAAGGAAGTGTATGGCAACCACCAGGATGAAAGGACATCAGAAAACATCTGAGAAGGCAAACTAAGAGAAAAAAAAAAAACTCTAATAGGAAAATAAAAGCTAGGAATTACTTGTGCAAAATTCTGTTTTCAGGAAAAAGAAAGTGTTCAAAATCCCAATAAAAGGGGAAAGAGAACAATTAAGCAGCTCTACTCTGACTAAATTACTATACATTTATTTCCACACTGTTTCTTTAGAGTATAATTTCTTTCCATTAGGTGTGCAGTGCCCACCTGAGAGACAGAAATCAGGAACCTACTACAAGGCTACTTGGAGTACCTGGTGTGGAGCTGGGGAGCAACAACAATGCTCCCCACAATGCTGAGGTGATGTAACCCACATCAAAGGAACGCAGTTAACTGTCCCTTCAGCTGGGCACTGCAGATTCCAGCCTTTTCCATGGGGACGCACAAGATCTTCACGGAAGATGGTGGTTAGTTACTCACACATCACGCACCCAAACAGAAATCAGCCTGTGGTACAGGGCACAGCTGACTGAAGCAATTCAGTGCATTTGCCTTGAGGAGTCTGACTCAGAGAGCAATAGGAGATTGTCTCCCACTACCAGTCCTTTCCAGTCTCACGGTCCTTGCTATCTCCGCTGGTCACGCACGCTGTGTCCATCTTTACCCAGGAGTGCAACTGCCGAGATCATGAATGAACTTTGTCTCTTCCCGTGACACAATTCCAGTTGAGCCTTGTAACAAGGAACAATCAGCACCAAGAAGGTCACAGGGAGGACCAGGTGCTCTCCCAAGGTACTGCAAGATGGATAGCAGCATCCCTGAAGGCACCACAGTCTCTTGCACCATCTGCACGTGACTACAGCTGCCAGAGGTGTTCCCCTAAGTGTCAAAGCACTACAGAGTCCTGATCCACAGAGCACCTGTGGGCACCACCACAGTGCAGAGAGGACAACTCCTTGAGTTTAGCTACGAGCACTTATGGATAATGTGCATTAGGAGGCAAGAGAGTCGCTACCTCCCCAAGGCAGTGCCACAAAGCACAAAGCACACAAAGCACATGTTCAACACAGCGGTCAGTGCCCTGCCCTCCACTCCACCATACAAAAGCTCACCACCCACCTTACCAACCGAGGGAAAACAGGTCGTCTCCCATTTGCCAAAGTGTGCTGGGCATTTATGTACTTTTAGATTTACTCACTTCCTTCTTCCCCATCCACCTGCTGGTACATGACCATATTACATCACTATTCCAGACAACCTCACACCCCATGATCCTGAGCTGATGAAGCTTTTCCTTCCAGATACACCAGCCTAGCTACTCATGATCCGTGGCCTTACCACCTCCAGCAACAGTGGGGCTCTGGCAGATTATCATTTGCCTTTCTGCCAATGTGGAGAGAAGCAACATGCCAGCTGAGCACACCAAAGACTGGAAGTCTGCATTAGGCTGCAGGCAGAGCTTGAGATGTTGGCTATTGTATATGAAGTTATGAACAGGCATCAGACAACTGCTCAGCCCAGCTTTGGGAAATGGAGGAAAAGGTATTCTCCTGTCACAAGATGCAGTAAATCCAAATCTCATTCCCCTTCCTTCTCCAGTAACTTTGAGCCAGGTCTGATGCATTCAGGTGACTGTCCCTCTTCCTGTGCCTTTTTGCCATAGCTACAGAGTAGATTGTCACTGTTGTACAAAAAACCCCTAGGATTGCAATTCCCAGACTTTTCATGAGGGCAACAAACTCTAGACCAGAACAGGGAGCAAATTTTCCCAAACTGGAACATGATGACCTTCAGGGTATGATTAAGGAAAGATGATCCTTCTGACAGAGAGGCTGCACTAGATGCCTTTTTGAGGTGCCCTGTGGCACTCTCTCCTATGACTCTGCTTGCAAAGCCCCATTTATTGGGCAGCATTTGTGGCAGAGCTTGCATTCCTAGGTATTACACTCAGTATTACTGGCCTGTTAATTTGTTATTTACACAAGGTAATCTATCTCATCTGGTAACTAACACGAAATTCAGATTATTTTCTATGACTATTTAAAATTTTACTCACAGGTAAACAGGGGCAAAAAGCAACACCTATTAGCTGGTGGCTAATAAATGAGATATGCTTTCCAACATTTCACATACATTGCCTACAAAGCAACCTACTGCACAGGAGATGGTTGCTAATGATTATATAAAAAACACGCTGTGGAAATTTCCAGACTTACATGATATTTTTTTTTCCTGCATAAACATCTGCTGCCTCATGAAGTTTTTTTCTTTTAAAAATCAGTATTTCTCAAGCAACATTTTAAGGCCTCAGAGATGGTGAAAGCCAGGTTTTGCTGACTGATTCAAAATCAGCCATATCTCTTCTGACTGTCTGAAAACAGATTATAACATCCTGTTTGGGTTTTTTTGAGGTCACATCCTTCTCTGCAATCAAAGTCCCAGTGAGTCAGATGTTTGAACACCTAGTCTGAAAAAAAGACTTTGCTCTTGCAAAAAGAGGCAACAGTGAGGGAGGAATAAAAGGGCAGAAAGAAAGCATCATCTAGGATTTAAAATTGGGAAGGCAAGTGACTCAGAGGAGCAAAAATGCATAGGAATAAATAAGGAGGGTTGTGGCTTATGCCTTCCAAAGCTACTACTTTGCAGGGTGGCCTGCATGACAGGCAGGCAGGTTTGTTTAATTTCAGAAGACTCCAGGATGGAAGGAGAAGAAAATATTACTTGCAATATATGTTTAGGGATATATTTTTTAATGCTGCAACTCTTTAGGGACAAATATAGGACAGACATCTTGCTGTTTGGAGGAAGAAAAAAGACTCTATTAGGAATATTTGCCCAAAGCTGAAACAATTTAAGGAAGTATCAACAGCCTTACATCAATAATTAGACCAGCAAGGGGCAATGAAAGGCAAGTTTATTTACAGACCAGAAAACAAATGCATGTTGTGTGCTATTGATCATATTCAAATGCTAAACTACACTGTATTAAAGTGTTCTCAGTTACAAAATTAACACTCCTTTTCTTAAAAAAATAAAGTGCATTTTCCAGAACATTTTAGGTTAATACACAGGGGGTTTTTTGTTTGGTTGGTTTTTTTTTTTTTTTTGTTTGTTTGTTTTGTTTTTGTTTTGTTTTTTTTTTTTTTATTCACAGCTAGTTGATGCTATACTGACTTATAAAACAAAAGTTAAAAAATACCTGTACATAGTCTAAGAGGAATGGCTACATCTATAAAGCATATAATAAATTGGTGTTAATAATACCCAATAAAGAACTTATTAACACATCTGGAATCAAAAGCCAAAGGGCCTAACATTCCCTGAACAATAATATATTCCTTTAAAATCACAGTAACCATTTTAGTCTCAGAAAAAATTAGTTTTGATTAAGTTCTGAATACATTTGCTTATGTTAATATAAGTGATCTTTAACATTCCTTTTACATTTACATTGCCAACAACTGTACTAAGTTCTTTACAGTAGAGATGAAATCCTTGCCTTGGCAGGCGACGGTGTTCAGAGAGGACAGTGAGAGTGGAAAGGGAGCAGGAACACTGCACACACATTACTGAGCACATCTGTGTGCAGTGCTGTTACAGAGTGTGTTTTCCCCAAGTGCCACTCGCAGCCTCACATGGAGGAAGGCCTGCTCACACCAGGCTGCAGCCCACACGTTACAGGTAGAAGGGAAAGTCCTTTAGGGTTGGTCCTGACAGGATACAAAGGGCACAAAGTGGGTGATTATCTTCTGTGAGCATGGCAAACTGAGAGGAAACACTCTCATTTACCCATAACGCTGCTTTCACAAACTTAGGGATGTAGAGAATAATAAAAGAACATTAATTAAGTAGTCAGGGCTTTTGGTGATACTAAATGAGATCTTTTAATCATATTTGCTTTATGTGGCTCTGGTAGCTATGATGCTTTTGGCAAAATCTTGTTTGAGTTGCTAGAGCATAATATCAAAGCCCAGACTGAGATTTTTTCATTTATTCTGAGAATTTATACCATTTGGGCAATTCTAAGACAATACATCCTATGGCACTTTTTATTTTTTCAGCCATAAAATTTGTGGTTATTATACAGAATTTTTAACATATAAACATGCATAGATAATTGTCATATGCAGTCTATTTTTTTATAAGTACACTTCTATATAATTTATATAGTATGTAATATAATTAATATACATCTATGCAGTATGCTGTACTATGCCCTTTTTCCTTAGGACACTGCAAAACTCTTTGTACTGGCTAAACAACAGGAAACAACAGAAGATGTTATTTATTTATTATGCATCTTGGGCTTGCTATGTAACTACTTTTTTTCCTCTTTACATCTATTTAATTAAAGTGAGAGTGTCACATTCTAAAAGGGGAAAACCTGAACAATGAACTGTACAAACAGGTGTACTGCACCACGACAATCTAATACCTAACCTCAATATCATAAAAGCATTTTACAGACTTTATCTGCATATTTATCTATTCCCCTTTCAATCTGGAAAAATGGAGTAGGTGTTGAAAATACACTGTTAATTGTTACCAAACATCTGTTGAATAACTCTTGAGAAAATACGAAATCAAAAGGGTACCTTTAATAGATGGTTTCTTTTTTTATATCTCCCTCATATACACATTCATAAATGTATATTACATATGTCAACTGCTAAAACTAATAGGAAACTTCAAATCACTTTTCGTAAAAACTGAATTTTTTTCCTAAAGGCACAAACTTGCAGATACTGCCTACACTGAAAATGAAGCTAACACAAAAGTTTCCAAATGAGAAGGAAAAAAATAAACAATTCTTCCCACAATAAAAATAAATAATAAGGTGCAAAAACATATGCACACGCACACAGACAGAGAAAGCCTGTCTACAATAAGAAATTATTTAGACTAATGTTTCTGGTTGGTTTTCATCCCACCAGAACCCTATCAACAAAATTATAACCATGTATTACAGACTGCCTACTTACTGTTAACACACACTTAATCCTGCCAAGGCCAGTTCTACAGCAAACATTATCAGTGTGCAAACCACAAATGAACAAAATTACCATCTGCACACTGAAGAACAGAATTGCTAACATAATTATATCTCTTACATGTAGTAAGTACACAGTTGTTTAAAATTTGGACTTACAACCTGTTTTTCAAATAATGGCTTCAGTCTGCTTCCAAGTCACCAAGCTAATGGCTGTAATAAGTAGCTATACCTCTTAATCAGAGAATGTCACAATAAGCATAGTGCATCTATCTATCTAAGCTTTTCTGGCCATGTTATTATGGTTTATGAGCAGTTTTACCACCCATATGTTATGCTGTCATGTTCTTCTAAAAGCTGGTTATTAGGATTAAATGGAGAAAGTGAAATATGAATGCCTGTATAAATTGCAGAAATGAATGCTGCTAAAAGCAAAGTGTCCTAGGTCAGATGAAGACATGTCATATGTTGCAGGGCATGCCACTTATTTCAGCAGGAAACCCACACAATTTTCTTGAACTCTGTCAGGCTTTCTGACTCATTGCCACAGTTTGGTTTCATATGGAAAACAACAGCTGATCCTCATTTGTTTCTACCCTAACATGTACCATGGCCCAAAACACTAGAATCAATCCTTCTTCTCACCAATTTTAAAGCCAGATGCTGTAACGACTGTGTTATTCATCACATTAAGACCACTATACCTCATGAAAAATTATTGATATCCCTTTCTGACCTTAACAATACATCAAAATTCAGAGGACTATTTTCATTAGAACAAAAACTTCACAATGAAATCTGGCATCCTTAGATGCAGACACCTTCATGTTGGGTACAAAATACAAGAGATGCACAATGGGGTATAACTAGAAAACAAAAGAAAACCCCCAAAACCTCAAACCCACAAAGAACCTTGGATGTGCAACTGACAATGAATTATGACTTGCAGGAGAACCAATACTGTAAGGCTGTTTGGGGTGATGGAGGGACAATTCTCATTCTGTGACATTTTAGCAGAAGAAAACAGGAAGCAATTACTGTGCTCTGCTCAGCACTGAGGAGGCCACATTTGATGTTTTGGTGCATTGCGCTTGTAGGAAGTGTGGAGAAACTGAAGAGAATGTATAAGAAAGCAACATATTTAAGAGAGTTCCTGAAGGTCTGATCGGGAAGGAGAGACTGAAATGTGGGGTTTCCTTGTCTTATTAAAAGATGAGAGCTTTCCAAGAGAAAAAGGTTTTTATAAATGAGGACTGTTTTTCTGTATCTGGACAAAAAAAAATCACTTAATTTAACTGGAAATGAAAAAAAAAAAGAAAACAAGAAAAAGAAAATAAAACGAGAAAAAAAGGGAATAATGCTGTAATTCTGATTAGTAAGAGAGCAGACCTTCCAACTAAAAGGATCACAAAACTGAGAAACAGACTACTGCATGCAATCCACTTCATTGCAGATCTTTAAGGAAAAAATTCTGTAAGAGATAAGGTAGCCATAAATAATTCATCCTAGCAGAAGTAGATGACCTTTAGAGATCCCTTCTAGCAGAAGCAGTGTAAGAAGCACGGTGGTCCTCAAGGCAAATGGGAAGAGATGAGCCCCTCTCCTCCTGCAGCATGGCTTTCCATCCCAGATGAAGAAGAAGGACTGGTAGGGGTTGGTGCTCCCATCCAAGGGCCTAGAAGAGTCACTCTCACAACTTCTCTACCCTCCAGTCTTGTATTTCTGAGACTGACAAGATAGGGCAGCCTAACAGAGCTGAAGGACAGAATTTCCCTTTCCCTGCACACAGCAGAGTCAAACAATGTAATTTCTTCAGAAGTCCCTCTGTCAGCACATCATCCAAAAGCCATCTGCCATTTCCTAGAGCTGCCTTCCTGCAGCCCTCCTGATCCTCCCTGCAGCCTTTGCTGTGACCCTCTGCCATGGCCTCCCAAGCCTTCTCAAATCTTTGCGTGGACAACAGCTCCCTTTGGACTGTGGGGATCAGTCTCCAGTTCCTGTAGGAACCAGGCTACATAGAGGAGATAGATGACCTCTTCATGCCTATCCTGACAGCAAGACTGAGATCCACCCATGGTACACTATGGTGTATTGATCAGTAAAACACAAGCTAAAGCACTTCTGTGACATTTTTTGCTACATCACTAGAATGGCAATATCATAACTGGAAGTTCGTGGACTTCTCTAGGGTGAACTCTACTCTGTTCCCAAGTTTTACTACCCTTCCTTTCAAACATACACAGCTTTAAATGTCTCTTCTGCTACTGCAGGAGAAAGGATTCCTTCAAAAGAACATAAAGGCTATAAATTGAGATTTTTTTTTTTTTGTAGCTGCTTTCAGATTCTGGAAAAGCCTTTCGTCAAAACTGGTCATGTCCAGTTCCAGGGAGTTTTAATTCTGCACATGATGGGCAGCCCTGTACCAGAGGCAATGTGGCAATGTGTAGACAAACAGCATCCATACCAGTCTTCTGGTGACCTTATGTGCTGAATGAGCCCACAGCTGGCTGCTGAAGTAAATGGGATGCCAGCTGATGAAGCACAGCACCGGCGCTGTGTGCTTGCAGTGCTGCACCTACTAATGAGCTAGGCTGCTGTGCTCTGTGGTAGCTGAAGTTTCTATGGAGCTTTTATCTTCAGCTTCAGTGAGTTACAATAATCCAGCCTGGTTGTGCAGAACGTGTTCATCACTACCACTAGATCAACGCCAAAGAAAAGGGAGCATAGATTCTTGAACAGCCAGAAGCAGAATAATTAATTTCTGACTATTTCTGGCATCTTGGTATTGAAGTACCAGCTAGATTAGAATGCTGCACAGAACTCATAACTCTTTGAAAAAGGAAGGTCAAGTGCCTTCCCAGAGAAAAGGGGTCAGTGCCTGTTCTACTTCCACCAAATCACTCACACTAGACACATTGCTATGCTGTGGCTTGGATACACCTGCAAGCCAGCCACTCTTGCTGAGTAATTTAACAGGATATTGTGATCTACACGTCAAAACCAGTAGGAAGATCAAGTATGGATGTTAATATGATTTAAAAGGTACTTTGCAGTAGCAACAGCTAGAGACACAATTAGGTCCCTGTCTCTGCTAGTCAAGGAAATATAATGGAAGATTAGTATAAGTAATTACATTACACTGGTCAAAATAAAAGAGCTAAGCACTGCATTTTCTTTCATGTCTGTACTCATTTGCCTGCTTGAAGTGGCAGCTCCTTAATGCCTTAGCTGTGATAATACACTGTGGAAGCTTTATTGCAGGTGTACCTTTACCATTTTGTTCACTTCTTGTGAAACAAAACTAAATAATGGCAGCACAAAAAGGTACTTTGCAACATATGCTGGAACAAACACCTCTCTGATACACAACAGCCAAACATAATGATGGAGATGTATGAGAGGACGGGCAATCTTCAGCACTCTGCTGATAGCTAAGTACCTCCTTGTAGTGAAGTGATAGCATAAAATGCTCAATATAAACCATTTTGGCTGTTGGGAAAAAAAAATCCCATCCCAGAAAATTAATCCTTACAGCAGTAAAACCCCCACATTTTCCAATGTCCCATGTTCCTCTGAAACAGCCTGCCTTGTTAGTGTGTATTAAAGCAAATAGAGGTTTAGCATCAGCCAGAGGTAGCTGCTGGCTTTTCATCCCAACTGGAGGGCGGGAAGGGAGAGAGGGAAGGACTGGCTTTTCCCAATGACAGAATCTAGAATATGTGGAGGGGCATACGCACACAGTATTAACAACAAAACATGATTACTAGGATGCTTCCCCCACTGATGTCGGGCAGTAAAAAAAAAATTGTACATACAGCAGGACAAACATCTGACCATCCATGGAGACCTCAAGACCTGCAGTACTTCCTGCAACAACCTCGAGTCAGTGTATGTGGCTGATGCGAACATGGTACTCATACAGCCAGACGTGGTCAGAGCATGAGAACTTTTATCCTGAGCTACGTGCCAAAGGGTGCCTCTCTGCCTTACTCATTCAGGCCTTTCTGGGATAAAACTGCCTCGCAGTATTCAGAGAGGATACAGGACCCTTTCCTTTCCTTTTCCACAGTCCCCCTACTGTGGCCTCCTGCTTTCTGTTACCAGCCATAACTGCAGTGCTGGTATGAAGCCACATGCAGGCTGGCAGAGTAATGCCCTGCACAGGATGGCTGGACAAAGGTGAGCCAGTACAGCATCCATACCATTCCCGTTCCAGTGAAGCAGCAACTGTGACTTGAAGCCATCCGCAGGCACAGCCATCAACACAGAAGTCCCCAAGGAGCAATTCAGATTTTAGAGTTCCTGGGCATGTCAAGAGAAAACACACTTTCTTCTACACCCCTTGGAGCTACAACACACAGTAGTGGGATGCAAACCTTATACTTAAGGATATCCTTCTACCCATTAAGGCTTATAAATGATGTCAGCATAATCCAGTTCTACTGGTGATGGTCCACTGGGCATCACTTTTTTAAATACTGCCAAAGATTATGAGTTCAGGTTGCTTCCTCAGCCTATGAATTTCATATAGCATTACCAAGCCATACTCAGTAAATCTTCAGCTGCTGCTATAAAAGGAAATAAAATGACCAATAAGCACTATTTTTAACCACAAAACATCTTACTCATTATGTAAGATATGCTTCTGCCATTCTCTGAGGGAAAAATGCCTAATTACTTACATTATATCTCACTGGAAATACAACAAATAAAACAAGAAAGCCTATTGAAGGATGAAAATAATGGTAACATGTGGTACAGGGCCTGACCTTAGGAGAGAGAGATATTTATTGTGAAGATAGGGAGTTTTGAGAAAAGCATTGCCAATTAGGAAAACTGTCTGTCTCCCATCAAGGAATACTCATTTACCTAAATAATATTTGCTTAAGCTTAACCCATACTGTTCTGTTTGTGTGTGCAGGGATGGAGAATAGTGGCATACAAGATGGATGAAATCCTGACTTCTCCCCGCCAATGTATTTTCTGCTGCTCTTTGGGACTATAGCTCAGTGCAATTCAGAAAGGTATTTTTCTCAAAACTTTTAGTGGCTGTCACTTATATCTGAACATTTGGTCAGTCTGACAAAATCTTTAGCAGCCTTATGGCTTAATACCTGCATACATATATATGCTGGTCTTACCTTAACAGGCAAACTCCTATCTTTTTTCTTTCTGCTGATTTCCTGTCACTTGCACATATTTACACAAAGAGGTACATACTGAGAAAAAATAACAGTAATAATAATAAGTAATGACATTACATTTCTGCAAACACAATGGACAGCCATTTCTGAGGAAACCTCTGTGTCCTCCTCCACACAAAACCAGTGAATGTCCACAACAGCTGCTACATACTAGTAGTCTATAAAGCTGCACACCCATAAATGTGCTGGATGTGCTTGGTAATCTATCACATATTCATAATGGTAGTGGTATGGCACACATTTAGAATTCATTACTGCACTTTTTGTGGTGCTGTTTCTTTTTTTCCCCCAGAGGTATATTCAGGCCAAATCAATGGCCTCCAGAAAGGGTAGATGATGCTGTGCACAGCTTGCAAATCCATTCATGATGGCGAGTGACATGAAAGATGTATTAGATAGCTGTACTTTCTGGGGCCACAGTTGTCATTTTTGTGGAGAGGCACCTGTTACAGCAGAAGTGCTTACCAGATTTGACAAAATGGGGTGTAAGTGGACAAGAAGCCTTAAAAATCTATACTTAAAATTGAAAGAGCAATTGTTTAAAGGGCACCACAGCCATCATTCCTACACAAGCCGTACAGCACTGGGAAGAACACTGATGCACTCAGATTAGTGTGAAAGGTTCCTAGCAATGACTACCTGCTAAATACAATGCCATTAGAGAACAATTTCCTATTAATTAAATGCAAATACTTTGATATGTGACTGAGCACATTACATTACATAGTATTAGCATATTAAGTACAATTTAAGCCCTGTTGTCAAGCATCTGAATTTCTACCTAAAATGGCAGTCAGGCAGAATACAGTATTTCCACACTAGGGGCAGGAAGGGGGACTGGAAAACTTGGTGAGGCGTGAAAAACTGAATTTCAGCAAGGCAATGGAAAGGACATTGTTGGGCAATTACAGAGCTCCAGCGTTTGCCATCCGCAAAGGCTGGAGTCATCTGCAGCGACAGCGTGGAGCACGGCTCCCCCAAGGCACGGCACTCCAGTTAAATCAATTTGTCAGGAGCGGGGCTGCTGCCTCCCTACTGCAGAGGAGGCCCACCGGAGCGGGGGACAGCTGGGGCACACAGCTGTCTCTCTGCAGCAGATCAATTAGAACATCAAAATTCATCTGCTAATTAGCAGGCATGTACAGAGGGGAAAGAAACCTCCCTTAAATGAATCATTTCCATGTATTAATGAATTCCGTGACATCCCACATTTAGAACCCAGCCCAACAAGAAGAGACACAGCCACAAGAAGCACCAGCAAGCACGACGAGACAATTTCATTGCAAAAGGCGATCCTACTGCTGAGGTGAAAATAGAACTCCCTACAACTAAAAATTTGCATTTCCAATAGCAGTGAAAGAAAACCTACATCTAGTAGAGCTAATAATGTCTGATCACATTGTAAACACTGATCACTGTAAGATTGCATTGAGAGCAAATACAAGTGGGACCAGGAAAAATCAAAGCACAGTCAGCCTGACATGCTGCTTGCTTTGGAACATGCTGAAAGTCCCTTGACTTCTGTGATTGAGAACTGGGCTTCAGGTCAGCAGTTTTTATCCTTGATTTTATTTATTTTTATATTCAACCTTTGTGTTGTTATTAGAACAACACTTACTGTTTATTCACATGTTGCAATGTTGCTGAGGGTGTTTTTACAAGAGAACTTGGCCAAAGTCAGCTGCTGCTCCAATGCCATTTCAAGGCTTAGCAGGACAAGGTCACTAATTTTTTTTTTTTTTTTTCTGACAGCTTTAGATTGTTTGGCACAGATATGAAAACACAAACCAACAGTAACATACTACATTTTCCATCAGAGCTCAGACCGCAGCTGTTAATTCTTGCACACAGAGCTCCCAAACCTAGGAGAAGCCAGATACTTTGACTGGTAATGCACAGAAAAATGATTTCTTCAGTTGGGAAGAGCCCCACTAACCTCCTTGGTTACTTCCAGCACTTTGCCCATCACAGCCTAATTGCAATAGATTTGAACATATCTTCTTTGGATACAAAGCATAAACCCTTTATTCTTGAAAGTTTGTCTAAGAATGCTTGTACAATGCATTATTTTGTAAGTGCTCAAGGAAAAGGGAACAACGGTGTGGAGAGGACTAAGACAAAATGACCTCCCAGAAACACCAGCATAGTAAAGGAAACCCTAAATCTGACATCTGCAATAACCCTACTGCTCATCTAAGCAGCTGACTCACTAAATTCAATACATTTTCCCAAGGAGTTAACCTTTTTAAACTCTGTTTTCCTACAACAGTATGTTGTGCATGTAGGAACCCACAACTGTAGATTTGATATTCAGGCCATTTGGCATCAGGTAACCAACTGCAAATCATTATTTTGAAACAGATTGCTGTAACCCGCAGCTCGATGAAGCCACAACACAGAATGCCTACTTGGAAACTATATTCTTTAACCTGACAAACAGGTGCTAACTACTTACCTTGTTCTCAGATCTGTAGTTTCTCACCAAGATCTTTCCTCTTTTATTCTTTTAAGGACACTCATTAAAACCAAAAGTGTGTTAGAGGGATGAGAACACAGAGCACACAAGAATGTCGGTATGTGAGGAGCTGAACTCTCCAAGGGAAGGCTATGAAATGTTATTGCCAGCTCTGCTGCAGTTAAGACAAACTGCCACAGAAAGCCACGTCCATTCTCATCTATTGAGGGAGGTCAGCTGAAAATAAGTCACAGAGGAAGTCAACCAAGATAGTAAAGTGCCCCCACTTGCCGTGCAATAACGAGAAGTGTGTATGAAAAATGTTTAATAATATGAGGAAGCTTTATCACCACCCTCACTTCTTTTTAAATCCTTCACTGGACTTTCATCTTGCACAATTTCCATTACTCCCAATGATGCTAATGCATGAACTGGAAGAGTGTGACCCACCAAGTATTACAGCTTTAAGCTGCCATTTAGTATCAAATTTCTTTCTTAAGCGAGGATTGCTGAATACGTGAAGCACAAAGCTATAATACATACTCCATTAAAAGCAGTCCAGAGAATGTGACATTCTTCTTATCATATTACCTCAGTTACTGACAGAATAATATAATTATGATTCACATTGGAGTGGCCTACAGAATGGATTTAATCAAATTTTAATATAAAATATGGCCACTTAGAGCCTATTCCATTCAGTGGCTTGTGCAGTCAAGCTGCTGGGTAGGGAGGGGAAGTGCAGCTATCATTCCCAGTAACAGGACAACAATTGCTTTTAAGCCAAATATGGCATCAGGATGGTTAAGCACACATTAGAGGATGCATTGGTGTCACTGCTATTGTGCTGTACTCTGTATATAATTCGGCATGGATGACTGCTGTGCCACTTTCAGTCCCTTAAGCTTACACTACAAAGACCTCAAAGAAATTTGTATCTCAGGGTGTCTAGCAAGGAATACGTAATTCATTCACTGAGAAAAATTCCTAAGCTTGTACGTTCATGCAGACTAAGTGGCTGGATTCTGTTCTGAAGGACATTAGTGCAAATTCAGAGCACAGTCATCAAAAGTACACCAGTTCTGACTGCGTTGGTATCTCCTGATTTGGTTATAAACAGATGACTTTGAAGTTCAGTGTATTCCATTGATTAGATCTTGAGGAACTCCAAATGCAAAGAGATACTGTGGTAAGTGTGTAAAATTCTCACCTCATGGATAAATTTTCAGAGAATCCACTTGGGAACTCTGGTTTCAAGTGTTTAGACATGAAGCTAAATGCAGAAAAGGCACAAAGGATACAAGAGACGAGAGGTACTAGATACAAAAGGCATTTTGCATGAGCTTAGGCTTATTTTGCACATCTTCTGCAGCACAGAAACTCAGGTTTGCTGCTCTTCAGTTTTAAGGCTCTAGCTAGACATTCGCACTCTGGTAACAGGAAGAGCTGTGCCAAGCTAAAATTTCAGTGCCAGTCACCTTTTACTTTACTGCATCTAAGGGTCTACCCGTGCACTTTACAACTATTCACATTTTATCCATTTGACTACGATATCCTAGCTGTTTATGAGTTTTTCTTCCTGAAGGTAGCCCACGAATTCCCTGAATATCATTAATGGGTTTTGTTGTTATTTTATTTTGTTGGAGTTTGGCTTCTGGAGTTCTTTTGTTTGTTGCTTTTTTTAAAAACTCGGGGTCCATCTGCTAGTCTCTTAGGGCTCTCATCACAACACTTACTGCCTCAGAACATCTGCCTCCTTTATTCTTTCCTTACAATAAATTCAATTGCTCTTTTCCCTTTGCTTTCTTCTGTTAACTTCTTGTTGGTTTCTATCTGCTATGTCTGATCATCTTCGTTTGTTCACAGAATTAGCACACAGTTTGGTTGAAAGACACGTTAAAGACCTTGTAGTTTCAATCCCACCTTCCATGAACTAGAACAAAACTAGAACAGGCTTCTCAAAGCGGTATCCAGCCTGGGATGAGGCATCCACAACCTCTCTGGGTAACCTCTCTGGGTAAAGAGTGGGACCTGGGTTCCAGTATGTCACCACCCTCACTGTAAAGAATTTTTTCCTTACATTTAATCTAAACCTACTCTTCTTCAATGTAGTATCACCACAGACCCTTGTGAGAAGTCCCTCTCCAGCTCACTTGTAGTCCTTTAGGTACTGGAAGGCTTAAGTCCCCAGCCTTCTCCATCTTCTGATCTCAGCCAAAACAGAGCAAAACCCTCCTCCCTGACATTAGAAGTCTCACTGATTTTCAGGTCATGAACCCTGAAGTCTTTTTGCCTATTAGAAATTTACTCTTGCATTCCTGTGCCTCTGTGCAGGCAGTTGAAGATCATCCCTCTTTTCCACTTTTTTCACTCTGAATTCACTTGTTCTTCTCCCTCATTACAAAGTATGGAAACTGCCAGATATCCCACTTCCCACAAGCATTTTTACAAATACTGTTTCAAACCCTCCATTTCCATTTTTAACCTCTAAAGGCTTTACTATCTTCTTTTTGGTGACCTTTTTTTTTTGGGTGTGATATTTTTGCTAGTTTTTACAGCTCTCAGTAATTGTTGACATCTCAGGATGTCAACAATTGTTATCTTCTTGTGTTTATGACAGACCCTTCTTCAGATCTTTCACATTTCACTCCCTACCCCTACCTAAGCAATGAAAGAGGCAGGCAGGTGAACAGGAAAGGACAGATTCAGCCATACCAAGTGCATGGGACATAAAGTCCTTTATCCCATCTAGGGGAGGAAAACATGGAAGGGAAAAACTAGAAAGGCAAAGATAAGAAAGATTTGGAAATAAAGAAAAGGACAAAGAATTCTAAGAAATTCAAGCACAGTTAGAAGACAAGAATAAAGGAATGAAAAGTGTATGCAGTAAAGGCTGAAACAGAAAAAGAAAAAAAATAATAGCAGGGGAAATATTTGAAACTTAAAAGGATATTTAAAACCCCCTAAAATTAGGTAGGTAAGCTCAGTTACAATTTTAGGAAAAGAAATACAATCCCCTAATACAATGAAATGTCAATGAAAATCACCTTGTCTTAGCAGGAAGTATATAAAATTCAAAATATTTCTGAAGATTTTACTAATCTTTATCTTTTTCTTGAAAACAGGGAAGGAATGGGTTTGGTTTGATCAGCTACTCCAAGTCAGTGGTGCAGCTCTACAACCATGGCAACAAAGAGCTGACTTTCTGCTGCCAGGATCTCACATGGGAGCTGCAAAGCAGCGCAGCACTGGGATCATGATCGGCACTGAGAGAAGCGCTGAGGTTTCAGAGCTCTGTTACAGCACAGCTACTTCTTGTGTTTGTTACCACGCATGCCAGTCACAGCAGGCCTCACTTGGTTTAGGATTATTTTCCAAGGAATTTACAATGATAACAGCTTTTTAAGTCTATCAGTATCACACATTAAAAATATTTTTTTTCTCCTCAGAGCTAGACAAATAGCTAAGGAAAACCCATTTTGTTTAAAAACATGTATCTTACCTCCAAACAGAATATTTCTTTTTCCCAGGTTATTAAAAATAAACAAGAAATCCACTATATTTTAACTGAAGAGTGGCTTCAAAGACCAACTCAAAAGTAGTATAGATAACTTCAAACAAAATATAACCTATTGAACTGATGTCTACATAAATTCTATTTGATTAAAATTATGCTTAATTGTTCATATATAAACATAAAATTTATAATGAAGACAGCGGTCAATATCTAAACATGCTATTTATAATGAAGATGGATCATTAAATACTGTGATTATTGTCAGAAATACTTCAACAAACAACAGAAGTGTGTTATACAAAATTAAAATATTAGATAGTCATCTTCAAAGTTAATGTAGGATATCCCAATCTCAAGATCATTCTTTTTTCAGATAGAAGATTGAGTTTTTGGTTTGCTTCCTAATTTACATGTTTTAGAATAATCTACAATATAACTATGGTACTTCCATCAGTTCCAGAAATATGCTCTTTTCTGCTACCTTTCCATTCATTAAGGCCATGATGAATACAAAAATCAAAACTACTATAAATCATCACAATAAAGCCATTGAATGTATCAGAAGTGGAGTAAAGAAAGATGCTTAAGTAATCTGTCTCGCCAAGTGGAATGACAAAAGGAGCAGTGCAGGGGGCAGTGCTATGCATGGAAGAAAAATCAATGGAAGGGTCTCTGTTTCCCTGACTGCTTGGTATATTATCTTGCCCAGTTCTCTCTACTAGGTTAATAGTGTGCTGTCACAACCATGAGAGCCTTGATGATTGTATTGACAAGAAATCATGATCTACAGCAGATCTGCTTTTACAGAATGGCCGAATAAGCCCTTCCATTAACAATACTAATCAGATAAAGTATTCCTAATGGATGACCCAGCATCTGGTTAGAGTGAACTGTTCTGTTTAGTATCTATATGCTGTGTTTTTCATCCAAGATTAAGATGTCACTGCTAAGAATTTATACACTAGGTTTGGAAAATTATTTATAATTTCTCTCTACATCTGCTGCAACTTTGGAAAACAGAGAGCTAGTTCTTTGTTCCTGTCATTAAATCATATTATTCTCATGCATTGCTAAAGGTTTCCATGACCCAAAACCAAACAAGGGACCAACATGTAAAGACTAATGAGGATTTTTTTTAATTTATGTATTCAATTTTTGCTCCCGGTGTAAAGGAGTTATCTATTAAAATGTGTCCTGATAATCACACTTCTCGGTAAAACATATTATGAAACTAAAGGTATAACAGCCATTTGACAGATAAGTTGCATAAAACCATAGTGCTCTGAGCCCTAATCTCTCCATGTAGCTACAAAATATTTAAAGTATACACTGTTTACAGGCAGTTAAGAGATAGCAGTGATAAATCCCCTTCCAGGAAAAAAAAACCCTTATTCTGTGAGATTTATAGAAATGAGAGAAATCTTAAGAGGTGCAACATCCACAGAATTTACTTGCCAAGAGATTCCCCATGCTCTTCTCCATGAAAAGAATGGCATCTGTGCCAAAGTGAGGATAAAAATGGTTTAACGGTTTTCCTTCAGTCCTGTGATGGGTTTACCACCAGCTAAAGCTTTTACAGCAGTTGTCTTCAGTCAGTGAAAATCTCCCTACTGGCAGCACAGATAACAGAACTTGCCTGGCTTTTTTCTCTTGCAGTGTAGCATTGCAAAAAGAGAACAAAACATCACTGATTTGTACCAGCATTATTTTACACCTATCTTGTGGAGTCAGTCAAAAATCTGTTATAGTCTGGACATCAACAGGAAATTGGAACTGAAGTCATATTGTTTTGATCCTTCCCACTTTAGCATTTGTTTCACAGAAGTGTATCATCGTCTCTGCAGACTGTGGCTGGCTTTAAATTCAAAGCAAAATTTAGGGCTCTTCCAATGTGGCCTAGAAGACAGATTTCTTGCTTCAATATTGCAGGGTTTACAGTAGAGACACAGGGGTGTATCTCTCTACAGGCTAACACAGAAATTAAAGCTGAAAATTGTTCAAAGGATTTATCCTATTTCAACTTACTGGCTTGTCTCCTATAATTTCTTTATTTTTCCTATACATTAAACATCACCTGCTACTCTATGGGGTCGATCTAGTAAGATACTCTTAAAAAGCCAAGTTACAGAAAAGCTTGCAGAATTCTTAAACCCCCATGCCTAGGCAAATCCCCAGTTAAAATCTTCTTTTCTTTAATGAGGATGTTGAATACTGAGGGACAGTTTCTTACCAGCAAGAGCCTTGGAAAGTCAAAAGCTTCCCTCCATCCATGGATCTCTTATGTTTTAGATGCAATGTGATGTGTAACGCACTTATGAAAGAACACAAACCATGCCCTAAACTTCCACTACTTTGATGTTAAGAACTCGAACTGCATGAACTGGGAAGAAACTCGGCTTTTAGAATACCAGTGATTTTCAAACACGTTTTACTCTGGCCCCTGCAAAGTTCTGGAACCTAAATGACTTATGCCCAGCAATGCTGAATATTGCAAGGCTAACTCATAGAGCACACTTGTTTACTCACATATTGTACAAAGAAGATAAATGACATTTTCCTATCAAGTTACTAATCTTCTCTCTATAAAAAGAGAGACAATGCAATTTCATCCCTTAGAAGTGGCTTTTGCCAACCTGCAAATCTCAATTTTACTTTTAATCAATGCAAACCTTGGGTTTTTTCAAGAGTTATCTCCACCTCCCACCAAAACAATGCTATGCCAAAGCTTTTACAAGGATTACTTGATCTTTTTTAGGTGCAATAAGGTTGGGATGACCTTTCAGCTTTAATGCTTTGATCTAAATATTGTCATGCCCTAAGTAATTTTGATGCGGTCTAGCACCACACAGAAACAATGCCTGGGGTTATTTCTGTGAATCTTTTTGCCAAATTATGCTGCCTTCCACCTGTGGTTGGAAACAGGTGCCAAGTAACTCTAAGGGAACTCTCATATGTCTTCTCCATAATTCATCTATTTTTCTTTAAACTTCAACAGCTTTAAGCCTTACACAATGCAGCTCTACAGGACCATGCCAAAGAACACAATAAAGCAGATCTTAATCCAGCACAGTTCATTTAGCTCCTTTAAGGACAGAGACAGATCCATACAATATAAATGTTTGCCCTTAACTTTCTTTGGTACTTTTCAGCCCCAAAGCACAACAGGAGGGTGGACACTTCAAGAAACAGGAGAGTTTTGGTAAAAAAATGATTTGAGCTGTCAATTTCTACAGTTTCCAAGGTTTTAAGGATTTTTTTCTCCCTAAAATATAAATAACAAAGCAACAAACCTTTTACAAATGAGCCAGGCTTGTCTACCCCACCTTTACAGGAGCATTAAAAAGCACAGACTGTAAGAAAGCCAGAGGGCAGCTGCAGCTTGGTGTCAGCTCAGCCATTCTTGCCTGGGTTTCTGCCTGAGCACTGAGCCCGGGAGGAGCATATGGCAAAGGACCAAGCAGTCCCAGAAGGACCAGGCTGGAGAGGACCAAGCAGTCCCAGACTTTTTACGGGATGATGAGTGGGATCAGCTCCAACACACTGACTGCTGCAACCATGCTGTTCCACAAGTGCTTTTCAAAACTAAGGTAACACATACAGAAAACAATTTTTCACCTGTGTTTTTGGGGTCATATTGATGCTATATATCCTTCTGTAGGGATAGGAAAGTACACAGTTGAAGAAGTACCTCTCATAACCTATAAGCATCTTCTGACCACTGCTCAAAGGCAGGTGCTTTCGTGAAAGAGCTGAAAGCAGCATTTGTTTCAATTAATTCATGGGAGCAAGTTGTCAGGAATCCTTCTGACTATTCTTACCAGTAATATGGCACCACAGTGCTACCTGGCTGCTGCTTCAGCTCTAATAGGTCTGTGATTTAACTGTGAGAAATTCTCAGCCTCAGTCACTCTGCTCTCCTGGCATAATAAGCATGTACCCCAGAGTTTAATTACTCAGCTAAAATGCTGCTGTCACCCTATACATATATGTAAGGAAAAGGTGATTTTCACTAAGGAACTCATCTATTCATTTCCTTCAGGGCCTTTAATTTGTTGCTCAGCTGTCCTTTTATTTTTTAGACTCACTTGCTGTGTTAGCAATTCCAAAATGATCTGAGGTTAGCATAGCTTTTTTCCACCCCCCCTCCCAGAAAAAAAGATAGATTGCCGGTGGTAGTAGTGAAAGGATCTTTAGGAAAAGGGGAGAGTTTTGCTTTGAGGCTGGCATTATTTAGGTTATTTAGATAACCTGCTGGCTTCAGGCAACATCACAAAATGAAATTATATGGTTTCAGTAAAATGAAAGGAGGAAGGTCACCAGTATCACAGCAGTGCTCCAGTAAAATGCAGTACAATTAAACTCCATGAGCTGCAGCTTCCCTACCTGCATTCAGAATGGTCTGCAACACCTACAAGCCCCAGTCACCTGAACTGAAATAATGTTTTCCTGCTCAAGACTGCTGCCAAAGGCTATGATCAGACATGAGCATATTCCATGAAGATGACAGTTACTTGAGATGACAGCTACTTTGAGGGAAACAAAGTCTGGGCTGATGTCCACTCCAGGCAATCCCAGTGATTTCAGTGCATAATTCAGGTAACAGCAACCTCCTGGCTCCATGCTGAAAAAAAAAAGGCAGCAGGGAATCCCAAATAAAAAAAACCAAACAATGCCACATCACCAAAAACACTGTGTTCTGTCAGAAAAAAAGCCAAATTCCACCTTAAACACTTTTCAGTGCTGACCTCTTCCTATAAACCTTCAAGCAAAAATATCACATGTATACAAAAAGTAAAAGACTATAAACATATATGAGTGAGCTCTGACCTTCCTTCTGGCTTGTCCATATGACTAAAATAATGACATCTGCTTAAGGTCAGAGGTCTGGAATATTCAAATGCTGTGCCTGTAGCACATGTGTTCCAAAGGCAGCCTACACTGTCATGGATAATTATGACATCTAGTGTAGACACATCTGTTCCATTTACAGTGGTCAATTTTGGGTTTTTTTGAGCATGAATACAAATAAACCTTGATCCCAGAACTAAGAGACATCTTAATTATAATGGGAGATCTCTTTGGCAAGACTGATCGTTTAAAAGTAAGTGAAAAACATGATTTTTTTTTAACTAATCAAACTTTTCATTTGCCTTTAAATTTGCAGTTCATTGGATAATTGTACAAGCAGTCTAGGAAAGCTCCGTGCTGATGTTTCAACACAGAAAGATCTCGTTAGAGAAGGACCATAAGAAATGAAAGGCTATACTCTAGTTACAAATCATGTGATCCATTAGGAGGATGGGGGAAGGAGGGAAAGACATCAACATCACCATAGAGAAATGTCCTGCTAACTCAGTCTCGCTGGTTTTCTGAAAACAAGGAAATATATTTTCAGGTCAGTGATTTTCAACAGTTTTCAATTCACAGATCTCTAAATATTTTCCAGCGGATTTGTAGACCTTTCAATAGCAACATTAAGCCCAAGGCAAAATGCTTGCTTTTCATCTTTACCTGCCATGCGTTTCTGAGATACAGTTCACATATGGATCGGCTGAAAAACATTTTTTCAAAGGATGTTTTTATCAGAATTTACCTGTTTTGCTTAGAATACTTCTATCACAGCCTTCCTCAAAAGGAAGGGGAAGGAAGAGACACCCTACTCGTGTTCTGCAGACAAGATTTCTTTGAACTAAAGCCACAGATGCTTACATTTTCAGGTCTCTTTGCCATGGATGGGTTTAGGTACAAACTGCATTGCAGCCTTCCACTACACAGGACAGCACTGGTGTCTGTCTACCTGAGACTGACCTTCAGCATGTGAGATCTGCACCTGGTCCTGGTTCAGAGCCAGAATGTTTAGACTTAATTTACAGCACCAAGTGAAATGCCAATATACAATCTGGGGCCCAGGGAGGCACATACCTGCTACCCTGGAAAAGTCCTGCACATCTGAGTGTCCTGAGCATCACCTCCATTTGTCCAAGAATTACCAGATGTGGAACCAATAGAACACTTATTTTTTATTTATTTTATTTGCCTGCAGAATTCTTTCCTCCCCTCAGTTCCACTGGAGCCAGGGGAGGGCCTGCTGCTCTGACAGATGTATATCCTCTCCATATTTCCTTTGGGAGAATCTCATGCACCTATTTAGCCACAGATACGACTCACAAAAAGGGGCCTGCCAGGATTACGTGGTCTATGAGGAGACTCTTCTACATGACAGATACCCCCTCAGGCACTTGGAAACAAAAGCATCTTTCTGCCCACTAAGCATTGAAGTTCCTGAACATTTAGTTCAATCCATGTTTTGTACACATTTTGTTTTTGAAGACATGCATCCCTACTGCTCTTTGTATCGAGTTCTTGGTGGAGGCATTTAAAAGAAACAATAATTTGAACAGGGTTCTTCCTGGCTATGTACTTCCTCTTTCCTAATCCCTTCCCAAATTCTGACTAAAGGTTTGAGCTTCAGCTCTAACTCTGGTGTTTGTCAAAGGCACGCCATGGCTGCTGGTGATACACTGTACTACAGAGAGGAAAGGACAATACATGCACTGGTGAAGGCCCAACCTAGATGATTATGCAGGCTCTTTACAAAAACAGAAACCCCTCTTCTCAATATTTTATACAGAAAATAATGATTCAAAAAAATACTCAGCACAATTCCTATGTTGAGATAGTACAATTTGATAGAAAACATGAAAAAACCTTGATAGGTTGACAGAATCACCAGAAAGAATTCTTATGTATTTATATGATGCAGGCAAGAACAATCTCATTTTTTCCATGGTGGTTTTCATGTTATCTATTCCCCCATCTACCGAGTGTTAACAGTTCTTTCCCTTGCTAACACACTATGGAAATCCCTTTCTTGGCAAATATCATCATCAAGAGGACAATTTCCCACAGAAATCTGGCTCACATTCAAGATTCTTTGTGAGGATCAAAAATGGATCAGAAATGGGGGGAGAGGAATTAATGAGCACATCAGCCAGAAAAGCTGCATGCATCTACTCTTGCACTTGATCAAGAAAAATAAAATTGTTTTCTTTTAGTCTCTGTGTGACTGACTAACATTGTGGCTGAGTCAACACCTCTCATTTGCAACTGGGAGCAGCCATGACATCAGAGACATCCAGATCAAGTACATGAAATGACGCCAGAAATCTTCATTAAGAACAAAAGATGCAGAACAGAGACTGGTACACTTTTTTCCCCCAACAAGCTATAATATCCTAAAACATCTAGTGTTCATATTTGTATTACTATAAATCTACAAAGAACTCAAATAAAAATTGACTGTAGGAATCTGGTCCAGAATGGTTTCAAAGAATAATTGACTACTTCAGAAAAAAATCCTTCTTATTTTTGGACGAAATAAAATTATGACTTTGCTTTACATGGCCATGAAAACTTATTGAGTATCTTTGTTACTTGGCAATTGGGCTGCTTAGCTAGAGAAGATCAGAAGTCATGTTACTAAAACTACAAAAAAAAAAAAAAAAGAAACATGCTATTGAAACTTGCACTAAAATTTATTACCCTTGGTTCATAATAATGAAGTCAATTTGAAATATAAAGGCCTGCCTTTGCAATAGAATACTGCCACATAGAGTAAAATAACTCAGATCACTCCAGAAAGGACCTCCTTACCATTGGTAACTGCCTGAACAGTGGGTACAGACGAGAAATGGAGAGTGAACCCTAGGCACATAGCCCTCCAGCATTATGAACTAGTACACTGTCCATTGGTCTTAAACTGTTGTGGATACTGACTGTTCCACAGCACTTTGCAACTTAGCTCTTCTGAGATGATCACTTTTTTGCTATTTTAAGTGCACAGAACGATTGTTACTGATTTGTGTGTTACATTTTCTTTGGCAGACAAGGCAAAAAAAAAGAAAAAAGAAAAAAGAAGGGTTGGGGTAAAAGGCGGGGGGAGGGGAGGGGAAAAGGGGAAAGAGAGCACAAGGAAGGGATACAACAGCTCCTGCCTCTGTAAGCATTCCCTGTGCCATTCCAATTTAAAGACAGACTTTCTGACAAGCACCCTGGTGGTCATGTTCATTGCAAGCCAAAGGATGAAGCAATTAAGGTGCAAGGATTACCCAGGCACGAAAAGCAGTCAGGATACAACAACTTTAAAACTTTAAGTCCACAGTGGTGCTGTGGTATCACCTTCTGATGCCCTAACTCTTCAGAAAATCATCCTTTTCCAGTTCTGATTCCCTGTCAAAATGAATTAATGCACAGTCAGTGGGTCCCAGCTGCCTTACTCCCAGCCCAGCGCCAGCAACGTTTAGGGACTTCATGTCCCAAATGCAGCTGGGTCCCAGCTCAGTCTGGGATTCATTCCTCAGCCTGTGAATGAGGAGGCACGGCCTCAGCTGAGGGAACAGAAAGGGGAGTGTTACACGCAGCGGTCACTCATGTCCTATGCCCAGCTCATCTCTGGATCCTCTAATACGGGTACAGACTTCCCCCTGCTCCCAAGGAAACTCTGTGGCTAGGAGCTTGTTTTCCTATTTAACCTTGCAAGGGCAGCTGAGTACAATGCAAGTGAACCAACTACAAATTACTGCTCAGATGTTGAAAATCTGGTTTGTTTGCAAAGTAATCCTCCCCAGAAAACAACTGCCAACTCAGGAGCAGATGTAGCTGCATTTCCAGTGCCTGTGAGGTGAAGCTGTGGAATGGCCACTTCTGCTTATCCCAGAAGGTAGACATAAGACAACAACCAGTCCATGCAGCACAACTGCCTGCACTCAGCAGACTAACCAAATCAGGTCGTTTTGTATTTAAAAAAAAAAAAAAGAAAGGAAAGAAAAATGAAAAAAAAATCCCCAAAATGCAGAAAAATGAAAACCCAACCCAACCAAAACCCAACCAAAACCCTCAAAACAAAAACTCCCAAAATACACCCCTCTTCTCTCTGTCTGTCAATTCAGCCACAAGAAGTAGCATGGTCACATGCTCCCCGCCTATGCCTTGCCTTCTAACAGTGCTGTAAGCGCCTATAAATATCATGGGGATGCACACTTGTGGTGTGGAGCCCACTCACACTTTCTGTTCCCTGGCCTCATCTCCAGATGCCAGACAGATCTGCAGGGCTGGAAGGGCACTCCCAGGGTTTTGCAGCCGACCGCAGTAACATGGCAGCATCATTTGTTTCGGAAACCAAACAATACAGAGAGTTTCAGCTGTACAAGTAGAAACCAAATTGTTTCTTTTGATCTGGAGAACCTGTTATCTCTACATGTCTGTCTTTCACCATGCATTTTTCTTTTGCTATTTATGTGCTACAGCACAAACCTCCTAGGCAGGCTATTCATCTGAAATGACGTCAAGTAAATACACAAAATAAATAACTAGCCCCTTCAATATCCCAAACTCAGGCACTCATGAATGCACTCATCCTCTGGAATGCCCCTCCCCACCCTTCTGTTAACAGCAATGTCATGGGCATTCAAGAGACCTGTTCTACAGATCAGGGAAGCAAACCAGGAATAACCATCTTGAACCCCTCAGCCCCCAGCACAGTCTGGCAAGATAAACTCCCAATCTAAAAGCCCAAGACAGACTCTAGGAAGGAGCCACTCATTTACCGAGCAGATGGTAATCTAAACCATGTCTCTGCAGATTCAGTGGCAATAGGGTGAAAAACTCCAGGGCTGGGGTTTGGAAACTTTCTCCAAATGGCTTAAATTTTCTCCCTGAATCCTGTCACTTTCTAATTCCAGTTCAATTTTTGCAGTACTTCCCCTTTCCTTGGGCTTCCTTTGGACTGCATTTCAACTTTGCAGTACTAACTGCTCTCCCAGATCTCAGTGACTGCTAACTTCAAAAGGGAACACACTGGATTCATTAGACTACTTAATGACATTCATTCTGGCACTAATCTTAAAGCACTTTGAGTATTTAAAACTTTTTAAACTACTATATTAAATAAGCAGTATAACCTAGCAGTCAAAATGGATTTGCCAGAATTGGCAAGGACCTCCAGCACAGGAGGAAGCAAGCACATTTTAAAGACAGCTTGCCTTACTCAACCTTCCCCTGAATTACAACAAGAGTCCTCCCTGCAGCAAAGTATTTCTTAAATATTACAGCAATGTTTAATTTTTTTCAACTGAAGATGATGAAACAAATTAATTTCTGGCACAGACTAGTACGAAAGAAAATAAGAAATGAGATCACTTAGGACAATGCTAAATCTGGATGGGAAGCATAAGAAACCAATGGTGATATAACTGGCACAAAATCTTTTAAGCGTTTACACCTGAATGGGTAGATGAATTTGATAATCAAGCAACAAACTAATTTTCTACTAGTTCTGAAATTCTAGGATTCACTCAAGCAAGTATACAAGATGCCAGTAATGTGAGCCTTTCCACAGAGAAGCAGCTCTGGCAGGAAGTAAAAGGTTCTAAATGTTACTCAAGGGAGGAGCAGCAGCAGTAGAGAAAGAATTAGACAAGTAGGATAAATTTAGCTGAAAAAGACTACTGACTTGGAAAATGCACACTACGAGTAAATTACAGTAAGCTAAAATAAAGATTTCTTAATTATAAAAGTTACTACAGATGTCATTAATAAAACCACATGACATTTCTATGTAATTCGTTTTATGAGTGTAATTCATTGTTGGTTCATACAAACTGAAACATTTTGAATTCAAGATAGATAAATTAGACAGTTCAGAGTTTGATGCACTGAGGGCGTAAGTGTGGAGTAAGGAACCAAACCAACCAAGTGTCTAAGAATTTAGAGGCCTCCTAAGCACAGAAACTGAAGTTGATTTTGTGGGAATCCTACCAGCAGCTAGTCTTATGTGCAATTCATTTCTTTCTGTTTTAGAACTATTATTTTGTTGCTCTCTTGGAAAAAAAAAAAAAAGACAACTACAAATGATAATTAACCAAAACCCAAGCATATTTCCAGTAAAGATGAATTTTTTTTTAAGCATTAAGCTCATGAACTTTGGGGGAAATATTTTCCACCTTCCCATTTGATTTGTCTTTGTCTACAAGAGAACAGTAATCCACAGACGTCAGAAATGTGCTGAAGCAGAAAACAAGGGAGTATTTACTCACAATAAGTAAAGCTATTCTTGCTTTAGGCTGGAATATAAGTGATACCAAATGTTTAGAAGCACATGATGCCAACTGAAAAAAGGCTCAATATTTGATTGGAGATTGAAGATTATTTTGCAAATTTGATCTGTTTGCAGGAGAAGCAACTGTTGGTCTTTGATGTGCATGTATTGCACATAAATCCAAGGAGGTAATAATTCCAGAATACAAAGTCATGATGTGACCACAAATGGAATATCACATGCAGCTCTTATCTTCACATATTGCAAAAAAAGATATAAAATAACTAGACATATACAAAGAAGGCTAACTTAAATGATATAGGAATTGGAGGATAAGACACTCAATATGAAGACAGACTAAGGAAGCTAAAGTTCTATAATCCAGAAAAGAGGATTGAGCAGAATATGATCATAGTCTATAAATAACTTACAGGTAACAATATAGATGAAAGAAGAGAATTATTGAGAGTCCTGGTACAGGGTAAGATGACAAGCAACTTCCTTGAGCTAAAGGAGGAAAAACTGAACAGAAGAATGTAGGCCAGATATTTGCAAAAATTAATAGCCCAAAGCAGCATGCAAAATGATTACACTTTAACCAAGGTGGAGTCACTTTACACATGTGGCAGTTCCAAGTAAAACAGGTGAGTCCTGGGCCTCACAGGACACAACCCAGTCCTGTGGTCACCTGCCAAATGAACTGGGGCTTGTTTTGGCTTCTGGGTGTCCAATAGCAGAGATGAATTCAAAGAAGACATCGAAGGTGAGTATAAACTTAGAAAACAGGATGTCTAAAAGAAGTAATTTTATTTTCCCCTCCACCTTAAGGGAGGCAGTTTGTTAAAACTAACAGAAAAACAAAAAAGAAGGAGGAAAAATAGCATTAACATGGCAAACGACCCATCATAACACTTAAAGACTGGGTACATTGGGTGCTCCGGATGTGCCTCAAACAGCAAGAAAAGACTTGCTCCCAATTATTCCAACTTGCAAATTTTCAAATAACATCAATGTAAGACATACATTCTCATATAACTTGGAATGAGTAAGTAGAGATTTACCTCAAAACTGAAAAAAGTGGATCCATGCACACTAAAGATCAGCTTCTCCAGTAAACACATCAGGCTTCCAAAATAATCTTCGATCTCCAATGTGACTTTTCTAATACTTTCAACAGACCACCAGAGATCTACAAAATGACAAGAAGCTGGCCTTATGATTAATATGAGATCCAGAAGGCTGCTTTGAATGGGGGAGTGAGGTGGAAAGTCTGCCTAGAATATGATCTTTTAGTTATTTCACTGCTGAACATTCCAAGTGGTTGAAATGAAAATACACAAGTTTTGAAAAGTTTATTCCTACTGAAGCAAAGTGGTGATGGACACAGTAGTGTTCCTGTACTAACCACCACACTTTCCTATGTCAAAAAAATATTATGTCCTCTCAGGAATTGGGAAAAAATCCACATACCAAGGTAAGCTTTTTCTATCCACACGTACTTCAAAGATTTTAACACTCTATTTCCAATCTCATGGACATACCACACTCACTTTCCACTGGTCTCACTGAGACACTGTATCTTTGCAAATTCAATCCTTTCTCCTTTTACCCCAACAGAAGGAGCCATCCAGGTTTAAAACTCAGAAGATCTGAAGAGGGCAGTGAAATTTAGGAGAAATGGCTGGAGAAAGAAGACAAAGCCTGTGAAAACACAATTTCCACGGACAATAGAAACACAGAATCCATAAGGCTGTAGAAGACCCTTAAGATCATTGTGTCCAACCATTAAGCCAGGACTGCCAAGACCAACACTAAGACCATGTCTCTCAGTGCCACATCTACAAGTCTTTTAAATACCTCCAAGGGTGGTGACAAAATTCTTTCCCTGGGCAGCGTGTTCCAGTGCCAGATAACCTTTTCAGTAAGTAACATTTTTCCTAATATCTAATCTAAACCTCTCCTGGCACAACAGAAGCTGATTCTTCTAGTCCAATCACTTTTTAATTGGAGAAAAAGTTCTTATCCAGATACAAGCTGGAGCAGAATTACACATGACTTTCACAATGAGATGCCATTTTGTAGCCAAAGTCAGTAGAAGAGTCTGGGAACATCATTGTGTCATCAGAAAAACTGGATGTAGGAGGACAGAAGATCCCAGAAATCCTCAGGGATTAGGGAGCAATTTGTTCTCATTCTACTGCTTCAACAGATTAATCAAGGAGAAATTCTGTCAGGGACTTTGTGGACATCTCATCCTCTACATCTTCCTTGTTTGTTACAACTGAGCATGGCTACCTACAGCTTGGATTTTTATCACGTTTGGTCTTCCATACACATGTTAAAATTCAGGAAAACTTTCACAGTCTGTTCCAAAGATATAAGGCAGCAAGTGAATGGAGTACATTGAAATAGCTGTTTCAATTTGCAAAAACTAACCAGGTAAACCATATTAAAATAGAACTAGTTACAAATACAAGATAATTTCTGGCTAGGAATACAGATCAATGACACTTCAGATTGACAATAAAAGGAAGATATTTATGTCTCAGAATCTCCTTTAATACCATTTTTGTCACAAAGTCACTATGCATATATACAAACCATAGGTAGGTATGTAAATTAGGCGCTCAGTGCTTGCACAAAACTATTGAGTTTGACCAAGTATTAACTGAACTATATAAGGTTAAAATTAATATAGATGATGTCATACCTTGTAGATTACACATCATACATTTAAAAAGGTATGTATTTGAACAAACACATTTCTGCAAATCCTTCTTTTGTATAAGAAGTGTAGAGAGACTTTTACAGGCAGCAGCTATTCAGGGCTGCAGACATGAAAGCTTGCCTCAAACATGAGCTACAACCTCATTTTTGTTTATTACCATATCTTATCCATTTGACATCTACCCTAATAAATGTTCTTAATGAAAAGCATTCAAGTACACACCCTGTTCATTGGCTTTACCCAGAGTGCTGAGGCTCATTAGGCAGATTATCAGTTTTCTGCAAGAGATGTCTGCACAGTTTTCAAATTTTGACTAATAATCTCTTGAAATAAGGTTTGCAGCAGAAGACGCTGAGCAAAACTCATCACTAGACCGAATCTATGCTGATGTGATTTTAAAAAAAGTCTTTGCCCTTAGCTTTAGACATACTTGCAGGGGCAAAGTGGTTTTATTCTGTGGCTAGTACCAACCCCCAAAAAACTGCAATTACTATTAAGAAAATAAAAGTACCAATCCAAAACAACTTTAACTGAAACATTTCTGTGGTTATTCCAAGCAACAAAGTTTCTCAAACTTTTTCTCAGAAAGCACTAGCAACAGTGAAAATTAGTTTCCTTTTAAACTAGGGCAAACATAAGCTCACATTTTGCCCAATTTGTCTACATGCTAGAAACAAAAGCATGAAAAAAATTTAATGTAGTATGAACCTGAGAAAATTGTAGTTAAAGATTCCTGTTAATTTTTTTCAATAAAGTAAGAATTAATATCTTTAAAATCAACACAACCATGAAAGGATTGTGCATAAAGCTAAAACTCTTCATAAGACAATCCTCTCATGTAATAAAATATACGTATCTGAAAAATATGAATTGCATTAGGAGCATAGGAACTAGAAATTAAACTGATTTAAGGTGTATCTGCAATCTTTCAAGCTTGTCCTGTATATTTTAAATATATTATTTAGAAATAACATTATTTTGCTGGCAGCTCAGCTATATTCTCATTGAGAGTATCACATTTTGACGTATTTTTAAGTATGATCTCAGAAGCATTCAGAGCTAAAATGTAGGTGACATTTTATTAGTAGCCATTGGCAACCCTAGTTATGGATACTTACATTTGTATTTATCCCTCAATATATACATGATCTGCTTATAATCGTATTGAATAGTAATAGTAATAGTAATAGTAATAGTGATAATAATAATAATAATAATAATAATAATAATAATAATAATAATAATAATAATAATAATAATAATAATAATAATAATAATAATAATAATAATAATAATAATAATAATAATATATGGAGACTGGGTCATCCGTTTCTAGGGATGGGAAATCAGAAAGATTACAAGGTAAAAGAAAACTCCATTTTCATAGGAACTTTAATGCATTCCTCCTAGGGGAATTCAAGCTGCTTTAGAAAGGTTTAGACATATATTGGTGGGCTCTTTACACCTGAGCCAAGTAAAAGCCCATCCATCTGTGGAGAATAACCTGTGTTTAATAAAAGCACAGTAAAATAGATTCCGGTACACTTTTTAAAGGCCTCTCGTGCATTTTATTGCCAGCAGCCCAGTAACTCCACACACCCACTCAAAGCATGATTGGGGTTGTTTCTTAACCAGCACTAAAACAGGCAAGGAAAGGTCACGGTGCTGGGAGATTTCTTTTCAAATGATAAACAGGATTAAAAGTGAATAGGTCCTGGTTAGCAGATCACCCTAAATGGAAACCCAGGAATGACAAGGCACAGCCCAAAGTCCAACTTGTGTGTCAGCAATCTCCTGCTAGCAAATCTGGGGTCAAGAAGTAACTACCAACAAAACTGGATATATACATGTATATATACACACACATATATATGTAACCCATCACAAGTGGTGTTCATACAATTGCCCAGTCAAAAACCAAAGTAAACAAAGAGAGCCCTGTAGCTGAGGCTACCATTGACAGAAAAAGGGTAATAACAGAAAACATGGAAGTATCAAGATAGGTCACTTAAATGGTCATACTTCTGCCTTTTTTCATCTTTTCACTGAAACTAGAAACCAGGAAGAGAGGAAAGATGGTTCTGAGAAATCAGAAAGTGTCATCCAAGCACAATAAAGTACGTTCACACTACAAAGAGCTTTTTTCACCCACTGGCTAGGAAGTACCACTGAGGGGTATCACTCATTAGCTGGAACTCAGCAACTGGCCACGGATGTCATCCTACTCTGCAGCAACACAAAGCAAAACAGGTGAGCTACTCTTACTCAGTCATGACAGTCTTAATAGCTGCAGAGGGAAGCAATTTGCGCTTCCAGTGTTTAAGCTGATGCATTCTGTTCCACAGCCAGGAATAGGAATAGGTATTCCTGAAGTTACTGTGTCACAGCTCAAAATAAGTGCCTTCTAAAAGCATGCTTTTCGAGACACGGGGGAAATCACTCAGAAACACACATTAGCTATCAATAAGAGGAGGAATACCATGACATCACATATTAAGTTGTAACAGGACACGCCCACAGACTAATTGGTGCTGAAGTTCTTAAAGATACACTGGCAATTCAGGTTCCTGTAAGCAAACATGAGGCCAACAGCAACACTGGTTGGAAGCGGGGGAAAGCCACACCCAGCACATGCTGGTCACCTCCAAGTGCAGCCCCATTTCCGTCAGGACTGGGGGATCTGCTCTAGCCAATGAAAAAATAACAGCTTTAGGAGGTTTCACTATCATGGCTCATGCTTTTGTCAGAAGTATCATTGGAGTCTTTTG
Organism: Emberiza elegans; assembly: GCA_024865655.1. Lineage (NCBI taxonomy): Eukaryota > Metazoa > Chordata > Aves > Passeriformes > Fringillidae > Emberiza > Emberiza elegans. The sequence continues at coordinate 3,048,859 of JALJVW010000172.1, forward strand.
TCAGAAAAGTATCATTCCTACAGAAAAAAGAGAAGCTTCCAAAATTTAAGCAGCATTTTAAAAAACACAGGTTCAGATTCTGAGAATCTTACTTATCTGACATTAGAAATACTGAAGGGACACTGGACTTTGTCACAAGCCAGTTTCAAAAGCGTTTATAATTTTTATTCAGCTTCCTCCACCCCACCCCAGCCACTGTGGGATGCTCACAGTAAATTAACAGTGACAGCCTCTTCAATACCTAGCAGGCATCTCCACTTGTGCACTGTGAATCCTGATGGGGAAAGGAGGAAGGGGGAAACAAAGTGCATCTCTCTCTTGGTGTCTGCACAGAGCCCTTGCTCTTCATGGAGAAATCTAACAGTGTAACTTTTGATGTTCCCTACTACTCAGTCAAAATCCACCTATCTAAACTTCTTTGAATCAAAAGGACTTAGAACTCCAAAGCTGATTCTCATCACTGTGAATGAATACTATAAACTCGTCTAGTAGAACAAAGGTAGAACTCTCATGTCTTCCTATCTGCAGGAGCAAAACATTTTATTTAAATTTACTCTCACAGGTATAGCATACACTTATAAAGAAAGAAAGAAAACAGTTTTTTAAAATCACTTTGATCATATGTAAGGAAACCTCCACCAGATCCATGCAGATCAAGGACCTTCAGTATTTAATCCAGTACTATATGGTAATTATTGAGCCTATATAGTAATTATTGAGTGGGTTTGCAGCATTTACAAAGGTTGCATTAGCCCCCAATGTTTCACAGCCTTTCATGTAAAATCTCTGCTGTTACTCTATAGAATGTTTAATATTACAACACAGCCAGTGATTTTTTGTTTGCTCTTCTGAGCTGATGCTGGCATGTAGCTAGAACTATGCTAATGAGATCCTCAAGGTATGCACACGGTTTCGTTAACTGAATAAAATCACAGAGAAGTCATTTTATGGTCTTCAAGACTCAAATTCTGTCCTTCTAGTTGTTTAAGCTCAAATGCTGAATAGGTGCTTTATTGCCCACTGACAAGAAAATATATGCCAAGAGCGGTAAAGCTAATAGGCCACCATAAATACAGGACTAGATGGTGTGGACATTGCACCAAACACTTCATTACCATGTAGATACATTGAAAAGTATTTGTTTTTGGGGGATGTACCCCTCTTCACTTTTCTGTAGCATGTTCTGCATGTGGAATAATATGCTCCCCTTGTTGCCACTGAGACAATCAGACTGTTCAGATTTCATTTCATAAAATCCTAAGGTCAGCAACAACATCTGTATTTGTCTACCAACAAACATATACCTATTTGTATATAAAAGATGACAGAAGTACTTTCCTAGACCTCCACATTCTCTGTGTGAAGCTGCCCAGACTCCTGCTGCCGCGCCTGGGACTGCTGTTCTGACACAGCCACCCCCATTTTCTAAAAGTTGGCTGAACATTCATAAAGCCCGGCTGTAAGCATCACAGTCAAGTCCTTGTGTTGGTTTGTTTAATTTTAATGAAATCAATTTTTTTCTTTCTTATTACAGACATGTGACTAAACTGTTCTGTACAGTATATTCCTAAGCATTTTCATTACTTTATTTTTTAAATTATGATTTAAAAACATTTATCTTAAAATGTTTGTAAGATAAAAAAAAAAAAAACCAACAAACCCACCAAAAATCACACATTCAAGTTTTTCTCCAGACCATTTGGTGAAAATTTTCAGGTGTCACTGCAATAAATCCTACTAAGAAATATTGCAGCACCCTTCTCACAGAATTGCATCAAGCTATAGGATGTCTGAGCAACTAGATTATGCTAAGAACAACAGGTACATTTATTAATTTTGCAAACCTGCTGCTTATTTATTTTATACTGTTAGTCAAATCCTGCTACCGATGCCCATATCCTCCATAGGAGGAAAGTCTGCTGAGGTCACTGGCTGAGTCTTGACAGTGTGAATTGCTGCTCAATGACTCCCAGCAGTGTTGAGATACTATAGTCAAGCACAGACCTCTGAGGAGGTGCATGGAAGAAACTTCATCCAACTCTAAATGACCATTACAGCTTTGGGGAAAACACGGTCTGATCCAAGTGGGAGCCAGAATCAGAGAACCAGAATTTAAAAAACCCAACAAACTAACTCCCTTGGGGGAAGAGATCAATTCATGTTGGTTTGCAAATTTATTTTTGGACATATAGAAAATAGCCCTTTATATTTTAAATAGCAATGACTTTCTGTGCTAATTGTTTTTTGTGTCTCTGTGCTGAGGGCTTTCAGGGCTCAGAAAGCAAGTCAAGATGCTGAACAGCATGTGTGTACACAAGATGACAGCCTCTGGCAGGGGACACAAAGGCTTCAGAATACCGGTGAGCACAGCAAAGGGCCACCCGTGTGCGTAGGGGATGATGGGCTGTCTGCTAGAAATCTGGCAGAATGCTCAGAAAGGAGTTTGTGAGCCTGAACTTGACTTCTGTGTCTCACTGATGAATATTAACATACAATTGCTCTTGCTGAATATCCCCATGGCTCTATGGCCACTTCAAGGATGCTGGCACATATTATTATCTCCCTCTTCCCTCTCACGCAGCTGATGGGCACTACACCTTTAGGGGTAAAAACACACACCCTTAAGACCAAGTAGATGTCTGTTACAAAGATTTTCTGCTTGATTTTAATCCAAAAGAGCTGGCATTGAGCTGCTGTTTTTTAATTAAAACCTCCTTTGCTGAGTTGTTTTTGTCTTGTGGAGCATCTATCAATCAGGACGAGTCACCGCAGGATGCACTCGGTGGCAGCAGGCTATTTCATCCCTTCCCCCAAGCCCAGACACTGACTTTTTCCTTCTTCCTCCCCTCCCCAACTTCATTAACTAAATGCACTGAATAAACCTTAACATCCCAGCTAAATCCTATTGGCCCTGGATTTGCTGCTTAATGCTAAAACCCAAGCGACCCATTTTTCTCCTGTTGATACTTCTATTGCTGATGGCAGCCAGCAGAGAAAAATACCCAACTATTTTCACGTAAGGAACAAAACCGAGAGCATTCATCACTCACTCTTTCTGCTGCTGCTCACAAACTTTATGTAAGCTTTACGTGACGTGTCAAAGCCTCCCTTGCTTTTGTGCTTCATAGGCAGCACAGTGAGCCTGTTGCTTAGCAAATGATTACAACAGAGTGCATATGTTATAAAAGTGCAACTAGGTCCCTTGTAAAGGAAAATGATCTGGCAAAGTCTATCAAAATTAATTTCTGTGCATTCTACAATCCCCAATCATGATGTTGTTATAAACATCAGAAGATGGAGATCCCACTAACTGAGAGAAAAACAAAGAGAGTAAAAAGCTTCAGTGCTACAGAATCATTTTGGTTGCTATCCTTAAGTTTTGCTTTGAACTCTGTCTTCCCAAATTCACGTATGCCACAGAAGAGGCTAAAGATTATTCGCTGTGCCCCTGTCTCCTGGCTGTCAGCCCTCGTGCTGCACCCCAGTTATAATTACTGCATGTCATTTGCCCTCAGCTCAGCTGCCCAATGCTTCCTCCTTGATCCATGATGACAAACAGGATCCTCAATGGTTCTTCCCAGCTCCTGACTCACTCTTTCCAAAGCACTCAAAGTGGGTCATCCATCCAGCTGCAAAGCCTCCCTGTGGTAGCATTAAGACCTTTGGCTGCTGGTGCCATCCACCTGCCTTTACTGCTTGCTCCACCAGACCTCTGATCTCTCTTCCACCTTAAAAACATGACACCATGACCACCATGTGTTTTGCCACATCTGACACTCCAAAACCCTTCCCTCCCACAAACACCTCTTTTCCCTTTCTGCGACACACAACTGTGGCTGCAGTCACGTCCCCCATTAACTTTGCAAGCTGCTCCACAACTTTCAACTGCAGTGATACACCCTTGTCCTGCTGCAGGGTCCCTCTGGAACTGTCCCTGCCAAGCAGGCTTGGACAGACTCCCAGCGCTCCTAACAGAACGGCCACCTCACCCTCTGCTTCCCCACGTCCTGTCCTTCTCCCTTGGTACACATGTGAACCCCTGTCCTTTCACCAGAACAGCCTCTTCCCCTGGGATGGATCTGTGGAAAGCGGCTTCCCACGCAGAAAACTGAGTGCTTTTCCTCATGGCTTGCATAAGTCGCTCACCGCATTTTCGGTTATCTGTCAGAGTGGCTGTTCCAGCTTGCTCTTGGGTACCCAACCAACACAGAAGTCTTCGGATTTGACTTATATTTTTAATACCACATTTCACTTGACTTTATTATCAGACCTCAGTGTCCTACAATACCGAGGCTGGCTTCTGAGAAGTGCTGCATCCTGAATTGCCTACCCCACGGACACCCAGTCCTTTGCCCAGCAAATTCCCGCAGCATTCCGAGGCTGCGAAGGCTGAAAAGGAACAAGGAGCCCGGGCATTTGGTGAAAATGCAGCTATCCTGAATAAAAGCTGTATTCATAAACAACCTAAAAGTAAATGCAATCTAGCACTGAAGATATGTGGCACAGGTTACGATTATTAGTACGCTGTCTGTACGAGAAGGCTTTCAAATAAAAACCCTTTCTTACTGACCGTGCACTCGCGTTAATGTATTTCGTACCAATACCACTAATGGAGCATTCATCATGTTTCTTGCTTCTCTGAAGTAACAAGAGAAATAGATGGAACCATGTAAGAATAAAATTAAATATATCCATGGCACTACACGTTATCATACCGCACACACTCTACAAATGTGTTTAAACAGGGTCCTTGAAGGAAGTAATGGCAACTGACTTCAATATTACGGAAATATTCAAACCAGCATAAATTGGACGGCAGGAGAGATAAGGAATATTACAGTAAAACAAATGCCTATATTCTTGAGGACTTGTTTTTTTCAGCAAGGACACACATGAGAGAAAGACAGAAAGGCAAGGTCTTCTGTAAGAAACCAGCTATTCCAGACTAAAGAAAGTAAAAATATTTTTGTTCGCCTGATTATAGATAAGCACGGTATGGAGCAATATCCACATATTGCCAAGGTTTTCCCTTGCCTTGGATACAGGGAGTAGCATACTAGATAGAGGACATATTTCTTAAGAGGTTTATGAGGAAGCAAACCTCAGCTTTTCTGTTCATTTTTAAAAACTCTTGATGGATTTCAGTAAGGCCAATTCCTGGACTCAGCTTTGAACCATTCTCAGTGATAGTTCATGAACTTTGCACCAGGAATCTTTTTAGGGATAAGCAATGGACAAATGGATTACCAGCTGCTCAACTCCACTTTTCACTATTGTTCTACTTCCAGAGCCATATACAAAAGAAACAAACAAGGACTACAGCTAGACTGAATGGTACGCACACACCTAATAGATATTTATTTATTTATAACACTTTAAGATAGACATGCAAAGGAATTGCCAGTTATGCCTGCATTTTGCATATAATTTATGCCTGAGCTGTTAAAAAATATGTTTAGGTAATGTGCGTTAACTGAGTGTTTATTTTTCCAGTAGCACTAGGAAGGTTATCAGAAACACAAATACAAGCTGTACACTAAACATAACCATATCCACTAACAGGACATTCTAACAGATGCATAAAGGACATTAAAACATCATTTTAGGCGTACAGGAACAATTTTCCTTTTATCTTCAAAAATAATAATATTAATGACCATGGTAATGAAGTATGAAGCCCAGACTCCTCTATTATTATTGTTAATTTAAAACTACTGTATATTTCCGAACTTTTCTTTAGGAAACACACACTTCGAAGTTCACTTTTCCCCCACCGCACAACTCTCTGAGCGACGACCCGGTTGTTTACTCAGGCAGTTTACACAGCAACTTAAAAACAACAGCAAGAAAAGCCTCCAGAAACATTAACACTTGAACGAAACGTGAAAACTTCCAATGCCAATACAAATTCCAAAATATGGGACAATATTCCACACTAGTTGCTTCTGACAGTGATGCTGGTTTACAGCACGTCAGAAACTTACTAACCTCTGCCTTCCTAATCCCTCCGCAACCCCTGTGGTCTTCCTCGGCCTCTCCGCGCTTCACGATAAACTTGCAGGAAACCATGAACTGGGGGCACACGGACACCCAGCGAGCAGGCTCGGATAATATCATCGCCTTCGAGCGCCGGAGCCCCGGCTCAGGCGGGGTTACTCACCCGAGGGAAGCCCACAATTCCCGACTGACAGTCCCTGACGGATCTCCCTCAGCGCCGCTCACTCGTGCGGCGGGTAACCCAGCCCCATCTCCGCACGGAGCACTTCTACCGCAACTTGTTGGCTCCGCGCTTGTACGGCTGGAGTTTTCCCGACTTGGCGCGGCGCTGCCCGTCCCGGCCCGGCGGCGCGGCCCGCTCGGCTCCCGCCGGGCTCCCCGGGGCGGCCTGCTCGGCCCCGCCGCCGCCGCCGCCGCGGCCGCGCACAAAGAGCCCCCCCCGCGCCCACCGGGGCAGCGTCGGCCCCGCGCCCCCCGCGGACCCCGCGGGGCCGGCACCCACCTGCGGAGCGGCTCCGCTCCCGCCTCCCCGGGCGCAGCTCCCGCCGTGCCGCCCTGCGCGGACAGATGGCCGGCAGCCCTCGCAGCCCTCCGCTCTGCCGGAGCGAGGCAAAGCTCGGCTTTTTTTTTTTTTTTTTTTTTTTTTTTTTTTTTTTTTTTCCCTTCCTCTTTCCTCCCTTCTCCTTGTTTTATCCTCTCTTCCTCCCCTGGCTTAGACCCTGGCAGATCAGCACGAGTGTGCTCACAACACCCTCTCCACAGTCACTTCAATTAGTGCCACACGAGAGGAGCTTCTGCCCAAAATCTGCTTAAGAAAGGGCCAGAGGGCAGGGCAATCGCCTTTGCTCAACAATGACCAGAAGCTGCTATAAATATCCAAACAAAGCACTGGCAAGGCCGGGAATGTCATATCCTAATGTGATAAAAATTGTAAATATCCAATGTATACCAGAAACACAGAGCAAGAAAATCAGTTTGTTTTTATAAAAGAGACAAAGATTAAAAGCAGTCGCCACCTCCTTACCCTCTCCCCCCAATACGTGACCTTGTAGTATGTTATCAAAGTTGTGTATTTCAGGGTGCCAAGCTATTATGTTTTCGAGGTCCAGAGCAGCTCGTTCACAATCCCTTTGTGACAGCTGCTCGCTAATATTTATAGGTACCCTAGTCTGTGCACCTTATATAACCAAGTCGACTGACCGGGGCTGGGCAGAGGTAGACTCCAACCCCACAGATATGGTGCCTCACACAAATAGTACAAGCAGTGGCTTACCTTGGTAATTAAAACATTAACAAGAAGTTCCCAATACAGCAATAAGTAAAACCAATATATTAATACAGTACAGACAGGGGTGCATTTATATGAAGACTGGAGGATTTAATGTAATTTGATTTAGACACATTTTACACTAACATTATTCCAGTGCTGTGAGTGAGGAGAAACTACAGCCTGAGGTTTCAAACTGTACAGTGAACTAGAGTTGAAAACTAACAAAAAACCAAAACCCAAACAAACAACAAAATTTGCAAAAAGCCAACACACCCTTGATCAAGCACAGTGCCGCTACCAGCAGTGCCTGGGCTTGTGCATCACTTCACAAATGTCCAGTTCACACTGTGCCAGTAGCTGGATGCCACTGGTTCTGGCATGGGGAGGGCAGAGTGGGAGAAGGGAGTGGTTTCGGTCCCACAGGACTGCTTGTAAACTCTGCAGTGCCTTCGAGATAGTAATTTCCAGTCTGCTGATGGCTAGATGACAACAGCTAGGTTCATCTGAGGGGAAGCCAATAGCCACTGTCACCTAATTCTCTCTCCAGACATTCAAGAATGTAATCATTGCAAAGGGAGGGCACTCAGCTCATGTCCAAGTCTCGTGCCTCAATGTTTATGTACAAATCTGTGTAAAAGTAGTTAATCCTATTGACCAACCGCATGCTCTTTTAGAACCGAGATAATGGCCATCTGAAATTAACCCTGTATTTCCTCTGTTGGGTCTCCATCAACTTAAAAATCAACTTCTCTTCTACTACAAATACATGTTATTTTTTCCATTTCATTCCCATGCCCTCTTCTGATCACATTTGTTTGTCATGCTACAGTGAACACTGCTTTCTCAAACTAAACCAATTCACATACAGACTTATTCTCAAAGCACCCTTATCCACAAAGGATGGTCACAGAGGGTTTTTGCTGCTTTATTAATTCCCTGAATTTGAGCATGTGCCCAATGTAACGAAGAGTGTACTTTTAGAAGATCACTTGATTTAAAAGAGAGAATATTTAAGTGAAGCTCATATGAAACCCTAGTCCAAAAATCTCATATACAGGCTTGCAAGAACAAAACTGCCCACAAGATTTCCAGACTTCCTAGATTCAGCAGAGAGAGAAATATTCATTGTTTCAACAAAGAGTTGTGAGTAACCCCGAGTGCACAGATGCAAAACAACAACACCAACACGAACAACACAGACTGAGCATTGTTGGGCCAAAGCTGCCAGCCCACGGGCTGACAAAGCCCTCCCTGATGATGGGGGACAGGGAAGCAGAGGTCCTCACTCTGGCACAGGCATGGTTCAGGTCTGTGCAGCCCAGCACAGCGGCCAGAGTAATGGAAATACATCCAGCTGAATTTCCAAGGTGTTCCACGCAATATGGCTAATTAACCCTGCCAGTTCCACTGGCTGGTCTTTACACAGGCTCCTGCCTCTATTTCAGTCAGGGCCAACTGAGTGAGTTGGCCACAGCAGCAGTACAAACATGTGTTGCACTGCAAAAGAGTGGACAAAAGTCTCACTGAAGGAATAAAAAAACCCCAACATAATCCTCAACAACAAAAACCACTCCAGGTAAGCAGGAAAAAGATTTTTAGAATAATAAGCTTACTTGGCAAAAACATGAGCAATGACTTAAATAGCTGCATAGTTGTGACTGAATAACAGGACAGCAAAAATAAATCACTAATGGAGTGAAATGCAAGGCTGTGGGCATGGTATAAAAATTCAGCCAGCCAGGCAGATGAACAAATTGGTGGAACTGATTTACTGATGCTAGAAGTGACAGAAAAAGATCATTGTCTCTGAATTCTGGGTGAGTTTTGTGTCTTTAATTTTTGTGTGTGTCATTCCCGAGTTCAAAGAGGGAAAATAAAAAGGGTCATAAAAATAAAAATACAAAAAATTTCTCCTTTCATCAAAAGACTCTGTTTGTATTGATCTGTCTTGATCTGCTCCTTTTCATTTTGCATGCTGCTTTCCTACACCAGCTTTTCCAACCTATGGATAGAAATGGTGGAGGAATCTTGCCAGCCTCCCTTAAGGACTGATGAAAATGTAGCATAAGAAAAACTGCATGTATGGATATATGCCTCACAAAGGGATATTCAGAAGGGTTGTCTTTGCAAGTGTGAAAGTATTCCAAATGCCATTTGCTTTTCAGATCAAAATGCTCCATTTGATGATAAATCTAAGAGACATAACAGAAATCTCCCTGACTGAGCAATGTCCCAAAACTAAAATGTACAAAGCAAAGATACAATTTAGTTTATAAACAATTTAATGTATATTTGCAATTTTAAACTGTCATAAAATATTCTTCCAACAAAGCACTCATTTTATAGAGAATTATGCATTACCTGGAAATGCTTTAAGTTAACTCATTATGGAAATAGAAACCTGGATCAGATACATTGGGTCCTTGCATTTGACATAATTTCCTGGAGAAGGAAACCTGTGTCTGGAAAGCTATCCTCAAGCACTAGTTGAAGTTTTCCCTTAAATACTGTTTTATTTGATAAGTGAAAACTGACAACACCACCAAATCATATAGTATTAGTGTTCTTTTCTTTTACATGTCCCTGCCCTTGGACAAAAAATAATAATGGGTTATGCTATTCCTTAGCCTGAATAAAATGTTGCAGTTCCGGAGATAAAGACGTATTGAGCTGAGCAATTAAATAGCTAAATAAATGAATCAGCAGAGCAGAAGTGACAGATTTAATTACTGCTTAGAGCTAGGAAGGGGAACTAATTATGGGGTTCATGAACCTCATGCCATTCTTTTCCTTAAGCATGTGCTTCGATTCTTCTGGATCAAACTCTGCAAATGCGGTAGCACCATGCACTAGATTAAAAAAAAAAAAAAAAAAAAGAGAAAGAAAGGCATAAAAAGTTATCCAAAATTTGGAAATAAAGTCTAATCTTTGAAGAAAGAATAGTCAGTACTCTGTTCTAAAAGCCCAATTGACTCCGTACCATAAGTTACAAGAGCTTGCTTTCAAATAGATAAACACTAAAAATTTAGTTCTCCAAAAAATGAAAGCACAGTCAAGTTCACTAGATGTGAATAAACCAAAGATTGCAACAGAAAGCTGTGGTAAGTGAGGCATAAAGCATATAGCTCTATTGAATGGTTAAGGAGCCCTCTTCATCAGAAAATATCTGTCACTGGGAAGCCTGAGCAAGCTTTTGATCCTTATACCTCTCTCCTGCTTTGGTCAGCCCACCACACCAAGCAAAATATCTCACAAAGATGCTTTTGTGGCCACCAATTACAAAAACACTAGCAGAGGAGAAAACCTGTACCTCAGTTTCTGCCTTCTGTCTCATTTCTCTAGGTTGCATTTACTTTGCCATTCTAATTCTATTCTTGTTTGATAAAACTGTCAATGCCAATTATTTGAGCTTCACATTAAACTCATGATCCTAGTGGTATAATCCCCTAAACATAGAATTCTTTTCCTTATTAGCAGGAGGGAGAAAGCGGATAAAAGCCCACACATACAGCATTTGAATCACATCATTCAAATAATTGAATAATTTTGGTTTACAGCTATCTTGTACAGATAAAGAGAGACAGGTATCATTTCAGGAAAAAAGTACCAAGCTGGGTTTTTAAAAATGAATTAGGGAAGGGAAGAGAGGAGAAGTTTTTCATTCATAACCAGTTGTTTTCTAAAATTTTAATCTCATTATGATGTCTGTTTTAGCACAATTTAAAAAATCTACACATTTGCCTCTTTTCCTACATGTGCTACAAAGAGAAAAATATCTGGACATCTGACCTCATACACGATTCTGAAAAGAAAATCAGGCCTTGTGCTCCACTGACTTTAAAAAATCTAAAAATACAGGACATGATGCAAACAATAAAACATCTTATGGATAGGAAAGATCTAAATCTACCCCAGCTATAGTTGTGATCTCCTTCCACACCATTAGTAATTTTGTCAGAATGAAAATAATTGTGTCCAAACCCAGAGCAGTAGGCTGATCCCTTGGAAGGCTCACTGAACAATCACAAATGCCATCATCATCCAAGATTACAACATCAGCTCTGCTTCAATGAAATTCTGCCCTCTGAAGGCAGCCAAAACCAAGGTCTATTGCCTCAATAAAGTCCAAAATGAGCTCTATCTTCAAAATCAGTGTCTGGGTTTCTGTATCAAGGGAGACTGTATCTGCAGGGAACTAGGAGCACTGTACATCCAAGATAAGATAAAACCAGGATTTTTTTTTTAAATGGAATTATGGTATAGCTCTATACAAGTGATATTCTTTGCCTGAAATTCTCATGCAGCTAGATCAGAAGAAAATGCACTTTCTACCTAGACATCCAGCAAGGCAGAGAGGGGCTGTTCTTCCAAAAGGACACCATCTGAAGCACTGGGTACAAGCTGCATTAACACCCATACCATATGAATTTGACAGCATCTGATATCCATGTGATTAAAATGTGAGGTGTGTAGAACGTCACTAAGGTAACAGTGATCATGAACCTTGCAGAACACACAAAACACACACACAACTGGTATCTCATAATAGAGGTATGATGATTGTATAAATAACCTCAGTGGAGCATGATGAGAATTAAAGGATCTCATGGGCAGGGGCAGCAGTCAGCAGACTGCCAAAGAATAAAAGGAGAACATGCACTCTTGGTGCACAACACTTCTAATCTCAGGAGGCAAAATCAGCAGTATTTCACTAACAGTTCCCTGCCAGGCTTACACAGGAATAACCTTTAAAGTGTCTGAGGTGTCCCTCTCAAGACAGGACATGATCAGTATTTGCCTGTGCATCCAGAAGCAGAGTCCCAAAGGAATACAGGGCATGTAGGGATGGAAGACATGCAGAAGTGAGCTCACTACCCAGGGAGAAAACTGACTATGAATCCACCATCTTCTGCTCTCACTGCAGAGCAGTGCAAAAGAAATCCCTCATGGGATACTTGGAAGTGGAGTAATGGTTAAGCATACTCTGGAAGCAAATTGGTCATTGCTTTATTTATACCCTTTTGCTCTCGATCTTGCTCTTGGATGTCTGCCCTTAGGTCTTGCTTAACATAATTTTGCAGTGTCTCACCACCCAGCCAGCCTGGTGAAGTGGAGAGACAAGATGAAACAGAGCGAAACCAGTAGATTATCAGTAGAGAACAAAGAAGGGTGCGCAGGGTGTCTATAGACATGAATTTCTCTTCCAGCAGGGTCATAGAAGACCAGAGCTGGCAAGTATTCCTTCCTATTTTTAAAGGGTCACTGGCTTGGGATGACTTTACTAGCAGGGAAAGGATTATCTCTAACAGCCATGAACTAATTCTTCTCCTGCATGCTAGCAAAGCAACACTCCGCAGTTCTGGGTGAGCCCTGGGTTTTCAAACAGCTTCTCACTGTGTTTGGTTATTACAGGGAAGGTAGCAGGTAATTTTTCACATGCATGGGAGTGTATAATTTCATCAAACCTGCCCTTGGGAAGTTTGCTCGTGCTGATTTGCAAAAAAGTGACTAAGTATTCCAGCAGGTGTAAGGGGAGTTGCTAGTTGTCTGGTACAAAGAAGAAATTACTGTTTTATTGCATAAAGTCCAAACAACATTTATGCATTACTAATCTCAGACCTAAAAATAATTTAAAATCACATACCATTTTCTTCTTTAAAATCTCAAAGAAGTACTCTTTTTTGGAGTGGCTTCCTAACAGTTCATTGGAACAGCAAGTATCCAGTCTTCACTGGGGACTAATATAAAAACTAATCAAGCGCCTTGACAGTAATGACAACTGAAATAATGGGAGCCACTGTCCAACTAAAAAGCTGAAGTAAGCCTCCAGCCACAGTGCTTAAAGTATTTTCACAAAGAAGGGCGAGGATCTGTGCATACAAACATCAGAGCTTGCTTACTCTTGGAATAAGTTGCATCTGGGAAAAAAACCCTGCAAATAACCAGACTTATGCCAGAAACAGGAAGAACAAGGAAGCCTGTGAACTGGCTAGGGTGCAGCCCTAGACTGAGCCTGAGCAAAACTCACAGAAGGTTTCTCCTCTCTCCTAGGGCAGTAATATACCAAAGAGGAAGAAGCCATAAGGAGAATGAAATAAGGAGTGAGAAAATGGTCCTTATGGTCCTTGTAATACAATTCTTGACTTAATAGTGATGAAAAAAAGGGGTTTTATAATATGCGGTAATGTGTTCACTGTAACACTTATGAACAATTATAAAAAATAATTAATTTAATAAAAAGTTATCTTGATTTGTGAAACTTGAGAAGCAGTTACTTTCAAAAATTCTGCCACTATGAAAAACACTGTCTGCAACATGAGGGGATAGCACAAGCCCAGAATAGACCAAGAGAACAATTCGGAAATCTAAAGGAATGGTTGACTTTCATCTCTTGAGGTCTGAGGGACAGTTTGAAGGAACAAAGCTCCAGGGCACAAAAATCAATCAAACAGTTGTGGAAGAGACTTGGGAAGTTCCACGTACAATTTCTACTTTAGCTACCAAATTGGCAATGTCTGGAAATTCCATTGGTAGAAGGTATGGAAATTACCAAAATCTTCCAAACATGGGAAATTTTGAAAGTCAAACCTGAACCTTTGTGATTCAAATCTCAAAAGCAGACAATGATGGTAGACCATCCATCCATCCATCCATCCATCCATCCATCCATCCATCCATCCATCCATCCATCCAGAACAAAAATTAGTTTTAATATTACACTGTTGAATTCACAAAGAACTTTGGGTAGAAAAAGAAGAAATGGAGATAGTCAGAGATGGAGAATCAAACACTGATAAAGTCAGCTGCATTTTGGAATGAGTAGCATGCTATATTGAGACCAAGGATGCTCCCTGAATTTCTAAATATAAGTAATGCCATGATTATTCCTCATTTAAAACATTCCTCACTATAAACATTTGAAATGCCTTTTATTCTAGAGCCAGCACAAGACTTTTCAACAGCTCAGACAAAACTGACAGTCAATCCTCCTAAAATAACAGATGGGACAGGGCCACCTCTGCCTGCCACGGAGAAGCAGGGAATTGCAATGGAGAGATCGAGAGGATTCATGCTGTTAATCTGGCTGCCTCCAGGGACTGATAGCAGTCAGCTATCACAGCTGCTGGCACTGGGCATTCTACCAGTAGTTTCCACTCCTACTTTAGGGGCAGCAGCGCTTTCAGACAACCTGGTTTTCCCTGTCCTAATATGGACAAAATTAGGGTGGACAGATGTTAAGGGATGTGCACTTTGTCTTTCCAGGAGCCTGCCACCTTAGACAATTCCTGCCTTGCTTATGCTCACGGCCAGTCCAGTTTGCTGATGAAAGCTGAAAAATCAGTGCTTCTTCTGCATTCTCAGAAGATCAGCAAAACTTATGTTCACTGGTTTCATAATGCTTCTGAGAGTCAGGGGCCTTGACCCTCGTATGAAATCCACCTTGTGTCAATCTGAATTCCATCTCCAGAGTCATTAGGATAAAATTATGATCAAAAAAGCAAATAGTTCATCTCTAATGATTAAGAATATTTTTAACATGCTGTCCATATTGTGCTGTTCAAGTTCTTAGGAAAGTGAAATTGCAGTGAAATTCTTGCTGTAAAAAGCTACTGTGAGATATTTCAATATGCTGGTGCAACATAAGAATTATCAGTGTGTCAGGGTAGAGCATGACTAGCTTGATCAGGAAACTACTGGAGAGAGCTGTAATGTAAATCATAGATGTAAAATCAGAAACAGCTTTGAAATGTGTATTGACAGTTTTTCCTTTTACAGGACCATTGGACCATGTGTTGCATCAATATTGGTGATACCACTCAAATTTCAGTAAATATTAGTGTTTAAAGCTGAAGTTATTAAATCCTTATGGAGGTATATTTGCTACAGCTTTTCTGACAGATTATACTGTATCAGGGCATTTGAAAATGCTGTTGTTGCCAAGTAGAGCAAACAACAGCAAAAAAGTTAGAACAATAATTTTATCCAACATAAAGTCATACATTGCTACACCATAATGACTTTTTAATATCAAACCCAGTATTTTAATTCCATCATTTTTTTAATATATGAAACTTTTCTAAGGAGGAAATAATTCACTGATGCCCAGCAAATTCAGACCCATTCTATACCTGCAGATTTCCACTGTGCCCTCTTTGATTTACTTTGTTTTTCAGTGCTTAGGTCTAAGAACATAAAATAATAGTCTTGTCCTACCTCACAGAGCTACTATTAGCACAGTCCATTTATATTCTATAGCATTACAGCATTATGGGAGAAGAATGGTTTCTATATGTACCATTCTATGCATACATTTTCCACTGAACTTTTTTTTAAAAAAACACAAAACCTAAATTTATCTCCTGATAATTTTTTTAAATTTTGTTTTCTAACTTCCATCACCTTGTTTTGCTGTGTACTGTGTTGTGTCTCCTGGTATAGTCTCCTTGTTTCAGTAACTTTTCTGTGTCATCTGTGATGAGGTTTCTTTCAATGTTTCTTTTCTCCTCTATTGCAATCTTCTTATTTCTCATATACTGCCAGTCTCTCTAGATTGAGAATAGGTAAGTATTCTCAAACGTAGTTGGGTCTTTATATCTCTCTTCTTACTCTGAGCCTTCCCTTTCCTGCCTGTGAACTACCTTTGGCTCCTGAAGGAATTGTCTCCCTTTATAGGGGTAAAGGAGAGCACTACACCCGCAAGCATTCATTGATGAGGAGACAGGGAAATCAGAAAGAGGGAATGATCAGAGAGCTTTTCTTCAGGATACATGAAGGCCTTTAGTGATGTGTAAAACACCTCAGAGATAATGAGTGCTTCAGGATAGGGATTGTATCTGCCTGAAATAAGGGTTTCTCCAGTGCTCAGTGCACAGAAAAGTTGCTAACCTTGCAGAGGCCTTCAAATTGCCACAGCTCCAACCCCAGGAGGCTTTACAGGTTAAATTTTACATCTTGAACTCAATTGGGAAACAAACTCGAAGCTGTTGCATGCAACAAAACACGTGGTTTATGGGGTGATTGCAGCCCAGGTGCTGATGGCTTCCAGCTGCTTATTCCCTTATCCCTGTGCTGTGGGTTCTCAAGAAGTGCCGACCAGTGCTGTTATTTACCTGGATTTCAATCATTTGGAGGACCTAGATCTGTCCTCAGAGTTATAAATTAAAAGTCTCATTGTTAAGCCTAGTTAAAAAAAAAAAAGCTTACAACTGCAGCTGCAACTTGGCCTTTCAAATAAGAAATCAGAATCTAGCAGAACTCCTAGAGTAAAAATGGATATGTTATTTATACATAGAAAGATATTAGTTTTTGTATTACTTCCCTTTAAGTGGTGGTAGATGCATTTCTGAAGTTTGATAATTGATCCAAAAGGTAAGATATCTTCTCCCTACAAATCTGGAGAAACATTAAAGTTGCCAATGCATTGCTGGAAGGCCTTACCTTAGAGCTACATCTCTAAACAGACCCAGCATTTTTGTGCAGAGCAGCTGCCTCAGGGAGAAATCAGCAACTCTCCTGGAGTGGCTCATGAGGAAAAGCTTGAAGGACTCAATCCTCCAATGGCACTGACATAATCTGGCACCATCCTTGGCTTTTTCTGCAAGCTTGCAGTGCTGGGCTGTTGCCAGAATATAGCCAGGAATGACATCTGTACACAACTGTTTGCAGGAGACAGATCCCACTGCTGGGAATTTTCTGATGAAGCCTCACAGGTGCTCAAGGATGAAATTTGCCTCTAGTTTGGGGGTTCTGCTCACTATTCAAATCCCATCAAAGCAGGTGGAAACCTTGCTGTCTCAGTCTTCCTCATTTCTGAGGCAGAACGTGCATACACACATGCATATATCCTATATACATTTCTATCTATATGTGGGTACAATTTTCAGAAAGCACAATTTCATAGTTTCAGAATATTTCTAGGACTCATCTCACTGAACTGTAAAGCTGCCTTTCAGAAGGGATTATTTTGGTATGATCACTTCTTTATTTATCTGTGTAAGTTTTCCCAACTTGTTCTTTCTTCATTCCGGTCCTTTTTCAATTAATTTTTGTAAATGTTTTCTCTTTTTCTTTTTTTCCCATGAATTTTATGAGCATTCCCTGCATGTTTTAGGGCCTTTTCTGTGGAGGCACTAAATAGAGAGAAAGCGATTCAGAAAAAGAACAGTAAAAAATTAATTATTTTAACTACATAAAATCATAGAATCATAAAATGAGTTGGAAGGGCCTTAAAGACCATCTGGTTCCAAACCTCCTGCTGTGGGCTGGGCCACCTTTCAGGAAACCAGGTTGCTCAGAGCATGATCCAACTTGTTAAACACAGCCATGGACAGGGGGCATCCACAGCTTCTCTGGGCAACATTTTCCAGTGCCTCACCACCCTGACAGTAGAGAATTTTGTCCTTATATCTAATAGAAATCCTCTTTCAGTTAATGTCAGGTCATTTTGGAGGGAAAGGTAGGAAATGTGGAAAGAGAAACTCCCCAGAGTTCTCATTTATTCTACACCATTTCAATACACAACACAGTAATGGTGATTATTAGAAGCTCTTCTGAAAGTGGAAGCTTCCCAACGAGAAAAATATAAAAGAATATCAACTCTGGAAAGTTAGATTTAGTAAGTACAGCCAAAAAAATTACTTTGAAGAGCAAGTTTCCAAAGGCATAAAACTAATAATAAAATATTTTTAAAGCACTTCCAAAACAGGAAGTCTGCCAGAATGTCTGTAGGGCTGATAAGTAACTTGGATATGAAAGGGGAACCCAAATAAGATCATACTCTACCTCAGCAAAGTGAAAAGAATTCTTTATATAGGTGTAAAGAACACTATGGAATAGACTTTGGAGATTCCCAGACTGAAACTTTCTTTTCAAGGCCCAACCACCTCACTGGTTAGACAGTAGGAAACACAGAGCAGAAAATCAAATGGTCACTCTTCAAAATTCAAAGAGATTTCGAGTGTAGGGAAATGCACTGTTCAGCATAGTCCTCAGTAATTTGGTTAAGGCTGAATAGTGAGGTGAGCTTAAATCATATTAGATTATTTAATGTAGTAAAAGCCAAAGATGTCTGAAAAATTGTAGAATAATCTCAATTCTTTGTGATTGGTGATAAAAGTGTGGACCAAGAATAATGCTGATAAATATTCAATCTGGAACAAAAAACCCCAAAGTATCCTAACTATACATACCTGGTGATGAGCTGTGAGCTGCTACAAATCTGAAATATGACTACTGCAACTGGTGAAACCATGTACCATTCTATAAAAACACCAGCCTAATGTAAAAGGAATATCATGAATTATTAGGAAAATGAAATGGAAGAGAGATTATAAGGTCACAAAGAAAATATACCTTATCTTCTAAGCCCCAAGGGACTCACCTGAAGTAAAAACATAGAAACAAGGATCTATGGATAAATAAGATAATTAATGGTAAGGGATGGTATCTGTGTGAGGAACAGTAAGTAGGCTGGGATAACTGACATTTTTTTGTTCTGTTTAATAAAACCCCACAATCTATCCTGGCATCCTGGTGTACATGATCACCCCTGAAATATTTCTTAGCAGTAATGACATACATTTTTGTGATAATAACGATCTGTATTTTCACTGTTCTTTTTCTTCAAAATACAAAGTATCCCAGGAATATTGTTTGAATCATTAAAGCAGCCATTTAAGTAAGCCAAACCAAATTCTATTAGAAGTAGCAGGTTGGAAGATATCTTTGGGGCTCATCTGGGTCTACCCAAACAAGATTAACTTTGAAGTTACATCCAAGTTCAAAGGTTGCTCAGGAGCTTGCACAGAGAGCTTCGTCTGATCTCCAAGAATGGGAATGCCACAGAGTCGCTTGATACCTGTGCCAGTATTTCATACACATATATACACACACAGACACACAAAGGAAAGGAAAGATTTTTCTGATATTTAGACAAAATTTCCTATCTTGTGACTTGGGGCTGCTGCCTCTAGTCCTACTGTGTTGCACTACCTAGAAATGTTTGATTTTGTTTTATCAGTAGGTGAAAACAATTAGGTTCCCCCCTTATTCTCACCTTCAGCCAGAAGAACCTTTTTCTGTCAGCTCCTCCATGTATGTCATATGCTCTGGCCACCTGGTGCTCCAAGGGACTCATTCCACTGTGTCAATGTCCATCCCATACAGGGGAATCTCAAACAGAACACAGTCCTCCAGGTAGTCTTACTAGTGCCAAAGAGAGGGCAAAGAATCATTTTTTCTCAGCTTGCTGGCTACTCGCTTGCTAGTGGAGCCTAGCATGGTGCTCACCTTCAGGATGCACTGCTGACTCACATTGGAGTTTTTTGTCTACTGGGACACCCGGGACTTCTTATGCAGTGCTGCTCTGGAGCCAGTTGGTGCCCAGCCTGTCCTGCTGGAGGATCAGGAATTTGCATTGGCCTGTGCTGAACTTAAAAAAGTTTCTGCCAGATTTATACTCCGGCTTGTTGACAATGCTCTGAATGAGAGCCCTGCGCATTAATTGCTCCCCTAATGAGGTATCATCTGTGAACTTGCTGAGGGCTTTATTTCATCCCACTGGATACATCTGCAGTGAAAGCATGAATGAATGTCCACACTCGTGTTGGTTCCTGAAAGATGTTACTAGAAATCACCCATCAGCTGGACTTTTTACAGCTGATCACAATTCTTGGAGCCTCATGATATGGCCAATAGTGCGTTCACCTTATGGTCCACTGCTCAAGTCAATGCCTCACCAATTTGGCTGTAGGAATACCATGTAACAGGCCTTGCAGAAGCCAAGATAAATAACCTCTTCTTTCGTCCATCATGCCAGACATTTCCTCAAGCAAGCACTCAGACTATTCAGCCACAATTTGTGGTTTGTGAATCCATGCTGTTCCCAATCGCCTTCTTGTCCTCCTTGTGACTGTGCATGGTTTTCATAAGGGTTTTCCCGAAAGTCCTTGTGGAAATAGAAGGGAGCTCTATCAGCAAATAGTTCCCCAGATCTGCCTTCATGCCCATGTACATGTAACACTTGCCAGCCTTCAGGATCCTCTCCTGATTCCTAGTGATCTTTTGAAGAAGATACAAAGCAGTCCTTGCAATGGCCTTAGCTCCTTCTCTCTGTATCCTTGGATACATTCTCTCTTGTCCCATGGACTTGTGTGTGTGTCCAGTTTGCTTACTTGGTCACTAATGAGATATTCCCAAATTCTGCCTGGGAGTTACAGGGACAGAACTGGCCATGAAAGACCAAGGAGTAGATGCTGAGTTGCTCAGCCTTTTCTGTGTGCTTCAAGTCTGCTGCCTTGCTTCATAGCCCCTCATCTTCCTCAGACCTCCTTTTGATTCTACTTCTAGAAATTCTTCTTGTTGCCATTTCCATTCCTCACCAATTTCAAATCCAGCTGAGTTCTGGCTTCCCTAATTCCCTGCCTACATGACCCACAACACCCTGCTCCTGAGTAGCCCTCTTTGGCCTCCTCTGCCTTTTGCATTGAGAGAAGATGGAGCTCCCTGCCCATCTGTTGTGCCTGTGTGACTCATGGGCTGTGGGCTGGGCTGAGCCCAGGTCTGGGAACATTGACCTCACTGAGCAGCATCCTTACATGATTTTTCCTTCCCTTCCCCTTCCATACAGTCTTCCATAGGAACCTGCTGAAGAGTTCTCAAAATGAACTCTTGAACCCTCTATTTTCATTTGCTGTTTTCATTCTGAAAAGGTTTGAGGTTTTGAGTCAAAGTATGTGTTCATTTCAGACAAAAGATTCTCAAAAAAATTTAAATGAAACTTTTTTCTCTATCAAAGTCAATTTAGATGCAACTGGACTTTTACAAGGAGCCATAGTCACTTAATTGTGTTCATTCACTAAGGTGAAATGAAAAGTAATGGAGTAGAGATGCCTAATGCTTATTGACTATAAATAATTTAGATTATTTATAGTATTAAATACTAATTGGTAAATAATGATCCATTAATAAGTCTGACAATATGGCTGGAAAATAAAATCAAGAGAGATTTCAAAGAACCCTCCCAGCTCAGCATCTCGTGAATTTTGCTTGCTGCCTATCAACATCTGTTTCACTTTTCAGCAACCTTGTCTTGCCTGCTTTGCAACTCACAGCAGTGCCTAATTTAAACATTCTGTAATTGTGGTTTTCAGTCCTAAATGGGGTTGTGAGATGTGCAATTACTGCTGCTTTCATTTTATTTACAAAAGACAAGCAAGAGGGAGAATACTGGTTTTTTGCTCCCACCTGTTATGCTAAGAGAGGCTAAATGAGTGTTTGACAGGTAAAAATATAAATGATGAACCCTCAGATTAGAATACTATTGGAATTAAATTCATATGTGTTTGTGAGAGTCTGGGTATGTTCCAGAAACTGACAGCATTTTACATTTCCTTCTACATGTATAGTATTCTCAAAAAGCTTCTCTTAAAATGCCCTGTAATTAACCTAGGATACAAGAGAGAAAACGGTGAGCAGAACAACAAAGACAATTTGTCATCAGGATTTTCATTAAACCCCTCAGTATTATAGGAATTAATTTCAGTAGTGCTTTGCCCTGATTACTGCCTGTCGGATAGGATACAGGCATCCAACAGGATATTTGAATGGAGAGCTTTTGCTCCCATCCTACATCAGCATTATGAAGGTAAGTGGTTTATCTACATTGACTGTGATTCATCGTCTGTATTTTAATATTGCAAAAACTGAAGACGGCTCTAATTTTAACTTTCCCTAGCACTGCTTTTTTCCAGTAAATGTTACATTGATAATAGCTCACATTGCCATCCCCATCTTGGGCAGGGAGAAAGATCAACAGAATTTTGAATCACAACAGCCATTAATTTGTTACTTTAGTTTCCCAGACATTATAGTTCACTACATATTGTTATATCACACAGGCACACAAACCTTATTGGTCACAGAAGGGAGGGAAGCAGCTCTCATTTCAGATTCTGAATTGAGCTACAACCTGTACAGCATCTAGGCCGTGTTCTTATCTAGTCTTTCCATTTTCAGTTTTTCAAAATGCTCCCCTTGTAAAGCAGACCACTTTGGAATCTGCAACACATTTTAAAGTAATGATTAAACACTCATCCACTAACATACTCAAGTGGCACTTGAGAATTTGGCAGTATCACTTTAAATAATCTCTTAGCCTAGTGATGGCTCTCTCAGTATCCTGTGTTTCCACACATAGCTGATGAATAAAATGATTTGAACTAATCTGTGCCTATATTTCTCACAGTATTTTTTGCATGGAAAGCAAACAGTGCAGCATGTATGCCTTAAAGTAAAGAAACCTGTAGGGAACATAGTCAAAATTTCAGTTTCTATAACATTTTCTTCTTCAAGTTATATAAAAGTATTTTTAGAAACAATCTCACCTGAAATCTGAGAGTGCCATTAAGGACACTATTACAGAAATTATTTTGGTAATTTTGGCCAAAGCAATGCAGTTAAATGTCACACATGGGTGCAGGGGGAGGGTAGCAGATAGAGAAATCAAATTCACCCCTACAACATAAATGAGATATGAAACATTATTGAGGAGCAACAAGCTTGCAATATTGTACAGTGTTTTATAAAGCCACACTAAATGAACACGGGTAAATGGATGTTGCCTTAAGTTCTTTTTGCTCATTGTCAGGAATTTATTATTTTTTTCTCTGCAGAAAATTTGACTGAATAATATCTGTGCTGCAGCTAGCTGGTTATAAGGTGAATAGGCAAAGTATCCTTTATGGCTAAAACATTATTACAGGATCAAGATCTGCATAGCTGCTTGAGCTGAAATGTGACTAAACCCATAAGGACTAAGCTATCAATTCTCCCTCTTTGAGTTGGAAAGTGAAAGGGGCTCTGTGTGTGTGTGTGTGTGTTTGTGTGTGTGCGTGCGCTGATCTTTAAGTATTATTTCAAATAAAAAACAGCTTTCTCAAGTATTCTGCTTTAAATGTTGGGTACGTTCACTGACTTTCCATCTGTTCCCAACTTTCCTAAGAGCTGTCCCTATATGCTACAGATATTGGGTTCAAACCTGCTTTGCTTGCATCTTCTGTCATAATCACATTATGAGATGACACATACATTTCATCTGGATATAAGGGAACGCTTAGAGAATTCAGGTTAAGAAGATGACTCAGTTGCCTTATTTAGATTAAAAATTCTTCTGAGTACCTGGCACATTAGGCCTCACATTAAATCACAAAATGTGCCATCTCTTTTTCTTCTCTGTTCTCATTTTTCCATTAACAGTTTTCTGGCCCTTCTGTCATTGCATGTTTCCCTTGCCCCAGTCTGTTGATCTCTTTTCTCCTCTTTGAGAGCTACTCATATAGTTGCCCTCCCTCCTGTTCATCTTCTCTCTTTCTATGGTCTCTGTCTGCTATGCTACTTCTACATAGCACTGCCAGTCATTCCCTGCTTCTCCTTTTAATCCCATCCAGACTCCTGTTTATGCTGTTCCTTTTGATAGAAGGATGAAAAAACATCAGACTTTTATATTTTCCAGTACTTCATGCAGGGAAAAATCTTTGCCATGCAAGAACCACACATGGTGGGACTCTTAGGGTATCCTGTGTAGGTTCAGGAGTGGAACTTGATGATCTTGATGGGTACCATTCAACCCAGAATATTCTATTATTTCATAATTAAATATGATCTAAACACAGTCTACAGTAATGTCTGTTCAGCAGGTGCCCCAGAAGCCAAGGGCCACCATTCTTTTGGTTGTCCTGTAACCTACAGAACTATTCTAGCCAAGAGCAAAAAATATAAGTGACATGCACAACTGCAGCCCCATGGTAAACAGTGGGTCTTGCTCATCCCTAAAACTCTTCCAGACTGATGGATGCATATTTGGGGTCAAACTTCACAAAAAGTGTTTTTCCCCTCCTCTGCCAGTGCTAGATTTGCTTTTAAATTATTGAAGCATCAGAACTAGTTCTACTGGGCAAGGCCTGAGGCTTCAAAATACACTTACAGCACAGGCATAAAAGCATCCCTTTTCTGCCACAATGGAGCAATAGAGTGGAATCTGAATTAAAAGCAGAAAATCTAGAGACAGAACATTAAGTTTTTCTTTTTGATTACTGTTAGATTTAAAACCCATTAAATAGACCAGTATGTAGGCAACCTCTAACTTAACTAGAATTATGGCTATTGCATCCCCACCACATGGAAATGTATAAAGCACTTACAGCTACGTATTTCAGTGGATTCCTTTTTTCAATAAGTAATTATAACTCCCAAATATCAGTTATAACCTAAATCTTTAAAAATATCAATAATTATTGCTAAAAGACCAAGTAGTTACTTAGAGTAGAAATTATACACATTATGAGAGCAGAATTATTCAAGATTATATTCCTGCTCTGCAACACAGAAAATTTATTAGCACACACAGACTAACAAGATACTTTGTGTTTTCAGTCAGAGCACCATGACAGTCTGTGACAGGTAATCTAAAACACAAATAAAGCTGTGCATGTGCTGTGCTAAAGTGGCACCACTGATATTCCTACATTTCCCATGTCTTCCATTAATAAACCAGTCCAAGAGGAAGGTAGCTGAGTGACACTTGCTTACATTTAGATATTATTCTTTATGTACCAGCTATCAGCCATTGTCACAGGGCCTTTATAAGAACATTGGCTTCTGCATCTAATTCTTTCCTCTTAATTAACTTTAAAACTTTAGGTAACATCTGACACAGGAATTTACATGGAAATTAGGCCATCTGAATATGACTTTCTTCCCCCAAGTCCTTCTCTCAGCCTCTCCTCAAGGCCAAGGAATGGGACAGGTTTTAAGAACAACCCAGCAGCTCTCTTTGTGTCCAATTAACCTTTCTTCACAAGGAGGGTGATTAAAGTTTGGAATGTACTGCCCAGGGAGGTGGTGGAGTCAGTGTCCCTGAAAGTGTCTAAGGAAAGACTGGATGCAGAACTCAGGGCCTTGGCCTAGCTGACATGGTGGTGGTGTTCAGTCAAATTGAGCTCAATGATTTCAGAGGTCTTTTTCAACCTAATTGATTCTGTGATTCTGTGAATGCAGATGACAGCTAAGGGATATCTAATTACTTGGGTGCAGAAGACAGTTAATGATGATCATAAAATAAAATACTGAAATGACTATTTAATTCCTATTCTCTGGCAGAAATTATGATATTGGTTATTGCCGGCCTTTTGTGCTTCAATAAAAGTCTTTAAAATACCACATCTGACTTGACAGATGTGCTTTTGAAGTAGTTTCTTGAATCAGAATACCTCCACTGCCAGTGTACTGCAGAGGTACCTTCAGACTTCCTGGATTTTTTAATAACAAGGTTTCTTTCCTGCGATGTTTCCCTCTCTCCTGTAGGCAGGGTTTTTGAAATGCTACAATGCAAGGGAACAAGTTTCCTCTCAATGATTTTATTTAACCTCTCTTATTTAAGATCAAAACCCAGTGGGTTTAATTAATTGTCATATGTTATCCAAGCTGAGAAACTATATTTCTTTTCCTGCTCTCCTGTTAATTCTACTCCTAAAGGTTATTGTCATCTATTGGTAGAGAATTTAAACAGAAATTTGGTTGATGAGACACCTTGCAGCAGAGAATGGATCTTTTTGTTGTGACACTGGTGCTGCCATCCTTCCATGGTACTACACAATAAGGCAGACAATCCACTTAGATATTGCAACAGCAGGCTTCTGACTGAGGTCAATAAAACTAATCAATCCTGTTCAGCATCTGGGTTCCTCCTGAGTGTCCAGGCCATGTTATCTTCTCCATATACTTAATTTTTCTTCTGGAGGAGTGATCAGGGATTTCCTAGTAAATTACTAAACTGAACTCTTCAAACTCCTTAGGCCTTTCCATGGCTGGGATTATGGAGCATTAGCTGTCTGCTGCCAGGTTAAGCTTCATGAGCTGCTGGGAGCACCTCCTAATCAACTTTTATGTTTCTAACTGGTTGAGATGATGTTGTAGTCTAAATCAAAGTTTTGTCTCCTGTGTAGCAACGGTTCGACACATCATCATTGATCTCTACTTACTTAAATAACTGAATAATCAATTAATGTGAAGTAAAGAAAACCAACCTCAAAATGAAGGCATAAGCCAGCTCTAGTCTTAAGAAGAGAGGAAACCACGAATAAATGTTTAAATATCAGTGTGAACAAAAATATTTACATATGTGTTTACTTATTGCTG
The DNA here is from genome assembly GCA_024865655.1 of Emberiza elegans. NCBI lineage: Eukaryota > Metazoa > Chordata > Aves > Passeriformes > Fringillidae > Emberiza > Emberiza elegans. The sequence goes on from JALJVW010000172.1 coordinate 3,075,320, forward strand.
CATGCTCAGCATCATGCCTGAATGCAAATCTGCTGGACACAACCAAGCTGCAGCTTGAAGATATCTTGAAGCTATCACCTTCTCTTGTGTTTAAAGTGATTCAGACTTAGGGAATAGCAAACTTATCAGTGGTTTGACAACATTACTTCTCCCTGTTTTTCACACCCTGCCCCAGAGCTGTGCCAACAGAGGGGTTTGCATGAATGCTCTCTAAAATGCTCAAGGCAAAACGAGCCAGATTATTTTCAGCAGTGTGAACTGTGGATCTGAACTGGTTTGGCTGAGTTAGCAGGTTTCAGGCTAAGGAGTAGTTATGCAAGCCACTCCACTAGCACAACCAGAGGGGCAGCACTGCCAGCTGCTGGGTGGCTGTGACAGAGGAAAGCAAGAACGTCTTTAGGCAGAACAGCTGGAGCACAGAAGATGCCATCCCTTTGCAGCTGTAAAACTTATGCCTCAGTGTCCCTTAGGTATGAGGAAGCCCAGCCACAGGAGAAATATCTTTTAGTATTTGGGGGGAAATGTTACGGTGTGTTACTTTTATCCACTTGATAAACACTGTACTTGAAAAAAAAAAACCCAACCAAACAAACCCAATACCAGCTAGTAAAGCAGCAAACTCTTTTAAATATAGAAAGTATAAATTTATTGTACCCAATTCTAAGATAAACAAATTACCCTTTTCTGTGGTATAAGTGCACTGACATAATCTTTTCTCTAGTCTTTGGCATTAAAAATCTCCAAACTTGTAAAAACCTTCAAATTTCAAAAACTCAATCTAACCCTAAATGTTGTTTCTGTACTGGCAAAAGTTTTCAGCAAAAATTTAGTTCAGAAAAAACACCATTACTATTACTTAATTGTGTCTGTGTAGAGTTTACAGGCTAAAGCATCAAGCAAATGGCATGCCTTAAAATCCAGTGATGGTTTGCTGGGCACTTTTCCCTGGCCTGCCTGAACTGAGTCAGCTCAATTCCCCAGGATGCCTGTTCAGTTGCACTGGAGCAGTGATTTGGAGGCTACACTGCAAACCAGACGAGCACATTGCTCGGCCTTATAAAGGATCTTGAGAAAAAGAAAGGAGATGGGTAGCCTTCCAAGGTTATTAACCCAGTTCAGAGTTCAGTCCTACAAAAAAATTATGCCAGCACAGAGGGAAGGAAATAGATGGAAGGCTGTGGAGAGGGGTGGGAGGTGCTCAAGTTGAATTTTACCACCAAAAATATACACATAGAAGTCTAAAATAGCATCCAACATGAGTTCTGTGCCCCACCCAAAACCATCAATTAGCAGATATTTATTTATATTAGTACTAATATACACAAAAATGAAATAATTATAAGTTAAAAATTAAACATACTAAATAAATAGTATTAGAAACCTTGATTTAATAGTCCTATAAACTCTAATCAAGTAAAACTAAAATCAAGGCATTTATAATGTATTTGTATTTTAAAACCTTTGAAGAACTTCACCTAAAAATATATATTATGCAGAAAAATATATTCTTATGCAGGAAAACAGTTACTTATGACAGTCACTGTGATTTTTCTGTTGTGCTTGGAAGGAACTGTAAGGTGCCATCATGGAAATATGTTTTCTTCTCATTCTATTAGACACACAATAAGGCTTTCAGAATATTTTTGTTTCAGACATAATCATCAGCATAGAAACGGCAGTTTTCTGCACAAATACGGAATATGGACTTCAAGCAATGGCTGCCAAAGCACACGATTAATGAAAGTAAAGTAATAGAGCATGGAAGAATATCAGCTAGTAAATTGCTCAGGGTTACTCATGCAAGACATCATCATTTTCTGCAAACACACAAACACATAGTGCCAGTCAAAAGTCATGTTAATCTAACATTGAATTAAAAGCAGTTTAACCTTCTGGACTTCACACCATGGGCCAGAGCTCAGAGCAGAGGGCCAGATTCTTAGTGCCTAGAGTTTCACTAGGCTGCACCACAGCTTGGGTTTCTATATTAAAAGCACCTGGCAGCACTTCTGAGGATGTCTGTGGCATATTAGGGCATAAAGGTCAGGAGAGGAACTGAAAATGATTGCCCCAAGGGCCATCCACCCCCAAAAGTGTCTGTGTGCCATGAGAAATGACATTCTAAAGGACAGTCAGTCTCATCATCAGCCTGCCATAGGGCAAAAATCAGTGCAGCTCTTTAAATGTGATTGTTAGAAGGTGCACAAGTCTGACCTAAAGAAGGACTTACATGCTTGAAACTTGCCTATGTCTCTAAACTGCTCTGGTCCACACCAGAAAGAACAGTGCCCCTCCCCTACAACCCAGCTCTGTCATCTCACCATCATATATAAATTAAAACCAGCATTTGATGTAAAGAAAAAAACTGTTTCTAGATAAAAAATTACACAAAAACCTTTTCAAACATTGAATTGAATGAGTATGAGAAAAGCATGAATTGTAATTAACGTTATACCTCTTATTATTTTCCATAGTGAAACATAAACTAGCTGAGTGGCTATATTTAATTCTTCATGCAAAACTGTAAAACTGGGTCTTTGGGTTTCAGACTTAATCAAGGAAAATTAAATTCTTTAAGGGTTAAAAGTTGTAGGAAGTTGCTGTTACATTGCAGAACTACGTATCTGGCTTGACTTTTAAAACAAGTGATTGAAAGTACAGGTGCAACAGATTGAGATACTGTCTTTTATCATTCAGTGGGCAGTGTTGAAGAACAGAGCAGAAAAGGGTGTGTGTTCCAGTCAGCTGCAGAAGAGCAGTTGTACTCATTTTATATACCAATAAGACATTAGGACAAAGGATTTTAACAACAGGAACAGTAACTGAAATAGTACCAGGCACAATTGTATACACAGTGGAAGCCTTTGCAGCTTTTGTTTTATCAAAAACTGCTAAACCAAAGAAGTTTTGCAATTTTTCTTTTTATTCCCAAGTATTTAATGAAAAGCACAGCTCCAGAAAATATCTCTTATCCTTCTAGAGTCTGATTTCTCATGCAGAATGAGTGTATCGAGGTTTTAATATTAAATAGTTTACTCACAGCACTTTCATTTCATTCAGACTCACACGCTAGTTTTCCTCCTTCATAAAAAGGCATTTTTGGATACATGGCTGAAGAGCCAATCCACGAAGTTGCCTTCCAAATGCAGCAGCTGAGCACAACACACAGTCCCAGAGTTATCCCTCTCAATACACTCAGGGGAACGCATGGGGAACACTCGGCACCTCGTTCGGAGCATAACGGGAAATGCCAGCCGCACCAGCAAGGCTGGGAAAACCTTTTTCCTGATTGGCTGCTCATCCCAAACTGCCTGGCAGAGGTTTGAAATATGCAATGCAGGGAAGTGATATTCTGTGGCATTCATTCAATTTACCTGCACTACACTCCAAGGAGCCATGCTATTAAACAACAGCTCCAGTGTGTCAATAAAGTTAACTTAATTAAATTGCTTCCCCTCCCGCTCTTCCAACGAGCAAGATTTAGGGCACAGGGACACAGTGTTGCTTGTAAATAAAGAAACTGCTTTAGCAACTGATTTAGCTAATCATTTGCAGAAGAAAGAAATATATTCATCAATAATTCCATGCACAAAGCAGGGAGCTAGCTTGAATTAAAACAATCACGTAGGATAAGGGGAGAGATAATACCAACTACTGAAGGGCTGTGAATATTCTTCAAGCAGTGTCAATTAGGTCCACTATTTAAATCTCAGTGATTGCACTCTTTGCTCTATAAGACTGAAATAACAATTTCTTAAATGTGATGTTATAAAACATACTACCATTATTACAAGCATAGTGAATACACATTCTTAATTTGCTGGGGACTCGTCCCTTTCTGGTCATTTTGATATGTACACTCTCACTGCCTTACAAGAGTCCTGTTTTAGGAGTCTCTAGTCTGTCCTTTTCTGTGGCAATACGTGGAAAATATTACCAGTAATTAAGGATAAAAAAGACTATAGTTAAGCCAAAATTAACAAATTGGTTGCAACCTTATCATACTTTCAAATCGTCAGTATGAAACCTCTGAGGCTCCTTTTCTGTTTGAGGTTAGGTGTTTTGAAAGGCTACAATTAAACTGATGTAGCTGTTTTGCAAAACAGTATTTATCTATTCTTATTTCTTTTTCCTCAGAAACTCTTCTAATTTTGACAGGAGCTCCCTGATGTTACATGTGCAATCTCTGCTCTGCCTCCTGAGTGTTTTCAGCTTTGCCCCAAATCTCCCTTTGCAGACACTGAGTAAAAGCATGCCAAGCACTAGCAGGTAGACTCTCTAAAGATTTCTTCTGTGCTGTTTATATCCTATTCCCTCTGAGCTTTTACCTGCAGGAAATAAGTCTTTCTTGTTTCTTTTCTTCAAATATGCTTACTGTTTCCTATTAGTAGCAAGATCTTGGAGCGAGTCTGAGTTTTTATAAGGAAGTGAAGAAGAGAGAGAGATGCTTGTAAAGGCACACAGGCACAGTTTAATTTAGGAAGTATGAAAATACAAGAAGAAAAAAGTCCCTTTATGCCCTCACAGCCATTTCTTGCGGTACAGGCCATCTCTTCATAAATGTGTCTGCCAGGGGGGTCTGAGACTGTGCACTCGTCCTAGAGCTCAAATCCTCCTCTAGTGTTGGGCTTGCTGCTCTGGCTCAAACCACCCAGTGCAGCCTCTGATCACAAACCAATGAAATCACCAAGTAGTGTCCTGTCTCCATTTCATACTGGTAAATTGGTCTCTTATTTCTTCACAGCACAAGCTGGAATGGCAACAGCCTTCCTGCATGTCCCCTCCCAATATCACAGAAAAAAGCCCAGAGCATTATTCACATAGCCTTGAGTTTCACTCAATAAGGAATTCCTACCTAATACCATAAGACAAAAGTAAAATGAAATGTAATTACTGTGATTAGAAATGTCAGAATTCAGTTGGAATGAACAATCCTTTGACTGCTTCAAAGGGCTACTACTTCACTGCTTAGTTGCAAGATGTGTTACTTCATCAATGCCTTGTCAAAGTCAGGATTACGCAAAGAAAAATGCGTATACAAATACAAATGCTAAATGCCTAGACTAAGAAATTTAATATAAAGTAAAGATTATGTATCTAGGGAACTATGTATCAAAGAGACTGAATTAATTTAAATTAATGGTGCAGTGCAGTGGAGGGGTTATGAGGATGCTGAGTGCTGCAGGGTCAGGCCAGTAGGGCTGGTGGGGTTGCCCATACCTCTCCTCCCAGAATTTCTGCAGCACACAGGGGTGGCACACTTGACATTCAGGAATGGAGGGCAATACTCAGCTGCTCTCAGTGCACCTTCCCATTGATGGATCTCAGCCTCAGAGAAACAGAACCCTATTCACATCATGCAGGAGTGACAGGAAAGGGAGGGAGTCTCTCTTGTAGGACAACAGTGACTTTTCAGCTAGGATTGAATACACTGAATAAGACCCTTCTGGAAGTAGGAGGATGAAGAAAAGGAAAGTTTCTATTATAAAACAAATAGCATTGAAATGGAAATCTTCTCATTTTTTTAAAAACCAGTTGAACTCCATATGGCAGCAATAAAATAATTCATACTATTACACTCACATATTTTCTTTTCCCTTTCTATTCAATATATAAATCTTGGTGAATAGTAAGAACATTAGGAAAAAAAAAAAAGAGAGAGAAAAAAAAAAGTCAAAGACAATTTTCTTAGGATAATTATATGGCTTAGTTCCTTCCTAATGAACTGTACTTCTGGCTTTTTGCTCATTTCTACCCTGACAAGACAGGCAAATAATGCATCTGTATCTGCCTAATAAGTGTTGTCTTTTAACTGCTTATTGCTACTACAGTATAAAAATACTGTGCATGTTGAGCTACACAGGGCTGCATTTAGCCAAACTGCTCTTAAGCTGGACTGAACCTGCCCTGTCCTATCATAATGGGAGAATCATACTTCAAAAGTGGCACTCTTGCATAAAATGACACTACACACTCCCTCTCCACCCCAAATTCTTGGGTCTGTCAGGAACTTGCAGCCCTTTGCCAGAGCCCCAGGAGGAGCTGCTGTGGGCAGGGTGTGACAGACACACTCCATAGCCCCAGGGATCCCAGCTGCAGCGACATCGATTTCTTCTATTTTTAATGTTGCGAGTGCTGCAGCGCTGCTCTTCGGCCGAAGGGCTGGCACAGGCACACTGGCCCTGCAGAGCCTTTCAGCCCAGCATCCTGTGCTCCTGCTGCTGGGGCATCCATGATTTGTGCCTATGGGCGCAAGGCTGGGAGAGCCCAGACCTGGGAGGTTCAGCTGCCTCTGCCTGCTGGAGAGCAGGAGCAGAGCAGCAGCAGGAGCAGAGCAGCAGGAGCAGAGCAGCGGGAGCAGAGCAGCATCCTCCTCCAGTGCACTGTAAGGAGCTGAGGCCACTCTTCACTTACAGCAAGGAAGACTGAAGTTCACTTTGATCCTGCCTACGTTTGGGACTTAGCCAAAGCTCCAAATTCTGGAGAACAGTTGCCTTTGGCCAACTACATAAAGAAAGTAGACATGTTGGAAAGCTCACTCAGCCCTTGAAAGGACAGAATCTCTCAAGGTTTTGCCCTCCTCCTCTGTGTTAGCTGGAAGAGTGTGAGATGATGGCATAACTTAGGCATAACATCCCATCCATCAGATGCCAGAAGTTAGACAGACCTGTGTTCAAGGGATTTTGAGGAATGAGAATCCATGAGGATGAGAGCAGAGACTATGGCACCCAGTACCCCAGCAGGACCTGCCCACTTAACCCCTCCTGTTGCCATGAGCGCCCTGCAGAGTGCCCCCTCAAAGTGGGGATTACACAAGTGTCCCCTCAAAGGGTCCCCTTGAGGGGTCAGGATCAGGCCTGGGGCCACAGACACGTTTCTGGGGAGGAAGGGAGGGCTGTGAAGAGCTTCCACTGCTGCAGGGAGTGAAAGTGCTGCCTGTGGGTTCAGCATCAGATGGCAAAGGCAGGCAAGGAATGCTCCAGAACAAAATCTTGAGGGCACAGGTAATCCCTGAATACAGTTTGAAATCTGAACTTTTGCTTTTTTTGTGTCTGGTGCCACGGGCATTTCTTGACTGATTAGAGGCTCCCTAAAACTGATTTCCTCATTCAGACAGCCCCTCTGCTGCCCACCCCACCCCCAACCAGGTGACTGTGACCCTTCATATTCACTCTTGCATTCAACTGCAAAAATCTGAATTAGCAAAGACAAGTGTCACAGGTGCTCAACATCTCCCGTTGAGCCAAGATCTTTATTTGTTATAGCTGTCAGCCCAGTCAATGCCTGCCCTATCTCACTGTGGGCAGGCATATTCCATCCTGCTGGTGTCAAAAGCACATCTATTTATTCAGCGTTGCTCTATGCCGGGCAATTGCCACACTGTGGGGAAAGAAGATTGTGATCAGCATCATTTGTCTACATAATTGTGCTTGTTTCTGGACAATTGTTGGGTCAGAGGCTAATGTTTTTTATTTATAGTCTTTCCACACTCATCTGAATTTTCCCGCGCCTTTTTCTGCAGCAAAGAATTCGGCACCATTTGGCTTCTACTGCAGAAATTCTGCTAGATATCTGAGAAAAAGTATCTGAAAGTAAATCCATTACACTCATTTGAACAGAATTTTACATTAGGGAGCTGGAGTAGTGCCTAAGACTCAAGGTGCATTTCTAGGAAGAAATCAAAAGATCAAATACACATTTACCTTCTTTTTTCTTCATATTGTATAACTACCAAACAGAACTCAAATATATTTGCCTAGATGCTTTCTTTAAAAGCTGAAACAAAAAATATATCTTCCCTTTATATCTCAGTGTCCATTTCATCTAGTTCTGAAATTTCCTAAATAAGAAATAAAATTGGTTTTCTTTAAGGTAATAATTCTGTTTATTTTCGCTAAGATAATCCATTGAGTATTTTGCCTTTTTGTTATGCTTATTAAATAAACAAATCAACATCTAAGTTTAACACAGTTGTTGCCTTAGACAAGCCACTATTTCACTTCTTTAACACCTCAAGAGTTTCCAAATAGCCATACAAAGTAGAGCTGCTTGTTTCATTTTCCATTGTACTGCAGGCAGCCTGCAAAGGAAGTCATGCATAATTTTTTAATACAAGAATGGATTTTGCTGAAACTGCTGTTTGCTTTTTTTTTAAAAATAGGTACAATTTTTCAATTTAAATATATATTTTTATTTTAAATTATCCTTTCTTTTCAAACTAGAAAATTTAAAATTAAAAATGAATTTTTAGCAATGTGGTTCCAAACTTGGATTTACATTAAATAACATGTAATATTCAAGTATTATGTGTCTGTTGGTAAATATTTGCTGACCATCAAACCACTGAGCTGGGAGAGTTTAAGAGACTGGAGAAAACAGCTTCTGACAGAAGTGCTTAGTCCAAGTTTGATATCTATAGTTTTGTCTGCATGTTCAAAGGAGGTATTTTCCTCACTTTATTCAGGTTAGCTTTATGCAATATCTAGTTCATGCACAGTTATCTCTTGAGAGCTGATAAAGGCAGAAAATCTTACTTTCTACAGCAGGGAAAAGCTCCATGGCAGAGACTGAAATCTGCTAATTCTAAAATCTTTCAGGGCACAGAAAGAAACACACTGATCTGTTTACTCAGTACAAAGAATGGCTAATTTGACTAATAAATCACCTTAATATATGTAATAAATAAATAAACATAAAAATGGGAAATGTCATTCATTGGTTTCTAAAAAAACAAAAAGCAGATATCAAGAATCTGAATAAATATATCAGGAACTTTTACGTAATTCCCTAAATGTGACAATATAGGTTTCAGTTTTACTAATATAAGTACCTAATGTAAACAAAGTAGCTGTCAAACTGATCTGTCCGATGATATTCTCACAGCAGTGGAACAGGACTGATTATAGTGATCAAAGGTTTTTCTCCCATCAGTATTTTGACTACAGGAATTATGCTGCCAGTCAACAATACAGAAACCAGGGAGAAGATGATGTAAAAGGAGGTTACACACTTTTTGTTTTGTGGTAATACTGTTCTTCCCAGTCTAGATTATCAAACTAGTGAGGTCAACCACCCTATTATTTACTGCTACACTTTGGCACAAAGCCAGAATACTTTAATAATACCAACTGAGGGGAACAAACCATTTTCCAGAAAACTAATTACAAAGCAAATGCACAGAAGAAAGATGGAGATGATTTCTTCTGACCCTCTATGTTTTTTACAGCACCCTTTCTTAAAGCAGAGGCACCCAAACAGAGCCTTCTGGTATCCCTCTCACCAAAGTCAGACTTACAACAACCCCTGCTCTATGTTATCAATTTTTACAGTGAAGTTGCTTATCTGCTGTGATTGCTGATATATTTCTCTCAAAGATTAGGACCCCTTAGAACAGAATTCCTCTTTCTGTCAATGAAGAGAGAAACTCCTAAGCCCTAAATTCAGTATCTTGCTATACAAAGATGGGCTAAGGTTACCAAGCAACCCAGGTGCTTGATGGAGCAAGTGGTCCAGACTGTTGGTATCATTCGCAAATTTCATTGACAAGGATATTCTGTCAGCTTCAAGGTTGTCCGCAAAATACTGAAGACATCTAATTGTGAACCTTGCTGAAATCTTCGGCACAAACTCTCCCTCAATTACAACTCTTCTTGCCAAGTATTTTCTATGTTATTTTCATTTAGCATGTGCTCCATTGATATTGTGTAAGGATAATGATTTATGAGAACTTTGAATAGTTTGAAGTAAACCCTAATAAATGCTTTGCTGGTCATACCATAGAACCAAGGAAGCTGATAGGTACTGTGATCAGAGGTGAGGGATTTGTGTTCCAATATTATTTGGTAGAAGAGGGGATGTACCCTGTGACTATTACAATATCATACTACAAAATAAAAGGAGATACCGCCATTACTGCTTCACCCGTGGGTATATGCCGATCCTTCTCCTTTGCTTTTGTAGCATTTGCCTCAAAACACAATGTTGTTAATGAAAATAAATTAATTTTTGTCTAAGCAGAAATGGCGCCTCTTCCCTAGAACTTGCCCCCCCCTGTTTAATCTCAAAATTAAACCCTCCATTTTCTCCATTCAGACTGACTCACAGTTTATTATTTATTTCCTGGGTTGATGAACCGATAAATCAGTTTCGTGCACAGTCCTGACATGCTTAATGCCACAGAGATTCAGTAATTCAATTATTAAGCTTGGATTCATTGTGCCAAACAGCCCCATTTTCCTTACGGTCTGCTGTTCATGGTAAACAGGACAGAGCTTCAAAACTGCATCTCACAGGCAAATCCAAGAAGAATGGAAGCTGCTGGCTCTAGCCTGTCTGTCCTCTTAGCAAAATGCAACTGAGTGGTCACTAAAGTAGGTATGGAAGCTTGTATTGTTATCCACATCTCTGATGTGTTCTGGCCCAAACAGGAAAGTGAACCACACAAAGTGCAGACAGGTGGATGACTTAGTGACAAGTGACATATTCAGTACTTCTGCTTCCTGGGAAGAAAGAAACAAAAGCCATGACCCTGGGATCCTTTAAGACCCCAAATTAGACTCAAAACCTGGGCTGTGTGCTTACAGCTAAAATGCCTGAAAAGCAACCAAACAAGCAATAAGAAAGAAGGAAGCTGTTTTATAAATATAAATCCAAAGATTTTTATTCCCATGGACAGTTATTAAATAGAGCATATTCTTTAGATCACTTTTTCTTCATTTATAAGAAGTACTACATCAGAAGACTTTTGTTTTGGAGACTGCTGGTAGCTAAACATGCTTAATTATGATATACAAGGTCATGAAATATTTGATGCTGTATGATCTAAATTCAGTGTATTCTCTTCTTTATCTCAGAAATATGCAGTGGCAAAAAAGAAAGAAAGTCCTAAAATTTCAATACCAATCATTCACAGAATAATAAAACATGATTGTCAAAACTCAACCAACCTGTAACCAAGAACTGCATTTCATGAAATCTACTGGATACACCGAAGTGAAAAAGTGAAATATATTCCAAGATGTAGCAAATAACATAGTATTTACAGTAATTTTATGAAAATAGAAAGAAAGACGAAATTTAGTAGTGCTGTGAGAATCTCCATTGACATTTTTGGAGAAGCAGTTTCTGGATATGTAAGATCTCTCACTTAAGAAGTTAGGATAAGTGAACTTCATTGTTTAGAATAACTTTGTGTTTTAAAATTCAGTCTCATGAAAGTTAAACTTTATGCACAGGAAAACTAAAATTTTAATAAGTTCTGAAGCTCTCCTCAACAAGAGCTTGAACAGAAAGGAACTTTCTTTTCTATTCCTCTTAGTAAGGATCCTCTTCCTTCTGATTTCAAAGCAAACTTTTTTCCTCTCCACTTTTCTCAATCCTTAGCAGTTCTTCTAACACTTTCTAGCTTCCTTTCCCTAAGTCCAGCAAGAGAATACGAATATTTAATGATTTAATTTCTCCATTCTAAAAATATTTTAATGGGAAAAGGGTTTCCCAAAACATCCAGAGATGTGACCAGAGTTCCATTGGCTCTACAAGTTGGGATAAATAGGTGAGTCACTGCTTTATCTCAGCTCTATCTGTAATATTGATTGGTTTCATCCTAGATGGGAAATTTAAGAGCAGTTCCATACTATTCAATTTGCACTCATGTTTACTTGGCTCAGAAAATGAATGTGATAGTCCATATAATAAATACAGGAATAAAATACAAGTCAGGAATATTAGAGAGGAAAAAAAATCTGGAATGGAGAACTTACTTTTCAGAAGAGCAGTGATATTTAAAAACCTGCTGTTGATGGTCAGCTTTTGCAGTCTCAATATATTTAAAAGTGTTGAGTATGCTCTGGAAAGGAAAAGAATCAAGGATTTAGTAATTTTGTCACCAATCAAATACTAAACCAAAACTTGTCCAACATAGATAGCTTTCCCATTTTATGAGATTATTAATTCATAAAAATGTTTTTATTTCCCCGCTGGATTTGTAGGGATTTTATGGGCTTCCAGAAGTTGAACTGCTCAGATCAAACTTCCTGGAGTGCATAGGGAGTCAGAACAATGAGAAGAGAATTATATAACTTATTATCTTGCATACCTACATTTCCAAGCTCTTACAGTTGAGAGAGAGCGGTGAAAATGAAAGAAGTCTGACTCCTTTCTTGTTTAAAAAAACAATATGCTGGAGTAAATGACTTTCCAAAACAAGCACAGAAAATCATGTCCCTAAATGTCTTTCAAAAAAATGACTACAAGTTCATTTGCTATCTTTTGGACTCGTTAAGGTATTTGGCCTCCTAATTTGTGGTCTGGTAGCTGAGACAATCACTTTGTACTGAAACACTATTCAGCACTAAAGTCTAGCTTTGTAATTTCCATTTGTCTTTAACAGACGGCGGAGTTGACTGTACCAAGAAGCCCTCTTAACTTTCCAAATCAAAATGAAACTGAAAGACTGGGATGAGTGCTTCCATCTATTCAGGCTGTGGTGGAAGGAGTTATGCGAGTTGGGAATTAAGGAGTGGAGTTGACCCTCTGAAAAAGAATGTTAGAGGGAAAGTGGATTTAGTGTTGTCTTTGTTTCTTACTTTCCAATGCTCTTTTTAATTGGCAAAAAATTAAATTAGTTTTCCCAAAGTCATCTCTGGGGATTTTTTTTTTGCCTATTATTATTATATTTGCAGGGAATGCCCCGACAAAGGTAGGAATGAGGCATCTGACTCCATGTTCTCAGGAGGCTGATTTATTACTTTGTTATACAATATTATATTAAAGAATACTATACTATACTAAAGAATACAGAAAGGATACTTACTGAATACTAAAAAGATAATACTGAAAACTTGTGACTCTTTCCAGAGTCCTGACACAGCTTGGCCCCAATTGGCCAAGGAGTGAAAACAACTCACACCAGAATCCAATCAGGCAATCACCTTTGGGTAAACAAGCTCCAAGCACATTCCATATGAGCAAAACACAGGAGAAGTAAATGAGATAAGGATTGTTTTCCTTTTCTCTAAGGCTTCTCAGCTTCCCAGGAGAAAAATCTTGGTCAAAAGAATTTTGTCAGAAAATGTGAATGCCACATTGTGACCGTGTTTGTTCACAGGGGTTCTTGGATGAGGGAAGAGATGAAGGATCTGACTCCATGTTTCAGAAGGCTTGATTTATTATTTTATGATATATATTACATTAAAATTATACTAAAAGAATAGAAGAAAAGGTTTCATCAGAAGGTTAGCTAAGGATAGAAAAGCAAAGAATGATAACAAAGCTTCTGTCTCGGACAGAGAGCCTGAACCAGCTGGACTGTGACTGGCCATTAATTGCAAACAAACCAACATGAGACCAATCACAGATCCACCTGTTGCATTCCACAGCAGCAGATAACCATTGTTTAGATTTTGTTCCTGAGGCCTCTCAGCTTCTCAGGAGGAAAAATCCTAAGGAAAGGATTTTCCATAAAAGATGTCTGCGACACCACATATTATGGTAATCAGTTTTTTTTTTTTCCTTATTATGGTAATCAAGAATTATCTTCTTGTCTTCATTCCAATCTGTAGGATTTTCTATTATATTTTCTCCCCATGTTCTGCTGAGAAGAGGAAGTGAGAGACTAGATGGATGGGTGCCTGGCTACTGGCCAAAGTCAGCCCACCACAGCTATGAAATAAAGTTTCCACAGTCCATCTTTCTAAGATCCCCGGGACTTAGACTGGAATGGAGATATAAAATCCATACTAATAAAAATCTGCCTATAACACATAGGAATAAACAGAATTAGTAAGGAGCAGAAATGTTGCTCTGAGAAAATTGCATTAACAAGAAAACTTCATAGATCTCTACCTTCTGTACTGTAGTGCAGCCACAAATTTGAAAAAAAAGTTTTTAGTTACAAGGACAAAGTCAAATGACTACCATCCATGAAAGGAGACAGATGAAAACCTCATTTTAAAAAGATCTCTACTTGTAATATGATACTGAGGTGTCTTTGGCCCATTAAGGAATTTTTGACAGCAATCATTGAAATATAACATAGCAATTTTTTTAAAGTCAGAGATGAGACTGATCGACTTGCAGCAATATATTTATTCTGTCAGCACTCTTTTAGAAACAACTATTTACAGTTCTTTTCCAGCTAGGTTTTTACAGTCCTGAAGTGATTATTTAATTTCAGTTTTCATTAGGCTCCAGAACTCCATTTTAGCCATCATTATGATACTGATAGCACATTTCAGCTATGAAAAAGTTTGAAATGCTATGCATATCTACCTGATATTGAAGGCTATGGGATAAAATCTCCATTGAGTCAGTACTGCAGAGGATTATGCATTTGTTTGGATTCCCTTGGTTTTGCTCAGGAAATGCCTTACAGCGGCAAAATGAGCAAAACCCTCTCTAAAAGTCATGGAATGAACTCTTTCCTGAATGAGTTTTCTGTTAGAATTAATGTTCTGTTAAAATAATCAAAAACCCACTGAAACTGTGAGATCCATGGCAAACATTTACACTGCCTCACATACATGGGAGAAACCTCTGAAACCCAGAGGAATAAAAGTTGCCAGCAGAACTGAGCAAGTACAAAATTCTATCAACAATCTCCCATTTACAGCCCAACCCCTCTTGTAATTTAGTTGTGTTTTCAAGGCTAAATGACTAAGCTGTCCTACCTGTACCCTGGGAAATCTATAAACACACAGTGAAATTAACTACTAGTTGGGAAAGAGAGCTTGGAGACAGCCTTATGAAAATGTCACCTAAATCCTCATCAACTGTCAAAAAAATAAAGCAGTATATTAGGAAATACTAGGAATAGAACAGAAAACAGAAGAAGAAGAAACACGATAATGCTGCCAAGGAAATCCATTGCCCACCTAGCATTTTGAATATTGAATACAGTTCCTGTCATCTCATCTCAAAAATGACAGGATAGCAATAGGAGGATAAAGAAAATAGTGACAGGATGATCAAAGGTATTTAATGGTTTCTGTACTAGGAAAGAAAAAAGAAAGGCTTTAGGATTTTCATATGGAAGAGGGACAAATGAGGAAAAGGACTGTCACAGAGCCCCAGGACAATAATGAACAGTACTGAGAAAGTGAATAAAGAATGGTTTTTACTTCATTTCGTAGCACAGGAAGCAGTCACAATGAAATGAGTAGTTAACAAGTTTAAAACATGAAATCCAAAAGAGGATGCTTTCCACAAGGATCGTAATTAAAGAGTGGAAACTCATTGCCACAGGATGTGGTGGGAAGCACCAAACAAGTGGGCTTCAAACAGCAAGCCATTGTAGTGGTAAAAGAAACATGGACCAGTACTAGCCTGTGTTTTACCCAAAGTTGCACACTATAAACCTTCAGGTTAAGAAACTTTGCAGAGTGCTGTAGGGTGATACCAAGGGAGGTTGTCCTTTAGTCTGGTTTAAATACAGCTGTTGCAATTCTTCTCATTAATTTTGCTTTGTTTCTGTATTCTTGGTAATCTCTTGCAACATGCAGAGGTTAGAGAGCATTAGTGCAAATATGTGATTTTAGATTTCTATAAGCATATCTACAAAGGGGCTTATGGACCAGTTTAAGTTCAAATAGTGCAGCCTACTCAGGCAGGCAGGCTTTAGGCTAGGATTTTCTGAGGAGCCTCAGGTCTGGCATCCAAGCATCCAACTGCTACTGAAGACTAAGGGGATTGGTAACAAAACTCTCATTTTATGGAAATAAGAGATGATACTGAATTTTGTCCCCTCAAAAAAGAAAATGGTAATACCATTCCTGTGTAGTTAGTGGTCTTCATCTTAACTGTTTCATGTGTCTCATGATGGGAAGCATAGAGATTTTCCCAGACAAACAGATAGACATAGGATGTAGGGAGTTGTCACTTTCTGCTTATTGTTGTGATAAAATACCATTATTTTAGTGACTAAGCAAGGTTGCTTGAACTCTGCATCCATCTTCTGTTCATCTGATGCAGATCTATTAAATACTTCCCTCTGAGACTCTTGTGCTACAAGTGAAGGGCTTGCGTCATGCTAGGCTAAGCTGACTTGATATTTTGGCTGTTTTGGGTGGGACACTGGTTTAGGACACAGACCCATCTGACTTCATGTAGATATTTTTAGTTACTAACTTATTAGTTAGTAACTTATTTCAGTTACTAACTTATACCAAAATTCCAAAACGCTAAAAGATTATCAGATCTGTACAGAGGATTATTACAATTATCATTGTATTAATTTTTTATTTCCTAAACTATGGATGGTCTTGTAAAGAACTGTGAAAATAAAACCTTTGTTTATTCTAATTATCCTGGAATGTGAAGTTATACAAAGGTACCAGTGAAACTCAGAATTTTCTGTCCTCAAAAATTTTGTTGCACACTAGCTGGAACAGTTCCTAAGAGCCTTGCCCAAAAAAGGGAAACAAGAATCAAGAGACATTGCAGAAAAAGCTACTTCTAACTACCTGCATTGGAACAGTGACTGCTCTTAAAATTCGTACTCTATACAGATAAATAGTAGCTGTTTAAAACTGATGGGAAACAAATGAGGTTTACATACAAATCAGTGTGTCTGCATAAGTTCCTTCAAAGTTTACCTCAATTAACATGAAATTGTTATTCTGTCCAAGCAAAAAGACTTTTCTGTGCAGGCATGTACTTACTCCAACACCTGTCCACTCTAAAAGATCACAGCTCAGGTGGATTGGTATTTCAGCTAGCAGATTTGTGTTGGTCTAGTGCAAGGGACTCAAGTCCCCGAGCTGAGTTTGTTTTCTCTGTGACAGTAATTGGTAAATGATCTAATTAATTCTGAGTCATGAGAGTTTTGAGTTCCTTTTCTGAGGAGAGGGATTGAGAGAGCAGCCAGATGGGTGCCCAGCCACTGGCCAAGATCAACCCACTGGATCCTTGGAGCAGGCAACATATTTATGCTACTTTGTTTTCAGTGAAAATAACCAGACAGGGTTTGTTGCACCTCCGTTATACTCACCAATTCCATACCTTCAGTTAACTTAAACTGAACTGCTCTGAGCAACCCTTACATAAACAAAGAATGATTCTGTTCTCTGGGAGCGCAAGGATGTAACCCTACTCTCCTACTACATCCTACAGATAGTCTGAAAATGCATGATCCAGCCCTATTTCCCACTTGGAAATTGTAATGGGCAGATTTCTGCAGACACATTTGTTAATTATGCATTGAATTTCTTGGACAAGGCACTTTTAGTATGTGGGTGGTTTGTCAGCTGTTTTCTATTGGCCATGCATTGTTAACAATTGTTTCTACTTCTGCCTTCTGTGCCTTATGGTGGAGGAAGAATGATACTGCTCATGAATGGCCACCCCATAGTAAGCAGAATGTTTCTTCTTGTTGAACAGATGAAAACAACTTTCTGCAAGGTTGAGGTGAGTAAAAAATAACTGAATAACAAACAGAAAAAATTTACCATGCTAGTTTGCATCTGGATTTGTTGTTTGATTTGTTGTGAGTACAAAACAATCAGTATAGCAAAGTACTTCCTCACACAGGTGATATTTCTCAAATAGCTGTTTGGATCTAACAAACATTGTTTCCAAATGTTAAAGCAGAATTGAATCAGACTTTAAGAAAACAAGTTATTGGACCATCATGTAATCTGTAATGCAAAGGTTGCCATATTCCTCAAGGAGTTTTGATTAAAAGTTATGGAGCTATGCAATCAATTAAAATAATTATATTCACTCTAAGTTTGGACAATCATCTGGAATGATTTCATTTTCTTTAAGCTTGGTCAACCAAAGTGCATACATACCACCTGAAAAGATCACATCTGGTAGGGTCAAGGCTTTTTCTTTGCCCTTCCAATACCACACACACAACATTTTTTAAGTCCCAAAGGCCTTTGACATTGCATTACAATGGATCTGCCACCTCTAATATGCTGAGCAAAATAAGGCATACTCCCCAAGAGAGGGGAAGCAGACAATGTGCCCTGAGGCTTCCCTATTGTTATTTCATTTGGAGAGACAGGCAATATCACAGTATCTATGACAAGAGGGCAAAAGATTTCAGGTCCTCCCAGCTGTCCCCTCCCTAATTCGATACTGATTGTTCAGTTGGTCCCCATTGTCCATAATGCTCTGAGATTTCTTGTGGCTGCTGTGCTAGAGAAATCTCCCACCTGCTTGTGATGGGCTCTTCTTCTAGAGGCAGCAGTCACTGTGCTACCTGATCCAGCAGCAAGCTGTTTTTTAAATTGAAGATTTCCATGGTGTGTCAAAATTGCCTCAGCTTAGTTTCATAAGGACACATGCAACACAAAGATGTGTGTGAGGAGCATTCCACACCTGAGTAAGCATTGCCTTGGGAGGGATGGACAAAAAAGAGTGTGGTGGTCAGTATGGTATCCTTGTTTTACAAGCTTAGACTGACACTTAGGGAAAACTGTGCAGATAGCAAAGAACAAGGGTTGTTTCCCTGCCACACTCTCTAGCAGATAGCCTCTTCTCTATGCAGTAGGCACTGATCAGTAATGGTTAAGAACAGGGAATCTCTAAGAGACTGTCTAGTTCATGCACCATCTCAATTTGGCATGCTTATTGTGCCTTACTGCTCAGCAGGAATATTAAAGACTTCCAGAGCTATCATTCTTCTCCACAGTAGGTATCAAAATCCTTTACTATTTGAGATGCAGTATTGTGCAAGTACAAAGAGGCTGTGCCACTGCCTCAGGTCTTGCAATGAAAGGGGTAGAACTAGAAGTAAAATTTATGTCAGCTGTCCTAGGTGCTGTGCAGGCACCATCACTGCAGACTGATGGCACATCTAACAGGTGAGGGCAGAGAAATGACAGAACTTGCCACATGTCACATAGGTGAGGCTTACTCAACCTTCATTATCTGATAAATTGCTCTGCCTCTGGAATAAGCTAAGGCTAATGAAACAGTGATGCTATCAGAAGGCAACTGAAAATAAAAGTCCCACTGTGAATTGCTGAAAGTTACTGCTAGCATCACAAAAGTGACACTCATTAAAGCACCACTTTCCAGCAAAGCAAAACAGGACAATCGTAACAACTCGCAATTTGCAAAGAGAACACACTGTGCAGGAGATATAGGAAGTCAAAACCTGTTAACATCGTATCAATTTAATCAGCTATTTTTATTGCAGGACTAGAATAAATGAATACCTTGTTAAAAGAATCTGTGGGCACAGTCCCATTTCATTTATATATTAAAATGGTCTTGCTTTATAGAAGAATCTCATTCAGTGACATCCTTGAAATAATTCACATGATTAAGATGAGGAAGATTTCACTTAATATGGTCAGCTGACATTCCTGATATATATCACACATCAGCAATTATATTGTTATGTTATCCTTACTCAGCACTGCAATACTTAAAATGATATTTCATCCATTCAAGCATCAGTATTGATCTCTGGCTACATTAAATATTTCCAGTTAAACAGTGTGAAAAATCCCACCTTTTAAGCTATGGTTTCAGTTAAATAACTCAGCTGAAAGTGACAAGAATAATGCTTGTTCAAATTCCTCATTTCACATATCAGAATGATTGGCAGTAATCTACCTCATTCAAACAGTGATCTCCCATTGCTTTCCAACAAGGTATAAATGGAAACAAATAATCTTGATCAATCTACAGTTTATACACATAATAAATAGCATGTTGCAATCAGTAAGCAAATCTGTAAGGGTACAGTTTATAGCAGCAGGTCATTGGCTTGTACTGCAATTCAGATTTCAGTTTTCTCATATCTGCTTTGCAATTTTACCTGCTGTGTTTCCCTGAACACTGTGGTGATCCCATTGTTTAAGGCAATTTGACCGTGCAGAAGCACAGTGATGTTTCTCTAATTTAACTTGCACACAGAAGTCCACCTTACCCTTACTTGTGCCAGAATGAAAGGCATGGTTGTTTCCATTGCTAACAGATTAAGACCTTCTTTTGGGTCCTCTTTGATTGCTAAATGTGACCTCCTGCAGAATATGTGATGCAGAATCCCACTCAGTTTGCAAATCCCTGACTGTGAGCCTAAACTATTCCCTTCCCACCTCTATCTTGCTTTTCAACAGCAAAGCTGTTTTGTTTTAGTGTATGAAAATAGGATTCCTCTTATAAATTGTGCTTTCCCTTCTTCTCTAAAGAGAAAACAGAAAAGAAAAAGTAAAGCTGATAGAGAAAAAAATGGCTCTACAGACTGAAAGAATGTCAGAGAAAGAATGCTATGGAATTACTGCTGGCCAGTTCCTCCCATCCAGCTCCAGGTAGGTTTGTCTGTAAAATAAGGAAGCAGAATCTATTCTACCTACAGCAACATCATTACCAAAAGCACTAAGTAGTTGGGGAATTGAAAAGTTGCATACTGAATAGGGCTCAGTTGATGATTTCAGGTCCAGGCACCCCTGGGAAAATCTGCAAGATAAGCAGGAGTACAGCAAATTTGAGATAACCTCAAATATTGTCTTTGGGGATTGGGCCAAGTGGTCTGCAGCTCAGTCAGTTGGTGGGCTGAGGGTGGAAGCATAACCCAGCCCTGTGCAGATACTGGACCTTGGCTTTCATTATGCACAGGAGCCAGGAAACACCGTGCCTTGCTGTGGCAGAACACCCCCTGCCACTCCCTGCTGCTGCCCTTTGGGAGAGCAGTGTGCTGCTCTGGCACAATGAATGCTGATGCAGCAGAAGGTTAAGCGATAGGTCCAGTATTTCTTTGCTCCCTTAGCTGTGCATTTGGCATGCACTGAAGTTAGTTGGACTTTGCTTATGTCTAGCAGGCACAGTAATAGTTTACCTGCTCTTTGTTCAACTTTTCACTGAGGGAGAATGAGGCCTAAGGGAAACCTGACCCTTTCTGTACCAATCTGCCACCATTAAACCTCACATCTTTGTGCCTACATCTGCAATAACATCACAGCCTATGGACTGAGACAGGTGCTGATTTTTTTTTTTATGAGCAGCCATTGCAGTTACAGTGCACACTCTTCAAAAACATAAAAGTTCTTTGAAGCACTACAGTGTTTATAATTAAAAAAAGCAGTAAGTCACTATAAATATTTAAGTGTCTTAAATAAAGATTAATTAAGGACTAGGCAGGAAACTGCCTTTGCTTTTAAAGCAATAAATTTTTAATTGCAAAGTATGCATTAGTAACAAATTGGTGTTTAACGGTGATATAAAAAGAGAAATCTGAAGGTCAAGGATAATGTACCTGTATATACATCTGCATGTAGAACACTGTACTACACTTGAGCAAATATTGCAAAAATATATTGAGTAAAAATATATTAATTTGAGTAAAATGATACTTAAAAAAAGTATTTATTATATTTTTTACTTATATGACTTTATGGTCATATGGAAGAACATCCCTTAAAAGAATACAAACTGTAAATACCTACTAAAGAGTTCCATGTGGCTGACATACCACTTAGGAAAGTTGATTAGGAAAGTACAGAACAAACAGAAAGATGCCAATTAAAAGCAGTGAAAACATCTACTTTTAACTGCATGGAAGAAGCCAACTCTATGGAGCATGAACATAAACAAAGAGCTTCAGTTTTAGGTATTAAACAGCATGGTTATCCATCTGAAAATAGACACAGATATTCCATGTGCAATGTTGTGGCTTCTTTTAAGGTATTGTAAACCTAATTGAAAAGAAAGGTAATTAATTACTCTCTGGTCTATGAAAATAAATAGAAGCCAGAAAGGCACTGTGAGTTCCATTATTCTTCAGTACTCGGAGAACCTGGAAAAACTGGCTTTGGAATGCAATGGGCAAGGCACACTTTGGTTCTTTTGTGGCATAGTGCCTTGGTTTGTTTTGTTGAGTCACACTTCCCCTGTTGAATGAGCTTATTTTGTTTATTTGTACAACTGCACATGTTGAGCTTCACACGTACCTGAGGATATTGCTGTCCATCCAGGTTCACAGTGCTCAGTTTTGAATGTTGGGTACTAAGCTGAAGAAGCAGCACATTACATTCACCACGCAAGTGAAAGTTGATTCCTGCAGTAGCAGTTGCATAAAGGTAATTCTGAAATGCACTTTTATGATTGGATGAACTGAACTGAAAAAACCAACCAAACTTCAAAAAGAATCTTACCTGGGAAACCTGACCCTTTCTGTACCAATCTGCCACCATTAAACCTCACATCTTTGTGCCTACATCTGCAATAACATCACAGCCTATGGACTGAGACAGGTGCTGATTTTTTTTTTTATGAGCAGCCATTGCAGTTACAGTGCACACTCTTCAAAAACATAAAAGTTCTTTGAAGCACTACAGTGTTTATAATTAAAAAAGCAGTAAGTCACTATAAATATTTAAGTGTCTTAAATAAAGATTAATTAAGGACTAGGCAGGAAACTGCCTTTGCTTTTAAAGCAATAAATTTTTAATTGCAAAGTATGCATTAGTAACAAATTGGTGTTTAACGGTGATATAAAAAGAGAAATCTGAAGGTCAAGGATAATGTACCTGTATATACATCTGCATGTAGAACACTGTACTACACTTGAGCAAATATTGCAAAAATATATTGAGTAAAAATATATTAATTTGAGTAAAATGATACTTAAAAAAAGTATTTATTATATTTTTTACTTATATGACTTTATGGTCATATGGAAGAACATCCCTTAAAAGAATACAAACTGTAAATACCTACTAAAGAGTTCCATGTGGCTGACATACCACTTAGGAAAGTTGATTAGGAAAGTACAGAACAAACAGAAAGATGCCAATTAAAAGCAGTGAAAACATCTACTTTTAACTGCATGGAAGAAGCCAACTCTATGGAGCATGAACATAAACAAAGAGCTTCAGTTTTTAGGTATTAAACAGCATGGTTATCCATCTGAAAATAGACACAGATATTCCATGTGCAATGTCGTGGCTTCTTTTAAGGTATTGTAAACCTAATTGAAAAGAAAGGTAATTAATTACTCTCTGGTCTATGAAAATAAATAGAAGCCAGAAAGGCACTGTGAGTTCCATTATTCTTCAGTACTCAGAGAACCTGGAAAAACTGGCTTTGGAATGCAATGGGCAAGGCACACTTTGGTTCTGTTTCGGCATAGTGCCTTGGTTTGTTTTGTTGAGTCACACTTCCCCTGTTGAGTGAGCTTATTTTGTTTATTTGTACAACTGCACATGTTGAGCTTCACACATACTTGAGGATATTGCTGTCCATCCAGGTTCACAGTGCTCAGTTTTAAATGTTGGGTACTAAGCTGAAGAAGCAGCACATTACGTTCACCATGCAAGTGAAAGTTGATTCCTGCAGTAGCAGTTGCATAAAGGTAATTCTGAAATGCACTTTTATGATTGGATGAACTGAACTGAAAAAACCAACCAAACTTCAAAAAGAATCTTACCTGAACTGAGACCAGTTCTTCATACAAGGAACATATACCAGACTGAAACCATGCAGTCTCCCTGCATACAAATGTGGCCTCCTAGCATGCACAGAAAAAGTCTCTTTCCTATACTGTTGGTTCCCTTTGCACATTCAGAGCCAAGAACATAAGAGCTATAAAAACAAAGGGCCAGAGAAAACCTTCTTGTGTTCCTCCCAGCTGCTCTCCTGGTAGGATGGTTATCAGAAAGCAGGTTTGATATTTTTTTCTCAACTATTTCAATTTCCTAGATGCAGCCTTCCAAACTGAGCCCAGGCCACCTCCAGTAGGGTATTACTATGGTTTTTTGGGTACTGACCAGCTGCCCCCTAACACTTTATTCTAAGTTTACAGTGGACCAGAGAATATGAAGCAATGCACTAAAGTGAGGGACTCAAAACCAGAAGAAATTGAATAAATAGAAGAGTGTTAAATAAAAGAGATTTTGAACTGCATGATCAAGACATAGCTGAACACACTGAGTCACATCTTCAATTGGTAGAAATAACCTTAAGACCATTAATCTCAGAGCTACACTGCTTGTCTCCCTGCTAGTGATGGAACACAAGGGAAAAATCCTACAGTGCTGGGCTCCCACATTGCAAAGCTTTGGTGGTTTGCATATTTTATAAAACAAACTGTGAAAACAACGATATGGGGTTGCTAGCATTTTACGAGCTGCACTCTTAGAGAACCTGGGCAGCTCAGCTGGTGTGTAGCCCTGGAGCTGCTCTGTCTCTCCACAGCATGGATTATGCACACTGGCAGGACAATCTGGGATAGCTTCCACAGCCTCTCCCCAGATGTAAACACATTGGATGAAGGGATTAAATGATACCTTCAGCTTTCCCAGTATTTACCAGGGCAGCTTTTTGAGCACCAAGGAACATTGTCCCGGAGGATAGTAAAAAATCTTCTAAAAAGATTATTAAAAAACATTTGAGATTAAAAACATTGAGAAAACAAAAAGATTATTAAAAACATCTTTTTCCCCCATTAAAAACAAATGGGGGCAAAAAGAAGAATATTTTTTCAATAATTTTGAGCACTGATTTTCCTGGAAGGTGTATTGAGGTATAGACTAATCTCAAATACTTATTCAGCTCTGATGGTCTTTCCTTTAACCCTTGTCAATGTAAAATGTTCATTTAAAATTCTGTGATAGAACTATTTTTCATTGCCTATAAATTTACTTATATCTGGCCACAGTCTTGGTTGCACTAATGAGAAACAAAGCCAAGTCAATTTGACATCAGCTGTAAGAACAGGCTCTATTTTACTGTAATAGGCTTCCTCCATTCACTCCAATATACTTTCTCTCCCATAACACTTCAAGAAGCCACAATGCTCCTTTCTTTCCTCAGTTGTTGGTGTAAGATTTTAACAGAGGTCACATTTTAGGGATGCTTAATATTAAGAAATTATTTGCATGGATAAATGTATCAAGATATATATTGATTAAAGTAAGAGTTTAATCTCTCTAGTTTTGCTAGATTTACAAGATCAAGAAAGAATTATAAGAAATGCATCTATCTATATCAAGGTACATTTAGAAATAAACACCACTGCTGGCAAATAAAGCACAATGCCTTTCACAAAGATTGTTTTGGTTGCCCAGTACAGTGGTTTGATACCAACATTTTCCACTGACAATTCCCTGCTGAAGCCATAACGTGGTGCCAAACCAGCCCAGCTGAGGGCAGAATCAGGACCCACACGAGTTTTCACTACCAGAACCATGGTCCCTCCCTTGCCCACACAACTCCTAGCCACTAACATTTCCAGGGATTTCAACGAGTGGTCAAATCTGGCAAACAGAAACCAAGATACAGTCTTTTCTATAAACTTGTAATTTGTCTACAGTACAAATGAAGCAAGCCTGTCCCTTATAATTGATCTCTTTCTATAATTTGAGCAATAAATGTGTTGAAGCACTGCTGTAAACAAGGTGGGAAGACTACTCCTGTGCATCAGGAGTAAAACAAATAAGAAATGACTGTAAAAAAAAAAGTTTTCTTGCTTAGATGGATCAAATCACAGCGTGGAACTCTCAGAATCTGACAGCAAAGCACTAATTTGCTTCTTTGAATGATGCAGATTCAATCAATAAATCCCCAACTATCAGAGCAAATCCTTCAGGAGAGACCAGAAAATCAGAATTCACTCTTCTTTCCACAGAACATTTGAAACATCTAACCTTTTTTCTCCTGTACCTTATTTCTAAGGTACTGAATCCATATCTAAGCCATGTTTTATTTTCGTCATACAATCATATGAAAGTTTCCATGCTCACATTCCTTAAGAAAAAAAAAAGGAAAAAAAAAAAGGAAGCAAATAACAAAAATTAAGCTTCAGTGAACCAGTGAACCCTTTCTGCATAGCAGAGATTCAACCAGGTACTTCAAGGTACATGCCTTGCTCACTAAGGTCAGTTTGATGCCAGTGCCATGAGAGATATCCAGAGCCTGAAAAGGAATCCACATCAGGTCATTCTCTGCTGATTCTGGGAAACTTTAAAGTCTACTTCAGTTCCTGGAGTGTCAGGACTCCAAGATTAAATATAAAAAGAAATATTTTTGTAACTAGGAATCCTTCTGGATGCAAAACTCTCACTTTGGTTAGAATGTTTACTTGCTGGAGAAAAGATTCAAATTGAGGAGCACCAAGGCTTGCAACCAGATGACCCTTTTTGGTTCAGATGTTAAGAGATGATCCACTGCACCATTAAAGCTCCTCTTCTGCCCAGAGAAAGAATAAGGGATTCAGGGGGGAGGAAGGGAGGAAACAATAGCCTCTGCAAAGGAATATCAAGGGAAAATGAATTGTCATGATGCCTCTGTTCAAACAGAAAGAATTTAATGTAGGTAATACACTTGAAAAGTTAGAAATTAAGTAATATGGGTCACTTTAAAAAGAAACATTTTTTCCCCAGATGGCATTCCCTTAACAACAAAATATTAAATATTACTATTCCAAATGAAAATATTTAAAGATTTCCCATTCTATTAGTCCCAAGAATTACAAGAGGCTTCCTAGTAAGAATTTACACTTCCAGAAATGACTCCCTCCTCCCAGGTCATGCTGTGCCTAGTTCAGTTTGTATAGCCAGCTGTGTTAACACCCTGTGTCCTAAAGACTGCTCTTGCTGGTTGCAGAATTTTGCGTAAATAAGACATTTTTAAGTAATCAATACAAATTGTTCCTGCATAAACGGTCAGGCAGGACAGTATTTTATGTGCAGGTAAGATATTTAAGGGGAGTTTCTCATATAGTTAAGATACATAAGTAGCAATGACAAATGCTGGATGATGTCTGGATTACAAGAAGTGAGCAGAGCAGGGGTAAGGGCTCACCCCATTGTCCTGGGTTGACTATATGATGCTTTTATCCCCAATCGTCTTCTTCTGTTCATGCTGAATAATAAGTTTGCACCTTTAAGAGTGTTCCAGAGAGTGAAGGGGGGGAGAGAAGAAGCGGCAGGTTTTTTTTCCAGAACTGTACTCACTCCTACACATTCCTGCTGCGGGCTGGGTTGTCTGTGGCTGCACCGGCAACGGGACAGTGCTCTCCTTTGCTTTTAGTTAGCTAGCTAGAGCAAAGAAGTTCCCTGGACCTTTGTTTTCTTTTCTCCCTTCTCTTTTGGACCTCTCAAAAACCTGCTCTGGACTGAACACCCAGGGGAGCACCAGCAGCTGCACCTGTGGCCCACCGGGCCGGGCCTGGCCTGCGACATTCCCAGCACCGGAGGGACTGATCGGAGACTGAGTGAGCCAAGCTGCACCCCGGGGAAGGGACTTTCTCAGTTTGTCATCTCCTTTGGAGTGGCAAGGGATCTTACTGTTTGAGATTGTGTAGATTTGACTGTTTAATAAACAGTTTTTCTCCACCTTTCTCCAAGGAGATATTTTCTCCCGGACCAGTTGGGGGGAGGGGCTGATTGGATCTGTTGTACTACCGGAGATCCTTTGAGGGATTCTCTCCCAAATTTGCCCTAAACCTGGACACCCCATACAGCTGAAAATGCTGCTGCAAGTGCCCTTACAGCAGAGACTCCAGTCACCACCAGACAAACACCAACTGTTTTGCTGAGGAGATTTGATCCCCCTCTATGATAAGATCCTCACAATTTTTTAAATTCATCAATCACTCTCCTTGAGAGTCTATGCAACAGCCGTATGGAAAATTAGTGCCTATGCAAGGAAACAATGGAAGAAGGGTATAAGACTCATAAAAGATTGTCATTGATTTTCACTCTGCTGTAAGAAAGGCAAATTTTGTCTGGAGACACATGGCATAAGAACAGACTGCAAGAGAAATGAAAGGAGCCTTCTTCTTCTCCCAATACAGGAAGACTCAGGTGAGGACGTATAAAAAAATCAGTTCTTCATGCCCACCACAGGCAGGACAGGAAACAATGAACATAAGCCACAACAAGGTGGATTCAATTTAGAAGCAAAGAAAACCTTTCTTTCAAGAAAAGATCCTGGACAGGAGATTTGTCCATCAGAAATGTCACCAAATAATCTGCAACTAACATGGGCTTCCTGATCATTTGAGTCCCTTTACAGACTGTGAGAACCTCTGTTTATTTGTATCCCCAATGAATTCCGTGATACACAAAATCAAAGAAAGCATTGAAACATATTTCTGTTACTAGTAGAGCTGATAAGACAATTAAATTCTCTGTAGCTATGTTGTTAGGGAGTTTTAATGCCTTGAGACACCAACTAAGTAAATGGGCATTTGCACTCCTAGACACATTAGCAGATGAATAATCAATCTGATAAATGTGTAATGAAGGAATAACTTGTCCCAGTCCCTGGAGGTAAAACACAGACTTGATACCATAATTTTCTCCTTTAGAATTGCCCGTTTCAAGAACAAGGCTGGGAATTTCCTGTGATATGAATTGGTACCATCATGAAGTGTTTATCTTTACATGCATCTGTTTGCAGCAGGAAGACCCTTTTTGTTTAAATTGAGACAGCTGCCAAAATGTCTGCCCCTTGTGCAACACCCAAGCACTTGTCAGCAGCAGTGGTGGCCCCTGCAGCCTGACTACTCAGAGGGGGATGTAAGAAAAGCTTTACATTGAGTCTGACATCAGGAACCTGTCAGTCCTCTTGCTCCCAGCTCATGAGCAGCCAACAAGAGGAGGTACAGAGTACCAGCAGAGAGCTGAGGCCAGTTCCTTCAGCTCCTTTTCCAAAGGGGGCAGGAGCATGGAAAGCAAATCTGCTGAGGGGAGAATAATTTGTCAGCAGAGATGACAGACAGGTGCACTGTTCCCTGTTCCTGGGAAGGCTGCAGCAAAAGTGGAGGTGAAATCACACCTTTAAACACAGCCTTTAATCAGAGCAGTCTGCTTGCCTGTGACACAGGATTTGCTGTCATTAATGAAGACAGAGTTATGGGATATCCTGTGAAGGTGAAAATCCACAGAAGGTCACTGGAGTACACACTGGTGCCTGTAGAGCCACAGACTTAGTGGAAGCACTGACTGCACAACCTGAGCCTTAGAAAACATCTCACACCACTGCAAGTTCTCTCCTATGGAAAGTCAGTCCCCCCTGAGCTCTTCCTTACCCATTAGTTTACTGTAAAAAGATTCAGCACCATCTGTGGCAACACATTCCCTTCCACCTGCACCACAGATTTCACTATGTCCAGTATTTCCCTCCTTCAGACTCCTCTAGGCTCATGTGAACCCACGTGAACACCATTTAAATTCCTTCCCAGAGATAAACATCAGCCTTTCCCACACTGCTTGGAGGCATATAGCAAGCAGCTTACCTTTTTAAACACAGATTCAGCTGATGATTTCTGCTTGAATAATTATAACCAAAATTATATATTTGACTTGCAGAAAGGCATGTGAGAAAAATCAAGTGAATCTTGTGAGAGTCCAAAAATTCTGAGTGGCTCTCAAGAAGTTATTTTTATTAGCAAGTGCACATACAACCTCCCACTCATTAAAATAAAAAAAAATATAAATCCCTTAATAGTTATAAATTAACTATGTATTAAGGTTCAACACATGTAACTGTCAGGTTTAAGGAAAAAATGACAGCATGCAACACAGAAAAAGGCAACTCCATCTTCAGCAACTATAATCACAAATTAATTAGCTCTGATATAACTTCAGAAACATTTTAATAACAGCCATTCTAATTGATGAGTTAAATGCTTTTGTTGATGGGAAATATTACACCTAAGATAGCACAATATAAAATAGAACCTATCAGCTGCTGTGTCTTTTGTGGTGGTGTCCACCCACTTTACTGAGGAAAATTACCAATGAACCTCAGAGAGAAGGAAGATGTTGCGTGTGGGTATTGGTGCCGAGCCTGACAGCATCAGAGCCCAGTGCTCTCATGGCACGTGAGAGACTGAACACTCAGAAGCAGAAATTGTGTTGGGGAAGGAAGGGTTGTTTCCTTGGTTTTGTGAGTTCGCATTTTTACCTCCTGATTGGTTTGTATTTTTCTCTAAGTCAAGGAAAATAAGTTTTGTGATGCAGGATATTTGGAGGAGAAAAAGAAACCAGTGCTATTTTGTCTATTCCTTCACTGACCTGTGTCACTCACTATTCCTTGTTTTTCAGAGCTCAGCATCAACATCAGACTCCAATTCAGCATGGCTACATTCCTATCAATCACCCTTTTCTCCTTAGGAGAAAAATACATTTCTTGAGTATAACTGCTACCTACGTTGGTTCTTCTTATTACAGGCAGATGACAAAACACAGCAGCTGAGAGTGTATGGTGTAATCTGGCTGACCTACATTTCACTAAGTACCAACCTCCACAGGCTTTAAACACATTATTTCCTACTTTCAGTTCATTCCAGCATTTAAACTAAAGTTTTACAAAAGTCTCCTTACAAATGAGGAATTAAATGAGGAATTTCATTTAACAGTCTGTGCAATCAAAAGCATTACTTTCTGTGTTTATTTATAAAGTATGCTGTATGTTTGACTCGCATGTCATCTAACAACTGCACCAAATCCCATTTTTACTCTTACACCTCATCCTAAAAAGACTTATACAAACACACAATTTTCTTCTGAGTGCTTCATGTTGAAAGGGTTGAAGGTACTAAGGTTTAGTATTTTGCTGCTTTGAGGAATTAAATGGATAATATGGAATTGAAATGCATTTTTTCTGACCAGAGTTTTAATAAAATATTATTGTATCATCTTTGAACTGTTGAAGTGTATTCAGAAATATCAAGGAGATCTCAACCAGAATGAAATTCCATTCATCTTATATTATGGCATCTTCGGGCCAAATAAATAATTATTATAGAACACTTATTTAGTTTAGAGGATAGATAGATAAATATATATGTATATATGTATAATAGATATATAAACAGATAAATATATATGTGCAGGCATGCATATGTGCAAAACAACATAGTAATAGCTCTAACCTATTCAAGTATGATGATTTTTATTAAGAACATGATAGAAAGTCTACAGTGTACTAGCTAAAGGGACACTGGTCCATCAATATTTCTATTATTATCTTCCTTTAAAATATTCTGCTGTTAAGATATTGTTAAAGCATCTCCTTTCTCTATGAAGATGGCAGTCAAGTGGAGGGAGACAAAACCACTTTGGAGACTGGAGTTGACACTACAGTAATTATTCTGAGGAACAGAGGGTTTTAGATGTTTCCATTGTGTGTGCCAGTTTCCAAGAGCACTGTCAAACCTGAGAACAGTGGTGGCAGAGAGCACATGCCTGGGCTGCAAACCAGGACAAAGCTGGCTCACCTGATTTGAAGCCTAAGAGGTCTGATGGCACCTTGTCAGCAGGAGCAGAGAGCGGGCACGAGTGGGGAAGGTGGCTCTGCAGGGTTACCAGCCTGCAGCCACAGCCCACAGCAGAGAGTGGTACTTGCAATTCTCTTGCCAGGCAGAAATACACATTTGCATTTTAATTATCTCAGAGCCCCTGCAAATGCTAAAACTTAGAGAAACCAAGGCCAATAATGCACATCTCTTACACTCTTCTGCAGCGACTCTCATAATTGCTTCACCACTGTTCTCCACTGCTGTTCATTTTTTCTTTAAATTGCTGTACATTTATAGCTTCTTAAGACAGATTATTTTCTTGAACTCCTCTATAGCATACATTGATCTTCCTTCTGTGTGGAAGCAATAATTATGTAGCTTTCCAATAACTTTAATTAAAAAAGAAAAGCCCCAAATCATATTCCACAGTGCTGATACCTTTATGCTAACCTGTATCTGCTCTTATTTTTAGTGACAACAGTAACTACTGTTGTGAAGAGCTGCAGTTCTGTATGTGAAGCATCTTGATCTGAAAAATAGTTCTGTATATCCCTGACAATAAATTTTAAAGTTTCTAACTTCTCAAAACCATTTATTACTTTTCAGACTCTGAGAGGCCAAAATATTATTCCAGAGCACCTTCTGTGACGTGTATCAAGACGAGAAAGAAAAATCAGAAGACACTGTTACTACCCTGACAATTATATTTATCAGGCAAGGCTGCGGAGAAGTACATTCCCTGGAGAGACAGAATTACATCCTAAAATCACTCAAAGGGACCACCTATCCAAATTTTTTGGATCACTTGATCCAAATAGGTGCTGAGAACTCATTTTATCAGCATTAAGTGATCACAGCAAAAGACTGTTGGTTAAAATGATCCTTCTGGTTACAACTCCATGCACCAGTTTAATTCAGACAGACTCTCATTTGCCCATTAACTCACATGCTGGAAGAAAAAGCTCATGGTCTTGGTTCAATGCACTTTTCAGTCACTGCTTGGCACTGTTACAGGTATTATTTAAATACCTCTCCTTTTGAACATCCAGAATCTGACTTCTAGATTATTTTTGTTAATGAAAGCCACAGGTCCACATGAGATGTGAAAATAAACGTGCTCATGTCTCTTTAAGAACTTCAAAATAAAATAAAGTATAAGATATTAACTTTGGTCTGCTTCTGTGTGCCATTCCAGGTGTTGATTTAGGCACTCCTCTCTTTTGAAGTGTGAGGCTGACAGAGGTCCAACATGCAGCAATTGTGTTTTCCTCCTGTCCCCATCCATGAACACAGTGGGTGCAGGGAACAAAGCTGCAAAGAGCTTGGAGTGCTCTCTTCCCTTAGCTCACATCTTTTTGAAGGTGCTGTGGGCCAGGGTCCTTCATGCTACAGACCAAGCTCCACCATTCATCATTGTTTTTCACCCTGCCTTTGACAAGCTGCATGGCAATATTCATTTGGTCTGCCCTACCATCGCAGCCTGATTTGTAACCTGGCTGCTCAGCTGTCAGCTCCACTGCAGGTTGTGCTTTATTTTAATAAAACTGTGGGAGTGAGACAACTTCTTTGTACAAGCATGGCAGATGCCTCGAGCTTGCCTAACTCAATCTATTAATGATTTATATATTAGGTGGTCTTCAATATCTATTTAAATATGAAGTGTAAGTGATCTGACACGATGCTCAGAATAAATTTAATTGACATTTGTTATTTTTTCCTTTTTGGGGTCAGAAGAACTGAGTGGTGTTAATGCTTTGCTACTAGAAAGGCTCCTCTACCCATTAGTGACTGCACAAGAGAGTACAGCCTACCATACCAACACACAGTCTAGACCCCAGCCTGTTGAGGGACATTCACACTTCATATTAAAGCCTAAACATTGCAAAGTATTTAATTCAAACAGGTGAAGTTTAATGAGGAACAAGCTAATTGATGGACTTTTTTTTCTCAAATTTCCAAACAATTGATACAAAACACCCAAATGCTTTAAAATAGCTTCCACATCCTCAATAAATAAGGCACCTTGATTTGTCAGTCCTAGAACTACACTAAACTCACGCCTCTTGCATTTCTCAAAAGGAAAATGCAAGCTTGTGGGTTAAAAAAAGACAAGGCTCACTTAAATGGGAGTTGAGGAACACAGAATCTTTGCAAAATTTAATTAATAAAGTAAAATAAAGTAAAAAAAGTATAGCTATATATACAGAAGACAAGTAGAATTAGATTTCCAGGGTAGCAACATTACTGGTTCTGACAAGGTGAATTTATCCAAGCTTTCCAGGATGTCAAATTTACCTCAGAACATGCTTATGTTTTTCTGTTCCATCTTTTCAGTCTGATGACATTTCACAGACTGCTATGCCATTAGCAAATAGGTTGCTACTTTAAAAAAATGGCTTTGTCAAGCACGAATTTAGCAGAGAAATACAGTTCTGATTCTGACACCTGTGTTTCAATTCACTATCAATCATCAGGTTAATTATTGCTCTGGAGGTAAATGTAAACCAAGGTGCAAAATAACCTGAAACATCTTTTGCACTCTTTAATGCCCTTTTTTGCCTCACTGGTGTAATCAACAGAAGAATAAGAAAAAGGCTGAGATTCTTTCCAGTATAGAAAATAATTTTGATCAATAAAAACCTCTTCACAGGTCTTCTTTAACTCCATAAATTTTTTTAAATGACATTTTGGTCTGATTGTTGTTTTTTGTTGACTTGCATAAAGCTGCAAATCATTGCCTGTCTTCTGCTTGTAACAGGATATACAAACAGGATTTATTTAACTGGATATTTTATCAATTTCATCTATCTGGAAGAATAGCTGTTTTTTAAAAGGTAAGAAGTAAGATAAAGGTCTGATTTTGCAGCCCTGACTTTAAGTTCTATTG
Source organism: Emberiza elegans (assembly GCA_024865655.1). NCBI lineage: Eukaryota > Metazoa > Chordata > Aves > Passeriformes > Fringillidae > Emberiza > Emberiza elegans. The sequence goes on from JALJVW010000172.1 coordinate 3,109,408, forward strand.
TCTTATACTCAATATAGATAGCAATTCTAAGGAATGATATACAGTTATTAATTGACTTCAAGGAAGTTTTTTTTTGGCCTTTTAAACACCATTTCAGACATTAAATGTAGACCAATAACAAGAGTGTTTGGTCAACTTAAAATTATTTTGATTTGCTTGAACTTCTACAATAAATAAACACAAGAATATAACTGAAATAAACATGTTTAAAACCTCAATAGGGAGGAGTTGATTTACTGTCAAGATCTGCTTTCTGTGTCCTGCACTGCCCCTTGCTGGAGTACCTTACAAATGTGACAGCGTTAACTCTAACAGCAATACTAATTAAAATGTTTTATTAGTATCTGAACAATGAAATAATTTTAAGATACAATGATTGCACAGTTTGTAACTTTGCTTAATCAATAATTTATTATCATACATGTAGAATTCTTTTCTGTAAAACTATTGACCATTTACACTTGCAAATACTAGTTTTGATCCATACAGAGCTGATGAACATTGATAACTTCTTGTGGTTTGTTTTCTTTTTTTTTTTCTCATAAACAATTACTATTGAAAGAAAAAAATAGTAAAATAAACCACACAGAAATATTGATACTTTAGTGCTAATGAAAAGTGGTGAGGAATCCAAGTCAGGCAGATGCTTTCCTATAAAACATAACATGTCTAAAATGTACAGTAAATGTGAACAGGATCCATATATAGAAATGAGAATAAGGAAAAAAATAGCAATGTTTCTTTTCTGTGAAACTCCCTTAGCATTTCCTGTTATCCTTCCAAAATACATCTGAAAATCTGGTGTCTGTTCCCTCTGTGTGTGTTACAGGTTATGGATACATTCATTCATTCTCACAATTCCAAGCTTGACAAAATAAATACATTTGATTACCTGTGTCTGCAACAGCATTTTCCAGCTTTCTGGTTCTGATAATTATTTGATTACTTTTAAGTTTCCCATCATAGATAATATCCAACTTCTAAACTAGAACATGTTTTCACAAAACTTTGAAAGTTCATTTGTACAACTGTACAAATGTACATAGGAAATCTGCATTGCATGTTAGAAACTTAGGGAACACTTTCCTGTGTTAAAGTAAATGAAAGAAAAGGCTACCACAATGCAGCTTGTAACAAAATTATTTGTAATATTCCTCATCTACTCATAATTTATTCAATTGTGCTGTTATTTTTAATTGGATCCTATCTGCATATTTTTGATCTTTGAAGGAAGGCTCTTTTCTGATGCCAGATTCATGTAAGCTTGATGCAGTTACTCTAATCCTTGTCTTTCCATGGGAACAAAATCAAGGACTGACCTTCCTTCAGCTCTCTCTGAAACTACACATTCTTATTTGTCAACAATTAGTAAAATGCTCTATTGTACTGGACTGAGTGACATCACTGCCCTGAAAGATGTACACTGAAAATATTGCCTTCAATTTTCAAAATGCACAGGAAAAAAACATTAAAAAGAGCCAAAGTTAGCTACTTAAATGCCTTTAAGAACTAGCAGAGAAAGCCTGAGAAGAGCCTAGCCCTGGCCATACTGACAGCAGACTTCCTTCTGACTTTCTCAAACTTTGATTTCACCCTCAGACTTATAAAGCAACTTGGGAATTTGGCTCATAATATAAAGGGGCCAAGTGTCAACAACTGGAATTAAAATGTACCTCTTAAATAATTCTCCATGCTGACAGATCTGTGGGTGGTAAGAATACTATGGGAAGAGAAATCACTAAAAAATACGAGGCACTATTGGAAAAAAGCACCACCAAGCACTGCCATCTCTTTAAGAACTTAGAAAGAAAATAAAGTATAAAATATTAACTCTGGCCTGTTTCTGTGTGCCATTCCAGGTGTTGATTTAGGCACTCCTCTCTTTTGAAGTGGGAGGCTGACAGAGGTCCAACATGCAGCAATTGCGTTTTCCTACTGTCCCCATCCAGGAAAGCTGCAAAGAGCTTGGAGTGCTCTCTTCCCTTATCTCACACACTTCCTGCTACTCGAGGGAAGCCTAGTGTGGCTATTTAAAATGTCACCTCACTGCCACAGCTGATTAGAGGTCTTCTCTACGATGAGAAGGATAAAAATCTGTGTGTTTTTCAGAGTGGAGAGTTCTATGTGAAAGCCAGCCTTAAGCCTGCCAAACACACCAAGCCCCTTCCCAGGAAGCCTGCAGAAGAGCAGAATTTGGATGCTACCACAGACCTAGCATGACAAAAAGGATGACAGTAAGTCTCAAGGGTAAGACAGTGTCACTGTGTTTCATCTGTATAAAATGAGGCAGCCCAACTCCCAATTTACTCATCAGGCTTGATTGAGGGGGACAGAAGGACAATATATTACTTCTGTATTTGGCACCAGTCTGAGTGTGGCTGGAACACTGTGCCTATTTCAAGCATCCAAATTTCAAGAAGGATGCTGAGAAATTGGGCAAGGTTCATAGCAGAGCCTAGGGAATGATTACAGAATTAGAAGACGTGCCTTCTAGTGAAAGACTCCAGAAGGTTAATCTACTTAGCTCATCAAAGAGAAGGTGAAGGGTTGGGTCTTAATCATAGTCACACATCTAATATGAGAAGCAGAGGTTTGACAGTGAAAGAGTTTATCTTCTACCTAATTTTCAGAGGTCCAGTGGTTGAAAGCTGGGTATAGATATATTCAGATTCAGAAAAGACACAGGCTGGCATGTTTACTAGTGTATTTCATTTTAACCAGGAACAGTAGTTATTTTCTGGGGGGAAAAAAAAGTATGCTACATTTTGCCAGTAATGTCAAATCAAGATTGATGCTTTTCTAAAAAACTGCATTGTAGTTCAAGTACAGCTATTGGATATAGGTTGTATTTTTTCTTGAATGATTTAAATAACACAGAATGTACTTACAGAAACAATGTCATCAACATATTGTACTGAAGAGAATTGGCACGATTTCTGAATGTAGGTTCTTTAATTCAAAACTAGTTGTGCCTAAACCTGAATTTAAAAAGATGCCTACAGAAAGCTGAATTACTAAAAGGACATAACTACCAGCAACTTGTAGGTAAAATGTGAATTTCGCCAACTGCAAAAAACATACACAATATCCACTTCATTAAGGGCTATATTCTGAGACACTGTTTTGCCACAATGCTCCCCAAATAATTCCCAGTTATTGATTTGCAATGTCCAAGTAGATGAATGTGACTCTGATAAGGATGATGATAAGAATGAATGCTTCAAAGTTGAATGATTGTCCATAGCTGTCTGACAGATAAGCTTCTGAACATGTTTGAAATTACTGGGAAAATACAACATAAAAATTGAACAGCTATTGCTCTAATCCTAAAATAAGACTCCTTTGTATATGCCTTCACCTTCACCAATTACCTGCAGGCCTAAATTTCATAAATAAAAAAGTGTATTCTTTACAACATATTAGCTAGTAAACAACATTTTGGTAGACCAAAGAAAACATTACAGTAACCTGACAGGCCTTAATATTAACCTGGAGGTATGCCAAAATCTGCCTGTTTCTTATTCAGATTGACTTTTGTTGTCTGCTTATCAGAACCTGAAAATATTGACTGCAGAACTGTCTATTCCTTTTGTGTGTCAAGCTTGGAAAAATGGTTGTCAGTCAGGAGTCAGATTCATACTGCTGCCTTGACATACAAAAAGTGGATTTTACTAGAGACAGCCTTGCACTTTCTTCATTCGCTGAGTGATTTGGCTTCACACTTTGTTGCCCCGAGAAAATAATCTAAAAATACATTACAAATACATCATCTCTCATTTTAGCAGGCATATGTTGTTGAACGCTTGCAGTATTTTCAGCATTGTCTTACAGTTAAAGGTGAGAGCAAGATTCTTTTGTCCCATCAGCTGGGATCACAGGATTAGTGAGCAGAAAGGTGCCATGAGTAGCAGGACAATAACACTGCAACCCAGCACTACCTAGGGCTGATGCTCTATTTGAGTCTCCAGAGCCTTTCCAAAAGGAAGGGGAATGGACATGATGCTCTAGGGCTCAGAAGAGGTTCATGGTGCAGGTCCATGCCCCAGATGAGCTTGCAGAGATGGGCATGACCGCATGCAGTTTAAACAAACTCAGCCCATGCAATGCTTCTTGCCCAAAGCATTCAGACAGATATAAACCAACTAAAACATGTCCAAAACCAACTAAAACACCTAAAACATGTCCATGTTCTGAAGGAGAGTCCTTTTTTTTCTTTTCAACATACTGTGTTTCTTTTTAGGCGATTCCTGTCTATTGATTTTACCTTTTTAGTAAAGTTTAGTACTAAATCCCTCTGTTTTTCCATATACAAATAATAGGATACTCTTATCAAGAGAGACATTAAAGCAGCCAGTATTCTCAGAGCAATCTGCATCAATCCAGGTTAGTAAAAAAAAAATACAGGTTACTACAGAGCTTAGGAAATGAAACATTGATCCTAGGCAGTAGCACTAAGAGCTTTACAGGTTTAATGTTTTACAGCTCTGGAGGTGTATGTTTGTATATCTCTAAACTGCTTAAATCAGTGGGAAGCAATACTATAAGCCTTGAGGATCAAGCTTATTTTTGAAAGTTCAGGGGACAATAACAAATGATGACACATTCTCTATATTATTCTGAGCTATATTTTTGAAAACGTAAGGTGAATTCAGAATATTTTTACATTAGATAGACTCTTGCAGAATTTTATCTTCAGGTAGACTTGGGACATAGACAAAATGCTTACATTTTCCTGTCCTGCCATATTGAGCTATTTTTTCTTCACCAATTATTGTGGGCACAACACAGCTCAGCATCATGGCAATGTGAACAAGGCAACTTACCAAGAATCAGGAACATTTTATGATGTTTTATTCACAGAGGGATACATACTGTACAAAGGGTGAAGTTGCAAGGTGTGTCTAAGCAGATTTTACCATGTTATTTTTGTGCCATTTCATTGATCTGATCTGGTTTGCTGTAGATAGCACTCAAGTTGGCAGAAGGTGGGGGGTGTGAGCAAGACATTGGGCTTTGAGGGGCAAGAATTGAAGCTCTGCATCTGGGCACTAAAAAAAGAGATGAGGCCATACCCTGAAACTCAGTCCAGAGGAGTTGGGTTTTTTTCCCTGCTGTTTGAGGGAACTGCTAAACATTAAACTGCTGTGTAATGGAGGAGTCCTCCTGAACCATTCAAGGAACACCAGAGCCAAAGCAAGGGAATACAGTCAGCTCAGAGGTGCTATGTGGCAGAGCCATAGCATAAGAATGTATTCTGGCATGTAAACAGTTAAAGAGAAATAAGCAATTCATTGCAAGATTTTTTTTTGAGGTTTCTGTTTAGCCCTACCTAGCAATAGCAACCAGAAAAACCTTGTTAAGCCACAGCATCAGTAATGTACACAGAGACATCCTTCTGTAGAAGGAAGAACGTGAAGTCAGTATGAACTGGGGCCTAGGGATGAAAATGTGTGACTGGATGACACTGCATACACTGCTACACAGCAAAGAGACATGCTCATCCAAGTTGCATGAGAAGCAACAACAACACAGGTCTTAAATTCTTTCCCCACCAAGTTACAAAAATATGCAAATTTAACATCAAGTTGTTGATTTTTAATCATTTGTAGTGGAGATATTACAACTAGTGTCCTCAAACTAATGCTTTGAAAATCATGATTACTAGATAATAGTCAATAAAAAGCCCACATCCAAATTTTTGTGCCAAGAAGGGCAAGCTGGGTATGTGTATGCCAGCATACCATATTACTTGTTAAAGCCAAGGTCTCATGAATAGTGTGCTCACAGGAAGCCTCATTACAGAGAATAAACCAACTACTACCTAGCAAAAAATGTATCTGAAAATACACTGTGAAAAAGCTGAATATTGATATACTGCATTTAAGTCCAATGGGGAAAACTGTCAAAGATTCCAAATTTCAGTAATACCTGTGTTAGCTGAGTTAATTGGAAGTCTTACCTATAACCTTTTCTGAATATTTCCTCTTCTTGTAATGATCTGTTATTTCCTTGCTTGTTAATGGAACAACAGGTAGAAATTTCCCAAGCGACAGCCTGCTCTGCAGGCTGGCTTATAAACACAGAGGAGCACATTATTGCCATCCTCTGTTAAAGCTATTTTTCTGGGGATACAGTTTGCAATCCTCCTAACCAACTTGAAACAACCTCAAATACCTTGTTTTGCTATTAGAAAGGCAGAAAAACAGCACATCAATTTGTTGGGTTTTTTTTTTCCTTTGAAGGAATTCTTGGATACTACAAAGACCTGTTTCAATTTTTCTAAAACTTCAATAATCTAAAAATGGAACACTTGGAGATACTGCACCATAGAGCTGTAACTGAAGGGAATAGAATGATATAGTGGTAGAAGGAGAATACACTGGTAGGGAGTAAAAATTATTTCATTGGGAGATTTTCTCTGTAAGGTTTCCATTCATCCCTATGCAGGAATAAAAAGTAGAAAAGATTGTTGAGGAAGAGTATACACTAATATATGTAAAGGGTAGAGAGCTGCAGTCCTTTTATTTTAATTAAACAGAGCAGAGTATGTAAATGCACAATATATTAGCTTTCAATATATTACTGTTTGTTTTCCCTACTTTTTTGGCAGAGAGGCTCATTTTAAAAATAAGAAACATGGCAGGACATTTTTCTTTAATTTAAAAGAAGGTCTTGTCCTTCTCAGAAATCTTACTCTATTTTAACTCACAGTAGGAGTTTTTTTTAGCTCCTCATTACACGATTCAACAGAGGTATAATGGGATCTCTGCTTCACAAGAGGAGAGGGAACATGACACAGGAACACTCTACAGAGCAGAGCAGCATTAAAATCCTAGTGGAGCAGGCAGATCAAGTTTCTTTATTGGAAGTCAGTTCTGGTCCCAATTGTTTTATGTTTAAGGTGAAACTTGTAAAACAAGTTAAAACCCAAGCATTCCCATCTAAATTATAAATCCTATGATTTATCGTTAGACCTAAAACTACCAATATACATCTCCAATGACTAGGAATGATGGAAAACATGCATTACCTGTCATGCATAATCATTTGCTATTTAAATTTTTCCTATGTTTCCCTTCCTAGCCCTAACTCTAACCCTTTCACATTCTTAGCTTACAATACTAATATTCTTTTAATGAAGCTTGTTTATGTGAATTAAATTGTATTTGAGATCTGAAGGATTCAGATGCTCTGTTATTTTATCCTGTTTTTCTCTCTGGATTATTTTTCCTGAAACAAAAAGGCTTCAGCAAGAAGGTGTTGCCACTAGCTCTCAGCTGCATGAAGAAAAGATGTCAGAGCAGCATTTGGAGAATCCAATTTAGATATGGGTAACTTCTATTTGGAAAATTTTAGAGAATGCTAGGAGAAGGTTATCTGCTGACCACCTGAATGACAATCAAGAAAACGTAAGCATCCTTCACAAAGGATGGTTTTATTAGAGAGAGTGCATTAACCAAATGAATGAGAACCTCCTATTCAGAATAATTTACAAAGTTATTTTACCAGATAAGAAACAGCTAGAGTTCAAGAGTGTATCTCTTACAAAACATGATTAGATTCCTTAATCTTAGGAGTGATGAATATTTACTCTGGAGCTCTTGAATGTATCTGAAGATTTACATACATTTATTCCAATAATTTAAGATTTGACAAAACACTGATACAGCTTGTAAGCCTTCCCTTGTGGAGGCACAGCTGAACTGGCAAAGCAGCCTTCTACCAGTAGAGCTGACAGTCAGTATATCAAGTCACATAAAAGAAAACGTGGGAGCATCTCTTTTTCTGCTAGAATCACTGCTGCATACCAGAACTCCTGCTCCTGGGGAAATTACCAGAGAGGCCTCCTTCTCTGCTCCTTGTGCTCTTGCTGGTAAAACCTCGACAAAGATATGGGGTCTCAGCACAAGAGGAAATGTCTTTAAGAGCTCCATGAGCAAAGAGACCAGGACAATGTGGTCTCTGGACCTGAGGCACTGGACTGACTCACTGAGGAACTATGGGTTCCCATCCATGAGTTCCCATGGAATCTCCTCCATGCAAGCCCCAGACGGGCAGCACTCATTGAGAGGTATCTCTACTGCTTGGTAAGTTACCAGCAATCTATCAAGTCTCCCACTAACAAAACAAGGATAAATGAAAAAGGTAACTGTAAATGACCAAAAGGATGGAAAAGTAACTGGCTGTACCAAAACCTGAGAGCAAAGAAACTTAACTTGTGACACTCCCACGGCCCTTCTTAAGGAGAGATTTGAATTGCAAATTCCTACTGCTAGGACTATCCTTTCTTAATTCTTTGATTATGATGATTATTGGAATGTATGTATATCATAAAAGACCCCCAAACCCAGTATATGATATCCAATTTATGGAGAGAAGAAAGTAGAGGAAATTCCTTAACTAAAAGTTATATTCTTAGCTCTTATTCCAAATTGGGCCACTTTTCCAGATAATATGATTTATTCTTAGCTCCTCTTTAAGAAGGAAATATGTGTCCAGCTGCACCAAAGACAGTGCATTTCTTCTAGACCTCTATGGTGAAAAATGATCAGTAGCTTGGTAGTTTTATGCAGTGAGAAAACTGCAAGGTTGCTTTGCAGACCAGAGGCTTACTTGGAGCCTCCCTCATCTGTGTTACCACTTCTGAAGAGCTCAATTCTTTGCAAGCAGAGGAGCTTCTAGGATAAATAATTTCCCAGTATCATTTTCTGGTCTGAAAAAAGACCAGAAATAAATATTTCTCTAAATACCATTTCTTCTGTATTTTATAGCATTGGGGTTTTCTGCCTCCTGATTACTGATTTTGATGTAACAATTTGCAAAGTGTGAATGCACAGTGTGGGCATAAGAAATGCTAACACTGCAGTATCTACATTTTAGCAAATGTTATTTTCAATAAGCATGCTTCATTGGAGACAGCAAGAGTGTGTTTGTGTGGAACTAATCTTCTAGAAAAACGAAATTGAGCCATCTTGATAAGATAATTTCCACCTAATAATTTAGACGTGCCATGAAGATGTCTACAGTCAAACTAATACCCTGCACTTTCTTTAGAGTCAATGAAGAGAAATAAAAATTTGGATTATATTATTTATGTGACCATTTTAAAACACATAATTTAGAATGGACTCACATACATCTGACAAGTGCTTATTACTTTCTATGAACTAAAAAGTTGCTAACTGAGAAGCTTGGCTATGCTTGGCATTGTGAATCCCACATTCTCTAAACCAGAACAAAAAAAAGGGAAAGAAGAAAAGAAAAAAGCAACTCATGAAGCAAATCTGATTGTCAGAATTGTGTCTTGAAGAGCTGGAAAGTTGTTAAATTCCTTGCAGTTCTCTAGCTGTGCTGCACAACTTCATAATTTGAATCTTCCTTCCATCTACAACTAGATGCTGTTGATTTAATTTCACAGAGATACTAATTCATTAACAATCAATTTAATCAACTAAGAACAATCAATGCAACTCCAAATACAAATTTGATTTGTTAATTGTACTAGTCTCTTGTAATCAGTTTTGTAAAAGAAAAAAGTTTACAGGTTAATTGATTTTTATTATACTGGCTTGTTAAACTTCCATAAAATGCTAAAAAGAACAGTGAGAGCTTCTGCCCCCAAAAAGAAACACAACTTGTAGCTCTGCAAGAATAGATATAAAGCAACTGAATCTTTTGCAACTTTGCTATGCTACTAACTTAAAACAGTCACCTGCAGAAGTTCAATAAGTTAAAGCAGTCTAAAATGATAATGAGATTCTCCCACCAACCACTGGGAACTGTTAGAGGACAGGTGAAATGTGATACAGAAGTATTTGTCTCACAAAGAGAAGAAAAACACTTGACTGAATGACTTGGCACAGAAATCCATTTTGTGTTTCAACTGGCAAATACATTTGAAAGTTCAGAGCTTACAGCAGAGCGCTGGAGCCCTTCCTTTTTCCAGACCAGAAAATGATACTGGGAAATTATTTATCCTAGAGTTTCATGCTCTCAATTTCTTCTCTATTTGAAATTACAGGAGGTTTTTTTTTCCTTCCTAGACAACAAGTCATCTTAAGGGGACAACAGGTAACAAATTAAGGTGGTCTTTTGACTATGATTGCAAGATTAAGGTCATCTAGTTTTATGTGTCCTGAAGTACAGAAATAAGAAAAGCCTCCCAAACTACCAAACCACCAAACTCTATTCCTTAAAAAATGGGGTGAAATTTGACCCTTCTGGAGGAGCAAGAACTGCTACCAAAGAATGCTGAGAACAAGAGAGATGACACCATTCTTATGTTTCCAAGAATGTTCCACCAATGTTTATGGTCCCTCAGCATCAAGATATTCAAGGTGAGAGATGTAAAAATGCACCTGTGGGCAGTGGATGTAGTACCAGTTTATTGATACACAGTGTATCCATTCTGTGTGTTTTAGTGCACAATTATCAATGATGGTTTGTCAGCTCGGCACAGAGAACTTCAAAATGTGTTGAGGTAGTTCTATGTCCAAACTGGGTGTTCAGCTGCAATTTGAACAGTATTTTCTCTGCACTGGGGATGGAAATCTGTGAAATTGGTTCTTTATGTAGTGGGTCAGCCCTGGCTGGATGCCAGGCACCCACCAAAACCTACTCTATCATTCTGCTTTACAAAGGGACAGTGAAGAGAAAATATAACCAAGGGTTCATGAGTCTAATAGGGACAGGGAGAGATCACTCACCAATCACTGTAACTGAATTATTAACAAAATCAGAGCAGGACAGCAAGAATTAAGATCTTAAAGACACCTTCCACACTCCTCCTTCCTTGCTGTACCTCCTCTTCTGTAGTGGTGCAGGAAGATGGGGCATGGGGGTTATGGTCAGTTCATCCCACACTGTTTGTCCTGCTGCTCAGGGAGGGGAGTCCTTCTCCTGCTTCAGTGTGGGGGCCCTCCCAAGGGAGACTGTTCTCCATGAACTTCTCCATTGTGAGTCCATCCCACAGGCAGCAGTTGACAAACTGCTCCAAGGTTGGTCACTTTTTCATGGGGTGCAGTTCCTCAGGTACAGCCTGCTCCAGAGTGGGATCACCACAGGGTGACAAGTCCTACCAGGAAACCTGCTCCAGGGTAGACTCTTCATGTGTCTGCAGATCCCTGCCAGGAGTCTGCCCCAGCACAGGCCTCCCACAGGGTCACAGCCTCCTCTCAAGCATCCACCTGCTCTGGTGTGGGATCCTCCATGGGCTGCAGGTGCATCTCTCCATCCCTGTGGATCTCCATGGTCTGCAGGGGCCCAGCTGCCTCACCATGGTCTGCACCATGGGCTGCAGAGGAATCTCAGCTCTGGTGCCTGGAGCACCTCCTTCTTCTCCTTCTCCTTGGTGTCTGCAGGGCTGTTCCTCCCACACATTCTCACCCTACTATTCTCTGGCTACAATTACTTCTGCACAGTAACTTATTTTTTCCTTCTTACAGCTGTCATCACAGAGGCATTACTGCCATTTCTAATTGGCCCAGCCTTGATCACCAGCGTGTCCAGCTTTGTGGCTACCAGGGATTGGTTCCATTGGACATGAGCAAGCTTCTGGCAGCTTCTCACAGAAGCCACCCCTGTAGCCCCCCCACTACCAAAACCTGGCCACACAAACCCAATACACCATATCACTGCTAAAAGACAGCAGAGATTTTCATGGAACTCAACAACTAAAATAGTTAGTTTATCCTCTAAATCAAGGTTCTGATAGAACCACTCCAACACCTAACTAAGCATTAACTAGAGGAATTAAATCACAAAATGGCCAACAATAAAGTTTTTGCCAAGCATGCTATCTCCATAGCTATAAATAGTAAGACAGGACTGCAGGGAAATTGTAATTTTTCTATTTTCATTCTTGTGAGTTAGGACATCAAAGGTAATTCAGAGTAGAAAGGTAACCTCACACACTGGAAGTGATTTATAAATATGACATCATCCAAAGATTCAGTAACACTTCACAGGCTCAAATACTACTTCCAGCAAAGTAAGGTGCAAGGGGAAATATTTCTCTTGTGCTTACTGGTGCTACATCTGATTTACACATGCATAGGTGACCAAGGCTCACCTCTGAATATTTATGATATATGACCAGCATAATAAAGGTATTTATACACATAATTGATGGTTGTACCTATTAAAGTAGTTTGATCAGTGGAGCAGAATACATCAGTAAGATATTGCTGAAATGACCAGCACTGGACCTTAATGGGGTGGGGAACACACCATGTTTGCTTTAGGGAGCTTTATATCAATATAATGTAAGAGTTTTCCAAATAAAAATATTTTGATCCAAAATGAAAATAAATATCCCTCCACCCCCCCGCAAAAATCCTTGTGCTCAACTTAAATACCAGCAATAGGAAGACCCACCAGATCTTAGTGATTAGCTTTGTCTGATTTCTTTCTCCTAGATTTTCTACACTCACACAGGTCTGTCCCAGGTCTTTTAAAGGATATAAAATACAACTGTGGCTACTTAATTTCTGAGAGCTATACAAAAGAAAAGGGAGAAAAAGGAAATGAAAGGCTAAGCCACTAGCTGGATTAAAGCAAGCTGTGGTCCCCATGTTGTCCCAAGCACAGACAGAGATCATCAGTATTTCAGAAAGAAGGAAATTATTTCTGACCTTGCACACAAGATAGTCTGGCTATCTGGTAATTACAAAAAAGAAGCTTATGATCCTCTCTGATCTGATGTGGAAACTTGTCCTGCCTGGAATTAAGTTGAACATGGAAATTCAACAAGGGAGATTCTCTTCTGTCCTTTACAGTTTATTTTAAATCTAATTTATAAAGTGGTGTCCTTAATCTGCTTGTAAACTTGTTTCTAACCATCAGAGTTGTGCAGATATGAGGGAAAATTGTGCACATTTTAAACAACTTCCTAATAGTGTATTTACTCTGGAGATATAGCTGCATCCAAAAGAGGTATTTCATCTTCACAGGCAAATATTTTCAATTTTTATAATTTCATAAATGATTTTTAAAGAGAATTTAAATCTTCAACTACTACTCCTCAGTAGCCACTGAGAGAAAGAAATGGAAAGTACCACTCTGTCCTTCAGTGCCTCAGCAGTGTCCTTGTTTTGTATTTTATGGCAGTAGCTAATATCTCACTTGCTGGTTCCTCCTTTGTGTCATACACCTGTCTGTCTTTTGTCATTTCTGTGACAGCCATTCTTTTATTTAAACATATCTTTCCCTTGCATCTAATAAAATCACAAGCTTATCTGCAAAGCAGAAGCTGTGTCTTTTCATTTTACTGAGCAAAACTCTTGTGAATTTCAGTAAGAGATGGAATTCCGTTTGCTAAATTTCCAACTGTAGATGTCCTCAGCAAAAAGGAGACACACAGCAAATTTCAGTGGGAACATCCTTACCAAAATCTGCCTTTGGCCATAGACAGAGACAATTCCTCTCCCAGCCTGTGAAGAGGGCTGGGGGGTGCATGGAGACATGACTTTTTTCACTGCAGAGTTGGCTTCAGTTAATGTTTGTGTTGTTGAGAACTCAGATCCCGTTCATGAAAAAAATACCCACCAGTATTAAAATTATAAAAAAATACCCACCAACAAACCAGTAACTCTCACTCAAGAATAGTTAAGCTTTCAACAGGAGTCATCTTACCCAACAGTGGAAATCAGCTCAGGAAACTGATCTCCTGAGCTGATCAGCTCAGCTATTCTGCATTGCTATGGTGTTAATTTACAGGGTGGCTTTCCTCATTCAAGCCACATTAACTTAAGGGGCATTAGCTTGAGTGTATGCAATTTAAACTAATTCTTTAGTAAGAGCAAGTTCTAACAAGTAGCTTTTAGCATAACCTTATAACCTTTCTTCCTGTAGTTTCTTATCAGCATTTCATTTTAAACAAAAGCTTTGTCCCTATACCTAAGGGACCACTGCACTGGGAAAAACAACCAAACATTTGCCAGGTATTTTAGCATGCTGAACTTGCTGCTGCCACCTACATCAGAATAGTCACAACAGAGTAATTTTTATTTCACTTCTTGTTCTATGTGCTTTGACCCCCAGGTTTTGTCATTTTTACCAGTAGGACCCATTATCATGAGTGCTTTTTGCTAGCCAGTGTAAATCCTTGGCATCCAGTCCTCTCAGCCTGACTGAAGCAATCAATCTGCCAGAAAACCACAACAGTATCGTGTGCTATGAATATTTTATAGTTTACTTATTTTAATTGCCCAAGCACTAAGGTCATTCTGGTCACACCTGTTAGGATATTTTGTCCCCTATGAAAAGCAGGCTGAAAAGCAGGTCAAACCCCAGAATATTCTCATAATTTGGTTAAGGAAATATGACTAGGAGTAAGAAACAGATGAATGAGCTTCTCCAGTGCCATCAAAGCACTTTCATGACACCTAACCTCATTTCACCCTGCCCACACATCTGTCAGGTGCTTTGCAAACACACTCTGAGTCTGGAGCCATGCAGTGACCATTTCATTGGTTTGTACAGTGGGTTCTGTGGTACATGCTGAAGTGGAAGGCTGATAATTAACCTCTGCTTCAAAGTGAGATGCTTTTAGGTCCAAAGACAAGCTCCTCTCAGGAGAAATGCTAACCAGAATAAAAATTTACTTTAGCAGCTTTGTCTTAAGTCTTCTTTATCAGTAAAAATTTACTTTAGCAGCAATCCTAATTCTTTTAGGATTTTTGCATCACAGGACCTGATTTGCATACCAGCCTTCGGAACACCAGACAACTCCAGTATACTTACTGACAATGTAAATGTGAAGGTTGTCCTGCACTGGATTTTCCTGCATTCAGGTTACTGTGCTATATCACACTTCTAGATTCAAAATGCTTTATGCAGCTGAAAAAGTTTCTCTCCCTTTCACGTGAGGTTGATACAGATACCAAACATATATGGAGCATGGATGTATCATAAAGATTCTCAGGAAAACTTTAAAGAATTCTACTGGAGTAGAGCAATCCTCAGAAGGCAAGCAGAAGCACGGTGTATTAGGGACATTAGGGACGAGAGCAATGCTCCAAGAAGAGACAGAACACTGTCTTGTCAACCACAACATGGAAATGAACTTGATTCTGGTCCTCTTCTCCTAAGACAGACTATATAGAACTGGAAAAATATAAGTGGCTTCGTTTCAGCACTGCGTCTGGGCTTACTGTTTAAAGACAAAAACACTTCACAGGCACACTGGAGTTAAACCTGTATATAATAGAGGTATAGAGATATATATAGATAGTTCCAGCAAGAAGCACATGATGTCTGCAGCATGTACTGCTGTGGTAATGCAGCAGGTGCTTAGAGATGCACACAAACCCATCTTTCTCTGCAGGCTGTCCTGCTATTCCACAGGCTGCGATAAGAGCTGCTGGGTGGAGGTTTGCTTTGGATGTATAGCAGTGCTCCAAGCACTAAAAGCAGTTGGGAGTCCTGTTATGAACCTTTGGAATTTGGCATTGTGATAAAATAAGATTATGGCCTAGAGATTCAGAACAGACATGATATTCCTGCCAGAAACGGGAAACAACTACTGCAGCAGCATTCATGTTCAAGAACAGGCAGTTCTCAGCTGTCATGCATATTGAAAATTGGCAGGAATCCTGAAAACAGAACATTTGCTAATCATTTCTGTCCAGGTCTAACCATATTTAGCACAGAAAGCAGTTTACCAGATTCATTAGCATATTACATCATACGCTGTCTGTCTCTCTTCACCTCAGTTTCTGCTGGGGTTAATCATTAGAAATTAGAAAAAGCAGAACAGAATAAAGAAGGCATTACAATTCAATGAATCCCATGAAACTATCACTAGAGAAGTAGCCTAAAGCAGGAATACCATGTATTAGGTTTATTACACATGGTGGTTTATGCTTTTTATGGATTTCCTGTAAAGATTTTGACTTGGCAAATTCACGATGAAAATAAAGCTGCATATAATGTTTTGCATTTTTTTTGCTGATTCTTCTGCTGATGAATGACTTTTGATATGTAATGCAGTAATACACCAAGGCAATTTCTTAGATTTGTTAGTTACTGTCAGCTGCTTTTCTAGAATAAAGATGTCATCAGAAAGATCCCTACATGATTCCCCTATGTTAAGGATTCTTGTAAGCATGCATGAAGTGAAAATATGCTCCTTTTCCTAAATAAATCCATTACCATGCTTTAGCAGCTTTTGAAATGATTTGAAAAGTTTAGTGCAAACCTGAACTGGCACTTATACCCAGAACACTCTGTAGAGACACTAAGGTTGTGTATCTATAACATGTTCCCTACTGTTCTGAAATAGATTTAGGATTATTTAAGCACATTTACCTTAAAGTGAAGTGAAAGCCCGTGGCCACATCTAGAATGTAGGTCATACATTTTTTTTTCTAGGAAAACCTTTTACACATTCTTCTTTTCAGGAGAAAAATGTCTTCTTGGATAAAGCATTGTAAGCTTGTTTTCCCTTTCAACAACAGGAAGGCCACTGGTAGATTTGGCTCAGTGGAGGAAGCTGCAGCCCCTATAAGCCTCACATGACTGCATGTGTAATACTTGGCTGAGATAAGACCAAGGAAGAACTGCTATCAGTCAAAATCTGTGAGAAAAGCTGCTACTGATAAGAACTTCATGTTTAAGTAACTTCATTTACAACAACTACTGTTTAAGTAACTTCTTTTCTTTGGAACTTCCTGGTCGATCTGTTGACCTGGAAATACTGGACCTGGATAAGCTGCCCCTTCTCCAGGCATACATAAGGAATGAACATTGTTTCACTGGTAGGCTATCTCTGCAGAGAGACTAAGTCACACCACCCAGCACAAACCTGCATGAAGTCACTCTTCTGCCATTTTTCGTTAGTAATAATACCTGAAAAATGCCAGGCAGTTGTAATTTCCAGTTAAATCTTTTCAGCAGCAGTAATACAAACATTTTATAGCACAGCACATCTTACTGTCTTGAAAAAAATTTACATTAAAATGTTCTGCTGTCAGACCATCACCATCAACTGAAGAGTCACAGCAGCATCACCATCATGGATACTGCCTATGTCCTGGTAAATCAAATCAGAACTTCTTCAACTTAAGCAGCTTGCATTAGGGGGAGCAAATTAAACAAATATGTTGAAGGTGCTACTTTAGTGACAGTGTCTGTACTTGCTAGAGGAGCTACAAATATGAGAGAGCACTGGGGTAAGATTTTCAAGTGTAGCCAATGGGGATATCTGCCTACAAGCAACACAAATCACAACAAATTTTATTTTATTACTAAACAGAGCTTCTACATTACAATACTCAGCTTCTACACATGGGACATATCTGATAACAAAGATATTTTGCTTTTGAGATGCGCTTCATGTTTACTAAAATACTCCATCATCCTGTTGTTCTTCCTAAATAAACCCGCATCTTCTTGCTTCAAACCAAGTTTCTTACTTTTAAGTCAATCTTACAGTAAGCAACCATGCTATTCTCCCTCTGATTTTGCTCTGAATGGGCAAACAAGACTGAGTGTCAAAGAACCACTGCTGTCCTTATGGCAAATGGATAGATGTACAGACAGTGACAGAGATCTCTATTGTCTTTAATTCAACAGAGTAAATAAAGTAGATTAAAGGAGGAGTGGACTAAAACTTCTGCATATTTGGTATACAGGGCTTCATTTTCTCTAAATGACATGTGGTTTCTGAGAGTTAGTACTGTTTGTCAAACTGAACATGACATGATAGTTATCATTCAGATTAGACAGTCTCTGCTGTGGGCACTGGGCATCTGAAAGGGAACCTGAAGCAGGGAATGTGGGATGTTATGCTGAGGGACATGAAGAATACAAAGGCCAAACCAGCCTTGGATTTCCAGGTCTGGTGTTTCTTCCACTGTCTCTGAATACTGGGCAGTGTTCAGTGCTGTGGAAAGCTAGATGCTCAAAGACAGCTACTCTCTCACCTATGATTAAAAAAAATCACATAGTACTTTTTGCTTCTGACAGCTGATTTCAGACTGAAGGCTGTGTATTGTCCCCTTGATGAAGTACACCCTTGAGTAGGATTTGAAACCTGATTTTGTGTTTGTTTAAGTGGAAGCAGTGGACTGCAAACACTTCTGTCCTTTCCTTCAGCAAAGGAACAGCAAAACCTTCATTAATCAAATACAATAAATGTTAAACACAGGCTCTATTAACTCAGAGTAAATGAGCTACATGATTACATTCAACTTGGAGGTCAAGTCCAAGGGGATTTGTCAGAGTCCACTTCATAACAGGCCACCCTTCTGCCCTTCTGCCACACCCTTTCCCCCCCAAATAAAGCACAGAAAGAAACAGCCACCGACCAAAGAAGAGCCAGAATATGAAGTCCATGAGTAATTAAACTTGATTGTGGTGAACTACCTTCTATCTGGAGGCTTGAGGGAATAGAGGAATTCACCCTCATATGAATAATAACTTTTTCCTCACATGTGTAATGCATCCCCACGTTTACAGAAAAAAGAAGCACAAGAACATAGTAAAAACAACTGTAAATTTTCCAAAACATAATTACTTACAGAAATGACATACTTACTTACAGAAATTCCTTTAATACATTTGCTAGCAAACTTGTATGTAATAATAATGCATATTCACAAATGCAATGAGTACATTTCTCACATTTAATTAGCATGGCAGAATTTCTGCACCAATAATTTAACTGTGAAAATTATGTTAAAGATTTTGCAGATGATATGAAGACATTACAGTAAGAAACACCTAGCAAAAAATATGAACTAATTACATAATGAAGCTTGAAAAATCACGTTCTCACTTGGTACGTCAATGGTGGTATATCAGATATCTACATCAGCAGCACCCAAAAGCAGCAATCTGCTCTATAAACATTGGTGATTACACTTAATAACTAGGTCTTAATTTTGCTGAACTGACTCTCTAGGATTAGGTGTCTTCTGACGCCTCCAGTGCTTGGAATGATTCATTTATGTCAAACCAGGACAGGTAGCTCCCTACAGCACGCATTTGTTTTTTTAAAGTGTACTGCAAGTCTTCCTTGCTCTTCCTTAGCCTAGGCTCTTCCTTAGGCAGCTTTTAATGTCAATATAAGCCTATATATGCCTATGTGTCCTTTATCCCAGCATATGTGGGACTAAATTATTTTCTAATACTCAGTGGAAAGTGGGGGAATCTCTGTCCACATGTGCATGTTGCACACCTGAGATCACAAGGGCTGACCCACCTTAACCTGTAACGCACATGAGCAGAAGCAGCTCTCTGGAGCAAAACACTTGTTACTGGAGATCCCACATCTGCACTTTTCCCAGTTTGCAGCTTTTCTCTGCAGAGTGGCCCTGATCTGATTCCACTAGCTGAATACTTGTTTTCAGCTGGAACATAATACGAACACCTCTGAAGAAAATCCAACAACTTTGTTTCCTTCCAAAAGAAAGCATCTCACACATTCTGACACAGCTCTGCACCACAAACCAAAGCATAGCATGTACAGATGGTTGGGAGAGTTGCACTGAAAAGTGCCCTCCTAATTTGAACTAAAAAGTTGATGAAGACATACCCCATCTCACCAAACCATGTTTGTGCTACAGGGTGAAATTCTCTTTCCTCCATCTCACTTTTCTCTTTCCTCCATTTCACCTTTCAGGAAAGGTGAGGAGTTACAGCGCCAGAGAAATTTAAATGCAATCATCAAACTTCAGCAAATGAAAATATCACTTCCATGTGTAGCTGCCTCTCCCACAAAACCATGGTCAGAAAGTTATGGACTTTTGCTGAGCGGCCTTCCACAGAGGCAAAATCCTATTCAGGATGACGTGAGACAAGGTTTCTAAACATGCGTGTTCTGCACAACTGTTTGTTTGCAATATACATTTAGTGGTATTATATATATATAGGGTGATTATTTTTCTATTAGTCATGACTAGTTTGTGGGTCAAGGTCAAACAAATTTAGAACAGATGTCTGCATATGCTTTTGCCTCCTTACTCTGATTGCAAGCCAGCTAACACTAGGGCAAAGACTGGAGGGCCTGCTGGAAGCTCCAGCAGATGCTTAGGTCTGTGAAGCACACATGCCTCACAGGTGCAGATAGCTTGCAGGCCAGTGTGGAAAAGTTTCAGTGCTCTCTCTGTGCATATTTTAATTTGATTTCACAGTCTTTTAAATACAGGAATTATTTTTAAAATTATATATTCACACAGCTGTTCACAAATAAAATAGTAAGACCTTCTCCATGGGAGAACAAGGAAAATTTAAAAAAAAAATCAATGAAAATTTTGAAGTCCCTTCATGGAATTAGTGCTGAAAGAGGTAAAGCAGTTTGTTACTAATTTAGTGTGGCTTAAACTGTACTGAATAGAGCTTTGGAATGAGATTCTATGTGAATTTAAGGTGTTTTAAGTTACCTAAACTGATAATTGTAAATACTTCATAGAATATGGAGATGGGAAGGACTCAGTGCTCTAATTCCCCTTATATCAGTGTTCCCAAATCTAATGTGCTTATTATTCACTAAGTTCATCTTCAAAGAAAACATATGTGCAAAAATAAACTATCTCTACACATCAGAATAAATGCACAACTGGCAGAGGACAGTAGCATCATAGCACACCACTGCCACAGAGCTCCAGTTCTGGCTTAGTTCTGACCCTCTAGGAAAACACAGGAAATAGATCTAAGAGCAAAATAACTGGGAAGGAGTGTGCCTCCATAAGGAGCATGTTTTGCTTTCCAATTTCTCTCTATCCAGATCTTGTTCTGAAAGTGACAAACACTTGTCTTCCTGACCCTTCCAGAAAGAATAATCACTGTCATATTATCATTTTGCTGCACAGGCACCAGTCATTTTTGTCTTTTAGATTATCTTAATAAACAGTAGAATTAATTTAAATCAACATAAATTGTTCCTAATCTGAACTTGGTGTGGTTGTGTCTGTTTTCAGCCTAGAAAGAAGAGTTTTTCTTCAAGTTTGTTTGTATTTTGTTGATCAGATGAAAGATGGTTTCTTTTCTCTGTCCCATCTTGCCTCCCCTGTACTTGTAAAGGACACTTCCCCATCTCTGTAACAGCTCCAGCCTTCAGCTGCTTCCTC
The DNA here is from genome assembly GCA_024865655.1 of Emberiza elegans. Classification (NCBI taxonomy): domain Eukaryota; kingdom Metazoa; phylum Chordata; class Aves; order Passeriformes; family Fringillidae; genus Emberiza; species Emberiza elegans. The sequence continues at coordinate 3,130,479 of JALJVW010000172.1, forward strand.
AGCATTCACATAGTTATTGATTTCTATCTATAGCTCTTGCCAGTATTACACATAAAAAATACCAGTAAAAGAGAACCATAAGACGCTGAACTGAAAACCTGCAGCAGAAGTTAATAAGCCAAAATTGAGAGGGTGATCTAAGGAATTTCAACATACTTATATTTTTACTTCTTGCTTCTTCACTGTCTGCAATAGCCCCTTAAAAAATTCTTCATTTAGACCCTAGAAAAATCCTGTGCATGGTTCTCAAGGAGATTTACTAAGTGCATTCCAGAAGTTTGGGAAGGCAGAGTCACAACTGTATGTTGCCTTCGAATGTCTTATCTCTTCCTGATACTGATAATAAATAGATTTGCATAAAATTTGAAGCTTTTAAAATGTGCTTTTTATTTTGAAGAGTTTTCTTTCTATTTTTTCTACTTTCTCAGTAAAATTAGGAGCTCCTGGAAATGCCAAACCCTCCTTTAGGCATGCCTATTATGCTCTTTAAAACAGTTTAACTCCTATTTTAGAAAAGTACAGGGAAGTAACCAAAAATGGAGTGCTGTGAGTGCAACCTCACCACTGTCCAAAGTGCTTAAGCCATCAATATGACCTGAAGTGCAGTTCATTCTTGAAGCATTTTTTGCCATTGCTCATTCTATTTAAAAAAGCAGAGGGATGTGTACAGAAATTAATGTTATGCTGTGCAGCCAACATTTGTAGAAAAATTAGAGAATCTGCCATGCCTTGATTTATTGTCCAGTGTCATGGATTGACATAATCCAGGTCTCTAAACAGAATCTAGAGCAAGAGATAAGCATCTATTTCAGAAATACAACAATAACTCCCTAAAATTTACCCTCTTCTCTTATTTCATCCCCATAAAGTCCAAAAGAGAATGCCAAACAGGAAAAAGAAAAACAATATGAGCGTGTGTTACCTAGCTAGGATTCCTTATCTAAATGCAATTTCCCCATGGACTCTCTCAGTCTTCAACATGAGTGCTTGTGCTATTTTCAAAAATTATTATCTCTTAATGAAAAAGAGCCAAAGCACTACAGTCATGCAATGGGAAATCCTCCTGTGCAGGTGTTTATAAACAAAAAGACCATTTTGGCACTGAAGGCTTTATGACTGTTCCCATTGTTTTAATTCACTGAACACTTAAACTTTATTATGCAGCTGGCTTTATAGAGCTTCTGACTCACCACTGCTCTTCTTACTTCTTGGCAACCACTTAAAGAGTAAAGTTTGACCCTTAATCACATGTGGGAAAACAAGGACCTGCAGAGTGAGTGCCTGAAAATAACGTGTTACCAGAAGTTCAGAGACACAATCCATTAGGGCTCAGCACTGAGAAGCAGCAGGCACTGTTAGAGCAGCTGCTCTAAAGAGATAAGATAAAGATAGAAAAAAAGATAAGCCCAGAGGCACATTCTAGGGCTGATGGGCAGCTGCAGGAACAGAAGACAACAGTGATGGCAAGAGAAGAAATCAAAGATGGGAAGACAAACTAAGAAAAGAGGTGGTGAAGAAAGGGGCTGAAGACAATACAGAGCAGAAGCAGCCATGAAACTGTGTGAGTGATCTGAGGAAAAGTGATGGAAAAGCAGATGCAACATGGTTGAGGCTGAGAGGAATCAAATTCTGATGGAGGTAGGCATAGCCCCTCTCAAAGAATGCAAAGGATCTTGGTGATAACTGGACCATACTGAAAAGATGCATCAGATTTCTGAACCTAAAGTAGTTCTGGAAGAGAGTGATGGAAAGAGGGCAAAAGGACTTGTGATGTATCAAATCTGTTATACCTGTAGATCTAGCAGATCTGAGAAGCATTGAGCCATGCCACCAGGATCTCCAAAGCAGCTATCATGACAAGAAAGAATGGAATGGGCGCCTTTGAACTCCTCAATTTTTCAGAAAGCTATCTGATCAAAAGTACCAAAAACGATGCCACTGCAGTCAAGGCAAATCTCAATCTCAAATTCAAAATGAGCCATTCTGCCCCATTGTCAGCCTCTCCTTTCCAGGGTGTAGAGTAGGATTTAAAAGGATGAACAGTTCTGCCTCCTAGAAACCCATAAGAAAGCAGTGTAAACTCTTTGTTTCCTGAAATGCTGTTTCCTGCTTTTCATTTTTACTGTGGTAGTACCTCAAAGTGTTACCTTACTGCAATAAAGACTAAAAATCATACACTACTGATTTGTACGGGAGAGAAGAACACACCTGAAGTAGGTGTGACAAGGTCACCAAAACAGAATGTGGCAGGAACTGCAGATTAAACAGCTGTATAGTCAGAATTTTGCAAGACAGCAAAGCTCTTCATTCCTAAGTTAGACTTAGTGTTGAATTCAAATCCATTTTACACCCACTGTTTCAGAAGCCCTAGCAAGGTTTTATCTGCTACTTATAATTTGATTTACATAGGAAACATGTGCTAAAGATTACTGAAAAGGTTTCTCGCATTGATAACCTTAGTGAAAATAATATCCAGGGAGCAAACCAGAATTTTACAATGCAGACTCACATGGATGATAGAATTTCTTTTAATGTACTTAACCAAAGTAAAGCTTGGCAGTAGTCCCCTGCCAGAATAAAACTTTATCGCATGAAAGCTGCCCACGTAGCTGAATAGATGGAAATCTTTCATACTGGTTAAATAATATATGCAGCTTCATGCAGAGCAATAAAGTGAATATCATCAGAATTTCATATTGACAATGGAGAAAAAAGGATGTAATGGGCCTCATTTATTCCTAGTATGATTTTATCATCTACAGTAAGGTTATAGCTTACAATATAGTTTGGAGGCTGCAGTATGTCAGCTTTAGTTTGACTTCTCCTTTTCCAACTATCTGGGCTTTGATTTGATAACCCATTATAATTTCGTGTACTCAAAAGGATTGCCTTACAGGTCCTGAGGTCCAAGTGGTAAAGTAACATCAGGAACTGTCGAGTCAGAGGGATCTTTGTATTGGCTACGAGTTCACATAGAGGTGTTAGCACTGTGCTCTCTATTAGATCAGGCAGTTCAGATTAAGTTAATTCACATTCAACCCTCACAAAAGTTGAGTGGGGAGACTCACAACACACAGAGGCTTTGTCTCTGAATAAAATACTCTGTGAAGAAAAATGCACCCTCCTACCTTATTAAGGTAAGTTCCATGCACAGAGTAACAAAACTATAAGATAAGCTTTAGTATACCAACTGGTGGGTACCTACAAAAATGGAACTAGATACTTCAGCTGGTACCTGATAGACTCTCAGCCATTCTTGTCTTCCCAAAAAACACTAAAAGATATCTGAAAGGAAGAATTTCCCACATGAAAATTTTGTCTTTTGAAAAGGGTAATGCTTTGGTTTTGATTCTTAACTTCTTTTATTTCATTGCCACAAGCCTCTCCAGCTTCATAGAGTGTCTGTTATACTAAGCAAGAATTCAGACAAAAAGGTGCATGCCAAGATTGATGTCTGAAAGGATCGTGAATACTGGCAAAAGGTTCATTTCAGAATGTCCCCATTTTCATCATGGAGAAAATGGAAGATAATCTTGAATTCCTGCATGAGGTGAAGATAAAATTAGGGATCTCTGCTTCCAAGCAAGCAGTGAAGGAAAAACAATCACAACATCTTGCATGCACACGGCTGGTGTCTAGCTGGCTCTAAAAGAATAGTATGTACTGCAGCCAGGATTTGCAAACACATTGGCATAAACCCCCCTTCTGATTTTTCCACAAAACAGAAACAATACAAAGTGGCATCACAAGCTCTTCTACAGTGCCTGTTATGTTAATTCTTGAATACCCCTCAATCCTTCTCTCTAAACACTTGCCATCTGTGCTAACCCCATCTTGGTGGCATATATGTGGGATATTCCAGGAGTGCACACAGTGCTGAAATAAGGTTTCTTGGATAACAGCTGTGCTACACAGCTCTCTCTGGGTCTGATCACAGCTGTAAATGCATTCAAGTGGAGAAGGATGTCTTGGTTCAAGGTTTAGCTCCTCTGGTGTAATCTTTGGTATAGATGTCCCTGTAGTTTCATGGTTTATTTTATCTTGCATTAATATGTAAGCCAGTAGCCATAAAAAGATATATAACAATGGAAGTGGTAACATAAAACTAGTTGTCATTTGGCTTCATGAAACTAAATAAAGCGTGATCAGACAGTTCTGAAAGAATCACAGTAGGAGACAGCAAAGCCTAGAATCATCAACTGAAACACATCTGAATAATTTTGGATTGCATTGCATTGTAGCAGGTGAGGATCTATTACACAGATTTATTGGTTCACATTTACCCCTGATATAACTCAGTTAAAACAAATGGTGGAGCAAAAGGAATAGCTTTAATATATTATGTACTAAAAATTTTTATAGCTTTTCTGAGTGAATAAATTATGATAGATAGGTTTTGTTGTCTGCTATGGCACTTATTTTCTGCATTGTATATTTGTATTCACAGCAAACATACTGAATGTGTTTTAAGAGAAAGCAATCACAGAACTGCACACTAAGTTATATATCCAGTGAAAATTAAAACAAAAACAAACATATCCCAAAGGATATAAATGTTTAGTCAAGATCTTATAAGCGAAAGAAACAAATTGACCAATGTTTCTAAACAGAGAATATGATCTCCTGCAGTGTTCCCATAGACTTATTCTGTGGGATTAAAGTGCTGAGGTTTAAGATATTACATTCTTGGACATTCACCCTCTTAGCAATTATTGTCTTCACAGCAAGGACAGCAGAAACAGCATGCAAAAAAAGGGAATGGCTCTCTGGATACTGGAGTTCACAAGTTCAGTGAATTAGTTTAAACTACACTCAGTCTTTTGGATTTAGCTGCAGCATTTGACCAGTCCTCAGCAGGGTGCTGAGGAGAACAGAATTCCCTTTTGCCATTCCACCACGTACCTGCCGATCTCTCTCGGCTCAGGCTGTGGACACCTGGCAGCAGTACTGTCCTTACTGCTGTAGCTTAATCCAGCTCAGACCATCCCCCTGAAGCCTAAGGTTTCTGAAAACTTCCCCAGAGGAGGAATAAAGGGTTTTACAACACATTTATATTGTTTGATCTCACAGTACATACAGCTGAACTTTAATGGTCTCCAACCCAAAAAAAGTTTAAGCATCTAAATTTAGAGAGTTCATGGAGCTTAGACAAGGTGTGAGACACTCTGAAGATCCCTTAGGCAATAACATTTCGCAGAGATTAGATAAGGAATCTTAATACTTCTCTGCTCTCCTTACCAAGGAATAAATCCCAAAAGAGTAGTGGCAAGGTTTTCTTTCACCACAGGCCACTGGGATCTTGCACTAACTCAACACAACATGTTGGCAGAAACTGTACATATTTTGATTTGAAGCCAAATCTTATACCCCAATAAAGTAATCTGGCTCACTGCTTTGCTCCACTACAGAGCAGCCCACTCCTTGTGGCTCCACAGGGTGAGAGAGACAGTAAGAAACTCCCTTTCACTTCTACAGGGAGAAAAGTAGGGACATAGCTCTGGTATGTTCACTGATGTAGTTTACCACAGGGTGTCCTATAGTATTGCACAACCACGGGACTTTTATTGCACAGGGCAGACAAATGCTAGCTGTTAAAATATGATTTCAAAAGTATTACTAATTAAGCAGGTAATGATAATTTGCTCAGAGCAATTCTCCTTTGCCACAGCTAACAATTCAACCCCTCCTGCTTTCAGTCCAGTCGAGAGAGGGATGATATATTTTTTTTTCTTAAAGTGAATTTAATAGTTCATTGCACTAGATTAAAACAAACTCAGACAATATCATCAGTAGTACTGTATTTTCATATGTAAAGCTCTTGTGCTCAGATAACCACACACACCTCTAAAAACACTACTCCTTAAAATACTCTTTGCACCCTGGGATAACAAAAATACAAAGGTAAGGAAGGTGAAGGTGGGGGAGAGGGGACAGACAATGGAGGGAATCCAAGGAAAATTTTTCTTCCTTTTTTTACTCACACACATATACAACCCACTCTGCTGCTGGATGACATTGTGCTTTTCAAGCAGATAACCTGCAGGTTAGACACATACAAATACAGGTTGTTATTATTGTTTGAGCTGCAGTATACTCAGGAATGGACTTGCACCCTAGTGTGCTGACTGGATTACTAACAGAATTTAGTTTTTTGAAAATGTTTCTCTTCAGTAGACCTTCACAGTCCTGTAAAATTACAGGAAGGTCAAATCTTGATAGTAAATTGAACCCAACTCCTTTCTGGTTTCAAGTCACTTGGAGTCACTTTATATTACACCCTTGGGTTCTCTGTAGTTTCTTTCAGTCACAAAAGCATTTGGCAATCTCATTAAACAGTTCAGAAAAATTCAAAATGCAGGAGCATAAATTACTTTAGATACTCTCAACCTTTAGAGAAAGAAGCAAGAAGAGGGGAGAAAAAGATAACATGAATGTGAAATGGGGACAAAGCAAAAGGACTAACAACATTTTACTGCCAAACTTTTTTCAGGCATCCAAGTAAGAAGGAAGGAATAAAAGAGAATTTCTCAGGAAGTTCAGCCTCTGAAAAATCAAATGGGAGCCATGATAGCGATGGAAATCATCTTCTTGGGCAAAATTTGCCACCTTACCTATAGGTGCAAGGAATAGGTCCAAGATAGGTTGGGCTGCTGCATCTAAGCCTGTTTTTATCTTACTCCTGGTGAATAGTACATGCTAAACTTGTCAGCCATGTATGCCCTCCATGCAGTATGTTCCTGAGAGATGCACAGGAAGGCAGAGAAAGTTCTCAGAGGTGAGACTGTGATGCAGAGGAAAAGATAATGAACAGGATTTTTTTCCCCAGAAAACATAAAAATGCTCAAAAGGCACGAATAACAAATTCTGACACTCCCAGATGCCAGGATTACATTGATATAAGGAGGTCATTTTTTTTTCAGTTCAGAGCTTGAACATTTAGATTCTCTATGTTTTTGATACAGCTGAGATCAAGCTATTGAAATTCCACCAGACTTCACATACACCCTTCATAACACTGATTTTATTAATCCTATATTTTATTTTAAAAAGCAGTCTCACTAATGAGTCCCTCTTGAAGTAGGAGTCCCATTTTGGAATAAATTGCAAAAGTAACACATAGTTGTCACTAAAGGAAGAATTTTCAACATAAAAAGGCAGACAAATGAAGAATATATTGCTCCCACAGGCACAGAGAGATGAAGAATTGACTACCATTGGAAAAAGGTTTTGGAAAAAATGGGTCTTGGTCAGTGATAGTTTTTCTCATTCCAGCTCCATGGCCAAAACAGTATGTCTTATTTTTCTTATAATCAGATAAGTAAGCAAACCAGCTCCTTTTAACCCCCTTTTCTTACAAGGTAAATGCTCATCTAGAAGTTGCCATCTCATTCTGTCTCCCTACATCCTATATCTGAGCAGTGGTAAGTATGAAAAAATCATAGAATCATAGAATTTTCTGGATTGGAAAGGATCTAATTCCAAGCCCCTTGCCTGTGGCACATTCTCTCCTTATCTCCCTTTTTTTCATGTATCTTATTGAGGTACATTTCTCTGAAACAAACAATGTGTTTTGTACCTTTTGAACAAAAGTAATAAAGTGACCTATCTTTACTATAAGCTCAGAGTTACAGGTGACATTGCCCACCACTAATACAGAAGAAAGAAAGATGTATCCATGTTGCCCCATCCTGGCTATTTTTGATATTTGAATGTTGAAGATGCTACTGGAGATGATCCAGTTCACATCTGGTAGTGAAACAGAGATGGTAATAATATTTCAAAGCAAGTTCCAAACCCAGAAAAATGAGGGAAACCAATCTGATAACAAAGCACTGGAGTGGCTCTCCTGTGGCTCTGGATGTAACAGGAGCAGCAGCTCATTACCAGTATCATAGCAGGAAAGCCTGCAGAAGAGGATCACAAAGGAAGGATAAAATAAATATTTTTTACAACTGTAAACCAAAGCATAAAGACATGGCATAACAATATGTTGCTAAACCACTCAGAATGCTTGGTTTGCACACACAGAGCATATCTGAGATTAGCAGCCTCTCCCTGGATTTGTTACGGAGATCAAAGACTACACAGAGCTTTGAAAAACAAGTTGGTGGATGTGATGACATGACACTTCAAATTCAGGCCAGGAGCCTTGACCTTGGCCCATCTGATCTGCAGGTATGGATAGCTTCTCTTAAACTCTGGTGATGGTATCAGGTCTTTTGGGTTCAAACAACAGAGGCAGAGTTACACACGCAGACACACAGATGCACACGCAGTGGGTGTTTGAACAATAATTTACAGGTGACTGATGAGCAGCACTCATGTAGTTAGAAAACTATCTTGTGGCTACCACCTGCTTTAGGTGCTTCACCTGAGAGCCCACTGGCTGAGTTAAGAGAAGCAGCAATTTCTCAGCCAGCAGTGGGAAAAGTGGGAAGGAAAGGAAAGAGCAGTGTAACTACTTCATTGAGGACATGAAGAGCTTGGCTAGGGGACTTCTGGATTACACTGTGCTAGCCTTTTTAAGGATTAGTGACAACTCTGAGTGTCATTAGTTTTCCTAAGAGCAACAGAAAAACATCTCACCAATGCTCGCACAGTTAAAAATAGGCTAGGCTTGGCTGTGGTCTAACAGTCAGCACCAATGTATGTAGCACAGTTGTGCACCAGGTTGCTTCAGCACTCAGCTGATAATTTGTCAAATGGGACGCCAAAAGTGAGGTCAGTCTGGCAACAAGGATGATTAAACCTCACTGCTGTCAAAAGTTTAAGGTTTTGCTTCCTATCTCTCCTCCCCTGCTTTCATCTGCTATTCCACAGCCAGTCCCAAGACTCCTCTCCTTTTCTTGGACTCTGCCTGTCTACCTTCCCTTTGCTGGGTGAATTTCCTAACAGGTCAGAGGAACAAAGCATTTCCAGGAGAGGCTGACCAGGCACTAGAGCTGGCCCAATGTACTGAACAGAATTGTGTTATCAGGACAGCCAGGGAAGATGATGGGAAGAGGTACAATGACATCCTTTCTCAGTGGCTGTGGGAAGTTGTTAGATCAGCTCAAGGCTTATTTCTGTTCACACCTTCAAATATGCTCCCATTACAATGTAAGGGTTTGACTTGTCTCACTGAGTTGACCCCATTTGAGGGCTCCAGAACAGGTGATGCCTGGTTTTAAGCAGGTGGGAAAAGCTCAGGAGAGGGCTAGTAATCCATGTGTCTCGGCATGAATTTAACATGCAGTCTAAAGAAAGGTACCCTAATTCTAGCAGGGACTAGAGATACATGTAGAGCTAATGGGATGAATTCAGACTACAGATATACATCTCTACATCTGACTGATCAAGAAGTGGAGGAAAGACATGAAAGTGTAAAGGGAAATAGCAAAGAGAAAAGCATTACAACAGTGTAAATACACACAAAGGGGAAAGTAGAAAGAACATCTGAAAACTAACCTTTGTGTACCATGAAGCTTTTCCCACCAAAGTAAACTTTCAGGTGCTAATGCCCTGCCCTCCTTCTCCCCATACCAGCACTAGCAGTGTGATGAACCTAAACAATGACTGATCCAGCTGAAAAGTGAGGCCACTCCCTTCTTTAATTTCAGCTGGATCCCTCCCTGTGTCTAACTGACCCCATGGCAGTGTGATCAGCAGTGGTATTAGCGCAGTGGCAGCTTGTAATTAGATGAGTTCAGAGCACCAATCACCTTGCTACCCAGCACAACCCTGCAACACATCCACAGCACCAAAGTGTGCCCTCTGTCCTGGGACTCCATAAGGCAGGTGTTTGAGTCTGGGAGAGCTGGCCAGTTATGGAGTAGTGGCGCTCTGCCTTGTTACCACTTGCCACTGCCTCATTAAGAGATAAGGAGAAAGTTGCTTTTAATTCTTTTGCTTTTCATTCAGACCAATCTATTCTAATTAGGAAACAAGCCAAAGGATGAAATGGAAAGCAGTACATAGGCATGGTGTGCTTACACAGCTGTCTACTCTAGGAAATAAGAAGAAAACTGACGTCCTCCAGAATCTTATCATCTTCTACTTACCTACATGTCAATAACTGAATCCCTTTAAGGCCACAGAGACTTGGAATAAGCAAGGCTAGAGAAAAAAGAAGAAAAGAAAAAAGTCTGCAAATATAAAAGGCTAGCATTTCACTGGTTTTGTGAAACAGGTCTTCAATAAGTACCTTTTACAAGACTTACTGGAATCTTTAATGGCTAAAGTTAAGAGAGATACTGTTCTTGCAAGGGGTGTTTTGAGAGACAGGTAGTTACAGTGTACAGGAGGTATCTGAACCACTGGTGCAGAACCATGGACTGAAGGACACCATCTCCCTTCATGTAAAACACAGCTTCAGCATCTGGTTCCTGATGGCAGCTCATTTACAGAGCAGTAGCTCTGATGTCATAATTACAACATTAACAGGTAGCAAGCTGTTAAAATGCAGAATTAAAATAAATGTGGCCGATACCTAAGGATTATTTCTCAGATGAAAATACAAGGGATAAATATTCATGTTTCAGTAATTACAGTGACATTGTATGAATAGCTTTCCTCAATTAATTACATACATTCTGAACCAAATAACGCCTTAATGTGGCTGATGACAGCAAAGCTGAATATGGTCTTTTTTTGCCTAAGGAATAATGGTTCTGTTCACATACTTGGCACTTGTGAAAGGAAGATGAATTCTGGCAAGCAGATCTGTTTTCCTTAACAGATGTTTCAAAATATGGTAATGAGGTGTGGGTTTCCTAGGCTGTCAGCTGGAATTCAGTAAGCAGGAAACAGGACAAAGTGGATCTGACTCAATTAGTCTTTTCACTTTAAACCTTTAAAGACTATGTTAGATTTTATATTAATTTCACAAAACACTGCTTGCAATGAATTATGTAATACTACATGCACCTCTGCTAATGCAATTTACTCTGAACCTTTCCTTCACTAATTCATAACTATGTGTGACAGACATCATAGCAATTCGAAGAGTTTCACAGTGGCTCTGGCATCCAGAATATTACCCTCAAAAAAAAAAAAAAAGAAAAAAAGCACCCCGAAAAACCCCCATAAAAAACTAAAAAATCAGAAGAAGCACGATTTCTGTGACATATTCAAACTCCAGTTTCAAAAATGCAACATATTTTTAGAGAGCAAACAAAATTCATACTGAACTCTAATCTTAAGTAATTTCTTAAACACAGCTTTATCTTCATACTGATGAAAGCTGTACTAATGAAGGACCAGCTAGAATTACATGTCTAGCAGAGAGATGAAAGAGAATTACTCTCTTCATTAAAAGCTGAATCATGTTTAAATTTTCCACTTGCAGTAGTTGACAAACTCTGCTTTCCTGCATTTTTCATTAGAATAACTCTCATGTGCATCCCAGTACAAAGAAGCAAACTATATCATGAGAGAGGATATATTAATTGTTCACATGCATATAAAATAAACAGTTGAAAGACACATCAAAACCTTCAACTTCCAGCATTATTACTAAAGTGAGTAACAAATTTGTGTGCCAGCTGTTATATGTTGGGCATCGTGAAGACTAGTCTTTGGTTAGGAGTTAAAATACCCTACACACCGAATCCTGACAAGACAGAAAGAAGAGCACTAGTAATTTTTAGCCAATGTGCCTTGTTAGAAAGCCAACAACATTGGTAGCTGTATACATAACATTATCACTGGTGGAACTGTTGGCTTTGCCAGTCACTAGGGCAACGTGATGATTTTTCTTACAAAGCTCCAAAGAGAAGGGAAAATAAATAACTGGGTTGTTATTTCCTGACAGTCTGGATTTCCCGTACACGATCACATCACCCAATTTCAGACACAACTGCTCAGACATTTCCATGGAAGAAGTTAAAGAGCCGAATGTTCTGCAATTTCAGACAATTCAGGTGATTGTTCCCTGAGAAATTGCAGCACCTCATGCACTGAAAGAGTAAGTTGCAATTTGGAAGATTGGTGGGTAAGATTTTGTGTCAGAAATATGCTCCTTATTCTTATGCAAATCGTCCCAAAGTTGGCCAAACTATGAAAATGGAAACTACTGTTAGGAAAATGCTTACGCACTTACAGGAGGTTTGTCAGAGATGGATAAAATCCCTGGAGCTCTTGTTCTTGCTGGAAAAGCTCCATTCTTTCCCTGTCCCTCTCTATGACTGAACTTAGCACCAGTCTATCACCTGCCTTGCAGAACTCAGACTGCTCCACCAGGGAGAGAGAGAGGGAAAAACTTCCTTCATCCCCTAGGGCTCCAGCAGCGCAGGACAGTGTAATTGAGGACACCAACTCTACCTCTTCTTCTCCACCACTCAGCCCACAGAAGCTGGTGGACTTAAATATGGGTAATGAAAAAAATTTAATATTGTTGGAGGTTTATTTGAATCTCATTTTAAAACTTGTGCTCTTCATGACAGTCTTTCAGGTACCCTTTTTTATGGTGCCTGGAGGGTGTTGCTGCTCTTATATTGCAAATAAACTACTCAACATTAGAGATTCAAAGTGGCCCTCCCCAAGTGCCAGTCGTGCACAGCAGAAAGTGAATCCAAGGTACTGATTTTTTCTACTTTTCTGCTAGCCTGATGAGAGACTGGGGTAGGAGGAGAACAGTGACTGGGGCTTAGAAAAAGACTAGGACTAATATCTCTGATAGCCTTTGTCTAGTTAATTCCCACTTGTAAAGTGAAAATGTGTTCTTCTTTTTATTATCTCTACGGTCTATTGTGAAGATAAAGCCACTGAAGAATTTGAGGTCACCAGATGAAAACTATATAAATAAGTAAAGCATGTTCCAGCAGACATGTGATTTCTATGGTGAATATGACTTCAGTGGAGTAGTGTTTATTTATATGCTAAAAAGAAATATTTTGCTTTCATTTTGCTTTTTTACTGACTCCATAAAAGCAAGTGTATGTGCACACGTGTACCTAAAGACAGAGTGTGATAAAATATATCATAAATTTAATTATAATAAAAAATCAAAACTTTGATGTCAAGCTAGTAGTTTCTCTCAGTCTCACACTAATCAATTCCTTTCACTCCCCACAGAGTTATACTTGCCCTTATAAGAAGAATTTGAAAGACAGTGGCAAAACAGGTTTGTTTTTTCCTCTGCTGCTTGTATAAAAACCAGTAAAATGCAGTTGCATTATCATAAGCAATACACAATAGCCATTTTCTGCTGAGGCATTCCTGTATTGACCTGGAACAAGCAAATAACCAAGCTTATGTCTTAAGTTTGCTGTGTACAATAAATAATGGATAACTGTAAAATACACTGATATATGCCTCACAAGCAGGTCTTTATTTTCTCTGAGTGCTTTTAAAAACTATTATGTTAGGACTATTGCTAATGGCAGAGCTTATATATAGTAAACTGTTTTTACATCAGTCTTTGCCACATGTTCATACCTCACAGCCACTCTCTTTTTCAGACCACGTTAAATTGTTAATCCTGACCCACTTTGGATATGTAATTTCTGATGCACAACACCTCAATCAAGCACAAGGCATTACCTACAATGACATCAAAACAAAGTATTGGGAGGCTAAACCAGCACACATCTCAATTCTACCACATATGCAGGGGTCCTTCTCAAGCAAGAGAATTCTGAGAAAAAGTGTCTCATATTTCAGTGGGAATAAAAATATGCTTTTTGGAGCTCATAGTCCACTATCTCCTACTATCATCACAACATTTATGTTGAGCAGAACTGCAAAGCCTTCATGAAGAAACCAGAAGAAAACTGGGTTTTTATCACCTTCTTAAACAGCAGTCCATTCACTAACAAAACTTGTTCATATTTCACAGTTACCTAGCATTAAAAACCAGCAAAATAAAAGTAAAGCCCCTTGACTTGAGCAGTTTCAACAGTTACCATCACAAGACAAACCACAGCAGGACTTGCTTGAGGCCCTGAAATCAAGAAATGCTGAAGGCATTAATAATTTACACTGGTAACCTTTTGTTTACTGTCTCCATCCATATTTTACACATTCATCAACCCTGTTTTGCTTCAGTGGCAGCTGCAAGTTCATGAAAACACTGGAATGAGCTGACCCTGTGGTTCAAAGGCATTCCTTCTTACAGGTGTTTTACTACCATTGTGGTGTTTCACTTACACTGCTGCACTCACCTCTTCACCATCGTGAGGCTTGCAGTCCAAATATTTACTTTCACAGGCACTCACCTCAAGCTTTCCCAGGCACACTCTTTCCTTGACCATTTTTGCAATAATTAAAAAACTCTCAGGAGTTTCTTGCACTTGATCATCTGTGATATTTGAGACTACTGACAGCTTGTTCCATGCAGCTCCAGCTATCACAGAGCAGCCTCCTGGTGCCTAGCTCAGTGCAGAGTGGGAACTAAATCCAAATTATTTACAGAAAGTGTTTGTTTTCTATTACTAACGCCACATCACAAACATCTTAAATTCAGTTTTGTTGATTAATGAACAAGGAATCATAGAAGTGTCACTACCTTGCACCTCGTTTTAGACAAAAGATCTGTTTGCCTCTGCCTGTGCTCAGCCTTTCTGCACTTCACCACTGGTCCCTGCTGTGTAGAGCAGCAGTCCTCAGTGCTCTGTATCCCAAGGGGTGTGACAGAGATGTAGTTCTTGTCATTCTTTCCCCAGCTGAAAGTGAGATTTGATCCCTGTATTAGCACCCTACCCCTGCAGACAGGCACCCTGCACCACTAAAAATGGTGCTGACAATACCTGAGGCACTGCCATGTTATAGCAAATTTCTAGCTAACTGCCAGTGGCCATTCCAGTGCCAGAATTCCCATGCTATCACACAGATTTGGTAACAGCCATAGCAGTCAGCATCTCTGGTCTGCAGGGCTATCTACTCAGCGCCTTTATGTCATAATACAGGACTGCCACTTCCTTTTTCCTAGGGAAGGATGAACATCCTGACTCTGTGCTCTCTTCTAAAAATTCACTCCCTTCTTCCAGGTGAATTTTGATTTTTTGGCAGTTCTCAGGGACACGTCTCACACCTGTTGTCACTTCCTTTGGTTCAGTGGCAGGTATGACCTAGTATTTCTTGTCTTATATATAGTGTATGCCATGCAAGTGCACACAACCCAGACTTTAATATCACAAGGCAAACAAGTGTAATTCTCAGGTTCACATACTCATTGTTTGCTACAGCAAAGAGAAACCATTCCCATTCCACAGCTGAATTTGGCAAAAGGTTTAACCATGGCAGCACAGTAGATACCAAGACTTCTGCCATAATTCTGAAATCTAAAGTTTAAAACACGATTTAAAATTAACTATTTTGCTGTTCTCATCCACAACTCTGCTAAAGACCTCCTTGCCAGTGACCATAAATATTAGATGGAGTTCAGTCAGATCATTCATTTCTGATTTCATTTGTGGATTGTAACAACCAGATTTTCATGCAGAAAGAATATTTTATTTAAATTGATACTTTATTCCTGTATGCAGGACAGAAGAAGGAAATTGGAAGCTTGGTTTTCATGTTTGGCACTGCAAGCCAAGAGGGAACTCAGGTGCAAAGAGAAATGAGAGCAAACTTACAGTCTTTCTTTAAAGTTATGACTCTTGCTATGTACAATAAGATCTGACACAGGTATGATCCACTACTGATTGTCAGTGATAAACTGCTTTGTTATTTTTTTTAATCAATCAAAGATTTATTTTCAAATAACTTGACTGTGAAATGAATTAAAAAACATTGCAAAACATGCTGCCAACACTTTCCAACAGTGCATTAAAGAACATCTGATACATGCTTTTCATTAACTTATCATCTTCCCAGCACAAAGGGGCCCCCAGTTCAGGAACAGTTTTTCTTGCTTTACATAACAATAATGCAATAAGCATAGAATTCAATATTTTTTCATTAGCAAAAGTGGTGCCAAAGATGACACATGTCTGTATCTGGAGTTGAGATTGACAAGACTGTGATCATTCTCACTTCTTAAGAAAGACCAGCCAAGAACTGTTTTCTTCCAAATTCCATTTCATCCCCTTCATACACTTCACCCATATTGCCAAACAATGTTACTCAACCAGTGATTAAGGAGATTTTGGAAACGGGTACAAATACTAATCAAAAACACCTTTTGCTTTTAATCAAAGGTTTAAAAACATGAATGTACATTCTCATTCATTAAAAAGAAACAAATAGAAACAGGGAAATAAAATAATATAAAGCAGCGTATATTTTTCTTTGTTTGGTTTTAAATTTAGATAAATAGGGCAAGTAATACACTGTTGATCTGTTGTTTTCAAAAAAATTTGTGTGGCTCTTGTATTTGTTCATGATAGGGCAAGTTATCTACTTTGATTTCAAAGGAGTGAGAAATGGCATCACAAAGAAACAATAAGAGACACAGTTTGAGGCAGGTTCTTATCCTAGGATGGAGCATCCCAAATGCCTCCAAGGCATCACTGCAAGAGAAAATGATTGTAATTTTGAATTTGATTTCAAATTCTCAGCAAAGCTAGTAGAAAGCACAGTTTTAATTTGCACTTGGCATAGCTTGTACCATTGAAGAATCAAATTGAAGCCTTATGTTCTATTTATTGATTTTCAAGAGTTTGGATTTTTGTTCTAGTCTGAATTGCAATGATGAAATAGATATTGAATTGCCACAAGCTAGTCAAAAGAGGAATCACCTAATCAGATCACTTGCTAGCTATATATGTTCAATGAAAAGAACAAGGGAAAAAAAACATGTTGGTAGGTTTTTTTTTCTTTTTGAGACTACACAAAAGAGAAACTAATTCCTACAGAGAATTTTCATAACTAGATTGATTCTGCAGATTAATTTCTTTAGATGAATTGACACAAAAATGGGTAGCAAAAATTAAAATTTAAATTTAAGCTTATGGTTGCCCAGTACATATTTAAGCCCCCTCAATTCACAACTTGCCTGATTCAGTATCCTCAGCCTTTTATTGATTAAAAGGGCCCAGAAAACTTCTTATTGCTCAGTCATTCTTCTATAGTCTCCTTCTTCTGTGGTCTCTTCTATGGTCTCCTACTCCTAATTCTTAGTAGAGATGCTTCCCTGAACCCGGCAGAATGAAAAGCAGCCATAAGAAAAGCAAATTTTAAGGAATATTGCTTCCTGTCATCAATGGTGTGGTAGTAGGAATGTTCAGAATTTGATAAGTTCTTATCAGGGCTTGAACTGAAAGGAAAGAAGAGGATGGGTGTGTTTGACAGCAAAGCAGAGGAGCTGCAAGTCCTTGCTGGGCTCTTCTAGAGGCAGAATTGCCTGTCAGCTGAACGACATGTTTTATGTTCATCCAGTCGTGCCCACCAGGCTGCTGGTGCTGCACTAGGAAGGAGCTTTCATTGTCCTTTCCAAGCCCATGCCAACACCATGCCAATCAGAGCATATAAATCACTTTCTTGAGTAAAACTGACTGAATTCCACAATTCTTGTTCTCCGAAGTACTCCCATTGACCTTGTTATTGCATTGAAACCCTAACTTTTCTGTCATAGACAAAAAATAAAAATAGTAAGAATTTAGCTGACATGAAAAGAGGAAAATCCTGTGAGATAAAGTGGCTGGACTTATGACCAGCACAGAAATTTATTAATAAACAACAAGCTGAATCCATGACTTTTATGTCTTTGAAAAATACATAAACACACATGCTGATGAAATATAAGAGCCCTAGTCTGCAATCTTAATTCCGTTTTCAGCCTATAACAACCTGTATTCCTCAATATCTTATTTTTGTAACAGCTATAAGTGTAGACTCAAATATGAGAAAATAATGCATTTTGAATACTTACATTCAGCAAGAAACTCAGGAGTGACAATGCTCTCAGCAAGATGGAATCACAGTCATTACATGGTGAATGCATCTGTCACCCTGACATCTAGCTACACTTAATTACTTATATCTTTATGGGATAGTCCAGAAATATCCCATCTCATCCAAACTACTGACATTTTCTCAGAGTGAGCCAGTATTATTACTATATGAGAAATATAAAAAAATGACAGCATGAGAAGCATTGCTGTTATAGGATGTTACTTGTGGTATGGGTTCATTATATCTCATGGTCTGTTAATTCAAGTGACTCTTCATTTATTTAAAAGTGAGAGGAGACAATCTGAAGCTATATCCAAATAGCTGTATTTTGAGTTGAACTAACCAATAAGCAGAATTTCTCTTCAGTAACAACACAAGGTTTTGAGATAAAAGCCAATCCCACACCATTTTAACTGAAAGATGAGCTGCAGTAGCTCACTGCAGCAACACCAAGGTGTGTTGGTGTGGTTATTTTTTCCTTTTCATTCATTAATGGGATGGGACTGCTGGGATATGTTCCTTGAGCTTAATTGCAGCATCAGCCTATTACATGGTTGAGACAATAGGAAGATGGAAAAGCTCAGCCAGCAGCAGCCAAAGATTTCTTTGTTACAGAGCACTTTAAAAACTTTCAAGCCAATAGCATATTGCTAAAGGTTACAGACAATTGTTTTAGCCAATCACTAAAAGCACACATACACCTGCTTCACACAATGCTTGCCTGTCTTCTTTCTATTACCAGTACACAATACTCAATTATGAAGCTTAAAACCTACTACTATCTTGCTAAGCATATTTTCCTGCAGTTTTAAGGTCTATCCTAGCCAAGCCTAAAACTCAAGCTATCATTTAATGTCCTCGCTTGCTATACCATTGTAATTTTTTCTACTTTCAGACTTTGCAGTTGCATCTAGCTCTAAGTTGCTCTGCTCTTTTGGTTTCTAAGGCCTGCTTTCCCCAACTCTCTGAAAATCCTTTTTCCTTTACTATTTCCAACACCAAGGTATTGCCCAAACTTGGAGGCAAAGGTGCAAATGGCAATGATCAAGGGAAATAACATCATGAAAATACTTCCAGGTTTCAAACGGTCTAATCTGAAATGCATATTAAGTTTCAGGAATATAAGCATGATAAGGTAGTCTAAAATTTTTTAGCTGATTTATACCTAATAGAAAACTGAGACCTGAGGATTACTACTTTCTGAACATGAAGTTAAAATGCTCTATAAATTTAAATGGAATGTGAGTTTCAAAACTGAGTAAGAAGTGTTTGACTTTATATCTTTCCCAATAATATATTTACAGGCTGTTTTATCTTGCAAACCTGAATGTACAGCTTAGGAGAAGAAAAAAAAAACTAACAGTTTTAGGGCAAAGTCAAATTATTCTCTGTTCATTTCTTTTAGTTACATAAGATGAAACAAGACTTAACTCCTGGACTTTGATGGAAGTATTTACGTGGATCCTCTTACAAGCAGAATTTGATACTCCATTACTTTAAAGACTATTCCTAGAAGTGATGTATGGGAATGTTCATTAAAACAGAATCCATTATACATAATTTTTTTTACAAGTAGGAGAAAATAATGATATCTCAAGTAATAGGCACTTTAAGTTAGATACATTAACATTTATTCAATTGCTTCAAAAATGTAAACATCATTAAATACTTAGGAAGTGCTGTAGCCATACAGGCCAAACCATTTGAGCCAGGTGAGCAGTGCTGCTCCCTCAATAATGCTGATCGGACAAGTCACTGCATTAGAATCATGATTCCCAAAGGGATTACAGTATTGATGACAAAAACCTCTGCAAGTAGCTATGCTTCAGTACCTTCAGAGTTTTATGATCTTTTATCAGGATCCATGTTTGGGATCCTCACACTGCAGCTGTGCAAAGCCCCAGCCCCTGGAGAGCCGAGTCCCAGAGCCCAATCCTCCAGCTCTGCCTCCAATTAATTTATGGCAATCCCCCCTGGGACACTGTTCTTGCATTTGTCTCATTTACCATACACCACTGGTTTAAACCACCTCTTCAAACATACCCTCTGTGTTTTTCTCCTTCCATTTTGCCCACTCTTCACTAGGTACAAACAGATTTTAGCCCAAATCCTTGGGCTAAACCAAACCAAACCAGTCATTTATATCTTCCACTCATCTAGGAACTACAAAATGTTAAATCCTGCATGTAAGAAAACCAGAAACTTTTGAGGTTCACACTGCACCTCACAACCTCTGTGCAATGAATCCAGAGGGGAAGACTAGGAGTGGTTTGCAAAATCCTCAGCAGCAAACATGCCATTCTCCTGCCATGAGAAATCCCACAACAGCCTACAAATACCAGTTCTCTGTCAGTCCATTCCTGCGAATGGGAATAGCTTTAGTAAAAATGGGTAGGAAACCATGTTGGACTCTACAAGTATCCATCAACATTAAGCTTTGCAATCAGTGGCACAGTGCACTGGAGAGAAATACTGGTGAGGAGTAAGGGAGAGAAAGCAGGTGACATTTGCTTTATGTTTTCTCTAAAAATAACCATAAACCCTAGAGCTATTAAACCCCATACAGAGATAAATAGCTTTATGAAGAATGAGCAAGAGTTGAGTCTTTAAGGCAGGAAGGATGTTAAATGACCTCCTGGGTGATATTTCTGGCATTACTTGTGCTCATTCTAGAGGTCCAGTGAATCTCAAGAATAACTTTATAGCTCCCTGATTTTCTCCCAGTCTTACACTGTTGCTTTACTTTCATAAAATTATCAGCTACTACTATGCAGAGTTTGAAGGAGGACTCAGAAGGCTGTCAACACCATCTTATAACCATCCAGAAAATCAGTTATATGAGGTGTCACAGGATGCTTCTAAAGAAGCACTGAAACTGGACTAGGAGTAAAGTATGTTAAAGACATTATTTTTCAACGATGATGCAATTATTTGTCTCAAAAACTAAGACTTTGGTTAACAAAAGGTAATTACCATAGATAAAATACATAAACAGATGTTAAATTATCTGTGATACATACCAGGATCCTACTATTGTTTAAAGCTATATTCTCCACTTGTAAGTCTGTCACCGTGGAATTTGCTTTGGCCGATTCAGCAAAAGGACTTTAGTGAAAACTGCAACAATTAATAATGGGGTACTGCCAAAGGACTGGAAGCAAAGCCTGAAAGCCCATGCTTGCTAACTGTTAATCAAAGTATGTTAGAGCATGCTCTGAAATTGAGCTGCCATCTGCCATGCTTAAAGAGCAAGAGTCAGAAAGCAGAAGCCATATTTTTTGTCCAAATACTTCTGACCCCACACATATGTAGGAGAGACAGGGAAAGAAATGAAACATGAAGCGCTGACACAACACAGACAAAGCCCTGGCCCTGTGATGAATGCCTACATGCTTGCAGGACAGCAGAACATGACCTTCTGGCTTTGTTTCCCATCCAGCTCTTTGAGGAAGCTACAGGGCAGAGCACATGTGAGGAGGGAGCACAGTGTTTGCACAGCACCTCAGAGAATTACTGATTCCCTGGTCCATAGATCTTCAGGAGTCCAGCACTGTAATATTGATTTCTCATTGCTGTTTTAATTCTGCTACTTGTCTCGTTTCTCCTGAACTCTGAGAAATCCTAAGCATGTTTAACTGTGACTACTCCAAAGACCTTTGTGAAAGGGTGAAGGTAAATGATAAAGTCATTGAAAAGATCAGACATGAAAAATATCTTATGCAAAACTAACTGACAGCTTGAGACAGTGAACATCATTTAAGAAAAAAAGATGTAGTATCAGACAGAGTATAATTTAAAAGTCTTTTTGTGACAACTGTTCTAATATTAAAAGTATATGAAGAATAATGAAGATGATCCTGCTCAATGACACCTTTGAGAGAAAGGAATGACTAGACACATGAAGATAATGTTATTTCCCTTCTGTATACCTCTTCCTCTTTGCCTTGGTCTGGATCATATATTGGCTGTGACCACTGAAGAATATCAGAGCATAAAATGGCTTAACTGCCAGGGCCTTTGTGATGATGCTACATTTCCCATTCAAATCAACACTTGAGCCTAAGTCTGTTTTTTCAATTATATGTGTTTAAGAAAATAGTTACAGGCTTCCTTTAAAAAATTCTGTTTAAGTTTCTGGTTTTGTGCATCTAAGACATAGATAAAATTATATCTTTCCTGCAAACAGACTATAAATTGTAGGCATATTTTCATAACTATCAGAATTCTATAAAATTGCACTGGGGTGCTGTTACATCATGCAGGGGCCATATATGTTGAAGAGGGTATTGAAAGAATAAAGAAGCTATTAGAGAATGAAATTCTGTCAGACAGCAATAGGACTGTCTTCTACCTTCACTTAAATATTAGCCTACTAAAATGATAGAAAAAGGTAAAGCTAAAGCATAACACATCTTGCTAAATGCTCTTCTTATTGCACACTCATTTGCATATTTGACATACATAAAAGACCAAGCTGCCAAAATCCTGTCCATTCTTCTGACTTTATTAGTGATTTAATGGAAGATACTAACCCTGCTGCCTGGACACCTTGCATTGTGGCATCTGATGCCAAAGCATACTGCTTACCCTGCCTGAAAAAAAACACAAAATGCTTTAGACCCAATGTAGCAGCCACCCCAAATTTAAATATTTAGGGATTTTGAATAGTTTCAAATATTTTGTTTCCTAGTTTCTGAGCTTAATTCAGACTTGGGGACTGAAATAATAGATAGAGATTGTGAGCATGTTCATCCACAGAGAAAGGCCACACACATCCTGTGGTCAGAGCAGAAAATATTTCTCTTGTCTTGCCACTGCCCAGGCAGCACAAGGAGGAGAGCACCTGGGGAGAAGGAGTACTATGAAGTCCTGTAACATTTGAGCAGTTCAGAGACATCAGCAGGATGTGTAGAACCAATGAAGATAACTTTTACACCTACCACTCTGTTTTGCTATCTTGCTTTGATCTAGTTGTCCTTTGCTGAAAAAATATCTGAGAGACAGTGAGCCTCAGGCTGTTGCCCAAATGGGAATCCACTGGAAGGACAGTCCCAGCTGATGAAGTGCTACACCACAAACAGCACATGCTCCTTTTTGCCTCATAGAAGTATCAGAAAGGAAATTTGAATTCATGAGGGTGGAGAAAGCATACAGAAGATATTAAGGGTTAAGTGCTTGCTTAACTGCTCCAAATGGATCAGGTTCTGAGGCCCAGGGAAGTGAAGAAGGACCATGGCAGGACATCCTTGAATCATCAGCCTTTCCTTATTTCTGGGCATGTATGGAGTCACATGGCATCTTCCAGCTGCCACTTCTGTGTGAGCAACAAGCATCAGCATCTTTATTCTGCTTAGTCTGTAAGCAGCTTTCAATCAAATGAAAAATAGCACCAATTACAGGTATTAATGTAACATTTATTTGAGAATCTCCAATGGCGGAAAGGTGGTGAGGGATGAAGTATGTGACACATCATCATTCTCACCCCTTTATGTGCTTGCATTTCAGTACCTTTAAAATTAATTTAAAATTAAAAATTACCAGTCATATCACAGGGGAGTTTCAGCTACATATGTGTCTGGGAAACTAAAATTAATAAAGACAGCAAGACCCATTCAAGTATATGTCTCTTAATACAGAAAGGATAGTTGAAGATGCTTTTATCCCTTATTTGTTTTCTTATTTATGAGGCCATCTGCAGCCATTCAGTTCACCTAAGCCTGGCCAGGCTGAGAGCCCCTTTTTTGTTGTTGTTTGTGCTGTTTCTGATGTGGAGCCTGATTCTTAAAAAAAAAAGCAAGATATGAAATGCACTACTCGCCCACAGCTGCACCTTCTTTATCCCCAGTAGCTGTATGATTGTTTGATGTTAATGTGATCAAGGCCTGTAGGAGGTTGCTTGTTACCACCCTTATAAAAAGCAAAAAAGCTTCTCCTGTACAGACAATTCATATTGATGGGTTGACAAAACTAGCACACTTACAGTGATTTTTTTTTCAGTTGTTGCAATTTTTCTGGGCCTTTTATCATTTACATATCTTTCAACAGCAGGAAGTCCTGCTGAATAAAATACCTGAGGAATGTATTTTAGAGACATATTAAAGTATACCAGGGCACATTTTTATAAATCAAGATCTAAGTCAATCTTCTTCATTTTAGTCTCATATCTTCCACATGCACCCAAGCAATCCACAGTCTCTGTGAAGTCTCTCATCCCCCGCCCCTCATTAGGTGAGGCCCAAACGTTCCATTTGTGGACAGAAAAGCTGCCATTCCCGAAAGGTGGAAGGATTTGTCAGCATCTTTTTCCATCTGCTTTGTGAGAGGTAGTGACCTTGGAAAACATGGAAAGAAGGGTAATTGCTGGACCATGATTGCCACCACAGGTAAGTCACTTCTAATGTTCTGAGGACAGCATATCTCAGGTTACTGTAGCTGTCATTGCTTATTTCAAAGTTGCATTTACAGCCCCCATCTGCAGCTGAGGATCTCATTTCCATCATCAGCTCCAAACTGGACAATACTTAATGGTCAAACATAAGCTGTCTAATGATAAAATAGGATGTTTTAAATGTGACTTTGAACCTCCAAAATGAAGCAAGGCCATATTTTCCCACTTTCCCCGGCGATCATGAAGACAATCAAGCTTCTTCTATTGGCTTGTCACAAGAACTGTAGACTTAAGGAAAAACTACAACTACATGTCTTGCAGTAAACCCTCCCAGAATCAGCAGATTTAATCATTAAAAGTTTGGGTATGAGGGATGAACAAGTCGCACTGTGTCGCTGTGGCTGTACAAATAGACAACAATGTGCAAAAAACATGTTCAGTGTTCTAAATGGTGCACCAGATACACAGATATGGTGAATTGAAGAAAAACTAGCAGTAACCCTTCATCTATATAAGTGCCCAGCACTTCCAAGGCTATGGCCACTTTCTGAAGAGCCACAGCATTTCCACAGCTTCTAGAGGAGATTTCATGTCTGCTGGAGGTATTTCTCTGACTAGACACATCATTTTTTAAGGATCAATAAAGTCAAATGCTAGCTTAGGTAAGGCTTTTCATACAGAAATTCCCTTTTAGTATTGTTGGTTTTCTTTTTTTTTCCAACAGGCTTCTTGAATGCTCCAGGAAGTGCCACCCTGTCCCCTTTCCCTACCATCTGAAAGTTGAGATTTCAGGCTGGACATGGATAAATTAACTGGGCTACTGTCTAAAACATGATTTTGTCCTAAGGAAAATTAAACTAGGCAAGAGATCAGAACATATGATGACATTTATCTCCCAGAATCTTCTAGATGAATTTATAAAATTCAAGGCTGAAGAACTAATGCAAAATGTCAGATCTAATTTAGAAAGTTCAATATCTAAAATGTTGTCTTTACCATTTTTCAGACATTCTGTAGCTCAAGTGCATTCAGATAGAATGGTCTTCGCTAATGCTAGCTCCTAACTGAAGTTACCAATGTCAATCTAAATGATCATCATTTTACATTTCAACTATTAATCACAAATAACGAAGCAGGACCTTCTGCTCGATTTACTAGATCAGCAACTTCAGACATGTCCTTGCAATAAAGTATGAGCAGAAGAAGCTTGTCCTTGAAAAATGCATTCAGACACCTTGTTTTGTGTCAGAGTTGGTAAAACAAGACATAAGAGTAAAGTATTTCTGCAACCTATCCTCTATTCTCTCCAGATGAGGCATACAGGTTCCTTTTCATGTCTACTCTGGAATAAATGAACTTCTACCAATTCAATGCAAAATCATTCCACAAGGTATTGCTTTTTGAAGTTCTTGAGTTTCATCCTCAAGATGAAAGAATACAACCCCAAACAACTGTATTTTAAATCTGAAACCATATTCTTCCAAATTTGCACTAAGGGACAGCAGCAGATAAAATTCATGAATGTATTTTACCTCCCCGTATTCCTTTCTTGATCTGTTTCTTACTTCAGAACTTGCCTTCAGGTGAATGAATCAGCATCTTGTGGAAAACTAAGATGTGCATCTCATAAATAAAAGAAGAATCTGGTTCCATGCCTGTATCCACGCACCTTTCCTCCTTATATAATCCAAATATTAATATAACCCATCATAGGGAGACAATAAGCATACAGAGGTGCTAACACACTTGCATCTTTCTTGCTAAGCAAAGCCATGTGTATTCTAGAAGAAAGGGGTTTTGGATGCTGGCGGTCAATCATCATATTCTGAGCATGACAGAAATTAAAGTTTGAGGTTAGTCATTGAGTGTTCCTGAATAGTAGTCAGTGTATGTCGTGGTTGCTCTTCATTGTCCCCATATCATCTTTTAAAATTTTTATCTCATATTTTGCCCTCTGCTAGAGCAATTGGTAGCCAAAAAGTAAACAACTACCCTCCAGGAGATGAAGACTCAACATAATAAAAGGATGAACTGAGTCAGTTGTAATTTCAAGTGTTTCAGTCTGTTATATACCAAAGTATAAATGAATATGTGTAGCTTATACTTCACCCTACCTTTTTCCCCCACTGGTCTCTCTGTCCTCTCAATAATATCTATTCTGTATTCAAGCAGGTCACAGTACCTCCATACTGAATGAATTTCACTAGCCCTCTTCTTCAATTAGCAGCTAGTGCTTTAAAATACATGAGTTTTCAGAAAGTGTTTGGTGTCATCTTGCAGCTCTCCTTTTTAAAAACACTTATCTCCTCTGCAATTTCTACCTGCACCTGCAGGCGATAACTTTTCTTCATTACCAGACAAACAAATTTAGGCATTAATCCCACAGGAAGTACCATAAAATTGGTTTCAGCCTGCCTTTAAATTTCCTTACTATTTACTTCAGCTAAATCCATGAACCAATCTCCAGCTTTGCGGCGTTGCTTCCTCAACTCATGTATTAATGATATGTCAAAATCTAAAGCTCCCTGAAGAACAGAGGTTGCCATGGGATACTGAGCGCTTAGGAGCAAAGTGTAGAAAGATGTATCCTGCTAAGAAGGGCTCCAAAGACCTTGCTGTGTCAGGCAGTATTGCTTTTTATCTCTTTAGATGAAACAAAATCACTGCTTTGGGAGGCACTGGGCATCTGTCAGCCCTGATTGCACCATCACACTGACCATCTCAACAGGACTATAGAAATGCATTAGTTGAATGGAAAGACCCCCAGTTCCTCAAAAGCTCTGACTCTGCTGCATGGTATCGGGGTTGCTCTCCTGAAACACAGACAAAGAATTTTTCCTCAACAGTACCTCTCTGGAATTACCCTCTTCCCTCTCAGCTTTTTAAACAACTCCAAACACATATGCAAAGAATTTGTGTGCTAGAATTTAGTGATGTTTACAAGGGACAAAAGGAGAATAAAGTGTGAATAATTTGGGTGGGGCTAGCTAGACAGGTGAACATCATTTATTCAGAAGCAAAGATGACTTGAAAAAAAGAAGAGGTGAAGACTAGAAGATGTGATTGCTGAAGCATAATTTCCAAGAAAGAGCATAGCTTCTGTAAGAAGTGTGTGCTTAGTGACAAGGATAGAAGTCTGAGTTTTCTGAAGGGCTAACAAGAGTGAATGCATTTATGACAAGTCCTGTGCACCAAAGACCTTGGTCACTGATGTACTTAGCACCATGGAATCATAGAGTTGTCAAGGTTGGAAGAGACCTTAAAGATCATCAGGTTCAACTTTCATCCAGCATTATCATTTAACCCCTAAATCACTAAACCATATCACTCAGTGCAAGATCCAGATGTAACACCTTCAGGGATGGTTACTCCACTACATCTCTGAAAAAGCCCATTCTAATGCCTGGCCACCCTAATGGTGATTTTTTTTTTTTTCCTAATACCTAATCTGAATTTCCCCTGTCTCAGTTTAAGGCAATTTCTTCTTCTTGATTTCACTACAGCCATAGCAGAAGAGACAGGCCCCACCTCACTACAACCTCCTTTCAGGGAGTTATAGAAGGTGATGAGGTTCCCCCTGAGCTTCCTTTTCTGAGGCTGAACAAACCCAGATCCCTCAGGTGTTCCCCATAAAACATCCTCCAGTCCCTTGTGGCCCTTTGCTGGACAAGCTCTAGCTCCTCAATGTCCTTTATAAAGTGATGGCCCAGAGCTGAATGCAGCACTCGATGTGCAGCCTCACCAGTGCCATGACCAGGGGCATGGACACTTCCCTGCTCCTGCTGGCCACACTACTCCTGATACACGCCAGGATACCACTGGCCTTTTGGCCACCTGGGCACACTGCTGGCTCATATTGAGCTGAATGTCAACCAGCATGCCCAGGTCCCTTTCTGCCAAACAGTTCCCAAGCCACTCTTTTTCCAGCCTGTAGAAGCATTTATCTATTCCCATGGCAATGTAGTCACACTAAAATGTTTAAAATTTCGCTTTTTTGGAACACAAATTGCTGCCACAGAGCTACAGTACATACCCAGAAGGGTCTTCTGACACAATCTTTAGTAACAAACAAGTATACAGAAATGCTGTTCTGCCTGAAAATTATTCACAATAGAGAAGAAAGGCTGAATTTAAGTAAAAATCTGTGCCCTTTTCCACCTCTGGCAGCAAAGTTACTCTTTGTAAGGGTAGTTATAGATATTTGATTGCAAATGTTGTGCATAGTGTGTTCGTTGTTTCAAATTGTTTCAAGGAGACAGTATGCGACTGGTAAAAACAGTTGTGTGTTTACATGTTGCATGATTCTAATAAATTTACTTTGAAGGAATACTTAACAAAATTTTACCTCTGGATCATCAGTGATGTTCAACTGACATGCAGGTGATTTGGGAGATTTCCATGGACAGGTACCTAAAGACACAGAGCTGTATCTTTACAGCTATCTACACACAGCTAACATACAGACTCAGCCATCTTCCTTTACAGTCATTTGGGCAAAGAGAAGTGAGGCAAAATGATGCTCAGGGGACAGCAAGCTCTCCAAGAACAAGTGCAGTGTGTCTGCTTCACCAGTGGCTGGTGGAGGAAAGAGAAGTTTCCCTATCACAATGGTTCACAGTTGAAAACCATGCTGGATTCTGTCAGCAGGATCTATTTTGTATCATGAGCATCCAATGCTAACAAGAAAAGAAATAACAAAATACTCATTTTAGCTGCACACTACAAATAACATTTCATAGTAGAACAAAGAACGTGGTATTATTTACCTCCAACACAACAAAACCCCAATGAATACACCACTGAGACAACATCAAAAATATTGTGCTTCTGTTTCTGGAAAGTCTGTATCATAAAAAATACAGGGAATTTTTAGAAAAGAGGAACACATTTTTAAAGAGCAGGACATTGTGATTTATGGGTAAAGATTAATGCATAGTTAAATTAAAGCTATGGAGCTAGGGGGTATGAAAATCAGTTTCAAGTATTGGAATGTCATGAGCAATGAAATGGGAGAGAAAATATTTTCCCTTAATGCACAAAATTAGCGATAATTGAATGATTATAAAAATAAACAAATTTGGGGTAATAATAGATAAGGAAAGATCTCTCAACAGGACACTTGACTGCACCACCCTGCTCTTTTTTGGAAAATGTTGAGGCTCACACCTCTTAATATAAATTCACGTGCTAACTCATCAAGTTACCCACAGGAGCAAAATAGCAATCTAGGAGAGTGCTCTTGGTGTCAGATTTCTCCTTCAAAATTCCAAGACTAAATTAAAAACTAAGAAAGAACCAAATTGTACAAATTGAGTTCAGAACAACAAATGAGGGCAGATTCTCTAAAAAGATGAGCTAAAAATTACAGTTCTTGGTTTTATTTACACTTTTTCTCATGATGGAAAGCTCTGAGTTTCTTAAAAAACCCACGACATATTACAACAGTAATACAAAAATTGCCCCTGGTGAATATTTCTCCTTGAAAAACCTTTTTAGTTCTACATTATTTTAAGGGTAAGAAATTTCCTAAAAATTACAGAATATTTGGAGCCAGAATTTTTTTATTTTGAAAGCAGCCATAGTGATTTTCTGTCAACTGTATTTCTTAATAAGCATGAAATCTTACTGTTTTTTTCTGTATTACCATAACTCTACTGACCCATTTATTTTTAAATTTGAAAAATAAGAATAAAAAAGCAAAAATTAGAGATAAAATCATTAAAGCAAGCAAAAAAAATGATTCAAAGTACAACTAGTCCCCAGCTCCCACTGTCCAATTTTGAAAACTTCATCCTCCCTGATGCTCACTGGAAGCCCAGTGATGCAGCACATTTGGGTTGGACTGGTGGTCCAGATAACCTGTGCAGTTAATTGCAGCACTGATTCCCATCCACAGACCAGGACAAAACCCACACAATGAATATTTCATTTAGGCAGAAAACAGCACTGGAGCTGTTGTTCATGAAGAATGAACTGCATCCTCATATATTTGAATTTTACTTTGCAAGTCATCACTTTCAGGTGGGTAAGCCCGAGCAGGGCTTTGAGAAGCTCCCATTGTAAATCAGTGGCAAAACTTCCACTGACCCTTGTGAGCTGCTATGAGCCTTTGTGGGGAAAAAACAAAAAGTCAGCAGTCTGAGAGACCGAAGATTAAACTTTTAGGAGGCACAATACTGTCCCACTTACTCAGAGTGGTAAAATGACATCTGAACTCTGCAGTTCACTCTGAGAGTAGCTCATGTTTGGGCCATGTGATGCCAGCCAATTGATGTTGACATGTAGTTTTCCTAGACTCATTCTATAGTCAAGCAATAGTTATACATAACAGTTGGCTCCTATTGCCCTCACATTTAGCAAAATTGAGATTAAAATTTTAAAATTTCAGCCACAGCCCTGGTTCTCTGCTGTTTTTACATAATGCCATCCCCAGCAGCTTTACAGAGCTGCTAGGGATGGCATTTTGCTCTTCCAACAGAGCTTCAGTGTTCAAACAAACCTCTGAAACATACTTCAGCTCTCTTGCAGAACACAGAGAGCAAAGAGCAATGCAGCAGAGATCTACCTAGATTACCACTTATTTACCCAAATACAGATATCTTCAACCACTCAGTGCTTTCAGTTGGAGACTGGCCCTTGGACATATAAAACCCACCCTTTGAGCCTGCAACAAAAGAGACACTTTTTAAAATATAGCCTCTGTAAAACAAAGAAACTCTGCAGCTTTAGTTCCTGCCATAGGGTTGCTGCCAGTTTGCCAGTGTACGACAAATTCAGGCTTGACTTCATGCAGATATGGGGAACCATTTCCATTTTCCATTTAATAAATAACCCAGGGTGGCCATTGAAACTAGCTAACACCTAGCTTTAAACAATTACTGAGCCTCATAAAGGTTGTCTTTGTACCTCAGCTCAAGGATGACCCCAAATAGCCTATGAAAAAGCTAAAACTACCTTACTCTTGCCCCCACTGTCATAGTAAAGCAACACCTCCATCATCTAAATTTAATGCAGTGTAAAGACTTCCCTTTTTTTCAGTGGAGACATGGCCTGAGGCTGCTGCTTTTCCCTTTTCTGTGCGTGGGAGCATGGATGTCTTTTGAACTTCCTGAAGTCAGCAAGATCCCCTGGGTATTATCATGTTTATTTTAGAAAAGGCCTATTGTTCTGGAGACTAAGACCATTTCTGAGGCTATTTTGAAAATGCTATTTGAAACTGTTAATTGTTGTAACCTTCAATTTTAGGGACATCAGAGAAGAAGTGATTAAAGATCCATTTCCCCAAACAGAGACACTATTTTTATTCATTTCTTATGCCCTATTTGTCTATTTATTACCCTTATTGTTTCTTTTGCTTGTTGCTAGGGAGAGGAGATTAAAACTCAATGTGCAGCACAGCTCATTCTAGGGTATAATTTTTCTGGTATTTAAAATAATGTATGCTTGATAGTAGATATAAATTACAGTGTTGAGCTTAAAAGAGGATATTATTGTGCCATATTTAGTTTTATTTTTTTCCTAGTCTTCAAAAAAATGTTTCCTGAAGGATGCACAGGAAGAAGACAGATATGATAAACGCAAACAGATTTCCTCTGTGAATGCAAGAGGAGAAACACAAGCCCCCAAACTGTTTTCCCCTACAGAACAAAGAAATTTCTCTCTAGACACTTTACTTATATTTTTTGTTACTGAAGTATGTGCTGTCATACATTATTTGGATCATACGGCATAATTTTATGAATAAAAATAATTTCCTAATATAGCCATATTACTGATTCACCTGCAAAATATGGATAAATATCCCTTACTTCATGGTCAACTACATTGGGCAGGGCAAATCCCAGGGTCTCTCTTGGAAAAAGCAGAAAGTTGGTTAACCATTGTGTTTTGCTTTTGGTCTCCAGTTCTTTTGTGGATAGATCTATTTCTTCAAGAAGGTTGGTTTTCCCAAACATGATCAGCAGGGAAGCAAGAGGTTCCGAGTAGACCACACGAGGCATCAGCTTCATTAATAAAGGTCATCTCATGAAACTGAAGCACGCGGTTGAGGACGAGGATTTCCATATGAGCACTGCTAAACTGAGGTCAGTGTCCAGAAGAGGAGGAGTGATTTGCCCATTCCTGGGCATTTCTGGACTAGATTGGTGGAAAGTCTGGAGAGAGAACTGTCATGTGGAGATCTGCACAGCTAAAACCAGGGCTGAAGGAATGGCTGTGCCGCCCACAATGCACCACTTGGCTTATGCTATTTTTCAATTTAAGTGAAAGAACAGGAATCAAGTTTTATCAAGCAGGAAGAAAAATTTCTTTCAAGGTGGTTGGCAGATTTTTAAAGCTCCTGAAATGTCGGAATGAGTAGAAACTTGTGAGTGAGTTTGGACAAAGAATTTACATTCTCTTAGAAGCAATATCTGAAACAAGGTAGTTGATTCCTGTTGCTGACCCTTGTCCAGAAGAATTCAGAGAGGAAATTCTCTCTTGTATGAAAAGAGAAAACATTCCTGTGGTCACAACCTCCTCTTACCTCCTCATGCTCGCTTTCTACATCTGACTGCCTTTGGGCACATGTCTATGTGCTGCTCACATAGTTTTAACAGTGTCCCATGAGAAGGGGAACTTGGGAAGAGCAAGGTTTCATTCCCAGCACTACCAAAGGGTTTCTTGTGAGCCCTGGTGCATCTCATTTCATCTGCACTGTTCACATAATTCAAAAATAAATACATAGCACTTACCTATTCTCCTACAGACTGAAAAAATAAAAACATTAATGTACGTATTTGTCTTGGTTCAGGGCAAATTTGGGACAACATACCACTGAAATGTTGCACTAATAAGCATCACACAGAAGCATCTCTAAATATTCACAGTGAACAACAGCCACATCAAAGTCTTTGGCTATCTTACATGAACTTTGGATCTTTCTCTCACAGGTACTACAGTATGCCTCAACTCTATGACCAGAACTTGTAAAAGTTGAACATCAGTTACCAGTGTCACTGATTTAGGGGAAAAAAAGTTTAAATAAACCCAAAACAAAACAAACCAAACTTGAAAGAGCTTTGAAAGACTCCAGTTTGGACTTAATGATTTAGCCTGTGATAGTTTCAGTCTATGACTGTTGCATTGGACATTTTCTGATTATCTAGAACTCTCAAGTAATATTCAGAATGACAAACACTGGAAGTACCAGGAAAGCTGCTTTTATAATAGAACTTTAATTCACCAATTTCTCTCAAGATCAGTGACCTTAGGAATTATATTTTAAAGGAAGTTACAAGACCCAGTGGTAATGGATGCAAGACAGAGTTACATAAAATATTAACTCAGCTGCTTTCCTTATGGATCCTTTAAAATCTGTGATCCCTGAAATTAAGTATTTCTAGATATTATGTAGTGTTCAATTTACTAGTGCAGTTTGTATCCTCTGTCAAACACAAAATAAAAGATTCCCAGAGTTCACAAACTTGTCAAATGCAAGAGCTGGTATAGATATACATGGGTTCCTTCTGACTATCAGGTTCTAGAGAACTTTAATTTCTGAGAACATGTTTCCCCCTAGCTTTTTATCTGCTCTTGTATGTGCATGCTGCTCTGATTCTACTTTTGTTGATATAAAGCCCAAGATATATATAATAGAGCAACAAGAAGTTTAACCTCTGTATAACCTTTGTATAACCTCTGTATTACAGGGAGGAAGATGTTTCCTTTGAAGTAACTTCAGTTTTATAAACATTAGGAAGCTGAAAAACATGGGGAACCAGTGAAAATAATGATCATGAAGAGGTCAAGTGATAGAAAGCTGAAAAAATGACTGACTGCACAGCTCCACAAGAGAAGCAACTCAGAAACAAAAAAAGAGGAAAAGCTTCAGAGACTGTACTACTTGAAAGTCAAGATTTAAATTAAAACCAGAAATGTTGTAGGAAGTTGGTGAACAGAGCTGACATTTTAGGGAATGAAACAAAACCTTAAAAATGGAAATAGGGAATAAAAAAAGTAATGCAAATGTATGGTTTAAAAACAGTTTTAAAAGAAAAAGAAGAAAGCACATACAGTGAACTTTTAGTAGGTTTGAAGATCAGCTATCAAGAGAAAAATGAAAATATTAACATTTAAGGAGATGATGAGGCTACAAAACATCACTCCCAATTAGTATGGACAATGTTAAAAGTCACTAGGAAGATGAAAAGGACTTTCCTGAAGGTGTCAAATGAAAATATCACTATACTACAGTAGCACCTTAAATAAACAGATGGTTAGGGTCAAGTATAACAACTGAAT
This sequence comes from Emberiza elegans, assembly GCA_024865655.1. Taxonomy (NCBI): domain Eukaryota; kingdom Metazoa; phylum Chordata; class Aves; order Passeriformes; family Fringillidae; genus Emberiza; species Emberiza elegans. Next base: position 3,164,965 of record JALJVW010000172.1, read on the forward strand.
CAGCTACACCATTTCAACATTGTCAGATGAAACATTTGTGTGTTCAGATATTACCCCAAGTTGGGACAAAACCAAACTATGCAGAACTCTGATTAGTCTGCATGTATGTTACTGCCAGTTCACAGAAGGAAGACTTACGGAAATATTTGCAACTAAAATCTCCCCAAATCACAGAATCAGAGACTATGCTGGACTGGAAGGGATCCACAAGGATCATCAAAGTCCAAGTCCTACGCCTGCAAGGACACCCCAAGAATCACACCATGTACCTGAGAGCAGTGTCCAAACACATCTTGAATTTTATCTGCCTTGTTGCTGTGACCACTCCCCTGGGGAGCCTGTTCCAGTGCCCAGCCACACTGGGTGAAGAAATTTTTTCTAATACCCAATCTAAACCTCTCCTGACACAACTTCAGGCCATTCCCTTGGGTCCTGTCACTGTCACCACAGAGAAGAGATCAGTGCCTGCCCCTCCTCTTCTCTTAGTGAGGAAGTTGCAGACTGCAATGAGATCTCTCCTCTGTCTCCTCCAGGCTGGACAGACCAAGTGACCTCAGCTGCTTCTCATTCAGCTTCCTCTCCAGACCCTTCACCATCTTTGTTGCCCTCCTTCTGCCACTCTCCAACAGTTTAATGTTTGTCTTATATTGCGGTACCCAAAACTTGCCCCACAATTTGGGGTGAGGCCACCCCAGTGCAGAGCAGAGCAGGACAATCCCCTTCCTTGCCTGGCTGTGATGCTGTGCCCCAGGACACGCTTGGCCCTCCTGGCTGCCAGGGCACTGCTGACTCATGGTCAACTTTCCCTCATCCAGGGCCCCCAGGTCCCTTTCCATGGCACTGCTTCCCAGCATCTCCTTCCCCAGTCTGTCCATGCATCCAGGTCTGCCTCACCCCAGCTGCAGAATGCGGAATGTTCCTTTGTTAAACTTCATGAGGCTGGTGATTGCCCAGCCCTCTAATTTGGAAGGAAATAAATTCAAACATAAATTCAAATAGAAAGATAAATTCAAATAGAAATAGAAATAGAAATAGAAATAGAAATAGAAATAGAAATAGAAATAGAAATAGAAATATATGCCATATAAACCCCTTGGAAAACCACAGTAGCTTCATTCCCAGAAGCAGCATAGGTTTCTTTTTGCAGTCTAAGATATTACATAATGTCTTTGGGGTCAGGTATGTTCAGTCAACATCTGCAGTTTCTATGAAATATATAAAATACCAGTGTGATACCACTATGGATGTGCATTTTCTGTTCTGCTTTACATTTTGACAAATGTATTCCAACTTCAATTCTACTTAAGCATTCAGTTTTAATTTAGGAAAAAAGCCATATAAATAACCTTTAATAGGCTTAAGCACCAACTTCCTTTGAAGGAGAAACTAATATATAAAACTTCTGCAATGGATATTTACCACAAATTTTTTCAATAATTATTTAAATGTTTCAATCAATATGGCTTCAGAGCATGTCCCTAGTGAGATCATCAGCTATTCAGCACTTCAAGCTCATCTACAATCCTAAATGAAATCACATGATACCTAAATGGAACCAGTCCCATTTTTTTTAGCAAATAGGCACATTGAAATTTTCAAGGGAGAAGAATCAAGTCACAGCAAGATTAGTTCAGAAACATATCAAAATGAACTCCTGACTTTAAAATCAGACTATCAGAATGAGCAAATTTGATCCTGTTTAACTATAATCCCAGACTGTATTGAGACAATGTTTTTATTTTTTTAATTTCCCTTTGTTACAGTAAATTCAGATACCAAGATGAGAAAATACTCAAATTTTCTCAGGTTCATCTTAATTTCACAATCAAAACAAAGATCAAGACTCTTCTAGAGAATCTTATTACTCTGATCAATTAATGATGTCACCAACTACAACACAGACACAACCAGTACTGAAACTGCTTTAATTAGTTTGAAGCCCCATGGAAGATATGATAAAGCACTAACAATCAGAGATTTCCACACCTTTTATGTGATAATCTGCAAAGCTCTAAAAATTCTGTTTGTAGCTACTCCAGCATAAAAACCAGAAAGATAATACCAAGAATTTACACAGCATCACTTTTGACTTATATAAATAAAAAAACCCTCGCAAGTTTATGATTATAGGCACAAGTTATTTTGCTTGAATTGGTAAAAAAATCCCCAAATATGTAAATTTAGAGCATAATAGGTGAAGAAGGTTAATAATGATCTTCAATTGAAATTTTATTTTTTCATTTTTCAATTATATTTTGCATGAGAAGGTATTGCTGAGAATACCAAATAAGCAAAAAAGACATTAATTAGCTAAATAAGACGACATAGCAAGATAAACAAAAATGAAAATGAAATGCTTCTAAACTTAATTTAGGCAGAGGGCATAATCATTTTGAAACTTAATAAAAGGTAAACAGAGTTTTAAGAGTCACTTTTCAATTCAATTGACATGTAATATGCTCCATTTACATGCAAAACCTATCTTGGCTAAATAAGCTACCCACAGTTGGAAGAGGTTCAATTTTCCAATTATAGCTAATAGACTTTTTACTGTAAGTTGAGAGAAGAATCACATGCAATGTAACAGCTTGTGATGACCAGGTAAGCTGAGAAGGAGTAGGTCATCAATAACAAGCAAGCTCTTGGAATAAAAGAGCAGCTGCTTTTTCAAAGTGCAGAATCCGTGTAGAGAAGGAAAGAAAGGAAGAGAAGAATGGTGTTTTTGCAAACAGAATAAACCATTCACAACTAGCTTTATTTTGTGTAATAAATAATTTGATATTCTTGTTGGTTTTTGTTTAGTTGTGGGGTTGTTTGGGAGGTTGTTTTTTTTTTTTGTTTGTTTTTGAGGTTTAAAGAATAAAATTGAGATGTGAAAAAGATTTTAAATAAGGTTATTTTGCTAGCCTGTACAATTCATATATTTAGCCAGTGTCATGATAAAAAAATGGGAGAAGCAGCAGCAATAGAAGTAAGAAAGAACTGAAAATACTTGAAGGAAAGAAACTGTAAGTAGAATGAAATTAGGGCCAGGCAGAGCACTGTATCATATTGTGGTACTATCTTTTGATGTAAAGGTTTCCACTATCTGCTTCAACAAAAGACTGTCTTATACAGCCTAAGAAAAGGTTAAGTCAGAAGGCAAGGGCAAAAGTGGAATGTTAATACAGGCAAAATATATTCTATTGTGAAAGGTGTGAAAAGCTTTCCTTCATTGTTCTAACTGAACTTCGTGAAAAGCACGTTTTCATGTGAGTTCAGGATTTCTTTTGCAGCCTATCAAGTGTTTTTCCCAACATTTAACATCAAAGTGAGTGTGCAGATAGATTAGAAGGTCAACCAGCCTCAGTCAGGATTTATAACTGTTGGTAGCTAAATGACTTTTTTTTTTTTTTTTTTTTTTTTTTTTTTGTGTAATACACCTTGAATTGGAAACCTGAGGTTTCCAGTATTCAGTCTTCACTTCATCTCTGATCTCAGGGGTAAGGAAACCTTCATGCTCGCATCATGGGCAGGACAGAGAGGTGATGTGGCCAAGATCAAAGGAAGTAAAATTCCAGAGTGCAATCTGAAAAGCTCACAAAGAATCCCTTCTTTCAGATACTGACAGGAGGCACTTGACTTTTTTGCTCTGCTGTTCATTCTGCACACATGGACAGGGCCTTATACTTGGAATTGTCCCAGGCTCTTACAAGGTCCAACATCACACATAGATGTACACATTAATATCACTGCTGCCTTTGCTTTGGCAGCTGAAACACTGATTGACTGAAGGTGTCTTGCTTTCCCTTTCCTGGACAGTGCTGTTGAGATCTTCCAGTTCTTTATCAGAGCACTCAGAGGAACTGAAAAAAAACTGGTCCATTGGCATAGACACCTCTAGCAACACCTTCTTCCCAGTGGCCAAAGAACACCACAAAGAAAAATACAAATACTAAGAAAATTTTTCTGAAAATCTTGCCAAAACTTGACATATTGGATTTGTAGAATTTCTTGCAATTACTGTATTTATTGGAAAGATATTTATAAACACACATACCGTGAATGTACACCTGTGTGCATATGTATTGCACACATTACTGTGTGTGTGCGTCTAATTACACTTGTTATATACATATTTATATAAAATAAAATGAGGCTTTATTATTGCTAAGATATGTTGCCAGAACTTTAGGGTGCAATTTAGAGCAGAAATGACAGGAAATCATGAGGTTACCAACATATTTGCACTATATAACTTGACCAGGTCTCTTTCGACTACTGTTGCAAATAAAAAATGAGACTGACAAAACATAAATCCATTACCAAACACCTTTCAGCCCATTCTGTCTCTCATCCTGTTTTTCAATTTTACATATTTCTACTTAAAGGCATGCCCCAGCTTATGCTGTTCCAACATGGGGTATAACTAACATTCATTGTTTATTAAAAAATATTAGATTAAGGGGAAAGGTGTAGAGATCTCTGGAATGCCATCCAGCTCTCACTGCAGTTAATAAACACATCATAAAGTCCTGTTCAATTTTACTATTTTACAACAGTCCTTCTCCAAACTGCTGATTATATACAGCATTCCAAAACTACTGCTGTGTGCTAGAGGCTGACACACAGGAAACAAGAATTTGAAAAGCCAGTCTTGGGCTGAGATTATAACTAAATTTGAGCTGGCACCATGCTTAGCTTAATTACACAGACTGAAATGAAGGCTAGGGAGAAAACCAGAAGAGTTGTACAACCAGTGGCTGTACAACACCAAGGTAGTGCCCCTGCAGGTCAGGCAGCGGAGGAGAGGGAGTGTGCACACAGGATGTGAGGAGTACCCTGGAGACAGCCAGGGCTGGTTGTGTGATCCAGAGTCCTGCTGAGACCTGGCCTGAACTGCAGCTTAAGGTTCTGGGTAATATAAATCCATGTATTTATCCCACTTAAATAAAGCTATATTACCTTATGCCTGTTGAAAATCGAGTCCAATATATTTCAGTTGATAGCTATGATAAGTTGAGAAATGGATTTAAAATCACCACTCTTTCACTTGATGAATCAGTAGTAATGAAAATGCAACGAGCTGGGGAAAATATCCCTTCAAATGAGAGCTTTACAATGCTACCATTATGTTGCACATGTTATTTAAAAAATAGTCTAAAAGGTTGATTAGCCCTTTCTAATGGTGCCCATCCATTATTAATAAAGCAATCATATTCTTAAGGCCTGAATCTCAATTATTTCATTAAATAAATGAAAAATTAAACAAAGATGAAGAGAAAAACATTTTAGCTTCCTTAGCAGCCCTGGAGAGAAGAACCTTTTTCTCCCACAGAGCATTTACAGAATTGTTTGACAAATGGAATAACCAGCCATTACTGCTAAAGATTTTGGCTGGTGAGCACATGCCAATGAACTTACCAGGTTTGCTCATTAAGTCTGACTTATGGAAGGGCTAAAAGAGTACATCATCTCAGCAGTAGGAAAATGCAAAAAATTAGGTGCTTTGTGAATTGGCTTCATCTAGAAATGGGGATGAGCACCTCCTGTAAAAATGCTTTATCTTCTGGAAAATGGAAAAAAAAAGCAGCTTTCTTCTAATACAAGCTCCATAATACTTATGCACAAATCCATTTTTTCTTATTTATATGAAACTCACAATATTTTTTTCCCATTCAGCAAATCATTCAGAAACAAAAGAGAGTTGTTAAGGGCAGCTGTCTGAAATGAAATTCTTAAACAGAGCAACAGAACTTCAAAGAACGAGTCAATATTTAAAACTCAAGGTGCTTCCCATTCTTCTGCTCATCTTCCCTGTGCTAATACAGACTTAACATAGTCAAAACATTTCCATTTCTGACAGATTGGTATCTACTACCCTATGTGAGTGACAGGGATTCAGGTAAAGTCCTACCATATGGCAAGAGATGAATACTGATTTTTGTAGACCAGATTAATTCAGCCTATCAAATTATTTTTACATACACAGGCAGGAAGGGACACCAGCCTGTAGGTTGATACTCAAGCCTTGCTCACAATAAAATATGTGACTGAGCAATAGCCAAAAACCATGTTTATCTGAACTCTTTAACTCTTGTCTACTTATTCCTTTGGTGTTTCTGAAAGGCTCTGTGTCCACTGCAGATCTACTAACAGCTACTCTGAAACCAAAACTGCCGGCAGAACATTGCCTATCAGAGACTTCTTCCAAAAGACCAAGGGGCAGCACTGAAGGGGAGGCAGGCAAGAGCTGAAGCAGGGAGAAGTGCATCAGAACATTTCCCCAGCAGCTCCCCAAGCTGCTCTTTCTGCATCCTGGCGGCCAAGGCACTGTATCTCTAGTTTAGGAAATAGGTTTATGGGACATTTCCTACCCACATTCCTTGGGGTGCCTCCCAGGCTAGGGACACAGGTGATCAGCAAGGCCTGCCTTCGTGTCAGAAGTGAAGTCACCTTACTCGCTCTTCCTGCTTAAACCACTTCACTGTCACCCAAAGGTGAACACTTGAAAAAACAGAAAATTGAATATTTTTTTTTCCATTCTCTGCAGAGAAGGCAGAGCATAGAATTCAAGAAATATGGTTGCAGGAATGGTCAAATAAATACTCATTTGTCTTGGTGTTCCAAATGTCTTCTTTTCTTTTTTTTTTAATCTTTTTCTTTCTTTGATTTAAATGCAACCCTACAGTATTAAAGTTCCTTTTTATATTCAAGGCTCATGAAAAGAGGGAATAGCTGCAAAGTGAAATGAAAGCAAAGGTGCAGCGAATGGAATTTAAAAGTTTGCCCTAACAACACAAAGCAACAGAAAACAAGAGATGTTTCTGGGAAAAGATGATAAAGTACATGGTGAGATTCACCTCCATGAAAAAACAGACAATAGGAATATTGTAATTATTATTATTTTTAAATAATAAACCATAGAATTCTTCCAAAATAATTTTGTATCATCAAACTAAGCTTAACATAATGTTTTCCCTCTGCTGTTGTCTAAGAATAGCCTATTAAAGGGGTTATACTATTTCTTTATACTATGAGTTTGTAATACATCCTCAGGCCTTTGCTGTAGCATAGACAATGTCTCTCCACATGCTGAGGCACAGAGTAGTACATCAAAACCCTTGCCTTCTGCCAGGCTCTAAGCTGCTCTCCAGTCCAACCACACTGGCAGTGGGGAGAGCTGAACACCCCAAAGCTTATCCATCATTGTGGCTCTCCCTGAGAGCTGTGTGGGTGTTGGGTCCATATTTCCATATGTTGTTGAGAATGGAAATGGCACAGCTCAGAGTACACTGCATACACACATGCTCTCCTGCAGCCTTGCACCAAGTGGAAGATGAGCCAGCAGCACAGCCTAACCAGCAGCCACCTGAGCAGTCAGACAGCAAGCAGTCCCCAGGCTCTGGGAAAATGGCACGTTTTGTCTGTTCCCTTTTGTATGATGCCTGCTTCCATGGCACCCTTTGATTACTGTTCCTGTAACTATTACCACTAAAATTTTCTGGACTGCATGAGCCATGATGGCAACATCTTCCCCGCAAGATTTTTACACCCAAATTTTTTGCATAACTTGTTTCCAGTGTTGACTATAAAGCAAAAATTTCTGGATCCCCACTGGCAATGATGGTAATGATTCAGGCTGACTAAACGATTGTGGACTGATCAAGATGTTAAAGTCATAGGAATGGGGAAAGGTTTGCTTCTACTAGCATTTTGTTAATGTGCTTCATATTGCTAACCCTTCACCTCCATCTGTGAATACAATGTTTTCAGACTTGGAGCGCTGGGATCATTTTTGAGGTCACCCATTCTGGCACTGGAAATTCAATTTGGGCTTACAGTAAGCGACAGAATTAAAAACTGATGAGATCATAGTAAAGCATATTATAATATTAGAATATCTGACTTCTGATTTACTTTTTCAACACTGTAGAAACACACTAACGTACAGAGGTCAGAGATCAGAAAAGACTGCAAGAAAATATCCATATCCAGTAAATAAGATGCTTAGTGCAACAACTACCCACTGATTACCTGTTAACTAAAACCAAAACTAAATTAAAAAAAACATTCATGTTTTTAATTTTAATCATTGTTTAATTAAAAAACATTCATGCCACACACAATGTGGCAAGAAAGGAAGTGCTGTATATCAAACATTCATAACCCTGTGAAAGTCAAAGAGATGCTGTGTATTTATGAGCCATGCCAGTAGTGATTCTTTGTAGTCATACTTTGAATTAAGTGATATATTTGTCATTCCAGTACCTCAGAAAAGGCTGAATTAACTCACTCTCTGCTATTATGAAAGAACTGTAATCATAACTCCTGCATCATTATATTATCAGAGAACTAGATTATGAATCCTAATCTTTCCACTACAGATGAGAGAAGTTTTGTCATGAGATTTATGCAAAACAGAATCAGCCTGAATAGTACAAATCAGTATTTCAGCTTGATAAAATGGTCTTTGTGTAAATGTTGACAAGCAGAAAGTGTTACTGCTCCTGCATGTTCAGGCAAAAAGTGGATGAATAATTATTAGAGAACATATTTACACTGAAAAAATTTGAAAATTATGCAAAATTTTCTTTTCTCCATTAAAATTGCTTCTGATAAGTAATCAATATATTTCAGAATATCTCATATCTAAGCAGTAATCACTAAAAAAATAAAATTAAAATATGTGCAGAAAAAACCAAAGGGGCCTACAACAAACATTTGACTTAGAGTAGCAGTCCCTGTTTCCCTGTTCCAGCAAGTCTGCAGAAATTGGATGCCCTTTTATTCTTATCTCTATCAATACCTTTCTGGGGAAGTTAGGAAAACAACATATCTTCCCCATCTACCCCATGTATTTCTTGGGATCTTTTACTAGCCAAGGTTTCTAAGTCATTTGGGCAACATTTACAAAGAACTTTAGTACCTTACTGTGTAAAAGAAAGAATATGAGTGGCTGGGTTTTTTTTTTGGTTAAGGTATTTTTTCCATTCATTTTCCTACATCTGAGAAGAAGTTTTGTGTAAAATTTCTTAATCACAGTGAGCTTTTTGGGAATCAGACAATGGTTGAAATTTCTGAAGTAGAAAACATTCTGACATGATGGAAAGAATTCTGCATCAAGTAAAACCTTTTTGAACTCCCTTGCAAAGATAAGGCTTCAAATAAATTATTCAAACTCCTTTCACTAGATCAATGTTTGCATACACAGACTTAACAGGTGAAGCAACTTTTTTCACATGGGAGGAGTGTTTCATTGGCTCATCTTTTTAGCTGCTGTTTAGTATGAGGGATGGATTCTAGACTAGTTTCACTAGTTTCCAACATTGACACCCTTGGGAAGTCAAAACCTGAGGCTTCGTCTAAATAGGTATTTTCAAGTCTAATAACTAATTAAAAATTAAAGCTTCTCCTGCCTTTTAAATAATGCATTGAGAATTCTGTACAGCTGCATCTGGGTTTTGCGTTCCTGTAATTGCTTTAAAAATTGCTTTTTGCAACCACTGGGGCTATAGACCAAGATCATGTAAGTTGGTACATGACGATGAGAATGTGGGAAACAGAGCTGTAGGCTGAGGAAAAAAAATAAAAAACAAAGAAACAAAAACCCCCAAAACAAAACAGTGAAGAAAATCTTACCCAGAAGTTGATTTTTTCTTATAAGGCATCATCGCTTCCCTGATAGAAGGATCATGACAAAATTTTATGCTCCTTACTTCTTCCTCCCCCTTCTTTCCTTTTCCTTCCCTTTCTTTTCTTTTTTTTTTCTTCTCTTTCCTTTTTTTCCTCTTTCCTTTTTTCTTTTTGTCTTTTTTTCTGTTATCTACAGAAATTTTGGCTAAAGAATAGAAGAAGTTTATCTATGCATATGACAGGCCAAGCCACTGTTAAGAAGCATCTGACTGTCACTGGTACAAGAAATGGAAGGGTTATAGGCAGGCACCTTCTTTACAGCACCAGGGATAGAAAGAGGCACATGAATAAAAACATCCTTCCCCCACATTCTTTTAGTGACAACAAAGAAATTTTTCCTTTTCAGAATAGAACACTGTCTTTCTCCCTCTTCCTCCCACACTGCAGCATTCTATTCCCCTAATTTCCATTATTAAATTTTGCTTAGACATAAAAATGCCAATGAAAGAGCACAGAGACAAACATTATAAAAAGAAGTCCTTCTGGGAACTACAGACCTACTAAGATATGGATATGAGTAAATGGAAATTTGAATCTGTGAAAAAGAAAAGGACCTTGTTAAAAAGCACATTAATAACTCAGGAGAATCAAGACACAACTACCAGAAAACAAGCAGTGCTGTAAACCCAAGAAAACTTTATGTGATGAACTTAAAGTAATAAAAGTTATATTCTTCTTAAGTGACCTGGTTGAAGGCTACAAGTTCAAGGTGCTGTGCAGACACAGTTTTGATTTCACAAAAAAACCTCCAAAAACCCCCCACCTCAAATCTCCTGCATGGTGATTCATAAGACACTCAATTTCTTTACAACACAGCAGTCACAATTGTTACTGTGGCTGGTTTAGTGTAAGGATTTTTCCAGGAAGCTACTGGTATTAGAATTTTCTCAGCCACCCATAAAAAGTGCTATAATTTCTCAACTCAGTGTCAACATGTCTTTTTCTCTAAGACATTTGACAACTCCCTCACCCCCAGATCCAAATCATCATATTTTATATTTGCTTTTTATATTTCTGCACAATTTTCCTCAGAAGTTGCTACTGCATTTCCTGATTTACTCAATTTTAAATGAATCCATTTGGTCCTCCTGTTTTGGCAAGAGCAACCTATCCTCAATCATAATAACAACTAAAATTTATTTGAAAGATAATGAATTTGTTTTTCTAGTTGTACCATATACAACTTTATTCTGCTTAAAAATGCTCTTTAAACCCCCAAAATGTCAGTTGTTTCCCAGATCCAAAATTTTATATATACTTTTCAGCACATGACAATTATATAGAAGATAAAAATTTGAATATTAGGTTTTGATCTATTTCTACTGCAATCAAATCTAGATAATTTTTTCAAAGAGAACTAAGAATCAGAACCATACCTAGCACATTATAAATGAAACAACACTTTACTTCATCCCACAGAAGTTTATTAAGAGATGTAAATTGAAGAGCTTTCATTCTGCCTCCCACAGGAAAACTTCTTGTTTAGAGCAGATTCTTTCTAAATCAGTCATCAGTCTGATTGTCACTGGTTCAACATCATGTTATGTGGAGTTCTTCTTCCAGTTTTATAAAGCAGGAGGAAATTTTTAAACTTGTGGTGAAGTGTATAAATAATGAAGATGTACGCTGCAAAATGCTGATTATCCATGCTGGGACACAGCAGAGACTGTGTAACGACCAAAATGTCAACAAAAGTGATCTCTGACAGGTCTCTTGTCTGAGGGATTTTCCAATTTCTTGTTGAGTCTACATTTTGCATTGGTAACATTCTCCATTGAGGAGTTGTATGCTCTACCATTCTGGTCAAGAAGTCATTAATACAGCTCAAGTAATATATTCTTCCTGTCCACACCTGGAATTTCAGTCCATATTAATTCTAATGTTGTAAATTGCAGTAGTGAGTTGACTACCGTAATTTCTTATCTCCTTCCACTTATATTAATATTAAATCTTGCACAAATATTTGGCATTAGTGTCTATTTGATTGTGTTCTTTCCAGTAAGATGTGGACATTCACTATTACATTCACGTCTTCATTTAGTTATGAATTCCTAATCCACCTTAATTCTTAGACTGACACAATTTCTTTGGAAGTACATATACCACTGCCCTGTTCCTTTCTTGGCAATCACTTTAAAAGAAACTCCATTTGTTTTAATTTCCTATATATTTGGAAAAGAAGATAACCAAACACTCAATTAAAGAGATGAATGTTTTCTATCCTGCCTTAGAAGCAGTACCCCAAATTTCTATTCTTGTACTCAGTAGAAATGTCAGCATCTCAGTTTGTGGTTGTCCTCTGGACATCCCAAGGACTACCTGGGGGAAGTTTCTGGCTATTTCTGTTTTGCTTTGCTAAAAATTGAGCAGTGTGTTTGAATGAAGGCATAATTTTTCAGCCTGGCATACTGTGTTCTCCAAATGCTACAGCTAGAGTTACTCACTGCTGTGTACATCTGAATAGGATATACTTATGACCTGAAAAAAGTTCAGTTCTTCTGTGCTTGATATATTTAGCAATTTTGCAAATAATGTTACACAAGTCAAACAAAGCTTGATACCACTGCCAGCAGTAGCTGTCTAGAATAATGTGAGTAAAGGCCAAACATATTTCTCCCAGACTCCAGTAACTCAAGGACACCCCAAGCCAAAGATATTATCTTTCATTTGGAGAACCTTGATGTTCTTCTTTGATTGGTTTCTCCAATCTGAATCCATGCAAAGAAACAACTAGCAAAATTGTAAATGCAAAAGTTTTCATCCTTGGCCTGCTCTGAGTGCTGTGTCAGATTTTTATCACGAGCAGTAAGTACATCTTGTGCTGGAGCATCTGTGGATCTCAGTTATATATAAAAGACAACTAGAGTTGTGTTTTATCCTTCTGAATTGACTAAATATAAAATAAGACTGAGCTGCATCCCTGCTGAAATGAAACATGGCTTTAATATTTATGACTACTCCATAGAGCTGAAATTTGGGAAAAGGAAAACAAAATTCTTCCTAAAATGTGATGTCACATCCTCTTCAATAGGAAACACAACTGACACAGTTTACAGTGCCCAGTTTCTGCCTCCACCCCCAATGTGCTGTCAGGTACAACATATACCTCAAAATTTAAGGCAAAACAAACTTTGTTGAGCTGAGAAGCTGCATAATGGAACTTAAGATATAAAATCCATACCTTTAGGGGACACTTAAAAAAAAAATAAAATCCACCATCTGTTTCTATATGAAAGAGAACACCAGACTGTACATTCTACTCTTTTTCAACAAGGCAACTTCAAAACAATGTGGGATGTGAGAAATGCTCCTTGCCCAAGCACACGGTCCTTGCTTAGCTCCCATGGTCTTTTGAAAGACTTCTGACCTAGCAAAGCTCAAAGGCTTTGAACTCTGTCTTGGGCATGCTCTGCAGCTATTTTAAAAGCCAGGAGGTGTACCCTGAAATAGAAACATGGTGCATTCATGAGCAGCTGTGAAGTGTTCAGCTTTCAAAAAGTGTAAGAAGCACCAGATACATTTGCCCAACTGCTTCCTCCTAAAGTATAGCTTATCATTTGCTCTCGTTCAAAGCTCTAAAACAATGCCTCTGAAAATGTAGATATTATACACATTTAAACCCAAGCTAATGCCTCAGAGTCTCATGAGAGCCTAAATTAAGGCCTAAAGCCTTTATATCAGCTGGGCTAAAGAAAGAGTAGCAGTCTTTCCTTGGAGGAAGTAGAGAAAGCAAGAGAGGGAATGGACAGGTAGCTCTATCATCCTGAGGTTTTCTTTAATCACATAAATAAAATTTGTATATGGATTTCAAATAAGTATAAATAAGCAGACATGCAGAGAACTATGAACTGATTCTGTTATTTATCCTGAAATTATATGAAGTAGTTTCTTTTATTGTCTGAGACAAAGTTGCTTTCTAAATCAGCTGGCTCACCTACAATTAGCATTGTGTCAAAACAATATCTAAAGGCAGTTAATCTCCAGAACAAGGGACTTCTCTAGTTTTATAGGAAATTGAACTTCCATCAAACTAAACAGTTTATGATTCTGCTGGAGCCATTTCTATTGATGTGAGAACATGGAGGGAAGAAAAATGGCTTACTTATCTTTCATTTTAACATACAAACTACTTTAGTAAAGCTCTGAGAAATGACACTCACTAGGAGACAAGTCATAAGAATTTATTGAATGTCTTCTGCTTGATAAGCTTTTTCTTAGACTTTTCCCATTGAATTTAGGTTTCTGAAGCATTTAACATTGGAGACTTAAAAAGAAAATCACACTGAGATATTTAGGTTCCTGTAGCACCATCTTCACTAACAACATCTGCTTCTCTGTGTCTGAAAGCTGACCTGCCACAAGAAGATTTACTTTATAAATTGAGTCACTTGTTCCCCTTCATGCCTTGGAATTCCATGGAGGCATTTCAGTTCACACAAAACCAGGGAAATCTAATAGGGAAAAAAAAACTTCACAGGAAGTGCCTTTGAAATCAGATATCCTCAAGGGAAGAACTATCTATTCTAATTTTTCCATGATGCAGAGCCCACACTGGTTTTACAACAGCCAGCCTGGAGACAGTAGGTATAAGTAAAAGTCTCTGACAGCAGAATGCTGAGACATTTGCAGCTGGAGAAGGGATCCAGCAATGTCAGCATCACATGCAGCTTCTCTCCCCTGAACAGCCCTTCAGTTCTGCTGCTGCCTCAGAGGGGGAGGCTGAGTTGGAGAACATGGTTATTGTGAGAGAGGAAAGGTCCCACTAGGCACCTGCAGCTGACATCTTGCCCTTGACAGCATCAGGAGCTCTGTCTACACTTTCCCAAAGACTTGAGCTGGCTCAGAGAGAAAAGTTGATGTATTACTCACTGTTTTAAGATAATTATCTATTCTTTCCATCCCTGTACTTACTTTGTAATCAAATTTTCAGCAGATGAAATGAAACATCATTCTGATTACAAGTGCATCTTCAAAACATAACTCCTGAGCATAATTTCTCAATGACTAGACAAAGAAAACCTCTGATTTACCATCTGCTTTTAATTTCTTTCTGAGTGAAGATTATGAGCAAACAGGCCATCTTCATGTCTCCTCAGTTAGTCTATTTAGATTTCCCCTGAGTCTGCCCACACATGACTGAAGGGACTACACACAGAAGCCATGATATCTGGGGATGCTGGGTGACTTATTTTCCAAGTGCAGTGCAAGACAGATACATTAATATCTCCAGCAAATACCTATGCAGCATGGCATTATTATATCCTGCTAGGACTTAATCATAATTGCATAAGGATTCTGAAAACTGTAATTTAGTTGAAGATTATTTTCTTATATTAAGGTGCACTAAAAAGGAAACACTTAAAATTGCTGTCTTTCAAACTTTTCACATTGCTTTCTCCAAGAGCAAGGTTATTAAACAAATGCTTATTTTGACCCTTTGAAATGACCGCAATTTAGTAATGAAATTACAGTTCTTCACCTGTCACCATACACCAATTTGTCAAATGCTTTGAAATGAATTTCTGTGCAAATGAAAATGATTGTCACCATTGTATCAACCATATCGAATGAGTTCAGTGTTTCTTAATAGGATGCAAATTATATGAGTTTTTTCTGATAAAATAATTCACTGCTAAAAAGTAAAGAATTAAAAAAGATAATATGAAGATGCAGTCAGCAAGACAGCAAATGTTAGAGAAGGACAAAGAAGTAAGTGTGGGCACAGTAGCATGCTAAGACTACAGAGAAATATCAAAAAGTGCAAGAGTATAGAGTCTTTTAAATCAGTATCAAGCTTCTCTGAAACAGCCTTCCAAATTACCATTGCATTTCTTGTTGAGGTAGGGTAGGAGTCAGCTAATTGCTTTTTTGCAAACTTAAAATTTTGTAAAACCCATAGTTTCACATTTTGGCTAACAACACATTTAGAGCCAGCTAGAAAAGTGTGATCCCAAAATTTGACAGCTGGTCTGTTTAATCACACTATTTACATTTCAAACCTGCTCACATCTAAAAATCCTCAGTCCACTGACATCCCAAGTAACCAGATCCCTGTGAGGACTGGTGCATCAGTGTGCTATTCCCATGCATCACTGATATATGTTATTGTGTTTGGTTCCTTTCTGTCTCAAAAGGACTGGACAGCAAGCAAGAAAGATGAATGTGACCCAAACTTTTCCTAGTTCTGTCTAAATTGCCTTTAGGAAGCAGCCAGAAAATGTAGTGCCTAGATCATCCAGCACATATAGCTTTTGTTCAGGTGTACATTTTAAAGTTTATCTCTCTGCATTTTTAGATTATCTTAAATGTGGCAAGCATAGAATATGGAAAAGGGACCCAGTTTGCCACAAGATGGCTCACAGGACGTTTTAAGACTGTCTGCAGAAATCTTCTAATTTATAGGCTGATAGGACCAGTCCAGTTGGGAGGGACCTCAGGAGGTCTTTGGACCAATCCCCTGCTCAGAGCAGGGTCAGCCATAAGGTCAGACTGAGTTTCTCAGGGCTTCTTCTAGGCAGGCCTTGAAATCCTCCTACAATGAAGACTTCCCAGCAATGGTGTTCCCATGCTTAGCTGTTTTCAGGGTGAAATAGCTTTTTGCTATATCTATTGGTCTAAATCTTCCCTTTTCAGCTCACAGTTCTTGCCCTTCATTTTCTTACCATATATCTCAGTCAAGAGCCTGGCTGTGTTTCTTTGCTAACCTCCTCAACAGGTCAGTGTTACCTTTCCACTCTTCCTCAGGGTGAACACTGTTACCTCAGCAAATGTACCAGTTTCCCAGCCATCTTGGTGATTCTTCACTCCATGTGCCTCAGTTTGTAAGTTCCCTTTTATTAGCAGCCCAAGAAACATGGGAATAATCTCCTCCTTTGATCTAACTGCCAGTCCTGTTAATGTGTACCCACATATTACCCGACTTCACTGCTGCCAGGGCACACTGCTGACTCACAAGCAGCTTCCTCTCCTCCAAAATTTTGACCAGTCACATATTGCTTAGTCCTCCTCTATTCCTTTCAGTGCTAATAGTTTCTTCCAAGAACACAGGCTGAAAGTTTGGTGCTCCTGAAAGCTGTGCCAAGAACGGAATCATGGTAGCAAACCAAGTGATTTCCTAAAGGGAATCACAAATAGTTTAAAGACACTATGGCACATATCTCTACTATAGCCATTCAAATCCTATACTTAAACAATGAAAGCATATCTCAGTCCCAGACAGGTTAAAAAAAGACATAAATGATAGATTAATTTGATCCATATTTTCAATGGAAGAGATGTGTAAGAAGTAAAATAACATCTACATCCAACTGTAAGAAAAATAAACTACATTAACTACTAATGGGGGAAACAAGATAAATAGTTCCTTATTTTTAATCTTTACTATTGATGTTCTTTTTCTACTGACAATTACTCTTAAGACCTTATAGCAAACAGTAGTTGAGTATTTCAGCTGTTTCAACAGGACAAGGAGAAAAAAACCCCTCATTCACTCAGCATGCCACATGGTTATTATGCTGAAACTGGGCTCTATTGACCTTTTTTTTTCTTTTGAGAGTGCTAAATAAACACAAAAGGCATTGAGGAGGGAAGGTAATAAAACTGTTTAACTTAACATCACTGATTCAGAGGTCCAGGCATCTCAAACTCCTTGGCCCTGGTCATCTTTAATGAATGCAATTTTAAGAATCCCCAGGTTGATCAAAAGCAATGCTACATAAGAGTTTTTCCTTACATAAGAAAATTTTGTTGCTTAGACAATCACTATGTATCTGTCTGCCAGTAGTAAAGAACACTTTGTAGGACTAGAGGGTTCAGCATTGATTTTATCATATTGTAAGGCTCAGACTCTTACTTAGATCTTTTAGGACTTCTAAAACCTTGTGATCTGCACAAAGACAGTACTGAATATTCCATTTCTGCTAGGTTAAAGCTAAGCTAAACCCAAAGTGGGTTGATGGTATCAAAGTGGGCTTTCATCTGAAAGGTCCTTGTTTAAGGTCATAGCAAACAGGCAATTTCTTATGTGGTTTTTCTTACTTACTGAACTCAAAATACCTATTTGATTGCATGGCTCTCTTCAGAGACTTCCACATTCTCCCCAGGTCTCTGCATGCTCTCTTAAAAGCATGTCCATTCACTGGTTACCTCCAGTCTCAGAATTACATTAACTTCTGCAAGAAGGTCACCATTATTCAGATCTCATCCTTTTAGTGAAGAGAAATTAATTCCAAATATTTTCACCTTCAGTGCACATGGCATATATTAAGTGAGTGCATCTGCACCTTACTGTACTGTGTCAGACTTCTCTCACTACAGAGATCTTCCTGAATTTTCTATTCTGTTCCTGTTTATCTTTTCATGGGCTCCTGAAGAATCAGTTGCTAATGGCTTCTGTATACAGGGACACAAATTTGTCTTTTTTCTATTTAATGTTTCTAATAAAGCGCATTGTGAATCATCATCATCTCAGACCAAATTGCTCTTGAGTGAAGAAGGAAATGAGCAGGGTAAATCTCCTGTCTCCTTGTGTGATTAGATGTATGCAAGTTGCAGCAGGAGGAATACGACTCGGTTATGACAAACATAATGAAGGTTCTTTATTCAGGACATTGGAGACTGCCAAATCCCCTGCTTCTTCCTCAGTCTTATTAAACAAACTGTCCTCTCTGCTGTTACCATCCTAAGAACTCTTTATGCCCATGCATGCTGTGCAAAGCTCCAGAACAGAACTTTGTCAACAGTAAGTATAGCATTTTTTAAATTAATTGCCCTGTTCAGGATAAATACCTTTAAATCTTCAGCAGCAATGAAAACTCAGTCTATCTTCATTAATAATTACTTATCCCTCAATTATGTCAAAAGCTCACATAATAGTTCCTTATCACTTCTTTAGAAGATGCAAAGCTCTTCTGGCATTCATTTTACTGTCAATACCAGCTTTCCAAATACCTATCATTTTGAATGTCACCATTCTTTTAAAATTGTTAGCATTTTAAAGCTGTCCTGTTTATATGTCCTCAATTCAAAACTAATAAAAAAAAAAGTTTTGTCTTCATAACGTAGCTCTGCTTTGAAGATATGGGTGTATTGTTTATTTCTCACAGAGTTGTAGTAAAATCTAGAAATAATCCCTAAAGCAAACACTACATCTAATCACTACTGTTCTTCAGACTTTGTGCCATACGGATAGAAAATTCCAGCTTGAATTGCATTAAAATTATTGCTGTTTATTTGATAAAAGTGCCAGGGTCAGTGGAGTCAGATTTCAGTCATATGATATGTGGAGAGCATCTCTAAGGAAATCTAGAGTTATTCTACTCAAATATGTGTCAGTGGAATCAGAGTTTGCTGGCACCACATCTGGAAATCCTGATTGTCATGGTATGCCAAAAGTCCCAACTGTAAGATAACCAAGCTGGCTTGGACATACTGGCTGGCTGGAAACTGTACAAACATAAATTAACAACATCAACTTTCCAAATACTATCAAGAACCATTACATCATCCACAACAGGATTCAGTGCAGCTTGGCTAAAAATGTCATTAAATAGATTTTTTAAGTACTTCAGCCTTCAAGTAATACTAGAAGTGGACTGACATAATCATGCATTATTCATGTGCAGTCAATGGCATTGTAAAAAAATCAGATACCTTGTCTGAGAGACTGACTAGTCTTTTGAGAATATCAGTTGAACAGTTTCTGCATTTTAAGACAAAAGCCTTTCAATGAACAAAAAATACAAAATTCCTGTAATGATATCTGCATCTATGTAATATAAGTCTATGTCTACAGGCACAAACCATCAATTTGGTATAATGAAAAGAGTATAAAGTTCATAGTCTTGAGAAAGAATTATACAGATGCCCTGAAGTATCAGAGTGTAATAAGTCCTAAAATTCTCACAATCAAATGCAAAGGACCCACACAACCAGAGGCATTGATATTTATATGACCAGGAAATTTTAAAAATATAAGAAAACAACCCAACTCTCTTATGCTATTTAATTATATATCAGTATAAAACCAGGTTATTAACTACAACACAATGAATCTAACAGATACTTAACGTTAATGTTAAAGAGGAATAAGCACTCAGCAGACTATAAAAGCTTATATGCAGAGGTTAGTGCAGTCAACTAGTATGTCTAAGCAACATCACGTCCACAAGATTCACACTTTTTCACAGTCAAGAGTCCTAGCAATTCTTCTCTGCAGCATTACACAACAGCACTCATGATCAAAGCAAGAAAAGCAGACTATTTATTGTTCTTCATGTTCAGGTACAACTTTAATAAATATATGCCGTGGCACTTCATGGTGTAAAGAGAAAAAATAATGAAATGTTAAAGATGTATTACTATGCTGAAACCAAATCTGTCACCATGTAATAAGGTACAACTGTAACATTCTCAACTGTAACCTTCTCTCTGTGCTTACTCAAACCAAGAATGGACAGCAATACATAATCTTCTGGGGTGCTAATATCCAGCAATGTCTGTCTGACCAAAGACTGTTCAATATGGTAGAGTGATTCATGAGTGACTGGGGCATCTCTGCACCCACAGACTAAGGGAGAGGGTGTAGTAACCTCATCCAACCAGTTGGAATTGCAAGCATAGAATTTATTATCCCCCATAAATTGGTCTGCAGAGAGAAAAAAAATCGTACAGTAGTTCTTAGGTAGTCCACTTAGGAGAAAAAGCAATATCTGGTACTCCAAGATAAGAATCTATCTTATGTTACTTTGCTTTTATAAATCTTTTTACCAGTTGAAGAAAAGAAAGTTCTATTTTTCCCTATTGCTTCCTATCAAGTAATGAAAAATCTATTTTCCCTCCCACACAATTTTATTTTTCCATGCATTGAGAAGCAGCTCCCTTTGAAAATCTCACAGATTGCTCCCAGCTTCCCAAACCTTCCAATCCGACACTGAAAAAGACGTTACCATTAAATCTTTCGAGGTCACACACAAATTGTAGTTTCCTATTTGACAGCTGAGAACAACTTATCCTTCACTCTTACTAGGTAAACACAATATTGCTTTTCAGAGAAAATCATAGCAGGAGAGCAAGTGAAGTAGGTAGAAAAGGAAAAGAATAATCTATCAAAACAGTGACAATGTTTTCCAAAATAAAACCAAAATCATCCAACTCTTCTACAGTACTTACTCATGTAATTTTTCAGAGACAGTTGCAAAGGAAGTTCACTATCTTAGTGAGGCTTGATTAATTGAAATTAGGAATCTACAATAATTTGGGTATAGGGCTTATTCAGAAGCACTGCTTTAGCAGTCTGGAAGTGAGGCCAGTGTGTTACCATAAAAACCAAACAGGGACCATAGGGTCTTTAGCACTTGGTTAGCATACGTTTAATTTCTTTTTATCTTGCTGATGAAATGGTTTGTGTTTCTCTGGTCAAACTGGGAGGTGCCTGGGACAAGTGACAGTGATGGCACCACCCTCAAAGGCACAGAAACGTATCCTGCATCTCAGCGAGTCATTCTTCACACGTTTAAGCTGTGACCACAAACAAGGTGTACAATAAATCTATTGTGACCTTGAAAAGAACCACTACAGATGTTTCAAATTTTGAATGGGAATCTCTAAAATGGCTGTAAGAATTAACTATAACTGAAATGAAACTATCTGCCTGTAGGCAATTTTGCATAAAGCAGGCTAAAAACCAGAGAAAAGATAATAACTCATCTGTTGAATAAAGGCAGTGGGGAAAATACTGCATTTGCTTTTCCCACATAATCACCTGAACATCTACTGTGTCACATGAAGTGAAATACTGGGTAAGACAGAGCAAGGCATCCAGTTCAGAGCAGCATCCCTGGTTGGTATTGTATGCTTCAGCGGAAGTGTGGCGTCATGTAACAGTGAGCTAGGAAAAAGAGAGGGCAGTCTCAGCAGAATAAAAAGATGAACAAATACATCCCTGCAATGAGAGATTCATTGTGAGAAGCCTCACAAGAGCAAAGAGAAATTATGTGCAGCTAACCCAGGAAATGGCTTGGCTAAGAAATTCTCTAGAAGTGTGAGTAACAATAGCAACCCAGTTAGATGAGAGATCAGGTTGAGGAATGGAGAGATATTTCATGTCTGAAAACTCATACTTCCAAAATTCCTTTTGGAAATTCATCCTAAGGTAGGGGGATGAATTCCCTCGTGGGAAATGGAGCTCTATGTCAAAAAGCCCACTTCAGCATCCTAGTACCACAGTCACAACCCCATAAATTGAGAATACAGCAGGCACAATTTGCAGTCCTGCTTCATCATCCCTTCCCTCTCTATAGCCCAAAGATTTGACCCTGCATCCTGTTGGGGAAGCCAGGCCCATCTGTTATTCCAGATTCCCAGATCCAGTCCCCAGAGTCTGAGGAATTCCTGCTCCCCAGAAATCTTTCCACATACTCAGCTCATCTGGTTGAGCATCCTCGCCCACTGACAGTGCCTTTCAGAGACAGGACATTTCCCCAGCTGCCTTCATATCAACCTGGCAGCTCCCTGGCTATCCTGAGGTGTGGCACCTCAATTTCTCTCTACACAGGAAGATACTAGAAGTGACAGGAAAGGACAAGATAATGACAGAATGAGGAGAAAATCTTACAAAATTTAAACAAAAATTTAGATTACCAAATATTTTTAGAAATTCATAATTTGAATCTTGAAACAAAAACAAGTTTTCAGGTGTCTATGTTACTACTCCATGTCTCAGAAAGGAATAGTTTAAAACAGAGTATAACATCATCTAATATAATCGTGTTTTAACTTATTTAAACATATATTGGTGCTATTCTTAAGTTAAAAAAAGAATATCGCTATCCATAGCTCAAAACCTTGCTGCTTTTTAAATAATTCCTGCTGAGCAATTATTTAAAAAACAGTCATCAGGGAGGGCCACAATTATAGAACCTATGAGGTGGCATACTTAGGAAAAAATTTACTTCCTGTAAAGAAACACCTGTGAAAAACACCTGTGCAAGCCTGATGTGTGCAGTCTGTTAGACAGCTGCCCCAGAGGCTGCACACTAGATGGAAGCTTGAACTGGAGAGCAAATATCAAGCTGTTATCCTGTGCCAGTGAAGGCAGCACATCTGTGGAGAAGATAAACCCACTGCCTTCGTGTTGCTCAACATCCCCTCAACAACCTGATTTTTCCACTGGTATTTGCATCAACTTTGCAGGGCTCTGTTCACCTGCTCTTGGAGTTCTAAGTGAAAATGCTGAGTGTGACAGTGCTTGCTGTTGCATGCAGAAAAGGAGAAAATGGTCCTGAGAGAGAAGATGAGATTGTTTCAGGCACAACAAATTGAGGAAACTGTTCTGTACATGAAAAAGGCTAGTAATTGTCTAATGTTACTTTAAACTATAGGTTTGAAATCAGTGCCACTGAGATCATGTTACAGTTTGTGAATCTATATTGTGTTTGGAGATGTAGACTGTTTGCTTCACCAGACTAGGACATGAACTTCTTTAAAAACCACCAATGATTTTTTGCAGACCTTGAAATTTCTGATTCTGCAAGAGGGATTCAACCAAAGCCATGTAAAGTAATACCCTCTCCCTTCCATGCACACTGGTTTCCCTGAGTGAGGACACAATCCCAGAAAAGCAATGCCTCTAACTTAAGAGATATAACACATACAGCCAAACCCTTTCATTTCCATCTGGAGCAGTGCTAATGGAAGTAACAGTCAGAAATCTTGTAAAGCAAGTCTACCACTCATTAATGCAAGAACACTGACTTCATTATTGTCATCTTGTTCAGCCAGAAACTTCAGAGACTGTTAAAAAAAACTTCAACCATAATCTTCTATTGTTAAATAATTACAAATAAGAGAGATACATGCTAGAACTACTTTGTTTACTGCAGCAGATGTTCCTATGCCCTTTGATATCTTTCACATATGCCTTTCAATGAAAAAAAAAGTAACATAATTCCAACTACTCCATACTTTGACAGATATCAGACATTCCTCAATAAACTTGGTGCTTTTCTTCTCTCTTGTAAAATTACACCTAATTTATAACCTTTTAATTTTGGATACTTTTAGATAGTGATTTTTTGCCCCGCACAAAGCAACTGAGCAATTACTGTGATTACTTAGATGGGAGAATTATGAGGCAAAGTGGGAGAAGTAAATTCCACGTCTGAAACACGTCAAATTCTTCTGCCCAAGTTGATACCTCTCATGCAATCTTCTGTATTACGCTTTAGTTCAAGTTGCTAGAAGGTGACAAAGTCATGAAACATTTTAGGAACACACAAATCACTGTGGTTTTACACTTGCTTGTAAAATCCAACCAATATCCATGCATGCATGAACCTGCTTGCTTTCCTTGGAAAACATCTGCCATGAATCAGCTGTAAACCAGGGATACAACAATGCTGAAAACTGAAAGGTGTTTGGAGCCATTTTCTGTGTTACAACCAAAAAATGTTACACATTTTTTTTCTACAAATAAGAACATTAATATTTGCTTTGCTCACTTTACTGTAAAAACAAAAATATAGTGTTTGTGCATGCACACACAAAAAGATTTGTTAAAATTATACAAAAGTAACTCAAACTGTTCCACCCACCAATCACCCAAATAGTTTGAATATCTGTCAAGTCTCATATTTCTTTCCACAGAAACATGACTTCCTGATTCAATACACATCACTGATTAACAAGTTGAAAAAAAAAAGAAGCATATTTGAACTCTTGTCCTTCTTCCAGAACACTTTTCTTCCTATACTTGGCATACTAACCTAGCAATTCACACAAACAAGTTCTTACTCTTTTTAGAAATCTTGGTCCAGAAAATACTACCCCCGGGCTGTAACACCAATTTTAACAAACTAGTCCTGAAGTAAAGAAATTATGTCAGTTTATAATCAGCTGGAATTTAAAACCAGAGTTGGTACATCAGAAAAAAACACTGGAGAACATTACCCAATATTAGCATTACTGCCACAGGACTGCTGCCAAAAAACAAGGTCTGTCAGGTCTGTTTCCACTCAGTGCCCTGAGCTGTGCTTGCAGACCACACAGTCACAGTAGGTACCACACAACTGATGCATCCATCTTAAATCTGAGCTCCAGAGGATGTGCACATGATTCTTCCCCTGTCCATTGTTTCTAAACATATTTCTGTGTGTGTCTGTGCATCTTGCAGAGGGTTTTCCAGTTGGCCTGACTGCCAGCCCCTGTCCCATTTCAAACACCCCTCTTTTATACTTGCAAATGCAGCCTGGCACACATTCCCTTGCAGAAGCCAGGAGTGTTAAGAGCAGAACCCAACCATGTCTAATTCTTTTCATCCTGATGGACACCTCTGCAGTTAACAGACTCAGGTCATTGAGCTGCTTGCACAGCTCTCACCTCCTTCTGTCCATGGCTGCACGTGCAGCTGCAGGTCTCAAGAGTGGTGTCAGCATGAGCAGTTTGAACATGGCAAGGAGAGCATTAACTGTGCTCAGCAGTAAGCCAAGAGAAAACAGAAACAGACTGTTGGTGAGATTCAATCCAGAGCTGGAAATCTAACAGGCAGGAATACAGCTTGGTGTGCTACTGCATGCAAACCTCCTGTTAGACATCAAGGGAGGCTCCTCCACAAAAGATCTTGGGGACATTTCTTCAGTTGCAGAGAGTCCTTTTTCAGAACAAGGAGCCCAGTGCATTGCTACAAATACAAATGATAAATAGCAGCAGTCTATTCCTGAACACGTGTTGCTCCTGACAGGCTGCAACAGAGGAATTTTCAGCTGACTGTTTTAATGGAGCTCACACCTATTCTTAGAGATTATTAATTACCTTTCAACCTCAGCACTAACACGGTATGAAATTAATTCTACCAGAACTACAATATAGGTTGAAACACAACAATTATTTCAGCTAAAATACCCTGCAAGTCTTATAAGAGTGCTCTGCTGTTAAGTAAAGTCTTTACTGAGTGAGAACAACTTTTCAATGGTTTAAATGAAAGAAGGTGTAATAAATACTGCCATCCATGTAACTTTTTAGGCCGTACTTTGCTTTAGCATCTGAATGAAGAGCTTAGGGCAGTCTGGCCAAATTTAAGTGTTGTTGGTGGTTTTTTTTCTTTTTTTCCCACCACCAGCACTTTTTTTCTGTAAATATTTCTATGTTATTAGCCCCATTATTTTCTTTCCAAGAACATATTTCTTCAGTCATTGTAACAGCATCCGTCAAAGCTCTTCACATGGAACTAGACTTAAATATAGGTGGTGAAAATAAGCATTTTCTACACAAAGCAATTGGGCCTAGTATTGGGTTACCCAGTGAGCTCATGGAGAGCTCATTAGCTTTCTTTCAGCCTGGAAACTAAAAAATTAATTAAGAGTGTCTGAAGTCACAGGGGAAATAGGATGAGTTCTCCTGATTTGGTTAGGAGACATATATATACATCTATGTATGCTATGTAAAATAGAATATATGTATAACACACACCCAAGACTGATGTAAAACTGGCAGTTTGTGCGCATCAAGAAGGAAAAGTCCAATGCAGTTAATAAAAAACCAAAATATTCAGGGGAATCACTACCAATAAGCATGGATTTCTCAAGGTGAATGTGCATTACCTAGTGTTCAATATAGATTGATCTTTTTTTAGTTGTTTTTACTCAGTGAGGTAGCCTGGCTGCCTCTTCTTGCGGCAGTCACTGTTACTCAAGAGCTTTAGAAATCCACCTCTATTAAATTTGCCTAAAGCTGTTTTAAAAAGGAGACAGCTCTCAGACACATCCAGAGAATGGCCATAAGAGTCTTGTTTCCTTAGGAAATTAGGTTGAAGGAGGGGAAAAGATTATTAAAAAAAAAAAAGAGGAAAAATAAAAGGGGAAAAAAAAAGATGAGCGATAAACTTAGAATGAAACACTACAGAGAATTTATGATTTTCTGACTCTGAATCCTGACTGTATATTCATGGACTCTTCAGACACTACAGGTACAAAACCGTACACAGTGACCAGATTGTAAGAAAGTGGCTACATTTCTGTAAAGCAGAAGCAAGTCAATTACATAGCCACACTACTGTGTTTCAGATGCATCAGTATTTAATTTTGAAAGGGATTCAAATTTGCCCAAAGTTTGAACTTTCCCTTGAATTTACTAATTCTGCATAGTGTTTCTCACTGTCTCTATTTTCAGCTGTCGTTTCACCATCTAATTGGAAGTATTACAATTGCTCCTAAGGGAATACTAGACTAAATAAGACCTATGTAACAAGGGAAAAAAAAAGTTACTGTTGCTTATGTTCCATTTCTTTCAATGTGTATAATTAAAGAGAGATGAAACATATTTTAATCTCAGATTTATTTTTTGTTTCCTGCTGATTGAAGTGAGAAAACAAATCCTTGACTTTTAAGTGGTCAGTAAAAAAAATAAATTCTAGCTAAGTTTTTTAATATTCATAAAATGTTTTCAGTAGCTTCATTTTTTATTACACCACATGCAACTGTGATACAGTGTAGGAGTAAATAGCTCATGGAGTTCTTTGAAAAAGCCTAAAAACATTGCACAGGATTATTGAGGGCTCACAGGTCAATGTCCAAAAAGTCAACAGATATATTAATGTATTTTTTAAGAAGTAACTTGTTGCATTGGTTTCAGGGATGATACTTATCAAAATCACCATTTATCACCACTGAAACATGTCATTGTATTAGCTGTACCATAATTATTGTGTTTTAAGAGCCCTCAGAAAATATCAAAACTTTTATTTCCAACATAAATAATAGGTGATTCTAAAATATTTTTTTTGTTTATCCATGCAACTAAGTAAAACCAGTAGTCTATATGTGTGGAAAAGCAGGCAATCTGTCCAAACTGATTAATATATATACTTGATATTTTAACAGCTCAGACTGAAACCATACCTTCAGAAAAAGCCCAGCTCAGAAAATGCATTTAAATGTTAATTTTATTCACTCTATAAACTATTCAACATTCAAATTGGTAATTATGTCTGCCTCCTGCTTTTTTTGTTTTAGAGCAGAAATAATTTTATGCTTTGAAAGCAGAGTATTTTGCTTGCCTTTTCACACCTAAGGAAAGGAGCATATCGTCTGTTCAGGAAAAAAATTAGTTTTCTGAGAGTATGAACTACTAATACTGATAATAGTTTCCTGTCTTAGAAGTCATTAAAAATCCATTTTGCAAATGCCACAGAAGGAAAAATTGGAAAGAAAAGCCCACCCCGGTATCATTAAAATTTACTTTAACAAACATTATTATGAGAAATTAGTATTCTACATTTAATAAGCAGCATGAACAAAGAATGGAAACAGATTTATGCAAGCATCCCACAGTCATAATGTCACGGTCCTAAGAGCTGGATCTGTGCACTGTTGGTTTACTCGGCAGTAGGAGCATGTTCCAAATCAGGCAGCGCTGAGGCTGCAGCACTGACTGCCCTGAAATTCACCAAGGCACACTGTGCACTGTAGATGTGTTTATGCTGGCTGCAGAAGAACAGATGATACACAATGAGGCATGAAGCCTGCTGGAACAAAGCTCCTGTCAATGTTTTGTGAGCTGATCTAACTGAGTTTAGAAAACATGTCATGTGGTTGCACTGGGCTCGATCTGGCAGAAGACTGAAAGAGATATTCTGTACCAGTTTTATTGAGCATTTCTGGCACAACTTTCAGTTCAATTTTAAGTAAAGGTTCGTCCCAGTTTCTAGAAAGAATTATTTACTTTGCTTTCCTTTGCACAGAAGTTCAGGTTTCCCACAGTTCTGATCTGGTATAATAGCAAACCTAAAGGGCCTACTTCTGATGTTACTTATGCTAACAAAAATCTAGGGGATGACTCTTTCCATTTGTCACCTTAGTTTACCTCATAACCAATCCTAAGACTGCCTGATGGGCAAGTACTTAGGGACCTTTCAAGTGAATCTGTTAAATGTCTAAGATGGACCTACAATAGTGTCTTGATCTGAAACAGTAGTGCACTTCTGAAGCAAATCTTCCACTTTGTACTTGGGCTCATACCACAGAAGGACCTCAGAACTCATCAGCTTGACTCTTGGTCTTTGCGTCCAAAGAAGAGCAATGAAGCTGGAGAAGGGTTGAGATAACAGAGTCCAGCCTGGAGACATGGAGCCTGACAGGGGACCTTATGGCTCTCTACAACTGCCTGAAAGGAGGGTGCAGTGAGGTGGAGGTCAGTCTCTTTTCCAAAGGAAGAAGAGCGAGAATGCGAGGAAATGGACTAAGTTGCATGAAGGAAAGGTTAGATTGTATATTAATAAAGATTTCTTCACCAAAGCATTGCCACAGGCTGCCCAGGGAAGCACTTGAGCCCCCAAACTTGGAGGTGTTCAAAGGACATGCAGATGTGGCACTTCTGGACATGGTCCATAGTGGTGGACTTGGCAGTGTTAGGTTTAATGGTTGAGAGTCTTTTCCAACTTAAATTACTCAATAAACAAAAATATGTGTTCCACAAGTGTCTAGTGCATCCCCCTGGCTAAGGAAGGTTCAGCCCAAGGAATGACATTGGAAGAAGACCCTAGTAAACCTACAGACAGCTGCTGTGACTGATATTCAGTATGGTCTGATTGTCCTGACCTGCCACCCTCCTGTTGAGTCTTCTAAAATGGGACAGCTTTATGCTTTTTCTACAGCTAGCAATTGTACTATTGTCTAGATAAAGCCACAATGCATTAAAGACTCTGGAAGAAGATTCAAGCTCAAATTTAGTGGAGTGGCAAATTGTGAGGTAAGAAATGGATGCCAAATGCACTAATTTTCACCAAATCTATATTTTGAGTGTATACAATACAAATTTAAATTACATAATGCAGAAGGAGAAGCAAGGTCAAAGAGGATAAGGAAAAGTTTATAATCTACAAAATTTTATGTGACAAACCTGAATTTCCAATTCATGAACAGTAAGCTGACACAGCTCAGAAAGTTAAAAACTATAAGAAAAAACAGCCTAAAATAGTCTTGGAATATATTTGGTTTGAGGGTTTTGTGCTTGCTTCATTCATTTTTGGGGTTTTTTTTTGGTTTTGTATTTTTTCCCCATGTACGACTCCTTTTCTGAGAGATAGAATATAAATATTATTTTTCTGAGCACTAACATAATTTCAAAATACGATACTAAACTCTGGTTTTGATTGCATTATAGCAAAACAACATTGCAGATGTTGCTATTTGGAACTCAGTCAAATGGTCTAGGCACTGTTCAGGAAAATATTTCTTTATTATTTTGTCTCTTGCCTAGATTTTACCTCCAAAAACATATTGAGAAAGCTTGGTGCCCAGGAAAATCTCAACAAGATGATCAAGGACTGACTCAGCTGGATGACACCATTACTGGGATTAGTAGATGATGACTTGGTCATCATCCAGATGATGTCAGACAAGAAATCCACCACAATAAATTTTGAGGAAGATAGACATAATAGACATTTTGTAGATGGCCTGAGTAACACAATGTAAGTCTGAAATTAGTTCCAGCTTTGAAGTTAGCCTTGTTTAGTGCAGATGCTGAGGGGGACTGTGTCTTGGACTAGATGGCATTCACAGGTCCCTCCCATCTTAAATAATTCTACGAATCCATGATTTTTAATATTTGCTACCACAAAAGTGCAATTACTTAATAGGGAACACACAACAAAACTGAGGCCTTGTCTTGTTTCAAGGCGCAGTGTTTTGCGCAAAGAGCATTTCACATCCTGGAGGAAAGAATTCCTGTGGTCAAAAGATTACAGTGCTTCATTGCAATGAAAACACATGAGTTTTTACACAAATTAAAAAGGCTTATCTCAGAGCTTGAGCCTCTAACTTAAATAAGCCTACACTACAGGTGAACTAAAGTTATTTAACACTCACAGAGCCTTGCAATTACATGGAATAAAGAAGAAACAAATTTTGTTCCTAGACTCCTTCTGGACTGTGTCATCTTAAGCAAACTACTTAAAAAAATAAAATCAAAACATCAATATTTCAATAGATATGAATTTTTTGTCACTCTAAATAAATCAGTGAGCAGTTAGGAGCAAATAAAATTATTAATTACATGTATACCTAAGGCCTGAAAAAACAATTGCTTCTCCTTGAAGTTTTCCTTAGTTCTCCTGTTGGTGACAGAAGCCATTTAAGTACATAATAAATAATATTCCTTCCTATTTGATGGATTGGAAACTACAGATAGAAATAGCATAATCAGGTCTCTAGTTTCATTTTTAATTATTTGGATGCACACAAACACATACACACATATTTATACATATATAAACATTTGATAAAACAAAATTTACATTTTGAAGCACTAACATTTTATCTATAAACATGTGCATTAGCTAATTCTTCTCAAACTGGTAAAGTAGGGAGATGAATATTAATATTTCTTCTTTAGCTGCAGGAAAATCAGGAGACTGTGATGAGTAGTAAGTGATTTTTTTCCAAGACCACGTATCAAATTAACATAAGAACTTAGCTGCTGCTTCAGTGCTCATTCCCTCACTTCATGTTGCCGCTAACTTGATTAGTTTCTTATGACTAACCATTAATAATTCTGCATCATGCAATCATCCCTAGGTAAAAGAGAAGTTTATTCTTAATAAATGTCAGGGAATCAAAACAATTTTAGAGTACCACAAAATGTACAATAATCAGATTAATTAAAGTGGACTCTGTTTGATCATGGCTATTACCTGATATACCCAGCCAGTAAGTCTCTCATAGGCTCTAATTGCCAGACAAAATTACATTTCAAATGTATCAGGCAAAGAGAATACTTTCCTACATTTAGAGTAATTGTTTTTCTTCTCTTCTAAAATCCCAAATAACCTTTTCTACTTCCTAGTAAGCTGAATAAATAATAATAGCAATAATAAAATACAAAAATCCATGTAATAAGCAGAAGCCTTGGTAAAAAAAGAGTAACAACTTTCAGTGAACAAAAAACTCCTGTAATTTGACAGTGAAGTAGAAGGAATTCACTGTAAATACATCTGATCACCATACACAGCTTTTAATCAATTAGTCTAATTTAGCAAAGTACATGTATCCATGCTTAGTATTAATTTGATACTGCCTTCATGGTCAGCCAGGTCTCGAGGAGCTGAGCAGCCTCCTGAAGCTGGGTCTCTGGTGTTGCATCGTGGCTCAAACCAACCAGTGAAGTAAATACAACGTGTGAGCAGGTATTGGGGCTCTGCCTGCCTTCCTACAAATGGGCAATTTGTAACTGGTTAACCCCACAGAACCATATATATGGCAAGCAGCTTGAGAGTAGATGCCAGCTATAAGACTATCCCATTCTCATGAGAGATGCACATAAAGGGCATCTACAAACATAAGTTTCAAAGATGACAGAATTCCAGATTCAGTTATTTCAGGCACAACCATCACTTCTGTTTCTTTGATGGTAAGGCAAATAGGTTTGCCTGTCCACTCTTGAGTTGCACTCATTCTGCTCTTTCAAAATCCTTAAGGAGTCATGGAGGGGAAAGTGTGGGAACTGAAAAGCTAATAAATCTTTACAAACAGCACATCATGCTGGGTAAGCTTAAGAGGTTTCACATCTTAAGCTTAAAGGGTTTTGGAAATCACACAGTCACACAATAAAACACCAGTTTCTGTGTTAGCACTGTGAACTCCGCCAGCTCTTAAATCTTTTTGGCTCATGGGCAAAGCCCCCTACCCCTGGGCAATTTGTGTTCCAAAAAACTCAGCAGCAGCAACTCTACAGTGCCAGGCCCTGCCCCTGCCTCTTGACCCCTCCTAATGCCACATGCTTCTTTGCCCAGCCTTCTCTGAAGAGGAAGAGGAAGCAACAATCAGGTATGGATGAGATCAGATCTGAAATTCCAGGGACACTGGGAAAAACACCATTGCTTCTGTACGATTGTCCTGTTAGGAAAGAGAGAGGACTAGTCTCACATTTGCACTCTGCCTCCTGGCCCCAAGATAAATAATTCTCTCTGCCTTGAATGATCTGGCCTGTCACTTATGCAGATGGCAGCAGTGATGGACTGCTAGCACTGCCTGTAAATTAATTTCCAATTAACTGTACTATCCCCTTGATAGACAGCACTAACCCCCTCCTTTCTCACTCCTGTTCCTACTGCCTGTGCCAACAGAGACTTGAGGCACCAGCTGCAGACAGAACATCAAATTAGCCCTTCAGCCTTTTCTTAATTGCATTCTCCTGAGCTTGGTCTCAGCCTCAGAAGCTGCTCCAGCCTCAGCACTTCACCTTTGATCAGTAGGACCAAAGCTTTGGCAAGCCCTTGGAGATTCCACTCCATATTTGTGATATCCCACCTGGAGAATTTTCTCCAGCTCTGGGGCCCTCAGCATAGGAGGGACATCGAATCACAGAATATTCTGTACTGCAAGGGACCCACCAGGATCATCGAGTCTGGTTCTTATGTGACAGGCCCATACGGGGATCAAGCCCATGACCTTGGTGCTGTTAGCACCATCCTCTACCCAGCTGAGCTAATCTGTGTAATCTGACATGGACCTGTGGGTGTGAGTCCATGAAGAAGGCTGAGGGAATGGAGTTAACACTTTTATAAGGAAAGGCTGAGAGTTTGTTCACTCTAGGGAAGAGTCAGCTCTGGGGAGACCTTCTGGCACCTTCCAGTACCTAATGGGTACTCACCTACAAATGAGCTGGAGATGGATTTTTAACAAAGGCATGAAGTGATAGGACAAGGGGGAATGAACCTGAAGGAGGGTAGGTTTAGATTACATATTATGAAGAAATTCTTTATTAGAAGTATAGTGAGACACTGGAATAGGCCACCTAGAAAGGTTGTGGATGCCCCATCCCTGGAAATCTTCAGGGGATGACGAAAGGTTGGATAAGGGCTCTGAGCAACCTGATCTAGCTAAATATGTTCATGTCCATGGTAGCAGGGTAGGACTACATGACCTTTAAAGGTCCCTTCCAACCCAAACTGCAGGAATTTATGCCTGCACTGTGGATCAATAAGTTGATTTTTCAGTCTAAAGGCACTGCTAGCATTGTACCTCCACTGAAATCTAAGGAAAAAATTTCTTCTGAAAGCAGCCAGAAGCTAGTACACACCTTTTCCATTGGGCACATTATCAGTAGCACATATCTAGCACTTCAGCTGTACCTACAAATTCTCAAAACACTATGACACAAAATACGAAGGAAAACCACAATTCAGAAGTTTTACTACAAGTAAAGAACTCCCTGATTTCAGGTGGTTATTATGTGAATAATCTGTGATCCTAATATGTTGTTTACTCTTCTTCTGCCACACAAATTAGCCTCTTACTCCAAAGGCTTCTGTCCAGAATTCCTGCATAGTTGCAGCCCTCAAACAGATGCATTTTTGGATAAGCATGGAGAAAAAATTCCCACTATTTTATAGAAATCTGACTTTCCAGATAACAGCAGCAAATCAAAATGAGCTTGAATCATAAAAGGGTAAATCATGTAAGACACAAGGTTATTTGACAAGAAAAATGAAATGCCTTTGTAAGAAAGGAATTTCCATGTGTTTTTGATCAAGTCTCTGAAAACCTGAACCTTTTCACCAGAAATGACATCCCAGTAAATAGGGGTTCTTGTAGTAACAGTGACTCAGGAGTATGAAAAGCTTTCAGCTGTTCCTTCTTCCACCCAATAGCAGTACCCATCTTAATCTACACAATAAAGTATTATTCTGTATTAGAAATATTAGATTGGACATCCCAAAAACTTGGTATAATCTGTGAATAAATAAGAATGTTCTTCAAGGACAATTACCATGACTGGAATGAATACATGAGACACAGTCCTCCTCCTTCCACATTTAGCTGACTCAAAAGTCTAAGTGCTAACAGGAACTGAAAAAGCTTTTCCTGGAAAATGTTCAGTGTAGAAAAGATAGCGTACACTGCAGGTAACACAGTTCAAGAATAATGAAATCATATTCCAGGAATAGACACAGGTTGTTCCAGGCTGAGATAATGGAAACAACTTAGGGCACCATTTAAACTAAATCTAAATTATGTCTGTGTGAGAGAGCTATAAATTCAGGCAGAAAGAGAAAGGAGTAGTTACATGACTGTGGGTTTTTAATGAAGCTCTTTGGATAATTGTTGAACCTGAGTTTTTAATCTATAATTGAGGTGATTATTTAATTAGAATTTTATTAGGAACCATGCACTGTAGCAACATCCTCTTTCAGTTTACAGATATCAGCTGGGTAAGACAGGCGTGAAGACCTAGAGTGAAACAATACACCTCACTGAAAATTCAGCATGTCTAATTAGTTACCTAAAGGACTGATTAATTAAGTTTGGTGGGAGGGTTGCTTCCATAGTGCTAAATCCTTCCTGAAAACGTACAAATATTCCAATAAGAGCAATCAGAAGAAAACCAAATTATAGAAGATTACTACTAAAATTTCTAAGCTTGCAGAAATTCTTTTCTGGATGCTACATACCACAGTGAAAAACTGGAATTAGATCTAAAAAGCATTCCATCTCCAGTTTCATATATCAGAGGAATTTCATTAAGTTATATTATATACCCTTATTTATAAGACTTTAACAGAGAGAAAAATAGTAATAGCTTTCAGAACTTGTATTTTTGCTAATGCCTCCTGTTTCTAAAAAATGCCTTTGATTTTAATTGCAATTGAATATTTGCAGTAAATACAGATCACACTATCTGGCAACCATTAAATACTTTTAATGGTCTCTTACAGCACTTAGGTTTCTAATCGATTCCAAAGTTCAGGCACAAAACCTGATAGGTTGAGAACCAGTACTATGAAATAAATTAAATTTCCATATACTTATTTATTCTTTTCTTAAAACAATAGGTGAAATCTCAAATGTAGCTTTTATTAGAGTCATAAAAACTGCCTATTTATTTTGTTTTTGTTGCTGCTTCCCTTCTAAATCTGGTATACTCAACAGACTCCCAGACAGCCCTGCTTTTGGAAAGTAAGACTGTCAGGTTGCATCTGTGTAATTTTCAACCTACTTTGATTTTCTGAGCATCAGCCACAAAGATCTTCCAGTAATGGCAATTTATGTTTTCTCTGTGAGTATTCTGCAGAACAGGAACAGAGTTCTGATGTTCTTTCTTCCTTACTCGGGCAACACCATTCTGACTTTTCAAAGAGCCTGCCTCAGCAGGGAGAGCTGACCTCATCCATTCAACACAAGAAAGGGCAGAACTGGGAAAATATTAGCTGCACATTCATCTCTTGTTTAATATCAGTAATGTGCATTGCAATATAACCTAGCAGCCGGACAGTGCTGTGCTTTCATCTCTTCATACCACACCACAGACAGAAACAGGGAGTTTGTAACCTGCAAGGAGGTTTATAACCTTACAGGAGCCCTTATAAATACAACTAAGGGGAACCATCTTGGACTGAATAACATACTCAGGATCAGTTATCCATGTTTTTCTTATGTTGCATAAATTTATAGAATGAGTAATTCATATCACCACATAAGCTGTAGCATTTTCTGGCATACAAATATAGCTGTACCTGAAAAATGGCAGCCAAAAAAGTACATGAGCATTGGCAAAACTGCATAGGAAACATTTGTTTCCTGTAAGAGTTACAAGTTGGTATTTTTCAAAATGTTTCAAGCATTTACATTTTTGGTACTAAAGTTTTATAAAGACAATTCTTATGGTATCCTTCAGAACTTCTGCCTTTAGCTTTCAGACTTAAATGTCTTAAAAGTACCAAATTAGATCCATTTAATCAGTTATAAGGAAGAAGTTTTTTACAAGGAGGGTAGTGAGACACTGGAACAGGTGGCCCAGAGAGGGATGGTTTCCCTGGAAACTGTCAAGACCAGACTGGAAGGCACTCTGAGCACCTTCTGATTTAGTTGCTCTTGGTCATGGCACAGGGGTGGGA
The DNA here is from genome assembly GCA_024865655.1 of Emberiza elegans. Taxonomy (NCBI): domain Eukaryota; kingdom Metazoa; phylum Chordata; class Aves; order Passeriformes; family Fringillidae; genus Emberiza; species Emberiza elegans. The sequence goes on from JALJVW010000172.1 coordinate 3,201,527, forward strand.
CTAGATGACCTTTAAATGTCCTTTTAACCCAAACTATTATATGATCCAAATTGAAAGCCTCAAATGTCTGGACAGAGAGAGGCACAATTTTGAACTACTGTCCTCACGTATCAGTTATCAAACTCGGCTGGGAGGTTTTTCCTTCAAAATACATTTTGGCTTCCTATCAAAATTTTTTTCCAAAGGAAAGAAAAGCATTAACAAACAACCTTTCTCTCTGTCCCTTGACACCTTCCAGGGGGAAATATCCAAACATATTTTCTCAGACAAGAAATTTTTATGAAACAGCACCTTCCAGGCTGCTTTGGTTTGATCAATATTCTACTTGTTTTTCTGTCTTCCACTGCAGCTATTCCACTTGGCATAAGCCACTAAATAATCTTCCAGCCATAAGCTGTATTCTCAGAGAAGAATTATCACTACCATAAATTCTGTGTTTCTTTCCTTTTCCTCTCAAACCCAATAAATATTTAGGATTTTTACCAGTGCAATGGAACAAAACTGCTGGAGCTACCTCCAACTTTCAACTCAAATACCACACAACAACTTCCCAAGTAAGTAAACACTCAGAGGACAAGAAGTCATATAGAGAAAAATTTTTCCTTCTGCAGCACTACACAGAACATAACTCCAAGTTGACCAAATGTGATTGGATGAAATCAAAGACATAACCAGCCCACCATCTTGCACCCTGAAAATGATCAGAAAAAAGAACAAAGTCAACTTCTGAATAGCATAGGTACCTGATAGGAATATTTGCAAGGAAGCAAATCTCAATCACCAAGAGACGGTGGGGCAGGTCTTCAGCAAATTCACTAGACATCAGCACCCCCAGCAGAGCTCCACGATCTGCTGCCTCTCAGCTGCAGCATTATCCTTCACTAAGGGCTGTCAACCCACACCTACACTCTGGTGTAGGGGACCACACCACACAAAATTTTAATGCATTTACTGCTCCCATCTCAGGTCAGGTCATGCACTGGAAACACCCCTGATTATAGTGAATTATTTCAAACAAAGAACCAGTGCTGCCATATGTGACTTGCTGGCACTGTACCCCACGGAGTCCAGGATGGGTGTGGATGCACACAGAAACAGAGAGACCCTTTGCTACTTCTTGTCTAAGAGAACTTTGTCACTTACTGGCAAAAAACAGCTGAAGACAGAAGGTGCCCAAACTCGATTTTTCCAACCATTTTGAGATTAAAAACCTTTAAAAATTCCCCAGTGGAAGCATTTTAAGTTCAAACTCATTGACAAAAAACATGCTGTTTTCATTTAGGCTTTAGTAGTAGCTCATGGATCTCCATGCAAGGTATATAATGAAACACAATCCCAGTGAACTAGAAGTATTTTTGCTTTCAAGCCTAGTCACATGTGTTCTGTTTTTTATTAATATCAAGTGTACTGTAGTTATACTACTAATGAAATAAAATATAGTTATAGGATACATGCAACTTCTTTATCCAAGAGTTCCCAAATCAGAATAAAACTTCAGTTACATCACTTTGAAGCTATGAAACCATAATCATGATTATTTGCTTTGTTGAACTAGAATAAAAAATTCCTATTCTCTAGTACTGAAAGATCTCTTTAAAGCCCACTGTTTTCTTACAAGGTTGCCTCAGAGACAGTATTTCTTCAGTTAAAAATTAACAAGGAAGATAAGCCAGCAAGCAAGTTCCAAACATACACTGCTCCTACCTTGAACATGATAATTTTGCACTGCTTTTTTTTTTTTCTTCATTTTAAGAAGGGAAAAGGCATCCTCCAGAGACTGCTCTGCACCCAAGAAAGGGATGCAATTAAAAATCAGTCTTGTAAAACATTATTGTTTCTCTCAGAAAGGATAGCAATCACAGCCATGTGCAACCTGAATGTGAATGAGCTCCTTCTGTATCCCATGCAATTTCACCCTTTTCATCAGAACTGCTGGTTCCTGTGTGCTCAAAAGGTGAAACTAGGATAGTGAAGCTGATAATAAAGAATATCAGCACTTAGACTGGCAGACTAATAACAGATATTCCCTACATGTTATTGTCCAGACAATAATGTATAACTTCTGTCTGGACACACACTTTCAGTGTACTTCTGATTTTAATAATTTTTCATGAGACATATACAGATATTATATTTTAAACAAAAGCAGTTCCCTTCATCTACTGAATCAAGAACATAAGCACTGTAAACAGCCCTTAAAATAGATTTTTATTTTAAAGGACTTATATGTGCATGGGCCATGAATATTGGTAGGAAAAATGTCAGTCAGATGCAATGTCTATTTTTCACTGCTCTGCCTCTGACTACCACTATAAGCAACTGATGCCTAAGGAGAGAGTAAATAAGCAAAGGAATGGCAGCAATATTTCCTCAACAGCCAAGGGACTTCCCAAGTCAAAGTCTGTGTCTATTCCTTTGCTCTGATAGCGCTTCAGGGGCATTTTGCCAAGAATTCATTAAATGATTTCACAGGCTGCTTGTGTAAAAGAATGTCCAACAGTTTAAAAATGTTTTGAAATATTTCAGGTTGAAAAATTGTGTTTGATACCTGATTCCTTGCACCATAAGAAACAGAATAAACAGTCTGCACTCTTTTCCACATTGTTCAAGGTTTTATATAACCTTGAACCTATCTGGGATATTGTTCAGATATGTTTCTCCTAATGTGAAATCTGTCAGTGAAGTTCATATTCTCATAAATGGAAGTTGTGCTGTACTCTTCATTGCTGGCCTTTTTTCCCTTTTTAATGTCCATCTTTCCCTTTTGAGAAAGAAATCCAGACCAGCATGCAAACTTCAGTAAGTGAACACACCGTGGATTTTGCAAGTGGATATGGAGCACCATAAGACATTTTCATTATTCTTTCTTCTTCATTATTCTTATTTTGTTATTCTTTCCGTTCATTATTCTTTCTTACTGGTGCTCAATTTTGACTGTTCCTAAGTTTGAAGAGCAATTTTCAAGGAGTGACATACAGCATTGCTCCAAGACCTACTGTCTAAAGGCTAATGGCAAGTTTATGTACCATTAATGCAATATGTCTGGTTTAGGTTGGTTCAAAATACGAATTTTTTTTATTTGAATCTGAAATTTCATCTGCTATTTTTCTGAAAGACCACTCTATAACATCAAGTCTTCCGAGACCTTTTTGCCACAAGAGTTAGCTCTCACTGTCTTTAATCATTTGGTCCAATCATCTGGCCAGTTCTGTGCAATCCACATTTAAAGTACTCATTTTAATACTTTAAGGAATGTAACAAAAAACGAATTAAGGCTTGAACTAGAGAACTAAAAAAAAAAAAAAAAAAAAAGAACTAGAGTACTAAACATTCTGATAACACATATATATGAGAGTGATTTTCTTTTGTCTTTGATGTGCCAGTACCTGATTTCTGCCACTCAAACTGTAGAGTAAGAAATCCAATCATTTTTTTAGGATTACAGTGCTTTTATAACTAAGAAAACCAGAAAAAACTGAGAATAACATTTTCCAACTATTTGATTAAAGTCAAAGAGTACTTAATCCTGCATAAGTTAAAATGCAGAAGGTAAATGAAAATAATATTTCTAATGCTCATGGAGGTTATAAATCAGCAGAATAGTGTACCTTTCTTTTACTGTAGGATCATATATACATACATATTAAATAAACCCCTGAGCATTCAATCCATGTGCTTTAGGTGCTAAGAAGAATATTAAAGAATTGGCTCTGCTGCTCTTTTCCTTCTCTGAAATGTAGCATTTATCTTGTTTCTGCCATGATGAGATTGGACACCTGAGAGAATGTGGTTGTTGATTTTAGTACTAAGGAGACATTTCCTTCTGTGCAGAAGTGCTAAATAACTGCATGTGACTATTTTGAGGAGGTGCACCAACCATGCTCAACCAAAAAAAGGAGGAAAAAAATCTAATCATAATTCAGAAATTAAATTTAGAAGCTATATCACTCTCCACACATTTTTCCAACTTATGTTTCCAAATGAAGTCCTAGATGGCAAAAAGCAACTGAGAAGGTAAACATGCAGTCCACTAATGTGTGAGTTACAACACATAGTAAAATCAGCTGTGAGCATGTGGAAACTGTGTGGTCTCAGTCTAAACAGATCTAGCATGCAACAGAGCAGAAAACTTAATTGATGCACACAGTAAAAGACCATCAGCTTGCAGAAGGGGTCTCACTGATTCTGCCATTTGGTCTTCCAGAAATAATTCTAGAGAAAGATCCAAATTAATCTGCCAAGCAAGCACCAGGAAAATCAAGCTGAAACACTAGCTGGTATTCCTGGTAAATACAGGAATGGCACTGCTGCTCAGATCACAGTGTGTAATTGCACTGGGAAATATGAAAATTCTCAATAATAATGTTTTATTACAGTTAAGTTTAAAAGCCAGAAACAGCACATTTTGGCCAGAGAAAGATGTGGTTGCAGTCCAGATCTGCAAACAGAGCTAAGCACTTCAATGCTATTTTACTCACAACATGAGATTGGCTCATGAATGCTTTTGTTGGAAACAGTCTCAGGGCTCCCCAGCTTCCAACACCTTCTGCTGGTCCACATCTCCTACACAGCTGGGAAATTTCATTCTACTTAGCAAAAAGACTAGAGCTAATTAAAAGCAATGTAGTGTTTTGGAAGGCAAAAACAGAGGGTATTCAACCTCTCCATCACTTCAAACAAAAATGCTCACATTCAGTTCTGCCAACAATTTTGGAGTATACAAAACAACACTGACTGTGAAAGGCAGGCTTTAAAAATATTTTACATGCATTGAAATAATTAATATACTTAAATAGTGCCTTTTTTTTTCTTTTTCCTTAGAGTAGCTCTACAGAAATTTCAAAAAAACATGCCACGCACTGAAGTATCTCCAGCTTTTGCAGTACCTGTGGGAGACGACTCCAGCTAAGAGAAATGCTCCTGGTAAAGGCAAGCATACATTTAACTACAGTTAAGGTACAATACAACCCTTCTTCAGACAGGCAACTATTGCTTCCCCTACACTGATCATTCCCAGATATGGGATTTTTGCAGGTGCTCCCCTGCAGGTACCCAAGTCAGAACAAAAGACACAGATATTCATACTGATGGGGAAGGGTGGGGAAGGGAAGGGAAGGAAGGGTTATGTTCTTCTTCCCCCATTGCATTAGTCTTAGGTGAGTGCTACAAGCAATTAGGTTGACTTATGCTTCCAGCATCATCCTCACCCAAAGAAGTCAGGGACGTAACTAAGGAAATCAAATAACTGCGGTCAACAACTCAATTTTATCAAACTTTACTCTAAACTTTTTCTCCTGCAAATCAAATTTATCAGTGCCCTTGGCCTTCCTCAAATCCTTAGACTGTTGCATTGCCAGCCACTGAAAAAAGGTTTTTTAAGACTGCTACTGTGGTCCCACCCATGTCAATGGGTGACAGTAGGGGGGAGTTAAAGGACTTAGCTCTTATTCAAATGCTCAGGCAACCAGAGAGGTACATATGGGGAAGACAGTCACCAACATGTAGACATTTTACATGGAAAATACTGAAACTATTTTTAATTGCCGACTCACAGATTTGCACTATGATATCAGTGGAGAAAAGTACTACATTGCAAGTTCGAGAGACTGATAAAATGTAAACTCCTGATAGATAGCCAGGAAACAATTATACTCTTCTTGTGGTTTAATTTTTTATACATTTTCTTTCAAAAGCTAATCCAAACAATAAAAAAAATAGTGAGTTCCCATTTTATAAGTAAAGGCAACCTTTTCAAAATGAAGAAGCTCATTAACATACTGATGATAATGCTAACTATTTCAAGATTTAAAAAAAACATTGGAGTAATTTAAACCACTATCCACCTTTGAATTTCCACCTCTTATTTTCATACAAAAGAAAACCAAAAAAAGGCTTCTAGAGTTTGAGACTCCACTCATAAAATTGAGAATGCCATTACTAGATTCTGAAAAAAAAAACAAACTGAAAGGATATATTTTGTAAATCAAAAAATGCTCAAGGATGTTTCTTTTTTGTTGATTTTAACACATTGCATAATACTGAACTAAAATGATGTCTTCAACAATGTGAAAATTGGAAGGGGGATAAATGTCCACCTTGAACAAGGCCTGACTGTGACTTTGCATTCATGTTTATTCTCTACAGAAAGAAAGAAATGCATACTTTTCTATTTTTATGAGAAAGTACATTTTTGGGAGGATGAAACATCACAGAAGAGTAGCAAAACAGCACAGAAGAGTAGCAAATGTTTAACCGAGAAATCTCTCAAAAGCTTTTTCAATTTCACACTGCTCCAGTACCCTTTTTATCTGAACATCTTGTCTGTACATTTTACAAATTTCCAAGCTGTTATAATGCTCCCAGACTGACAGTGCCCAGCAGAGCCAGGTAGCAATGGGGCCTCATTGTGCCAGCCACAGTACAAAACACAATGGCACACGTTTTATCTGCCCCAAATTGCTTCTGATCCGGCAGCTGGGACACGTGGCTGACGGGGGATAGCGCAATCACAGCCGTCAGACAGGCCCTTCTGCCCTTCTCCAGTGACGTTGTCATGATTTCACACACGGCTTTAAAGTAATATTTATCAATCCCACACAAAAAGTGTTTATTCTGAAGACAATTAAGCATTTGAAATCTCTCCAGCCACTGATTTTTCAGGAAACCCCACGTTATCCAGGCTCTTCTCTCTCCCGCACAGCACACACACAGCCGGCATGCTCCGCAGCCCTCTGGAAGCTGTCTAGGCAGAGTCCTTTTAGACACAGCTATTTCATTTTGAAAAAGCAGCTGAGGCTTTTTATTCCCTGTGTGGTATTTCTGCTCCCAAATTGAAAGTGATCATAATTTCATGAGAAGCAGTTTAGAAAGTGAAAAAAAATAAAAACCCAAACAAAATAAAATCCCAGTTGGCTACTTTCCCTATGTAGAAAATAGTAAACTTACTACAGAAGGTGCTTACTAAATATCTGAATTTAGTGCCACACCACATAAATGTCCTAGTTTTGACTCTACTTTCCATTTTAAAAATGGTATCAGAATTTTTGCATGCATGTTCATTTGCGAGGTTGGACTTGACTGATAATCTTCAGTTTGAATGATCTGTGAACAACAGCCTCTGATACACCACTGCTTAACCACAGGCTTCTGGTTAAATACCTCTTATCCCCTAGGCATAACTAAAAATGGATTTTAAATGTCACTGGCATAGAAGCAATGCTGTTTTCACCTACACCTTTCACTCAAAGAAGGTATTTGCTCCTTCAGGGTTCATTCAGCATTCAGACAAAAAACTTAAGTGGTACTGCCTAGCAAGGAGGAAGCTACTCCTAAAACTGATTTGATTAGAAGGACACTTCTGCTCTGATGATGATTGGTCCCTTTCAGAAGATTTTTCTGCAATTACTCAATTCTGTGCTTGGGCAGCTGGAGATGGTGATCTCCAGTCTCAAGTCTCTCTTGAAGCAGTAATAACTTTTTAGAATTTTTTTATCATACAAAACCCAGATATATGAATATGCTGCTTCTTCACACCTGCTTAATTATTACATTCAGGCTATATCTCTTCTACAGGCATTTTTAATTTATCTCTAAGAGGATTTATGGAATGGAGATGCTATTTAAAAAACAGATTATGAGGTCAGTGCAGCCCAAGGTATTTCATTTCAGCTTTTACAATTAACATGCACACTGAAAGTGCTGGAAAGGTCTCTGAAGAGCAGTGGATTTGTCAAGTGCTCTGGCTGTCTCCCCACAGATTTTCAAGGGGAGGTGATGGAAGACCAACAGCAAGTATCAGAAAGCTATAGACAGCTTTAGGAGAGAGTGCTGAAAAAAAAGACATGCCACAAAGAAGCACCAGATACAGAATTTATTTATTTATTTATTTATTGCAGTAAGTTTCACCAGTGAAAAAGATCAGCTTTGCTAAATGGACCTTGTTGAGAATGAAGTGAGTTTCACCCTCTCTTGATAGTTAACTTGAAACCACCACACTTTGGTGGCAGAATTCATTGAACCTGTGTCTGTTTTTAAAAGAAATGTGCCTTCAAGCATTACCCTTTGACCAGTATTATTATTTCTATCTGTCTCAGGAAACACAGAAAGAGCAGTTTAGATGCTGCCTTATTAGAGATAAGGCTGTGTAGGTCAAAGAAGGAAAATACTAGGACATGCTATTAAACCTAAACTCCATGCACTGACCTGCAACCCGGGAAATGCTGTGAAAGCTGCCCCTCTCTGGGAAAACCACTGCTGGTTTGAACTCAAGCTTGGAAAAAGTCTCTAAAGTGAACTGAAAGGATATGGATTTGAACAGAGCTACTAATACATATATAAGCTATACTATATAGGATGCATCCTGAAGGAAAGCTGGCATTATATAAGTATTGTTGAGGAAAAAGCAGCACTGAAGGGGAAAAGCGGAGAAGAAGGAGAGAAAAGAAGAAAAAGAAATCTGGAAAGTAGAGACCCAGGGGATGAATTAATAGAGAAGAGTCAGTGGTTTCATTTTCACTTGTCTCTCCAGGCCTTGGTACTGCCTATAGCTCAGCTTACTATATTTAGAAATGGATGTCTTCCTGCAGGTTTATTCAGTGATTTGAACTCAAAAAAATTCTCTTGTTGGGGGAAGAGAAGGGGAGAGGGTAAAATATCCTCTTGTGCCACAAAGACTGAAGTTATTTTTCAGATTCAACTAAGTCTTCAGTAGAATAAGACCCCAATTTTGAATCAGAACTTGGAGTCAAATACACTAGCATAATTTCAGCATTAGTTGTTGGATACAAAAAAGCAGTCATTTATTTCTCCATTTGTTAGCAGCTCCAGTCTCTGAAAGATAACTTGGTTTCCCAGACACAGTTGGCAGGAAAGTCAGATTTTCAGTTTATGAGATACCATTATTTTCCTTTCCTCCAGCCCTGCCACATATTTACATCAGAAACAAACCAGCAACTCTTTGAAAATTACCAATAAACAGAAATGAAAATAAATTTTGAATTCCAGAGGAGAAAAACAATAGAGTTTCTGACATAAAATCCCATTTTTTCCATTATTTGGCTGGGCCATCTTTATGCCAGCTGAACAAGAGAAAATTGGGATCAAATTAAGAGGTGCACTCAAATACAAAATTCTCTACCGATTCAAAAGTAAAGCATGGCTGGAACAGATGACTGCCTGTTAAGCCTATGGGAAGGATGAGCAGGTGATCCCAACCTATGGAAAGGATAGCTGTGTTCTGAGAGGGAGAGGAAGGGTTACCAACAGCAAATCTCAGTGGTCTGCTGGAAACCTTCACAGGGAGAGAGCTGAGCAGCAAATGCTGTCCAAAATGGATACAAATATGTTGTCAAGTTTATGTGACAGATCCATTATGGGTGAGCAGCTTAGCAAAATGAACTCGATCTCAACTGTCTCACAATATAAATGCCACAAGCTCAGAAGGACCTGAGCTTCCAGTTCCTCCATCCCTTACTCTGAGGTTTGCAAAAGCAAGTTGGAATTCAAGAGAAGCAACAGGTCAAGGAAAGCCTTATTCACAAGAACAACCACTCTGGGAGAGACCCTCCTGTTACATGCCAAATCTGCCACACTGTGAAATTACACATTTTCAAACACATATGCTCCCACAGTTGCTCTCTTCTTCCCCAGCTGCAGAAAGCAAATTTCAATGCAGTTACAGAAAACAAGTAATATATCTATTTGCATATTCTGATTTCTCAAATTACACCAAAATGTCATAGGACATGATATTTTTTCCTACCATGAACTAATGAAAAATTACAAGAAGGATGATTAATGATCAAGGGGTGGTAGCAACTTGTAAAATGACCTTTCCTCGTGATGTGTGCATGGAACATATACGTGTAAATGAATGCTAGAGCTCTTAAAATGTACTAAATTTTCAAAACCAGAATATTTAACACGAAGTTAAGTTTTATGATACCAGTTTAGGCCACATTAGAATCTTTGCTTGTGCTTATGTGATTTTTCAGCAAAAGACATTTCAGCACATGTTTTAATCTCATTAAGGTCTCAAGAACGAGAGCCTTTTGGTTTGCTGAGCCACGGCATGAGCAACCAGCTGGTCTCACAGGATCTTCAGAATAACCACAGTACCAAGGCAGCAGAGTGGGGACAGTGAATTTCCCCTTTTCTCAATCTCCACTATTCAGGAAGATTTCTCTAGCACTGTGGTGAATTTAGTAGGAAATGAAATAATCTACAAGATCTTATGTTATTTCTTCCCTTTAAAATTACTGCTAGAGGACACACCAAAGTTTCATAGAGGACCTCTTGCTAATTAAGTATAGTACAAATACTGTATTCAAACGTGACTCTTAGCTAATTCAGTATAGTACAAATATCTACAAGTGTAGGTCTGAGTGCAGGGACACATCTAAGAATTTATCAGAGAAAAGCCACAGTCAAATATGTCCTCTTAGCCAATATGATGAGAGACAAAATACTGTAAATGCCCTCATTGTAGAAAATACTGACAACTCCACTTGTTTATTAAAATCTAACCCTGGCTTTGCTCCAAAATCCATGTTTGATGCCACAAAGTAGGAAGAATAGCAAGGAATCCCTCCTGGCTGACAATCATCTAGTTTAGGATGTTACTCCACAGGATGAGATACTGCTGAGGAGACACACAGAAGTTTCATGCACAAACCCAATCATGCAAGAATCACTTTATTTTTCTCTTTCTTTCTGCTCTCCATTCTTCCTCTTTTCCAATGCTACAGCACAAGAGCAATCCAGCTACTGGTGAGGTCTTACTGTTTTTCAGTTCCGCTCAATAAATGGATTGAGAGTTGACACCATGGCTCCTGACCTTAGCCAAGGTCTGACAGTGAGTTTCCTGCCATTGCAGCTCAGCCAACACTGTGTGGCTCATTCATGGAGTAAGGATCCCTCACTTATATCCAAGAGCCAGCCAACATCTGCCATGTAAATCATACACTTGCTCGCGTAGTCGCTCGAAGCCACCTGAGTAATTCAGCAACCATTTCCAGTTCCCATCCTCCCACACATTTTCTTAAAGCATGTAGTCCAGTGTTTACTACAATACAGCTTTTTAGGACCTGTGTACCTCAACATTTGCAGCAGGGAGGATATTGGTGCCAATTCTAGCTCTGGAGGTTTTCTGAGATGAAGAAGTGGTTTTGCTTTTCTTTAACTGGACAAATCCTCACTGGTCAAGATTTTTTTGTTTGTTTGTTTTGTCTGCACTTCCTTATTTTAAAAACAAAAACAATTATATTGTTGTCATCAACTCTGATTAGATAGCCATTCTAATAGACTTTGAATTTTGCATTTTAGTCTCAAAAGACTGCATATTATTAGTACAATTTGTTTAAAGTAAGTGATTTTCAGTTTTTCAGTGTGCCCATATAAAATGAAAAGAGATATTAACTTATGTAAACACCTGCCCTAAGTTACCATTTCAAATGATGACCTTATGAGACTGGATAAAGAAACAGCCATTAACATAAACTGGTAGACTGCCATGAAACCAAAGGAGAAAGATAATGAGCTATCAAGCAGATTAGCATGAACTAAAACTGAAACAAAAACCCCACATATTAAAAAAAAAAGTAATAAACCAGCCTCCAGTCTTCAGTATTTACTGCACATATCATGTCAGGTTGGTATTTTCACTGACATCTTTCTGAGCCTCTGCACATTGCAGTACCCTCTATTAGAAACAACGCTGTCAGAACAATAATAGCTTCATTTTCAGCTCTGTCTCCACTGAAAGTTTATCTTTGATTTTTTTCAACTCCAAATTCATCTCTGGGGGGAACCATATCCAATGCTGAACCATACATAATGGTATCACTGTAATAAATAATTATAATAATTAATTTAAAAGCAAAGCAATATGATTGATTTTGAAAGGTGAGTTTGCTTGAGTTCTTTAACATAGAGTCCATGCTCACTGCACAGTTTGCCTCTCCTGTACTTTTGAACTACATGGACGGTGCTCCTTCATTTTCTTTACATACCAGTTACTGGCATTATTCCTTAACAGAGAAGCAACTTTTCCCAAGTACCTTCAGCAGATTTTATTCTCTTCTGCCATCCTTAGAGGACCTGTCTGAACCTGGCCATTATGACTCCAATTTCATCTCCTTTGTACTTTTGCTGTGTTCAAGCCATGCAACTGATAATTAAAGCAGAATGAACCAAGGTGGGGAGCTGCCATCACAACAAGTAACTAAGCACTAACTAGCAATGAGAGAAACCCAAGGTACTGAACCAGGGATAATGAAGGGTATTTTTAACTGTATTTGTTCAGCTTCTCACTGTATCTCCTCCACTATAATCTCTGTCACTGAACTCTCACTTTTGGGCTCTTCATTTCCCTCTCAGTTCCATATTTCTTACTTGCTGGAATGTCATTTCCTGAAACAGCTGCCTGTGTGCTTGCCTCTGTTTTTCAGCAAAGTGCTGTTCCTCCTGCAAGAATAAAAGTCACACTATCCTTCTACCCACATAATGAACTGTATACACATCAAATCCACTGGCTGCCATCTGTTTTCCTGGTGGATTTTAGGATATTAATTATGTTACTATGAAAAAACTTTCAATGTGTTCATGGCTTGAAAACATTGTGTGTGTTTTACAGACTGTTTTTCTGTCACTCTGTTTCTGGTCTAAATCTGTGGTACAATCTATATTCCATTTCCTCAGGATCAGACCTTCCAAAATGTTGGACGCTTGTTTCTGTTCACAGTCTTAGATCCTAGCTTTTTCCTCTTTTAAGGAAAGATCTTATCTATGAAATGCATTGATCTCTTATGCTACATAACAGATACTCATACACACACACAAACACCAGGAAGAAAACCTCTACTGAAAAGGTGAGCTCATGCAGTTCTCTGATATGAATCCTTCTCTTTCTGCAAGGAGGGAAAGATCCACATATTCCTGCAGTGCCATTTTTTCCTTTTCCTGCTTCCCACAAGCAAGAATGAATTTATCCAATCCGTGATAAAAGGCAACATAGCAATGGAAAAATATATCCATTTGATCCAATGTTCTCAATCACATTTACATAGACATGTGTGTAACACTGATTTTTCTCAAGCACTGCTGCAGTATGAATGCACCTCTCATTTGAGGCATTCATGCTCAGACCCCATTGAGTGCCTGCCTGTTTAATAAATTGCAAGGTATTACATGCACACAAAATAAACTTCATTTTATCTAGGAAAGGACAAATTTCTGAGCTGTAAATCACAATGTACTGACATTTTAGAAGCTGCTCAATTCATGCATGATATATAGGTCTGGGTGGCAAACTGTTCTGCTGCTAAAAATATTATCATATATTTTACCTTCCCTGTCATTTAATTTGCTGCCACTTCATCATCCCAGTGTTAGTCTGGTGCTATCAGTTTGCCTTTGATGGTCTGTATCAATTTGAGTGAAAACGGACATTTTTTCCCTACCTTCCTTTCTAAATCCTAACTATAAAAAGTTAATGTAAACAAAAATATGTACTGTAAATAGGACTGAAAATCCTAACAGGAATATATATATATATATATATATCTTGTCTAGATTACTTCAGGAAAAGTTACCTTGCAACTTGAAAAATTACATCATTAAGCAGTCTCCTAAACTGGTTTTCAGAGATGGGAAACAAATAGCTATTTATAATTCCTTTTTTTTCTTTTATACCTAGAAATTTTTATTGCAACTTTAAGTTGCAGTCCCAACTTTTTTATTTGGAAATAATGTCCCTGTCTCAACTCTCTACAATTAAATACACTTTTCTACAATGCATCTATTTGATTGACACAAACAGAGCAGGACACCATTTACTTAACTGCTTCTGATTGCCAAAACCCTTCCAGGAATCGCTTCCATGGTGGATGTTCCTGTGACAAAGTGTTTCTAGAGCCTTATGCAACCTTAACTCAAATCCTTTTACATTTTCTTCACTATTCCTCTATCACTGGAGCAGCCCCACATACTTCAGGGTAAGCAAAACTCCTGCTTGGTCCCACCACTGTTTCATAAGACCAAACAGATCTGTAGATGTACATCTCAAGTATTAAACAATTACCGAGAATAATAAAATCCAGCAAACAGCACAACATAAGACTCTACCCCTATTTTTATCTTACTTTAGTGACATGCTTGGACTCCTTTTTTAAATACCGCACAATGATTAAATAGCCAAAGAGAAAACAGTGCCATTAAGTACTGTAGTGCTATTGACCATTACTTCATCCAAACAATTATCTATTAATGTATGAGCACATGGGCTGTACATCAATTACACCAGATTTTCTGAAATGTCTTCTCACAAGCCCAAATATCCTTTTTCACAATAGAATATTTTAGCATCTTAGTTCGAGAAATAAGCTTTATTGAAGGTTTTTTTTGTTGTTGTTGTTAAATAGCTCCTGATGTATATTGTTTCTAAATAAAATGGTCATTTCTAACACTTTAAACCTTATTTTTGAAGAGTCATTTGGGAGAAATGGAAAGAAAGGCAAATTATCATTTCACTGCTACTGGTGAAAATGCAAAATAAGAAAGATAATAAATTGCACTTACACTAGCATAATCAAGATCAATATTTGTCATGTGGTAATAATGTAATAAGATACATCAAATTCAGCTTACCTATAACATCAGATGTCCATGAGCCACAGCTCCACCTCAATCCAAAGAAAACTTGACCTGTTGAATATGAAGCAAAACATTTTCACTCATGATAAAGTCTTGCCCTCTTTAGAACAAGCTAACAAACCATGGATTTCTGTGGGGAAGGATGAAAAGCAGTTGAGCACCACAGGCAACTTAGGATCTCAAAACTTTCTGTTACAATTCAAATATGAACTGATAAATCACTGATTTCCCAATCAGTGATTTATCTCATTTTAATATTCATACAGTGCTCACTGGGGTCCAGCACTGGGCACAAAGAAGTATCTCAGAAAGATGCACAAAACCCCCTAGAATTTACTGGAAAATTAGAATTGGTATGCACAAATTCTTTGATGCCCTTTGAACAAATCTTCAAAGACCAGAAAAAAACCCCACGTTTTTCTTCCTTTATATTGTATTTGCAGGGAATGCCCCGATGAAGGCAGGAATGATATATCTGACTCCATCATATCAGAAGGCTAATTTATAACTTTATTATACTATATTTTAATAAAGAATACTATACTATACTAAAGAATACAGAAAGGATACTTACTGAATGCTCGAAAGATAATAATGAAAACTTGTGACTTTCCAGAGTCCTGACACAGCTTGGTCCCTATTGGCCAATGAGTCAAAACCACTTACACCAGAATCTAATTAGGTAATCACCTTAAACAATCTCCAAACACATTCCAGACGAGCACAACACAGGAGAAGCAGATGAGATAAGAATTGCTTTCCTTTTCTCTGAGGCCTCTCAGCTTTCCAGGAGAAAAATCCTGGGTGAAGGATTTTACTTCCACTTTTCATCTTTGCTCCATTCTACATACTCTCTCTCTCATAGAAAAACCAAAAGAAGCGGGTGGAAAAGGGAAATGGAAAGAGACAATAAGGACTGTCAGGGAGACCAGGAGGCTCTTTTCTGCCAACAGTACCATTATATCCATTGCATTTTTATAAAATCAGCTCTTTAAAAATCATAACTGTCACGTATTTAGTCCTCATATATTCAGCCCAAGATCTTGATCAATTTTGCTGAAATTTCTTGAGCTATAAAGCAAGACAAACAAGACTCCCTATCAGCCTGCATTCACTAGAAAGCAAGCAGAAATTAGAGGTGTCCAACACTCATAAATGTATGTAGAACATATTTATAGTGCTAATATTCTTGAAAAGAAAACAGCTTCAACTCTCTACTAGCATCCCAGTAGTATAACATGAGTGAGAACTTGCGATGATAGAACACACAATTTCTGTCTTTTGGTGCACAGAAATGTAAGTTCTCAAGCGAAGAACGAAACATGAATCCACCATTGCTGACTTGTACTGTTTCACTGACTCCAGTTAAGCAGCACAAGAAATCTTGTTTCAGAGTAGGCTATGAAAAGATACACAAGTCAGGAACATTTAACCTATGACACCTAACACGGTTTTTTAAGCAATATCTATTAATGTTAGCCTTCCTGTTTTTCTGTATGTGATACAGATGCAGGAAACTTGACTGCATCAGAATGGGATCAGTAATCCCATTTCTACTCAACTGAGCGTCAGAACTTCCATTAAATTGATAGGGAGTCATAGCAGTTACTGAAGGGCAAAAGATATCTTCCAGACTCCTTTTCTTGTCTTGGGCTAGAATGATACCCATCAATATTTTAGGATATAAGAGGGAGGAAACAAAATTTTAAAATACAGTTGTTTGGGACAGTTGAGACAGGGACATTATTTCCATTGTTTGTTTGTTTGTTTTGTGGTGAGCCATGTTTGCACATAGCTAAGTGCAAATAAGAAAGCAAAATATAACACTGTTAGATGCAGCAAGGTTCAAACCAGCAGTCTGGTTTATAATGCATCAGGAAATTTCCTCAGGAATAATTCCGTCACAGCATACTTGGATAGTATGAAGAGGAAAGAGATGCAGACCACCAACTTTCTGCTACGGCCTGCAAGCAAATTGATTTGTCACACACAGCCTTCATGCGAGAGAAGAGTTACACATTCCTTTGTGCTGATTTGCAGCACTTGTTTGCTATTAGAACAGTTTTCTAGGGAACATTTCAGTAATTAAAAGAGACGAGGTTTAAGCCAGTAGGATAGCGCTCTGCAGTTCAGATTAAATGCATCCACTGCTTTCAAATGAACAACCCAAAGCTGATTCTCCACCCCCACCCCCTGTGAATTACACTTCACTTTGCTTTACATATCCTGTGCCTTGAATATCTTTGAAGTAATATTTGCATTAGTTCATCGGAAGCAGTCCAACCTCTGTCTTTGAAACTATTGGGAATAGGAAATGAAACCAGCTACTGTAGGCCCCTGCTGATCTCTACATTTCCCTGAAGGTGCCCAGGTTCTGTGGGTGGTCCAGGCACTTGAGCTGGCTCTGCCACAGGAAGAGCTATGACTGAGAAGGGCTTTCACAGCCTCTTCCTATGAGGATCTGAAAACATTTTAAAGGTGAGTGGTAGGATAAACACTGGCATATCTATCTCACCTTTATAATATATTTTCAAAAATCTGAAGGAAAAAAAAATTATGCTGCAAGATCCGTAATTTCTTTGAGAATTTTACTCTTTATGTTTTA
The DNA here is from genome assembly GCA_024865655.1 of Emberiza elegans. Classification (NCBI taxonomy): domain Eukaryota; kingdom Metazoa; phylum Chordata; class Aves; order Passeriformes; family Fringillidae; genus Emberiza; species Emberiza elegans. The sequence continues at coordinate 3,218,781 of JALJVW010000172.1, forward strand.
AGTCTATAGTGTCTTTCTCTTTATTTGCATTTTTAATTAGAGGAAGATTTATGAATCAAAATTGGTGTAATGGAAATATATTAGCAATATATTCAATCATTGATACATATGTTTACCTAGATTTAAAAAATTAGCTTGAAGATTCACCAGATTTAATACACAGTGTTTTTCTTTTTTCTATTTCAAATGTATTTCGCTATATGTAGAACTGAAAGTATTTCTTCTTTTTTACATCAAGATGGAGTTTATGTCTCAATTTTCTCTTTGCTTCCTTCTTTCAAAAGACCACCACCTTTCAGTGCACAAAACAGTTATGCAATACTAATGATGGAAAAGATCTGTGAGTGAATCCTATTAGTTGTGCTCTATGCTGTTTGTCTGCAATTTGGCTGTTACAATAGGGAATATTTTATCTTTGGACTAACCTGTCAGAGCAGGAAATGCACTATATGAAAGCTGATACAAATACAATTGGAAAAATGTGCAAGTCACACAAACCAATATCCAATTTCTTAAAAGAGTTAAAGCTTCAAAAAAAATGCAATTTTCTCAGTGAGCAAACTATTTGACATGGAGTGTAATTCTGTTTTCCTCTTAAGGTTGTTTTACACTTACATATGTTGTTATGTATTGTTTAATTCTCCCTCAAGTAACAATTTTAAGACCCTCAGCTCTAAGTTATTACTCCCTAATGTCTGAGGCAAGATAATAATTTATTGTTTCAAGTACGGAAAAGAACAACGGCTCAGGTAGCACAGTGCCTCTAAAGACAAAGGTTTGTTTAGCTACTGCTCTTTCCCTGTGCAGAGCTTCCCAATGAGCCAGGCATGATGGGATAAGCGCAGCAAAACTCCATGTCCTGAAGAATAATCTGCTCACCTTCATGGGAAGGACACACAGACAGCAAAAGTCATGTAAGACAAAGACAATGTGGGATCCGTGTGGTGGACACTGCCGCGTCTGTGACTCCCAAGGAACCAAGCACCTTGGGAAGATGTTGCTAACACAAATTTTAAGGGAAAAAATCTCATGATGCTGCTTCTCATTTCTGCCATCCATAGGGCAATCAAACCCTGTGATAGAGCAACTCCTGTTTCATATCTGCAGTACATCAGCAAAGAGTATTTCAAAGCCAAACTACATGTAGAAAGATGAGCTCTTGATTTGGCTTCTAAATTCAGTATTTTGTAAATCATAGAAGCCTGCACACTATACTATAGTGATTCACCAAGATAAATTTTCACATTGCACTGTTTTCTCGCCATGAAATTCTGTAAAGCGCTAGATAAGGATTGCTTCTTTCATCCAGAGCACCGGGAGACCACTGGCAATTTATTTTTGAGAGGACTTTAGATAGAAACAAAAAAGGCAGTGTTAATTAACATAACTCAGTTTTTTCTTTTAAAAACACTTGAATGTAACTGAGAAATTGAAAGTTTGGGGACCTGAGTTATACACTGCTTGTGCACTCAGAAGATACAGAATTAACATGAGCAGGTCAAGCTTTTCCAAGTCTGTTTTCAGCTAAGGTTCATTACTCATGGACTTCTGAAACCATGGAATACTGAAGCCATGATGCAACCTATAAACCACGTCAACTACCTAGATTACCTAGTTAGATTGAGTATATTTGCATAAAGGAGAGGGGAAAAAAGCAAAAACCTTTCTATCAAATCATTGCTATAATGTTGTGAAACCATTTTATAATGGAGCCAGTGAAAACTGCTCAATGCTCCTTATGCTCCTAAGAAAATATTTATATGTATATTTTAATGAAAAGCAAAAAAAATTAGTCCTACCAAGAAACATTGGATTTTATGGCTGGCATTTTAAAATGCTTTATTTCTAAATTTTAAAAATAGTACTACAAGAAGTTGGACCTTGTTAATTCACTAATGTGATCCTGAGAAACATTGTAAGTTAACACATTTAGATAAATGAGCAAACAAGTCAGAAGTGGGGGAAGGAAAACAGCTCTGAAGCACAACTCTATATCTCAGTTACTAAAGGCTAAGGTATATTTGCTAAAGACATCAACTGCACAATGCTTTACCTGCATTCAAAACATCTATCTACAATAACTGATACTTGAATAATCAACATTTTCCAGTATTGCAGGTGAATTGAATTAAACTACAATTATTGCACAAACATGTTTCTGACCCAGCAAAGTGAAAGCCAGTGATGCAAAATGCAGTAACTTACTAAAAGGCTGACAGCCACAAGCTGCAGAGGTCTGGTAATGCATTCTGGGAACAGTGATGCAGCACCTGTATCATGGCAGAGCATTTGTGCAGTCAGAGGCATGACAAAACTCTCAGGAGCATTGCATCTGTCAGGCCCCCATGGATTACAGAGAGAAGGAACAGAAATGAAACACACTGCATGTCAGGGACACCATTAAAATGAAACATTTAAAAATTCATGTATGAAATGATAACAAATACAAAACTCTCTTGAGCACATGGGGGTGAGACTTGGTAGTGCCAAGCTGTGCTCTCACAGGGCTGCACCCAGAGAGGTGGTCTGCAGGCTCTCATTTCAAGTCCATGTCTTAGTTTTTTACACAGTTCTTTAACAACTCTGTGTCAAAATCAGATAGACTTCTAGATACTAAAAAATCCTGAGAAAAATATTTAAACACCTAAATTTCAGTTTCTGTATATAAATATTTAAATACAACTTTATGTTACAAACTTCTGCCAACTATTAAAAGGTTGAGTCAGACTGGACCAACACATGTATTGTAGATCTCCTCATGGTTGGATGTTCTTAGTTCTGTGGCTTTTCTTCCTCATAGGATTCTTATACGTTTACATTTTAAAATAAAACTTATATCAGGTAATAAAATTAAATTCCTTGGGATAGGAGCAACAAAATTTTTTGGCTTCATTATTTTCTTCCCCATAAACTCATTCATCATTTCATAACTACTAAAATAAAACCAAAATATGGATGACTTCAAGAGATCTTTGTTACCTTTCTAAACACTTTACCATCTGTATTGTCCCTGCTTGTCATATTTCAAAATCTAAGATGACAGATGTATGTGTGTGTAGGCTCTTTAGCCTTCCAAACCAGACATACAAATAAACTCTCAGAAAAAAATGCCTTAAATAAAGGCAAAAGGCTTGGGATTGTCATATCTGCTGAAAAACCTCATTCACAATCACTGAGTAAATCCATTATAGACGTTGACAGCTTTAGATCTATGCATCACATTTTGGGGAATAAATGCCACCACATAGTTAGCCTTTATAGAGCAAAGCTTTGGTTTTCTATATAAATCTGTGTTTAATGAGCCTTGAAAGAGATGATTGCTAAATAACAGCCTGCTGCATTCAAGCTCAACTGCCTCCAATTATATTGTTTATAATTATATAATTGTACAATATAATGTGTGTCCAACACTCCCTGAGTTTTATTACTGCACAACACTGTGACACCAGCGTAAATCACCTTTTCACTTTCACAGTCAGCCTCTTTCACTTTGCTTAGTCAGCCAACACAAATGCACACAGAACTGCACTTTTGACTGCTGAATGCATCAAACCAGCTTACCAGCCTCAGCAGAAATAAGAAAGTAATAGAAGTGGTCAGCTCACAAAGATGAAAGGGGAAAGAAAGGTACTCTTTATACAAGGAAGAAACAAACAGGAAAACAATTAACTAGTTAAAAACTCTATATCCTGTTTGTGAATTTTGCTTCTTAGGGTGCTTCTTGTTGGCAGATGCTTCCAGATATTGTGCCTATCCAAAATGCTCATGAGAACAAGTGCAAAGCAGTTAACATTAGCAGGTAATGTTCTTTGTATTATTCTTACTCCTTTATGGATACTGCAGCATTTGCTATAATGCCACTAAAATTGGCAAAAATCTTATTAGCAAACAAACCATTATGCTGTTGGACACCTACACAAACCTCTCATCTTTCCCTAAATTCAAAGAACAAAATTTGTACTTTTTCTTCCATCAGTTGACAACTAACCCAACTTCCAATCAGTAATTAATACACTAATATTCAGCATGTAATTATAACTCCTGCCACAGAAATTTAAGCCCCAGTCATTCATAAAAGTTTATGTTGACTTAATAGGAATGCCATTTCTTTGTTTTTAGAAGCTTTGTTACACACACCTTAGAAAGTAATAAAATTCTTGTTTTTAAATGCAGCTCAAATCCCTCTGTCTTCTTCCTCTCCCCAAGCACACTCTCCACACAGGAATTTCTTCTTTTCTCTTTAGTCCTTAAAATTCTTACATCCACACCACCTGGCCTTTAAATCAGAAGCTCCAATCCTGCAACCCCCTGTCAGAAGGGCTACCATCAGCACACAACTCCCTGCTACACTCACCCTTCATTTCTCTTTGCTCTTGGCTGCCTGTAAAGCACCAAAAATTTTGAATTGGGCTGTGCTGACTTTTGAAGCTTGCAGCTTAGTTTTACTCCAAATCAATACACTGAATTTTGACAATGAGAAACTTTGATCATTTTAACATTTGAGTCATTCTGTGGCTAGTTGTTGAGCCCTTAAAAGGGGACTTTGGGTGTAGGGCTTCACATCTAAACCACTGCTGTTTGTCCTCCTCCCTCATCTTTAGAATGACTGCACTTGCAGGCACCTGTACAGCAAGATGCCTCTCCCTGTGCTTGATGATGCAAATCACTGTCTTCTGAAATCCATTGCTATTGTTATTCTAAGAACTCCAACAATTTACTAAATTGGGGGAAGTTGTTTTAAAACTAGGATTAATTTTTTCCGTGTTATCAATAAAATTACTGCAAACCCCTTTTCAGGTCCATTGACTTCAATATAGTTCATCAGCTCCTAAACAGTCCCTGAACTAGAGTCAATGACTACAGAAAAGCAAGGGATCTGAACTTCTCTTCAGTTTAGATAGTGTTTGGGAACTGCAGACTAAATTAAAAATCAACATGGAATTATAATTATGTAGTTCTATTAAAATAATAACTGCATCACCTTCTTCGATCTTGAGGAAATGTTTCAGCATTTTTTATCAGACAACCGACTCTGAGATGACATTTCTTACAAAGATTCCTCAAACTGATCTTAATACAAAGGGTTGTATTGTGTTGAATAGAAAAATATCAGGTAGTGGAAAACACGACCACTGTCTCATAGGTTTGTAAAACTGGTTTTCAAAGCAGGACATCCCACATAAATGATAGACACACCAATATTAATAAGCATTTAGATATAGCAAATAATTTCTAATAGCCAAGCAAACTTGTTAAACAGAATCCAAGCAGAAGCCAAGTAAAGGAAAGACCCAAGGGCAGAAGGGAAAGGTGCAGTGAAGAAGAGCCAGCCCATGCAGTATCCCCCAGTCACTGCTCCCCCGGCCACTACACCACCTGGGCTGATGATGAGGCCACAGGGAAAAGCAATGTGCTGTCAGCAGAGGACATAGCACCACTTTGTTCCCAGCACAGAGACCTCCACAGCTTCCAGATCCCCAAAATTACTCAAATGTATTGACCTTACTTCCAGCTGCTGCACTGCCCTAACTAAAATAACCACCAGTTTCTCACTGTGTCCTTCCCAGATGCTCAGCCTCTTCCTAGGTGAGCATCTGCACCTTGCCTTGAACTCTGGCACTCATTATTGCAACGGGAACGATAATGCTCATAGGAGAGACACTTTCTGCTAAAATCTGAAAACCTAAATACACCTTAAATTGTTAAAGCCATTTAAAATTGGGTATTTCTAAAATTCAGAGCACTTTCATGTGCCATCTGGTTTCCTCTGGGATTTACTCTTCTACATTTACAAGCTTTCCTCTGCAAAAATGCTGGCCGCATGTTTTGGTTTCTTTGAATAAGTAGCAAAGTTTCAAGTGTTCTCCTCATCCTTTTTTGATTTTGCTGCAGGGGGAGGAAAGGTGAGTCTTGTATGATCTGCATTATGGACAAATGACCATTCTGGGTGCGGAACCTTGAGGATGTTACCTGGGAGCAGCTCCATAAGAGCTCACTGTTCATGATCAGTGCCTTAGTATGAAATGATGATTCCCCCATGTGCTTCAGTATTTTAAATAAACAGGCTTCTGAACTCTTTTCACCTGGCTTGTTTTCAAGCAGAAAGTTAGGTCTCAGCAAAAGGGAGAGGAAGCACTTGGTAGGAGATGGAAACGTAGGGCAGGGGCAAATTTAAAACTGGCAGAGGAGGCAGAACAAAACAGGTAAAAATTTGTTACCAGCTAAGGAAAAAATAGATATGAGGAAAAAAACCCAAAGCAAAGCAGGTTATATCTTAAATTTTTGATCAGATTCTTTCACACATTTAAACATTACCTTTAAAAGGCTTTTTCAGTAGGTCTATATGCACTTCTCCAAATTCAGAATTGTCATAGAGATTTGGGTTTTTTCCATGTTCTTTAAAGGTTGTTTTCCTGACTGCTAGACTTGGGCTCCTTGGACTCCATTAACTACTGAATTGATGTTGTTTTGTATTTTCAGAATATCCATGTAATATAGGAAATTGTCTGCTGTAGATTAACTGCTTCAGAAGATAAATTTTCCTTTTTTTTTCTTTTTTTTTAATGTTATTTTTTTTCCAACCCTCTCTGGAGAAGTGGTGTTCTTTACTGAAGTAGTCATGGCTTAAAAAGAAATAAAAAGTGTTTGGTAGCAAAAATAATGCTCATAGGAGAGACACTTTCTGCTAAAATCTGAAAACCTAAATACACCCTAAATTGTTAAAGCCATTTAAAATAGGGTATTTCTAAAATTCAGAGCACTTTCATGTGCCATCTGGTTTCCTCTGGGATTTACTCTTCTACATTTACAAGCTTTCCTCTGCAAAAATGCTGGCCGCGTGTTTTGGTTTCTTTGAATAAGTAGCAAAGTTTCAAGTGTTCTCCTCATCCTTTTTTGATTTTGCTGCAGGGGGAGGAAAGGTGAGTCTTGTATGATCTGCATTAAGGACAAATGACCATTCTGGGTGTGGAACCTTGAGGATGTTACCTGGGAGCAGCTCCATAAGAGCTCACTGTTCATGATCAGTGCCTTAGTATGAAATGATGATTCCCCATGTGCTTCAGTATTTTAAATAAACAGGCTTCTGAACTCTTTTCACCTGGCTTGTTTTCAAGCAGAAAATTAGGTCTCAGCAAAAGGGAGAGGAAGCACTTGGTAGGAGATGGAAACGTAGGGCAGGGGCAAATTTAAAACTGGCAGGGGAGGCAGAACAAAACAGGTAAAAAATTGTTAACAGCTAAGGAAAAAATAGTTATGAGGAAAAAAACCCAAACCAAAGCAGGTTATATCTTAAATTTTTGATCAGATTCTTTCACACATTTAAACATTACCTTTAAAAGGCTTTTTCAGTAGGTCTATCTGCACTTCTGCAAATTCAGAACTGTCATAGAGATTTGGGTTTTTTCCATGTTCTTTAAAGGTTGTTTTCCTGACTGCTAGACTTGGGCTCCTTGGACTCCATTAACTACTGAATTGATGTTGTTTTGTATTTTCAGAATATCCATGTAATATAGGAAATTGTCTGCTGTAGATTAACTGCTTCAGAAGATAAATTTTCCTTTTTTTTTCTTTTTTTTTTAATGTTATTTTTTTTCCAACCCCTCTTTGGAGAAGTGGTGTCCTTTACTGAAGTAGTCATGGCTTAAAAAGAAATAAAAAGTGTTTGGTAGCAAAAATGTTTAAATAAGAGTGTATTCAGAAGGCAAGAAAAAAAAAAAGCAGACTAATACATCAAATTTAAGAGAAAAGAATGCGTCTTCTTGTCCTAACCATTGATAAAGGCCATTTTCCACCACTCAGAGGTACAAATTGACAGTAGATAAGAAAGCACCTGAAAAGAATATGCCTTAGATATTAAAATTTTTGCTGAGAAATACAAATCCCGCTACTGTGTAGATGATAGACATGGCAAACACTTCAAATGGATCTCATCTTTCTATATATACATTTGTGACCTGTTGCTTCCACAGGCACTGCTACCAGACACAGCAATTTTCAGGTTGGCTTTTCCACTTACTTCAGGAAAAAAAATCTTCCTTTTCAATATGCAAAAGTCCAGGAAAATGTATGTTTAGCATGCCAAACTGTATGTACTTTAAGCCCTGAATTTGCAAAAGCTTAAAAGAAGTCTGAGCAATAAAAGCCCTCTATAATTCATTATTTTTCCTAGAATATGGAGGATAAAATGCACAATTGAAAGACTTCACACAGTTATGCATCCAGCAACTGTATTGCTGACAAAGAGCTGTTGGTTACTTTGACTTCCATCTCAAACAATCTTTGAAAAAGTGTTTTCACTCAGCTGTTACCAAACTTTATACATGTTAGCTTCCTGCACAAAGTTGAAGTATTATAAGAGGGTAAAATACTCTTGCTTCAACAGCTTAATCAAAAGTCTCTCTCTATTTAAGGAAAAAAAAATATGTTAGTGCATGTGAATTTAAGTTTTTTGCTTCCCCTTTCCTTGAAACATCTTGTTCCAAAAATTTGCACCGTAGATTGTTTTAATTTATTCAGTTTTACAAAAAACGTTTTCAAGCACATTTTTCCATCTCTAACTTTTAGGTGACCCAGAACAACTGAAGAGAAAATGTGTTCTCTTTTCTTCCTCTGTTTAGTGGATAAACATTGATTGAAACAGAAGTGAAAATAGAAGTCTTTATTTATGGGTTCATCAAACATGGTATGCTTTAATCTGATTCAGAAAAGAGCCTGTAGATGCTACAATGTATTTGAATGCATAATGGCATAGGTGAAAAGAAAAAAAAAAAGAAAAAGTAAAATGAATGAGGTACATTTTAACAAAACACGCTAAAATGCTTCCTAAAAGAAATTGAAATGAATAAAAAAAAATCAAAGTTAGGAGTTTTTCCATTAATATTAGATTTTGTTCTGTACTGAGGTTCATGTCCTTGCTGACAGGTAAATACATTACTACAAGTAACCAATATATATCCCTCAATCAAACACTACAAGTCCACATCAGGAATTTAAATGTTCATGTCTTTTTTATAAAATAATTTTATACCTGCTGAAAATGCCATTCTCTCCATGCTTTCTCCCCACAATCTTTTCTTTCCTTGAAAAAATAGTTTCATTACCCAGTGAAAATGTTATTAGCATAACTTTTAAGGTTATGGAGTATCAGGCAGTCATTCATGATATCACAGATGTAATAATACTTAGTTCATCCATTGGTCATGCATATTTTTAATGTGCATGTCAGGCAGGAATAGGTTCAAATATTGTAGAACTTGAAAGTGAACAGCTTTTCCACCCCATGTAAAATACATGGCTGATTCCAAAGCCTGAATTCCTGTGTGTTACACTGATATCAGAATCAGTTGGCTTTCCACATGGGATTCATCTGCAAGAAGTCTCAAAGCTTGTCAGCGTTGGCATTCTAGAATCTCCATTTTCCACAGTGGCATATTTTACTTCTGTTACCTAATAGAAAAGAGGAACTCTCCTGCCTCTGAAGCACTAAGAAGGGCTGTTCCTTGGCTGTGCTTTCTGGGCCCTCTGCTTGTACCATGAGCAAGGAGGATTACTTCAAAGGGCAGTGATTGCTCTTAGGAGGTTTTAAGAATAATTTCAAGCTTCACCTATGCCATCAGATCTTGCATCATCTGGCAGCTCTTCAAGAGCCCAAAATGCCAATGGACATATGCCTGGAGCCTGTGCCCAAAAAGATCTTCTGATTTTTGGAAGAAGTGCTTGCTCTTGCAGGAACTGAGATCCACCCCTGAATTCTTCTCTCTCCCCTCATGTTATTTATTTCACTCTAAAAGTAATTTATTGGCTCAGTGGGAGAACAGGTAACTCCCTACCTGGCAGAGAGGAGAAAGGACAAGCTAGTTCCTTTCTGTGAATTCACATGGTCCCTTTGAACTCCTCACAAAGCCCCGCTGGGAAGCTGCTCTGAAGCATTTTCAGGACTCTGGAGTGTTGCTCTCCTTTATGGAAATGCTGACATTATGGCTGTGTCTTCTTTCAAAGATTTTGTCACAGTTAAGACAGGCAGAGTTTCCCTTCTGGGCCTGCCAGTAATTCTCTGGGCTGTCAACCAGCTCTAAAAGCACAAGATAATATAAAAAAAGAGGCACTTGCCTTAACTGTCTCTTACTTTCCAGAAGTTGTTAAATTCTCATACTTATTTTTCATCGGCCTACTAAAACCATTCATCTGATGCTTTTTTTCTTCCTTTTCTCATTTTAATAGTACAGATTCAGTTTTTAGCTCTTCTCCCTCATACAAATGTTTCCCTGCCTGAAGTCTTATAAATTCTTCTTGGACTTCTTAGCAGGACTCCCTTGTATGAAGTAGGACACTTCATTTTTCCTTTTTTTTTCTAACTGTGCTGCATATCCTGAGCTAACAATCAGGGGATGCAGCCTGGTTTTGCATAGGAACTGAGATGTCCCATATACCCACATTATAACTCATTCCACAAATCAAAAAAATTAGCAAGCACCAGCAAAGCTAGGAAAGTTGATGCCTGTGTACTGAAGTAGCTCTTTAGGAATAAGACTGGGTCCAGTCAGGCAGCTGGGGTGGGCAAGGTCTGCACAGGACCATGTCTATCTCCACAGAAAGCCACCTCAGCCTGTACTGACTTCCAAAAGCAAGCGCAGCATGGACACGCCTGCCACGGATGTGCTTGGAACCAGCCTGGGGCCCAGGGAGGTTTATTTACCCAGAATTCAGACTGCAAGACCCATCCTAGAGTTCTCCCACCCCAGAGCTGGCCTTGGAAGCCATCTGTCCCCTTCCACACATATTTGAACGTGATCTGCCCAATGGGAGCTGGCTCCTGTTGCCTGCCATGGGCAATGGTGCCAGTGGGCAGCACTGCCTCCTGCCCTGTCCCAAAGCATTGCCCCCTGGGAAAACACAATCCCATGCCATTAACACATTAGCAAGAATGGGGATGTGCACTTATTCTCAGCCTTAGTGGTGGGATAACATCACCAAAATAATTGGAACTGAAACTACACCCACATTGATGTTTCAGCTCCAAGCCCCGTATTTTCAGGAAGAAAGCAGGATGAGGGGGAGTTTGGTCCTTTATATCTTGTATTTTCTCTGTGAACATTCTGAGAAAGAAAATATGAAATGAAATGGTCTGCTGAGGCCACAGTACCCATTAATTTTTTACAAAATAGGGCCAGTTATTCTGTGTATTGAGGCAAACTAAATGGAAAATGATGATGCTGGATAATGTAGCACAGTTATAGTACACTTAGAAATTCTAAATACAAGTATGTTTAGGGTTTTCTTTTTAATGTCTTGGCTTTAGGGTATTCTGAATCCCTTAAAATGTGCTTTTTTCCCTACACTTCATGTACCAACCTAATTAATTCTACTTTGAAACACATAAATGGATCACATTTATTTTAACACACAAGTTCTAAGACAAACAAGGTTTCACTTGTCTCAAATGCTTGTATATCAAGATGTTTCTTGATGGAATAGTTTCACTGGTCCCACACCTCCTTCTTCAAGAAGATGATTATTAAGATAATCATCAAGACAAAATTTGGAAACAAGACCTATACAACATCAGGAATTTTTTACTATCCTTTCCAAAATAAATTCATTCTAGGAATGAATGGTGAAGAAAATCAGGCATCATTAACATAAAACCTTGTACCTTGGATTAAAGATGAAGGTGTTTTAACCTGTATGCTCACCTGCCACATGAATGTTATTCAAAAAAAGCAAAGTTCGAGTCTTTAACATCAGAACAGAGTTTTTTGTTTGTTTTTTAAACAGAGATGACAGTGTATTCTAAAGCAATTCATGAGATCAATATTGAAACTGTTAGAATAAAAGGTATCTGTTTTCTCTATCCACATGGCAATTCAGTTGCTCCACATCCCCTTGACTAAAATTATAGTTTTGATCTCTGTTTTTTCTGAGACTGGCCAAAAAGGGAACAAAAGCTGAGAAACCATAGGCAGTATATGTAATGCCAAGATTAAAAAAAAAAATTATAATATCTTATACATGTGATATCCTTTTTAGGTGAAAGAGGATTTTAGATAAAATCCAAGGATGTTTCTGTTCTCAGTTTACAAAACCAAATTCTTCAAATCCACAGGGCTGTCCCCTGTTTTTTATGAGGTGATTAGTAATGATGATAACTATTAGTATTTATGGTGCCATAAAAATATCATTACTTTTATTTAGTTAGTTCAGTCTTTTCCTCTGTCCTATCTATCCTGTAGTTTATATTTACATTGGTTCATATAGAAAAAGAAGGGGAAAATCAGGAATCTTTCCAAGCCTAAGGTCTACAACTCTATAAATTCTCTCTCAGAAGAACTACATAGATGCACTAGTAAGTTATAAAGCTAGTAAAATATCTCCTGTAACAGAAACCTTCACAATAATTTTGAGGCATCACAGACATGTTTGTGAAAATTAGGTGGATTTTGATCTTATGAATTTTGAAAATTGTAGGTGAAAACCTCAGTTATAATAGCCTTGGTGACAAAAATACAATTATTTTTGGTGCAATTTTAGACAGCTACAAGATGGATATTAGAAAGACTTTGTATAGTTAAAAATGTTTGATTTTAATTAGTGTTTTCTAACCCCTTTTTTTTCCCTAATACACATTTTCAAGTTTTATTTTGTGAATGAATCCCATGTCAGTTACTGGTAAGGGCATAACGCACCATTGCTGCAGAGCAATGAGATCATGATGATAAAACCTGAGTTTGGAATACCAAGACATTCCACTGCCTTCCAGGAGTATCCTGGGGGGATTGCAACATTTTGTTTAACCTCACAGTGCTCACTTGCTTTGGGATACAGAGTTGTAGGTTTTTGTTGTCAAATCATTCCATAAACTTTAAGATAGACTCTTTCAGCCCAAGCATGAAGATCTATCTATAAATTAAGCATAGAGATGGGAGAGTTTGAAAATATGCAGTTCTTTACCTCGTCAAAATTTCTGGCAGGTTTCCATTAAAACTTCAAAGACATGCATAGCTGAAGGGAAATCAAATAATGTGTGTGATGCTACTGGGAAAGGTCTGAGTTTGCAAGGATCATTCAACAAACCACAGCTTATGTTCTGTGTTGCTAAGGAGAACTCCAGAGTAATAGATTATTCATTAAAAACAAACAACAACAACAAAAAATCCCAACAAACAAACAAAGATATTAATTGGAATGGGATTAATCAGAATAAACACTATGTGAACATATAGAGTAAAATCTGAAACAGGTAAATCTGTTGCGGGAACTCTGGTTTAGGTGCTTAAAAATCACCACTGGGCATGTATCTAGTTTTACCTCAACCCAATAAACATTTGTTGTCCTTTGATTATATAGCTTTACTGTTCTTGTTGAAAAAATGTTATTGATTTTCCATGTTTTCCAGTTCATCTGAAATCTGCTCATTTTTCCCAAGTTCTTGACTTAAATATTTTGTACTTCAGAAAAATAAAATAGACATGCAAAAACTTCCCCAATCCCATGTAAATTCAAATTAGCATTCAGAAAAAATTAATTTATGACCAGTTTTTCTTTTTTTGTGATTCCTATTACATAAGAAAAAAAAATCACTATATCTACTTAAAAAAAATCTTAAAAACATGACAAGAAAAACACTGGATATTATTCCAAATGACTTCAGCCCCAAACATTTTAAACCATTTGAATATTTCAGCATGGAATCAAATTGTCCCACTGATTATTCTACCTGATAGAACAGAGACTTAAAATCAAAATACAGCCCCAAAGTGAAAATTTATGCATTCTGGTGGAAGAGCTTGCTGTTGCACTGCAGTCACAGTCATCACCAACACCAGGTTTGACTGGGCAATGTTCTTTTCTAGCAGTCCAAGCAAAGGAGACTATTTCCAAAGAAATCACCCTGCCACAATCCATTTTGCACTTGGACTTGTCTGTCAGCCGTGCTCTGCAGCCCCAACTGCATAAAGGCAGGAAGGGAGCTATTATGGCTTAACTCCAGACAGCAACCAAGCCCCTTGCAGTCACTCATTCTCTTCCCCTGGGTGGGATGGGGGAGAGAATTGGAAGAGTAGAAGTGAGACAGCTGGTGGGTTGAAATAAAGACAGTTTAATAAGGAAAGCAAAACAAGGAATTCATTCACCACTTCCCATGGGAAGGCAGGTGCTCTGTCCACAGGAGAGCTGGACACCATCACACCCAATGGTGACTTGGGAAGAAAAATGCTGTCACTCTGAACATCCCCTCCTTCCATATTCTCCCCCCAGCTCTACAGGCTGGAGCATGATGCCGTGTGTATGGAATGTCCCTTTGGTCAGGGGTCAGCTGTCTCAGCTGGGTCCCCTCCCAGCTCCTTGAGAAGCAAAAAGGGCCTTAATGCTGCAAGCACTGTGCATCAGGAACATAACTATCTCTATATTAATCTGAAAGAAATAGAAACATTTATATGCTTTTATACTATGCTGCTCTCGTACATTTTTGCTCTCAGTGTAGAAATAAAAATATTCCAGGCAAACAAAATTAAGGAGATGATTATTTTGTTGTTTCAAGCTTCATGACTACATCTCTGCTGTAGAAGCCAAAATGTTTCAAGTCTCTTTGGATGCATAAAAGGCCCTAAGTACATTTCCCATGCATGTCACACTTTTTGTCACAGGTTTTCCTGGAGATACATTTGTAATTTACCCTAGTTCAAAAATTGCAAGTACAAACTGGCATGTTGGAGCAAACAGAACAAAACAAATCTGAAGGACAGTGGGTTTAAATCGTTCCTAAATGCCTTCTGAAACACTGTTCTTCTGAGGTAAGAAAACAGGAAACAGTAAGAATTCAATATTTTAGCCATGCCCTTCCTGAGTTATTGCAGTAGTAATTAACACCATGGTATTACAGTATCCTCTTGTAGCCAGCTAAGCAGCAACAACTAGATTTGAATCATCACAGCACGAGTGAGCTGCAGGAGATTAACACTTTTACAAGTGGCAATGCTCAGTTCAACTTAACTCTTCAGTCCTGAAAATATCATTCACTCCTGTGTGACAACACAGAATCAAACTCCATAGATATCTCTTACCATCCTTAATAAATTCCTGAACAGAGATGTTGAGAGTACCTCTGAGACAAATTCAGAAAAGTTTGACTGGATCCTGAGAGCTGGCAGCCCTTATTATTAGTCCACCTGTAATTTGCTGCAGCAAATTGCTCTCACACATATGCAAAGACACAAAAAAAGGTGTGTGGTTTTGACTGTGTCCCAAAAGAGCAACCAAAGTCATCTGTGGACACACTTGGCCTAAGTCAGGTACCAGCAGCCAAACCACAGCAGCAAAGCTTAGAGTGAACAGCAGAGCTCTGCCAGAAAACCTCAGCTACTTTACAGGGGACAGCAGGCACTGCTGCTGCTAGATGACAGCCCCAGCCTGCCCTAGCTGATACTCATTCCTCCAAGGAGCTGGATTGTGCAGACACAGCTGGAATGTCTTTGATGTGCTGCTTTTCACTGACGCTTTTTGCCTGCAGCTGAGCAGTAAGGCAAGTTTGTGCTGAGCAGAGAAATGCCCACAGCTTGTATGTGTGGTTTCTCAGTTTTCATGCAGACCAAGCATCCTATTCTTATTTCCCATCAAAACTGACTGCAAGACAATCAGGAACATGGAAAAGTTTTTTGTTCACTCTGTTCCAGTTCTGAAAGTTGACCACGTGTCAGCGACAGATTTTGTTTAGGACCTTCTTAAAAATCAAAATATCATTTTCTGCCTTGTGGTGGTGATGAAACTGATAAATACAGGGGTGAGGAGAAAGTTAAATCTTTATATTTAGCAGATAATCAGGACTAACAAGGGGTACAACTCTACCACTTACAGGAGTGAGAACCACTACAATGACCCCAATTCAGCATCCAGCCCCTTGGGTTGCACAGTCCACCATCCTGACATACCAGCTCTAATACTGGGACAGCCTGCAAACACACAAATACCTTCCCTAAGACACCATTGTTTCTTCAGGCCTCCTGGGAGTCCTTGCAGCATTTTTCACCTTCCACCTTAGGCTTTAACTCACAACAGTGCACTACTTCCTCACGGATCTGGTTCTGCGGACCTTGCCCCAGAATACCAGTTTATGCTGAGGCCAGTGTGGATAACACAATGGGGCCTCAGCAGAGGAGTAAGCAGGTATAGATAATGAAATGATAAATCCAATTCCAAAAATCTGGCAATTTGAATTGTAAATATAGCAGATAGGTACCACCCTCTGAATATTAAGAGTCAGTGTTAACATTGTTACACCTCAAAAAAGGTAGAAAGTGGGAGTACATATATTTGTGTTGGAAAGACAGATGATGAAATTAAGGGAATGTATTTAAATATCAAGGCCTAGATCGGACATATCACAGTAGGATGATGGTAGGAGAGTTATCTATGAAATACACAGTTGGTAAGATGGCTTGTGTAGTAGCTTATCCATTTATTTGGTTTGGGCATTCCTCCAAAACCACAGAAATGCCACAAACAGATTTTTAAACAGTGTAGGCATCTTCAGAGTTGTTTGGTGACTGCACACAGCAGCTGGACAAGTGATGGGAATTTATTCTCTTTCCCAAACCCTTTAAAAGAACAGCCCTTCATATTAACATCTCCCTGGTTGCAAATGACAGGCAGATTAGCAGAAGTGAGGGTTTCAGGTTCTTGGCAAATTGCAAGGATTTATTCCTTTTATGATTCCTATGCACACTCCAAACTTACAAGTAAGTAAAAGTTTCAGTGATGAAAATGACAGCATGATCCCCTCACTTCAAATGAGTAAAACAACAACAAAAGAAAAGATCTTCAGAAATGGGCAAGTATTTCAGTGGAAACCCATCTGACAGCTGGCCACCTGTAGCTCCAACAAATGATTGTTTTACATGCTGCTCTTGACCTTCATTAGCCAGCTATTCCCCCCAAGACATCATGCTAATTTAAAGATTCAATCCCATATTTCTTTTTTTATTTTTACCTCATACACTTAAAAGTCATCCAAAAAATACTTTAGGACTGAACATTGATGAGGAAGCCACAATATTACATTCAAATTATGTACTTACAAACTTTCTTCATTTGGAAACGTAATAAATAATTATATAAAATAAAAGTAATTACTCCCAACTATTTATCATAAAGCAAGGAAAAGAGAGGTCTAACCAAAGTGTTTTGGTGCTTTTAATGTGTATTATTTGCTTTTGCAGAGCTCCTTTACATGAGAATTTCTGAAATCATTAAAAAATTAATATTATTATATATCATGGATGAGATCTTGGCATTATAGGAAGCTAGTTATTCATCAGCTTCATAGTCCTCTAGGGTGTATTGCACACCTACATGGTACACCTGACTGCGAGGCCCGATTTTTCTTTTTTTAAGCTAGCAAATGAATAAAAAAGCCCACGTAAATCCGACAACCCTCAGTTGGATAAATTTCTCAGGGGTTTTTACAAAGAGTTTTATTCCCACCAAGAGCTGAAAGAAACACATATCTCATCAAATTTTTGCTAGATAAAGAGCCTGTCCCCTCTCCCGTCCCTCAGATTTATCATAGAGACAACTGCTGAGTCAGGCAAAAATGATGTTTCAAAAAAAATTATCCAGATTCACAAGAAGGAAAAAAGGAGTACAGAGACCTGCAGGATGTAGTAAAAAAATGTATAGCTTTGAATTTGAGTGCCTTGCTCAGTAGCATTAGGGAAAGTCTCTAAATATGAAAAAATAAAACATGTTATCTCTACTGTCCCTGGGAGCATATGCATGCAGGTCTGGTAAAAGGTTGGCATTTCTACCTCCTCATTATTATGTTTGTGTATTTTTCAAGACCATAAGGAGGTTGTCACAAAAATTCCTATCACCATAAAAGGACAGAGTAACCACAAGCTCAGTAAAAACAGTCCTGCATGAAGCTGTAGGAAGTCATTGTCCACTCTGAGGAGCACTGGATGTGGCAATTTCCCTCAGATGGTTTTAAAGAGTTGCAAAGTGTTAGCTCAGTAACCACTTCTCGGTGGTGATGCTTTAACCACCACTGCTCTTTGAAGCATCTTTTTACTAAAGGTTGTTACCCTTTGGAGATCACCAACTGGCTTTCATCTTGTTTCAAGACCGGAATGTGGCATAAAGACAACTGTTTTCTATTGACTGATGCCCTTCATCTGCAGAAGGGCAAATGTGAAATGAATGAACAAGAATTTCAGCCTACCAGCCAATTCTCTGGGAATGTCTCTTTTGGTTGAAGTAGCCACAAACCCAAAACAAGCTCAAGAGCACAAACCTCTCCTATTGTGGGGTTGTCTTGCCATGTGTGGAAATTTAGGGTACTGGGAATATTTTTTTGTTTGTTTTAGAGGGTCTTGACTCTTAGGGAAGTACTGACTTTAACTCTTATTTATGGAGAAAGTTTCTTAGACTTTAAGATAGACTAGAATTTATAAAAGTGTGAAATAGATTACAGAGAGTAGTGTAAGTGTAGCAAGAAATTTAAATCACTTACTGAGAAATTTAAATTTCAAGATTTTTAGTATGTTGTAGATAAAAGTAAGATAAAGGGCATAGAGTGTCATTTTAAGTTTCTTCTTTATGCTTTTTTTTTCTTCCTTCAATCCAGACCCAGAGAAACCAATAACCATGCCCATGAGGCTTCTTTCAGGAGGGAGAACACAGCTGCCCTGACCAACTTTTTCTCAAATGGCAGAGCAGGCTGGGATTTTCCTAATGAAACCACATCCATGTCAGGAAGAACTCCCAACTAACACCAAGGCCCAAGCCAGCAAGGCAGTGCCTGTCAGCCCCCACAGCCACCCCGTTTCAGGAGCAGTGCTGCCTCCAGCTCTGCCATGAGGAGACATTTCACCTGCACTGTCCATGCTTCTCTCCTTGCACCCTGGGCACCCAGGAGGTGCCAGCCTGGGGCCTCATCCCTTGTTCCTGCCATCCCCATGCCCGTGCCATCCCCTGCCCCCATGATGATTGGGCACTTGGGACACACTGTCACAGGTAGCCAAACTTATGCCTCTCTCCCACTCCAAGCAGGCCTGGGCTTTGCACCCCAGTGTGGCTTCTGAAAAGGTTGGTCCTGGAAGGATTTTGCCAAACTATTTACTTATTATTTTTTTTAAATGAAACATTAAGATCCTGATGTGGGGTGGAAGCATTTTGACACTGTGGGATGGGAAAGGAGGTAGTCTGGTTCAGGTCTGTTGTACACACCCTTCCAGATTGCATGTCCCATCCCCCCTTCACTTCAGCCCTGTTTTCATTTCATAGTTAACACCATCTCTTCTGATGGCAGGACAGAATGTAAACATCAGAAGTAATTGTAATACTTACTGCCTCTGCAGTTAGTGCCAAGAAAATAACTTGCTGTAGTGGCACATCTCCTACTTTCGACACGATATGCCAGCCATTGTTATTTAATGCCATGGAATGTACAATATTTCCATGTTATTTGTTTCTCTATCAGTCTTATCAATTTGAGGAAAATGGAATTTATTATTTTTATACCCAAAAACTGATTTCTGCCCACTGTCTGTAGGGCAACACGAGAATACATCAGAAGGCAAGGAGGACAGAGTCACTCAGTGACAAAATAAATCAAGAATATATAAATGCAACTGGATGTGAATTTTTGCACCTGTAAGCATCCTTTAGGATAAGTTATATATGCTAGAAGGTGATTGACAATTTTCATCAGTCCTAAAGACTGAATAATTTGAATGCAGGCCTTCTTCTCATCTAATACAAAATGCTGAGTACAGAATCCTAAACAAACAATGTTGAATTTAAATCTGTTTGGCACAAAATCTGAAATGGAGAAAACCATTTAACCCCATGTGAGCCTGCATGCTCTGTGACTGCAGTGCCATCTGGTTACTGGGAAAGTGGAAGAAAAATCTACTCTTACTGCAAGGAAAAAAAGGATAGGGCATGCTAAACACATCTGAAAAAAAAAAGCCAAGAAAATATATCCCAAACCCTGTAACTGTGCAAGTGTTTGATGATGACCTCTGTTTGCCTTGTCTCTTATTACAGCTAATGTTAGTGGGAGAAAAATCCAGAAGTCTGTGCATCCCAATAGTCACCATATTCCTGAAAAATTGAGTAAGAGCCTGATGGACCTTACTGTTATTTATAGAAAGCCTCAGAAGAGCTTCAGAGCTACAGGAAAATAGCAGAGCAAATCCTTTAACTTGTGAAGGAGCCTAAATTGCACATAGCTAGGCCAGCTATGTTCAGGAATTTGTTGGTAGTGAGGAAACCAAGGGAAAACTTCCTCCATTGTTGCAGACCATTCTATGCCATGTGAGCTGTTATTCCCCCTCTATCAGCCAGTCCTTTCCAAAAGCCCATGCAGAAGCCAATATTTTCATCTGCATTTCCCAGCAATATTTACAGAAATGAATTTTCATAATTTTACCTGATAATTAATCCTAGGGGTGCCTTATATAGGCATTTTTTAACATAATCACTGTCATCAGCCAATCATGCATTAACTCTGGTGGTGGCATGCTGTGAGAGTTGGTCATCTCATTCTGTTTTGTTATATTGTAAATCTGGGGCAAACTGCTGAGACTTCAGATTACTGTGAGTTTATATTTTTTCCTTCTCCATCTTTTCTCATATCTGCAAGACTCTTGCAAAGCTGACACGCTTTTCTCAGAGTCAAAACACCTCAGCCTTCATTCTTGCAGTGCACTTAGCACAGGCAGTGATAAAATTTGAATTTATTTGCCTTGTACTGTGTTTTAACACAAACCACTGATTGATGTATCACTTAAAAAAAAAAAGAACCTTAGTAATGTAGGGAGCAACCCAACTACTTGTTAGGATTACCCTTTTAGTTTTAAACTTTACAACAGCTTGCTTAAACACGAGTTATATTTTTTGCAGCTTTACACAAAAATGTGTCTATTACAGGCAGCTACTACTTCTATGAATGACAAAGGTGAGAAATACGCTGTTCTGGGCAAGCTGTCCAAATAACCCTAATTGCTTTTTTGCCAGATGTCATTTTGCAGAATTAACTCTGACAGTCCCATTCCTGCCCCTTTCTTTCCTCACCTCCATCAAACTGACACTCCTTATAATCTAGCTATGATTAGCTAGAAATAGCTAATTTCCACAGCTATGCTTTTGACAAATGTTCAGGAGAGGGTGTTGGCAATCATACAGTTTCTTCTAGGTTATCATTCAATTTGCAGGCACCAATGTGCTCTCTATCCTTGGTGAGAAACAGGACTGCTGATCAGACTCCATTTAGGAAAGAGAATCAATTTCAGCTGACTTAACCTCCTAAATAAAGATATGAACTTTTATTTCTTGATTTTCTGCCCAGACTACTAATGTACAGTTAAAGAACATTCAGGTTTTTTTCAGAGTAAGACAAAAATTAAAATCATAGTGCTCTAGGATGTTGCATGAGTGTCTTCTTAAGACATGATCACAAACAAAACTATTTTGTGCTTGTGACTTCCAGACAAAATAGTTCTTCCATCCTGATTTTCATATAAACACATCAAAAAGCATGAAATTCTTATGAGGATCAAAGTATTTCTAAATATGAAAAGTGACTTATGTGAACATCTCTAATACTTGAAATATCTCCAGCAACATTAACTTTAAAGCACATATTTAATGAATATAATTACCGCTTAAATAACTATTATATCCAAAGTATGAAGCATTTATCTGATTATGAGATTTCACTGAAGCCAATATAGCTTGTCTTTTTCTTTTCACAATGTGTCACTACATTTTTCTTCAGTTTTTAATCCAGATGCAATCTGGCATGAAAAAAACTGCTGGCTTCCCAGACACAGTCTGATAAGCCAAATTCCATGCTGATTCAAACCCTGCTTCAGTGGGAGCATGTGGGATTCAAAGGCAGCATACAACAGTTGCTGCTGTTGAGAAACTTCTGAAGAGACATGAATCACCACAGCCAAAATAAAATTGAAGATATCTGGGGTTTCTTTTATGGATCAAGGCTCTTGTCCATTTCCATCTTTGCATTAATCTACTGCATATGTTTTTCTGTTTGTTTTCTTTCTGATAGTACATGAATTCACAGTGATCAGTTCCTGCTTTTGTTGCTGCTGTATCCAACAATTTAATTTCCATGCATACAGCAAGTTCTACTGGAAAACAAACAAGCAGACAGACAAACAAAAAGTCTCCAAAATCACACAGACAATTTTTCTTCTGTATAATCCTAAATGGAACCAATGCTTTCCTACAGTATAATCCTAAATGGAACCAATGCTTTCTAATCTTCTTCCATTGCTATTAATGAACTGAGGTTTTTTGGGGGTGGGGGGGTTTGTTGTTTTTTTTTAAATGAAATTAACATTTCTATTTTTACTGCTATGATCTGGACTAAAGTTCTTTTCTCTATTACAAATATAACAGAACAGTAAAACAGTTTAAGGTGCATAGCCTTTGTCTCTCTATTTCAACTGTGAATCTGATATGCAGTGCCACTGATGCAAACAGAATTACACAGAGTCAGACGTACAAGAATAAAAGACAGAATAATCTAAATATAAATTTCGACCAAAAATGAGGCTTACCTTTGCATAAAAGCTTCTGATAGTATTGCAATTGTGAAAGCACATCTAGCTAAATATGCATGGGGACAGATAAATATGTATATAGGCTATTCTTGTATCTGCAAAAATGCGAATAGAACTGAAACCTATTTAACTCTGAGACGAGAAAGCAAGTGGGAAAATCAAATTGGAATCAGGAACACTTCAACAAAAATATTCTTTTGCATCAAAAAATACCCCTTTATAGACAGACACTCATGTATGCAGACTTACTGAAATCTAGATAATATTGCTTCTGTCAGCACCTGATTCAACAGCAACATGTGCCTGTTTATCAAGGAAGATTATTTTCTGCAGTAAGTTAATGTCCTCAATTATAGTTTATCATAAAACACTGTTGTTAATATTTACTCTGAGTAGAAGAATAGCTCTGATTATGTCTTCATCTATTTGATTTTTCTCTACACACATGGTGACATTGGCTTACTTTGTTTGCTGCTGATTAACAGAGAACAAGTCTTGGAGATAGCAGTCTATTTTAAGCATATGTTTTAGAGCAGCTAAACAAATCTGAAAAATAAAAGTCAAAACTGTTGTATTTCCAGCATCTATAGCAGAAGATCCCAACAATGCAAGCTGAATCTTCAAATTCTCTGTTCTGGAGTCATGTTGCTCAGCTTATCCTTAAACACCAGGGCAGGCAAAAGACAAGGGTGAGGTGTAAAGCACCATATTGTGGGAGGGTGAGAGAGAAGGTGGGGAAAGAAGGTGACAATCCTCTGAAGTTTTAGAATAGTAATCCAACATCTGCTAAAATGAAGCAGATGATAGGAGACCAGCTGATACACTTAGTGAGCAAACAACCCCTTAGATAACCCCTCTTGTCTCCCACCCTTCCTCTATCACTTTGAGGAGCAACATCTTCTAGTGACATTGAGAAGAAGGAATCACTAATCCATCCTTTTTCCAGTGGTCTGGGGGGACCCATAGCAGGAAGATAACTCCTACTAATCTCAGTGGGGTAAGAAGTAGCAGAGGGCATAAAATATCTCCTGGGTGCACTTTATACCAGCCTGAAAAGAAGACAAGGGCAAAAACTTCAGATTTTTTTCTTTTTGGTCTTTTCTGACTATTGCTAGGTATACATGCATGTGCTGGGAATGGTGAAGAGAAAGGAAACTTATTCAAAAGCATGTAGGGGGAAGAAGAAAACTGACAGAAATTTAAAGTCCAACTGATTAAGAACCTTTAAGACTATGTCTAAGAACACCACACAATTTAAAAAGAAAAGCCATGCCCCTCCCAAATGACAGTTCCTCTAAATTCAGAGGCTCATCATTCCAGCTGGATACAGTTCAGCTAGACATTAGACTTCTATCTCCACCCTCCTCCCCATATAAACTATTCCATTTAAATATGCTGATACCACATTATGTAGCACCCTTTGTGCTAAAATTTTCAAAGCAATTTCAAAAGCATTATTTTCAATTCACACAGAAGAAAGGCGGGGGGAAAAAGTTAAGTGATCTGTCCAGCACAGCCTCTCAAATGCATCTGCTCCCAGTACAAGCCAGTCAAAGCTGGGCACATCCACGTGTAAGAGAGTCAGATGCTGATAGCCAAGGTAGACATCAACACGCCAGCAGCAACACTGCCAGCATTATAAAGTCATCAGCACAACGCTCAAGACTATGCAAAGAAACAGGGAATAGCAGCCCCCAGAGCACCATCCTAACATAACCATGATGGGAAAACGTGCAGGCAACTTTAGCTGAGGGAATGGTGCTCGCATAAACCTCCCCGCGCTCAGGCACGGCTTTGATTTGACTGTAGGTGGAGCTCAAGAATCCCTGTCCAGCCCTGCATTTTGTGGGATGAATGCTCGCTGCACTCACTGTCACTGCCTCTCTAGAACCTTCACCAGCCTTACATCAAAAGCTAGCACAGCAGTTTTTAATTGAAATGGCTACAGAGGGTCAAAGCCACTGAGGAGTATTTTCAGAATAACGCATAGCTGACTGAAAAGGTGGACTATTCTCACTCCAAGTTACATCAGAGTACTTGTAATTAACCATGCTGATGATCTGCTCACAGAAGCAACCAAATCTCCCAGGAACTCCTTTCTTTCCTTGTCCCCTCCTAGATTTAGGCTGTTTTCTGCAAACCACAGGGAAACAGATTACCAGGATTGCCCTCCCTCAAGACCAAACAGCATGGACTACTAACCAAGTCTGCATTTCCATTTATCCTAACTTTACAGCAGCAATACTGTGCTCTTTTGGGAGCCATATACCCATAGCAGCTAGATAAGCAGCCCTTGCGTTTGTTTCATTCACTGATACCAGATAGGAGTAAAGCCATTAGAAATATAAGCTTCATCAAATAACTGCTCTCTCATTGAGAAGTGAGATTTTTAGTAATCCTCTTTATTGTTAATTGCCAATATTTAACTTTTCAAATCTGAACAGACTTTAAAATAATTATTATTTTATTGTTTACACATGAGAAATAAAACCCATGATATGTTATAAAGCTTACAGACAATTTGTTAAGTGTTTCAAATGGCATTTATTAAAATAAGTTTCTTGGTCTTAGTCATAGGACAGTGCATCTCAGGTTCTGCTCCAAATTATACCCATTGTTGTCTCTCAAGAATAGATCCAAATATTGTTACAAGCTACTCCTCTACATTGCTATCTGAGCACAGCTGGGAGCAAAATTTAGTGTGTGGGCTAAAAATGCAACTTCACAAGGTAGGTGAATCATAATTCCAAAGGCAGGATCAGCCTGCTGCAACCTAAAGGAATGTTGTACATTGTCAGTTTTGAAGCTCATAACACAAATGTGGCCAGAGTGTTCCCACCTGAGAAAACTGAGCACTTGTGAAATTCCTATTACTCTAGTAGCACCATTTAAGATGTAAAGTCAATGTGCAACTGGCCCAATCCTGATTCCATTTAAAAACAGGGTTAATCTATATTAAAGCCACTAATGGATACAAAGAGATTCTGGATTCACACCAACACAAATAGGACCAGGGTACGTCTCTTGGTGAGGATTTTCAAGTGCAGATGACTGCACTACATTTTTTTTTTTCTAACTGAGTGCCTGAAATGGTTCACAAAGCTTGTATCCACTAGGGATTAGTGGACACATGCACGATCCCATTTTGATGGTGCAGATGTCCAGAAGTCTTACTCTAAGGAGTGCTTGGGAAAATTGCGAACTACACAAAAAGTAAAAACTTGGAAGTTATGTAAGTAAAATAGAAACAGTGAGGGCCAGGGAAATCAGAACAGCAAGTGCAACAGAAGCCAGCAGAGAACAGAATCAAGTTAATGATTTCTCATTTCTTGCATACTTCTGAAAAGTTTCTAAGCATTTCACAGAAGTTTCAGCATCATTTGTGACAGAAACAATGAACGAATCCCAGGGTGGGCATAACCTCAGAACCAGCAGCAGAAGAGAATGGATCCCTAGCAATCCACTGCACACTGGCCAGTGCAAAGGGAGAAAGCCACACTGAGGGAATGCACATTGCAGGGTGTTTCCTGAGCAGACTGCTTGATTAGTTCTCTAGCAGTGAGTGGGCAAGTCAATGCCACCAAAAAGGTAAAGAAAACACAAGAAAACAAATCACGGCAGCTGGGAAGGGAAAAGGTGAAAGTCCTGGAGGTTCCACATAGAGTCTCAAATTTAAAAACAAAACTGTGACATTCAAAACTGGAATTGCAAAACAGCCCTCAGAGAGCAGCATCCCTCAAGCTGTAGTCCCAAAATTTAGCATCCAGTCTTGTTGTTGCTGTTATTTTTTTACAGGATTTTTCTGCATGCTGTTAAAATTTATTTCAATATTACTGACTCAAATAAACATATACAGTGCTCTTCTAAAACATGTAAAGGCCAGGTTAAAAAAGTTTCCCCTTTTGTCTACCCGTACACCATTTACAACATTGACACAGTTTATGACAGAGCTGTTTTGCATAGTAATTACCTGACTTTGAAACCCAATTTTATAGAAGTTGAAATAGCTAGAAATGCAGAACAAAGTGTAGAAAAAGTCCTCGAAAGTACACCAACTCATAACATGGTTTGAGTATATTAAAGAAGATAAACCCCTTCAGTTCAGCAACAGATGCAAGACTCATATATAAAAATATTAAATTTTGGGTATGCTGCAATATCACTGTTTTCCCCATTCCTTAGTGGCAAGGATTCCAGGGACTCCAGTAATCTTTATGAGCTAATAGAATAAGCCTATTTTCTAGTTTCTGCATGCCAGTACCAGCACAAGGTGACCAAGAGCAAGGAAGGCCAAGGAGTGGGCTTAGACCATAGCCACTAGCAATAAAAGTCTCCGAAGCCTTCCCTCAGTGTACCAAGAGGGGAAATGGGAGAAAAAAAGAACAGGAGTGGGAATTGGCAGGAAATGAGCCTGGCACATTAGCTGAAATGCTATCCCCTATGTAATGCTAAGTGGAGCACTTATTTGTGCAGCCCTTCAAGTTTTGCTTTTCCCACTACACAACAGTAGCAGCAGGACTTCCATTAGCACAGGACTGGATCCTCCTTAACAGCCTTCTCAAAATTGGAAACACATACTCATCATTCTGCATTTTTGTCAGGCAAGATTAAGTTTTCATGAGTCAAAATGGAGAGACTCAATTCCCAGACAAGTTGCCAGTAACAGAATTAACAAAGCATGAGTTGGCTCAAAATAAACAGCACCTCCTTCACTCTCTGCAAAAATCCCCGTTCAGCATTCACTCCATTGTAGTCTCTTTGCAAGTATTTTTATGCATTTTCTCTCTCCTGCCAAGTTTAGGCACTAAGATTGATCTGTACAGTATGTCAAATATGTGCTAACTCATCAAACTCAACGTGTTTCATGCAAACACTTCCATTTTGAGAATGCTTTCAGTGAAATTATTTTTTAGGAACAAGAAGCGCAAACTAAGACAAATATCACAGGCTAGGAAGTGGGAAGCCCAGGCTCAAGTGCCTGAGCTCTGTCTCAGTGATTGATAGGGGATACAAAATTATTTTGAATTGAGCAGAAAGAAAACCTGAGGGGAGGCACCCCAAATCCTATCAAACAGCCCTTACCACACAGACCAAGCTTCTATTCCCTCAACTGAGAGTCGTGTCCTTTCTATTTGAAAAGGGAAATGAGTTAACATTCAGAAAAAAAAAACTTAAAAGCGTTTAATTTTCTCTATGGTACCTGAGAGAAATGGAAATTAGAAGCCTTGGGGAATGAGGTAAAATAGCAGCAGCATCCCCCACCCAGCCAGTGCTCGCCCTTGCACTGCCAGCAGTGCAGATGCACAGCGACTGACTTTCATGGGCTTTGCCTATCCCATGTTATGCCAAAACACACAGACATGAGATGGGAAAAAACAAACAAAACCAAAACTGAAAAGATAAATCCTTGGGTTTGGTCCTGCTGGTGAAGATCCATTAGCTTTTCATCAGGTTCAAGAGAAAAGAGCATTTAAAATGAATTTCCAGAGTATTCCTCAATAACTAACTGCAATAGAGCTGGAAATTCTAGCTGAATTCATTGAAGACAATGAATACATTTTCACATTGTTTAAAAGGTCTATCTGTAAGTGTCCCTCAAAGCATCCTGAAAATGAACCACAATAAATCAAGCTAAATATATCAAGAGAGCTGCAGTATTTGGGGGATTGTTTTAACATCTACTGTAATCATAATTTAAATGACAGGAACAACTGACCAGAAAAACAATGTGGAGTTCAATAGTCTTTAAAATAGCATTTAACTTATCAACCACATCACAGCCATCACTTCTATTTCATCTGCTGTTCAACAGCAACAGGTTGGACAGACAGAGTAAAAGAAAAATAAACAAGGGAAAATTCAAATTGTATGCATTTGTGTTCTCAATTTTGTAGAAGTCAGTTGCACTAGACAACACATAACATATTATATTCTTCAGGGAGCACAGATTTTTTATCTAAATTGAATCAAACCAGTAAAATTATTATAATTTATTAGGCATCTAGATACTCCACATGTCAAAGTCATAATTTTTCTACTGTAAGAGTTCTATATCAAAGCATGGTGCAAGAGGCAAGTTTGCTAAGATTAAAAAGAAGAAAACATGATCCACAAAGAATGGCCTCCTGCCCTGGGTTTTGAGAGGAAAAAGCTAAAAAAGACAAATAAATTTTGCATTTTTTAAGGCTATTAAGACCTATCATTGATATCTAGGGGTAGAATTGAAGGGAAAAGGAAATTCACAGCTTTCATTTTTTTGAGCAGGAAAAAGAGGAAAAATAAATATTTGCTAAAGAGCTTATTCTTAAAAATTCTAAAGATGAAAATCATGAGCCTTATTAGCTTCTTCAGTTTAGAACATTGATCTGCTGAATACTTAGTACCTTCAACACGAGTCCTTTATAGGAGCTACTTGCACCAACTGCCACTTACTTGAAATGAGGAGGAAAAGAGCATTTACTAATTACATAAAAAGACAGCACATTTAATACTTTTTAAAAACAAGGTCACAAAATAACTGAAAACAAAATATGTTTCTTACATCAGCATGCCTACTCAGGAAGGCAAAAAACATACAGGAATTAAATCTCAATCTGGTACCTGGTCCACAAGGTTTGCTGCAAGACCTACTTAATGCTGTAAGCACAGTCACCAACTTCGATGGGAATTGTGGTTCTAAGCACCACTGAACATTAAGCTATTTTTAATTAGTAATAATTTATGAAAGTGCAGTTTGCAAGAGGTACTGACTTCCTCAAATAAACTCGAGCTGAATTCAAAGTGCATCAGAGATGGGAGCAGCAGGTACCTCTATCATGCATAATTTATCATAATGGGACTTCTCCAGCATCCAGCAGCAGTGCTCTGCAGGCTGCTCCTGCAGGCAGCTGAAAGAGCTGCTGAACAAGTGGCCTCTTAGAAGGTTTTTGGGTATCACAGTTCCCCCGAGCTAAAAGCTCACTGCGCAGCTGGCGAGGACAGCACAGGGGCTTTTCATTCCTGTTTGATGTCATTTTGGCCTCTGAATTAAAGGCAGAATTTGTGGTGTGGGTGTCATATGAATCCCCTTTGAACTCAGAGTTGAAGTAAGAAAAGGAGTAATTTAAGTAATTCCCTGGGAATATAAGCCACTTTCTGCATGAGTTATTAAGACTTTTCAACTCACTTGTAGAACCCAGCTGGAAGTAAAATCTGTCCTTCTGGGAGATCTTTTTATTGCTAGTGATGCTAAAAGAGACACTGAAACCTTCTGGGAGAACCAAAAGTAAAAGTCTACTGGGAAAGCCAACATATAACAGAAAAAAAAGTGTCTCATGACAACACTCATTGGCAGCTACAGATAACATTTGTGAACAAAAACACAGAGCCAAATATTGCAGCATAAAGCACAGATTCTTTTCATCTGTTTCACACCACTTTGGTTACAAGTTTTGTCTTG
Organism: Emberiza elegans; assembly: GCA_024865655.1. Classification (NCBI taxonomy): domain Eukaryota; kingdom Metazoa; phylum Chordata; class Aves; order Passeriformes; family Fringillidae; genus Emberiza; species Emberiza elegans. Next base: position 3,248,799 of record JALJVW010000172.1, read on the forward strand.
GGGTAGTGTAAAAAGCATAGTAAGAAACAGAGCAAAGATTCCCTAGCTTTAATTACAAAGATATTAATTAAACAAATTTTGCCTTGAGATGGTTTCTTCCAGTACTACTTTCTCCTGCAGTAATTGCACTCTTTGAGCCAAATCAAAGTATGGGTAATTAGTCCTGTAAACTAGAGACCTTATTCAGCATCACTTGCACAGTCAAAACTCCTGCTGAAGTCCCAAGGAATTCTGCATAATTAAAGTGCAAAGAGGGTGGCTCTCAAGCTGCATCTGAAGAAATCTGACTAAGATGGGCTCTCTTGAATTATGGTAGCGGGTTCAGAAATATTACCAGTATCCATCTCAAGCATGCATTGCAAATCAGAATGTAAGGTTTGGTGGATCAAGCTAACAGGACAAGGACTAGGCAAAAGAGGACTTAACAAATGTTAAAGGTCTCTTTTGGGGGAGATCAGCAAGTAGGACAGAATTTTCTGAGTTCAAGTCCTGGAAATGCTACAGTTCCAAGGGGGATAGACCAACCCACCTGCCAGCTCTTACCCTGCATCCTACTCTCTGACATAGGCATTTATCTGAGCCAGTGCTTGGACATTTTACCTCAATAAATTGGCAAGAAACAGTTTTTGGTTTGGTTTTTGAAGAAAGAATAAAAGCCATCATGGTCTGTTTTGCTGGCAAAGCATGCTGGCTGAACAGCAAGTAGCAGAGTCTAAGCGAGAGAAAAGATAAGACCAGAGAGCCAGTTTGGGATAGAAGAGTAAACAGGATTACCAGCTTAGATGACAGCCAGCTGTTAGATTAGATCAGTAAGTTTTTGCAACCTGAGAAGCTGCTTCAAACAGTAGGGTCTGCTTCTTGAGTGTCACTGTTGAAATGTCACCCGGGAAAGGTTAGGAAGCTGGCTTAACCTCTGCAGGACTAGCAAAGGCATGGTGATCTCTTGACCCCTCTGTGCACTTTTAAAGAACATGCCTTCTGCTGATTTGCCTTTCATTTGAAAATTGCATAGAAAAAAAATATCTTTTAAATAATGTCCTTTCAATTTGAAAATTTAAATCTGGACACAGAGGAAGTTTGAGAAATAAAATTAATTTCAGATTAGGCACACTTCAATTCAACACTTACAGAATTGAGAAAAATAATGAAGGAAATCTTTTGAGTAGCCTGTAAAAAAAAAGGCTTTTTCTTATATCTGTATGAAGTACACCTGCACATAAATGGAAGAGATGTCAAGCCTGCTCAAACACTCTCACAATACATCTGAGTATATATATATAAAACCCCCAGCAAAATCCAAACATCCCTGATGCTGAGAGCTTCTCTATGCATGGAATTTTCAAAAGTATGAAACACATAAACAATATCAGATATTTCAGAATTTTAAATCATTGAAACAGGTGAAAGACAATTAAATGTTAAGTTTAAAACAGAGATTTTTATTTTCAGGAAAAAGACCTGCAAAGTTTGGCCATGTATAAGGAAAATGTACAAAGGCAATTGGAAAGTGAAGAATGGTTTAAAACTGTCCTTCAGTCAGGGAAAGTTCAGATGGGACATTGGGAAAGGTTTTTCAGTGAAAGGATGGCTGATCACTGGAACAGGCTCCCCAGGAAAGTGGTCAGAGCCTGCCAGAGTTTGAGAGATGTCTAAATGATGATCTTAGATGGTTTACTTTTAAATCCCCCCCCTGTGAGGAGCAAGGGGCTGGATTTTATGATCCTTATAGATGTCTTTCAACATGAGATATTTTATGACTCTATACACATTTCAATGAAGTTCTTACGTATACTTTTCATTATTGTCTCTAATACAGATATGCTGGAAACACAGGGAAATTAATGAGAAAGTAATTTTGATATTCAAAAAGTTGAACACAAGAGTGATGTGTTAAAATTTTTGTTACCAAAGACATTAAACACAGCATGAAGAAAAAAATCCATCACAGTACTTCTGATGTAAAAGACACATTCAAGAGGAAATTTGTATCACAAGAAAAAGTATGAGAGAAATTCAGGAATTTTAACTGCAACCTTCAACTAATCCCAAGTTTTTGAGTATTAAAAAAAAGTTATATATAGAAATCACTGGACAGAAGAAATAACCAGACTGACTGGTTACTTCTTTTCAACAAACAAAACAAGTTTATTTTTCATAGTATTTTTCATAGATCCATTTCAAATACAACTTGCTATATATCAATGTAAAATATGGGTAACTACATTTTATTTTAAAACCATAACAAAATATGTGCAAATGTATACACACATTTCTGGAAACCCTACAAGACAGTATTGAGTACTTGAGATAGAAACCTCTCAGAATGGAAGAAGGAGGTTACTGGTAATTACCAGTTTTATCATGCCTGATTACACTTACATAGTAAATCACAATTGACTACTGAAAGGCAAGTGGCAAAAATTCGTGATGCTGAGGCTAGAAAATACAAAGGGCAAGGGGAAAGCAAACTATATGTAGCAGTTTTATGAAAACTAAAGCTTCCCAATATGTGTTTAATGACAGTTAAACTAGTATATAAAGATAAGAAAGGTTATGGAACACAGAGAAATGGGAGGGGCTCTTATCACATTATAAATGTGAATAGAAGGCCCACCTCTGTGCTATTTTATTCTAAAAGGCAAAGTTCCTGTCTTGCTGCCAACAGATGCACAGAATTCATTGCCTTTGAAGTTAATTATAGCTCTGCACATTACAATAGCTAGTGTTCTGCTGATGATTCTTGTATCAGTTTCCAAGGGCCATCATTTTCTTCTATTTTACTCTTTTAAAAAAGAGCAAGGTTTGAAATGTTGACACAAATAGTTGACTTCTGTTGTTTGTAAATGCAATCCAGGTTCATTCCCCTTCATTTCCTCTTAGAGCAGACCATCTCCTCAGTCTAATGCTAGCAAGTCTCCTGGTTGCCTTTCAAATAGATTCAGTTTGGTCTAGTGCCATGTTCTAGTGTGAAACATTCCCGTTTAGAGAGTGGTATATATAACCTGTTGCATGTCAGCTGAGCACACCCAAAAAGTATCTATCAGGAAGAGAGGCATCTTCCTAAAAGTGAAGATTGATTTATGCCTCTTCCCTTCATATTAAAATGCCATGCATCTCTAACAGGGTAGAAGCTGCATACCTAGAGTGTTTATGGAAATGATATGTTTATTTTGCATGAGTAGATAGCAGGCATTTGCCAGGAACTCTGCATAAGCAAGTGCTTCTGCTGCTTATTTTTGGGTAAGGGAGTATACGCAGACTGACTCCACATCCAAAATTCCTACCCCACTTGATGACAAGAGGATCAACTTGACAAAGAGCTGAAGCTGTACACCCAGGAACATAAATAACTGTGATGAGCCGTGTTACTGGGGTATGTACTTATTAATAAAAAATTAAAAATATTGGATTCCTTAACAGACATTAACCAAGCAGGTGACTTATCTAGAATGATGGATACAATATGCTAATCAAAACCAGCATGTCAGTGAGTGACCATTAATTAGCAACTCCTCTTTAGGAGAAACAAATATTTGAGTAAGAAACCTCAAAATAAAAGCTTTAGATAATATTCCTATTACCATTAGGATAGTATAAACAGGTGCCAGTTGAAAATATCTGCTTTATTGAGTGAGTGGCTGTACTGCATGCAAGTAAAAAAAAAATTGCACTTACTCAAAGACCTTTATATTACTATCTCAAAAATGAAAACAAATTAATCAGAGCTCCTAAAATGGTAATGTTACAGGACAGATTTCTTCTTTGTTCAAATAGAAAGCAATAGAACAAAAGTTTGATTGGGGAATATTTTGGAAGTGACCAAAAAAACCCAAAAAAAAAAGTGGCGCCCTTATGTTGCTGCTTCTGTGGACATAAAATAAACCCAAACAACTTCACCCCTCCTTGTATGCCCTTGTTTTCCATTTTCTCTGATTATCCCAAAGAGGGTCACCAAATGCATAATGTTCCTGAATTTTCCTTAGTGTTAAATACACCTAAAAGTTTTCTCTGCTTTTATGCATGAATTTAAGTTCCTCCTAGGGCTGGTGAAGCCCTGCATCCTCTCAGGACTGCTTCCTACTCCCATTCACCAGAGGTACAGTCTGAAGCCTTTTTTTTCTCCAAACCTTGCAAGAGAGAAGCACAGCCACAGCAAACCCCTTAAGTTTTACTAAAGGTTACTTTGAGCTCTTATGCAATCAAAACACCTCCACCCTAAGTGCAGGGAATGGACCACAGGCAGCAATGCAGACCAGCCACGGTGGGACACCAACTCTGCACGCTGCTAAATGGTGGCAACTGCTTGCCCTTAAGAGCTATAAGAACAAAATAGCTGAACTGTGTTAGCAACATACTGAGCCCTGAACAGCGCTGACCAATGTCTTGTAGGACTCCTAACCAACCTAGGAGAAGAGGTCACAAACCTGTGGGAGACTGCCTTCCTCAGAGCAGAGCTATCTCAGAGGACAGCCACCAGCCATCACGCTGCGCTCACACACACTGACAGCGGCAGAAGTTTTCTCTTGACCATGGGGTGATACACTGCAGGGCCTAGGGACTGGATGTAAGGACCACTGAACTCCCTCTGACAGAAAGCTGCCATCAGACAGCCTCCAGAAAAAAGGCACTGTGGGCAGCTAAGGCTGTAAGGATTACAGAGTCTCCAGCTGTATGATTTGTTAAGTGTGAGCCGTTTGTTCTTCACCAGTGGAATTCCCTGAGCCTCAAATGCTATTCCTTAGCAAAGTCCCTCCAACAATCTCAGCTTAAGAAATTATCCCCAATGAACATTAATGTAGAAATAGTGTGGTTCCTTCTACCATATTAAAAATGGCCATAGACACTATGCAAAAGCAGGAAAAAAAAAAACAGTGTACCAGCAACAGCAGAAACTGAACTAAAAAAGACTATGATGCAGGACTCCCAAATATGGTGTTTGATAGAAGTACAGCTCTTTGGGGACAAAAAAAATCAATCTGTACATTATGTTTTATTGTTGTACAGCAGATGCAATCCAATATTGAATTTATTGAAATTGTCGAGGTACAGGAAGATATAGTCAGAACCAAGCACTAGGACTTAAATTTGGTGAAAAATCTTTATGATGCAGTGTGACAAACTTACTTTAGAAAGAATAACAACTTGCCTGGTTTCTGTTTCTATTCCCTTAGCATCAAACTTGGTACCAAGACCATTACCAATGAAGGCATCCAGGAAAAGTTATTTTGGGTAGCTTTTGGCATAAAATAAAAGAACACCCACTGTTTTTTTAAGTCTGATTCTTATCTTTGAGAACTTAAAAATGAACAAGAAGATACTGTCCTCTAATCTGGTAGGGGGAAAAAAATCAGTAAGATTACAGAAGAGGGAATGAAAATTAAGAAACCCAGGACAACACAGAACACTTGTATGGAAAAGAATTATAAACTAAAGTATAAGGATTTTGGTATCTTCCCTTCATATGAACTTTCAGAAAAAAAAGATCAGTCAGACAACTGACAAATTTAAATCCTATTACTTTGAAGAGGCTGAGTCATACCCTGTATTCTGCAATGCCAAATTCACATTTACCCACATTCCAAAATAAATTCTTGGAATTAAGAACTACTAGAACACTTAAAAGCCTTGAGCATTATTTCAGCATCAAACAAGGTTTTTGTCTTTTTCTGTAATCTGAAATTGTGATGTCCCCTGTATTTAACTTGAGGGGTGGGGATACTGAGAACCAATGTAAAAAATAAATACTTTGTGGAAAAAAATCTTTCAATACTGCTTTGTAGTTTAAAAAGAAAGAAGCAATGGATTCACACAAAAAATTACACATTCCTACAGGTCTCTCTCAGATGTTGCCGCTGAAGTTCCATGGAAAGTGAAAATGGGACAGGGCTCAAGCAGGCTGATTTCCTACTGTCTGCCCCAATTCTGGTGATCCCTTAATCCAGTGACTAAAAATCAAACCAGCCTTTAGATACAAGCATCTGCTGGATCTGGGGTTCCTCCCCTTCCATCATTCCTGAGGTGTTAGAGAAGGCTACTTCCCAAATCAGCTTTTTCTAGGCACATCCTTTGGCTCATACAGAGCCTTTGAATTTCTACCTAATCCTCCCCAAGGTCTGTGATGGCCAAGCACGTGTCTTAAGCTTGCAACTCTTCAGTTTTAAAATTGCAAGGAATACAAAAACAAAGTTTCCTTTTGCAAATCAAAAAGTACATATTTTGTCAAAATTATCCCAAAGTCATAACACAAAGCCTTAAAAGTTGCAGGAAAAATTACCTATAATTTTAAAGATAGGAGGTCTCTTTGTCAAACTTTGTCTAAATTGCAAACACAATTTTCACTGATCCTTGCTCATTTGTGAGCAAAATAAAAGGCTGTTCAACATTATAATCACTCATCAAGTTTGTTAAAAATTACTTCCTTAGAGGATCACAAACACTCTGAATTACTGAGACAGTCAAAATTAACACCAGATAAAAAGTTCTGTATGTTAGCTCTGTCTCTCCTCTACAAGTCTTCTCAGTATAAATATCAATGACTTCCATCCTAAAACACTGCCATTGTACATATGACACACTAGTCATGATATCTCTGTCATCTGAACAGGTAGAAATAAAGGCAAAAATAATCCTACCAGGATTTTTTTATCCTCCATTTAACACTTTACCATCTTCTCAGAGCTGCTGTGGTGTGAAATACTCCAAATCAGAGAGTAGCTGCATCTGTGGGAGACTTAGGCACATCACCATGCTAGAAGAACGAAGGCATGGTGTCAATGAAATGTGCTGTGGGAGATACTTTACTCTTTCTTGACAGGCATTACAAGAGAAAAACTCCAGGCAATGAAGGCACTGGGCACAGGAAAGGTAGATGTTGAGCATATGTAAAAGAGAAAAACAATGTAAAGGGTATTATTTTTACAGGTGACAACTACATGATGGCTTGACACCTTTTTACCCTTCATAGTCTGTTACATACTTTTCTCCTTTAAATTCCTTGTTACAGTTTCATCTGTGAACCAAAATGCTGCAAACAAAACATTACAGAAATAAATCAATTTACCCTAAAGTCACCTCGCCAAGAAAGCCTTGCTATGCACATTATATACGCAAGGGAACTGAGAGCATAAGGATTAAGAATCTCAAAATAACACTGATGGCAGAAGTAAGAAATGAACCTTGACTTTGAGTCAGCCTGTTGTGTCATGATTACTGAATCATCCTACTCTCCCCCAACAAATCTGAATGCTAAGAAGGGATCAGAGGACTGTTAGATCTTTCTAAAATAAAGTAAATAAAATCAGAAGCTCATTCTTCACTCCCTGTTCACTATATTATAGTCTTAACTTCACATTGCACAGTTCATGAAGCAAATAAAAAACCCCAAACCCATGAGGCAATGGAAAACAGTCTGCACCATCACTGCACATTAAACCTATTAGTGAAATCACTTCCCATGAAAGCAACAGGATGACAATTTTAACCCAAGTAGAAGCTGTTTGTGCAGCGGGTACAATACAAAGCTCAGATTGCAGAAGGATGATGGCATGATCTCATTTTTACTCAGAGTTACTGATGTAATGCTACAAGGTTCATTGGAGAGCTCTTGGTTTAATACTCCCAGTCAATCAAAACAGAGTTCCAGTTGCTAATAACATCAGCTCTCAGAATTGCTTTTAAGCTGTTTATGAGCCTGCAGAGCATCAGCAAAAAGGTTTATTTTGGGTTGTAAAAATAAGCATATTTTCATGCAGGTTTATAGAATTTTAAAAACAAAATACTAGAGCAAATCTTCAGTTGGAACAAGTTGTTCATTCATTTCAGCAGAGCTGCCTCCTCATATTTATATATTTTCAATTGACCCTATCAGAGATGTTGGTAACTATTGCTTTTAAAAGATAAGCATCTCAACCTGACTTTATACTGAAAGGAGCCCTACCTTTCCAGTCCCCCAGCAACAACAAAATGCCAAACACCAAAACACAAAGAAACCAAAACCCATTACACAACCCCCAAAACTCATAATACAGACAAAATATTAGTATAAACCAGAATAGTTGATTTTAGTTGAAATATTTTGTGAATACATTTTTAGGTCAAGCATCTTGATAATTATTCTTCCATGACAATTGTGGAAAGAAGGAGAGCAGGGAAGAGTGGCAGACAAAAATAAATTTGAATTAATCTGATGAATAAATGAGTTAAGGCAGGCTTTCTTTTTAAACCTCTCACTTCATAAACCTCTTGCAAAAATTGAGGGCATCAGAGCCTGCAGATTTTTTTTTTAAAGTCTACTGTCCTGTTTTTCAGTCATGCCCTTTCTAGCATAAATTTAGAATTGACCAGACACAAACAAATTCCTTTTTTCTGTCACATCCAAAGTCCATAAGAAGTGTAGAAGTTCTGTTCTGGGAAGGATAAGCTTCTAATTTTGCTGGCTTGGTAAAACTTCATTACACAAATGTCTTGCTGTACCACCTGAAGAGGCTTAGTCTGATCTTTTCACTACTGTAAGCCAGTTCTTACTTAAGTTGCAAAAAAGCTTAAGGGATCATGGCAAAAATACTTTAAATTGACCATAGCAGGCCACAGGTGACATTCAATATCCCTAGGAAAGCAAAAATCCTTAATGGAACTCCTGCTAAAAATTATTTTATTTATTTTCCTCCTTGTGCTTCCAGATCTCTTCTGACCCCAAACTTACATGAAGGGGCACTACACAAAAAAATCCTCCGACAGCTGGGAGTCTCTGGCCCATCCCAGAACTGCATGGCCAGTGAGCCTGTCTTGGTTCCAACCTGCATGTTCTCTAAAAATATATGTTGTAGTCCAAAGATGAAGATGCTTTGGGACTGGGAGAGGAATTTGACATACCATAATCATTGTTTCTGCTGTTAATTACTGGGGGCATTTACATATTTTTTAAAAGATGGCAATTTAAAAAAATTACTATGATACATATAAAAGAAATTGATTAATAAATAATTCATTAGTGTATGGATGGTGTAAAAGCATACTTCCACTTAAAGCAGATTAACTGGTATCTGAAATAAATTATTACAATAACATGCAAATGAGTTTTCAACTGCAAAAATATTTTATTCACGTTGTTTGATATTTATAGCTCGTTCATAGAGCAATAAATAACTTTATGAAAACAAAGGAACTGAGATTAATTCCACACTGCTTAAGTGGACTTTAGGCTGTCTTCTAGACATATATGCAATTTTTAGAAACACTTCTCTCTGCAAAAAGAAAAAGCAAACTTGACAGGTGAAGATAAATGTCTTCATTTTCAGTTTTTCACAGGAACCTTGTCTTTGTGATGCCTACAGATAGCCTGCTAGATATAAAACTAAACAAGTTCCTGAAATTGGCTGTAAGGCATAAAGTTTTACAATATTAGATATATGTTATTTTGAAGAGATAAAAGACCCCCAAAACCTCCATGAACACAAAGAGGACTTCTACTCCTAAGATGACTTTCCCCCACACCCAATTCCACTAGCTTAAATGAAAATGTGACTTCTAAATACATTCACATCTTCCATAGAACATGACCCAATTATCAGGCAATAAAACCAAAAATCTCCCCATTTCTTTTAATAGGTAATAACAAAGACATGGGTTACTTTTATTGATCTCAGATATTTCAATTCACCCACAAAAACACACATCCATTTTACATTTCCTTGTCTCTCTTCTAAAACTTCAGTATGTGAAGCTTCCCCTTCTTCCCAGTTCAGAGCCAGGGAAAAGTGCCCTTTCAGCTAAATGGTCTGGTGCAATCAGGTCAATGTGGATGTTCAGCAGAAGCTCTGACAGAAATCCCTCATCATCACGGTGAGGATTCATCATCACCTACAATTAATTCCATGCAGGATGACAGGTCAAGCGTAATAAAATCCCCAAACCTGTTGAGACCTCATTATATAATGATAGTAAGGATTTTCAGTAGCATTCAAGATGCATACCTTCAGGAAACACAGACTCAATGCTTGTTTTATATATGGAATTTCTATTTATCTTCTTTTTTCTTTTTCATGGTCTCCCAGCATATTGGGCTAATTCCTGAAAATGTACATTAAGCTTTGCATCTCCTATGTTTCCAGTGTTCCTTCATCATGTTTGACTGAAAACATAGATTGTAAAACAAATTATGGGCATAATAACTCTGAAATAAGGTTTACTTGGTGTTATAATGCATGTTTTCAGTATAAATTATGACATAAATTATAGCATTATTTCATGTATAAGCTTTGTTTTATTTTGATGATTTAGTTATTTTTTTAATATAGTCAAGTATTTGGTACTACACACAAAGAATCTGTTAAACTGCACAAGCACCCACAAAGCATCACAAAAATTTTTGTCCCCTTCAGATTGTAGTCAAATAGATACTTTAAGAACACATACAAGACTTTAGAGGCATTAAACAAGTTTACAGAAATTATCCTACCCTGAACCAGTTCTTGTCATCTGAGTTCTGAAGTGGGGAGTTCACAGAAATTGAATAAGGCAACAATGCCCATGACTCTCAGAAACAGAAGACTCTGCCTTTAGCCAAGAGAGCAGTTTTAGCCCATCTCCTTTCCCAAAAGGACAGAAAAGTAAGAGGATATTTGTTATAATGGACACACAAGGACTTTTAGCCTTTCTGCCTACTGCACTAACTACAGTGTGTGCTCTGTGCTCAAGAGCTGAATCTTGAATAAACTCTTTGAAAATAAAACATCTGCTATCACTAATTGTATTCAAAATATATAGGAAGTTTCAGTATCTGGATGGATACCTTTGCCTTAGAAAGGTTAATAAAGGAAAGCTTTTTTCATGAATGGTGCTCTATTTGGAGCAGTGACAGTAGTACAAAAACTCATTGACATTTGCCTCTGTTCTATGTCGAGAACATTTGGCTCCTGGTATCAGCAGCAGAAATGGCATCTTTAGGGCTGAGTGAAAACCTAAAATCTCTGCCAAAGCCTTCATAAGAAAACAGCCTGGGATCCAATAAGCAAAGACGCTAACAGGACCAATGGCATTGTGCAAAAAAGACACACCTCCAACTCTCAAGCATGAAATCAGTTAATGTACACCCTACAATACAGTTTGGAAAACTAACATTAAACTGTAAGGCAAAACAAAGCTCCTTTAAATATCTTTTGATTAAGATAAAAATCCAGTGTATCACTGAAATTATCTAGTCATCCTTTCTTAATGTAATATCCAAGAATGCCATTACCTAATTTTTCTGTTCAACCTTAATACTCTTAACAAGAGTTCCTTTTGAATAAAAAGGTTCAATAGAATGAAAAGTGTCTTCCCCCAAACTATCTGACGCTGACCTAAAGAAGTGCCAAGAATCTAGAAGTGCCAAGTTACCCACACACTTCTGCATTCTACTTGCAGTCCACCCTCACTATTGAGAAATGACACTGCATTCCCAGTCTGAAGTTTCCTCAGCTTCCAGTTGCCAGACCTTGCTTTTTCCTGATGATACAGAGCTTGCTCTCAAGTACCGCCTCTCTGTGCAGCTACTCAGAGGTTTAACTTAAAAGCAATTTCAAAAGTGATTCCAGTATCAAAGCACCATTTCACTTAAGAGTTACCTGTGCAAGATCTTTTAAGCTAAGTTACCTATAAAGAACCATGACATCCCACAGGCCAGGCAAGCATCATTCTCAATATTATTTTATCTTTTCAGCTGCAAATAAGCTTGTGAAGAACAGTATGGAAGGAGTTAGTAGGCAAATTTCCTTCACTTGCCCTCAAGGATAGTCAAAAAATCAACATGGTGGCCTTTCTTACATTTTTGTACACTTCCCAGACAGGACTCTGAAAAACATTTGTCCATTTATTTGGCTTCAGCAAGAACGCACAATCAAAATTATTTCAGCAGTTTTCAGAAATCCAAGTATCTGTTAAGTATCAAGAGAGATGTCCTAAAAACCTACATAATGCCAGATTTTATTTTTCTGTTAAGCAGCAAAGCATTCTATATTTATGTGCATCAACATCAGGATCTCAGGGACTTTGCATATACATAAATTGAACAGTCATCTGTTAAATATTGACAGTAATCAAATCCCGTACTTCCAAACCTTGCATATGAGAGTCGTGAAAGTTTTCCTCTCTATCTTAGGACACCAATTTCAACACATATCAGTTGTTACTGTTCTGGGATACAGACACACAGTCTGTACTTCAAGACCACTGTTTCTCAACTAAGTCAGAAACTGGAAGATGAAAGAACTTGAAAGATCTGTCATTGAAATCTGAGAATTTTTATGACTCCGTGTTAGATGTTTTCTTCTTGCCAAATATTTCTTGTCTCTCACAGAAGTTCTATCATCTTATGTATGACTTCTCTGTATTAGAGAGAAAATATGTATGTAAGAGAAAAGGCAAAATGTACTGCAGCTCTACTGCAAAAAACCCAAAACTTGCAAAGAAACATGTTTAATCAATGGCCTAGGATAAAGCAGTAATAAGTGCTAGTCATCCCTTTCCTTCCCAAATCTATGGGGTGTTTGAATCATGCCTATAAAAAAAAATTTGCCTTTTCTGCTCTCAAAAGACCAAAAAACACAACACCCCTTCCCACAAAAAAAAAAAAAAATTGAAAAAAGAAAAGAAAAAAGGGATTGAGGAAGAGTTTTATTGTATAGATGTGAAGGCTGACTGTAGCAGTCACGTCAGCATAGATGCTTTGGAAGTGATACCGTCTAACCTTTGATAACATCCTTTACGTGAAGTTTCCCTTGAAACCTCTAAACAAAAACCACTGAATGAAGTTGTGTAAACTCCTCTGGGGATTCTGTTGAGGAGCAGACATATTACAACCAAAATATCTCATGAAACAGAAATAAGCCTTCCTAGTTTATGTATAACTTACATTTCCTGTTCACATAATGAAAAACTTGTTTGTTGCTTTTTTTCTTTTAAGCAAAACAAGAAAAGGAAATGATCACCTTTGAACAACATGCATGATGAAGGGCACAGGGAAAAATCAAGTAAACAAACAACACGATACTAGTCCAGAAAAAATGTCAAAAAATACATGAGCCACACAGTTGCAACTTACAGAAGATATTTCTCTGGCTGGAGTTTGTTGGTTTGAATGTTACTATTTCTCGCAATCTTTTCTTGGAATATTGTTCCCCTAAGTGTTATTTCTTATGTTTTTATTTTCTCCCAGAAGTTTAATTAAAACACAAAACCAAAAAAGCAATTCCCTAATATTTTGAAACCATTTTTTCCCTCACTTCAAGGAAATCTGAATACAGGGTTCATTCATAGCTACATGTAGTAGCCATTTGTCATAGTTACCACAAACCTATTATCTGCCTTTAATTTCCACAAATAGATGGCATTGTGGCTAAACAGATCTAGTTTGGATGAAAACTGAAAATTAATCTGTACAATACTTATTTTTCTTTCTCACTTGAGGGCTTGGTTTCAATAGACAGATAGTAGCATTTTCTGAACTTTAAGATAACTGTTCAGTAAGTCTTGTAGCTCGGCCAACACTTTGCCTTCTTGTCATATCCCTTGGTCTGTGCAGTTAAAAATGTTCCTGACTTTTGCTGCAAACTTGAGATAACATCTGTCATAGGAATATACATTACAGGAAGTGGAATGCAGCTGAACTCCTTAAGTCCACTAATCAAAGTGACAGCACGCCCATAACAGCAACACGGCATCCCTGCCACTGGCTGAGAACACAATCATGAGGCACTGGAAGTCCCATAACCCAGAAAAATCAAAATGTTTCATAGATGTGTAAAAACTCAGCTTTACAGAAAGATGCTCTTGTAGATCAGATTGAACAACAACGGCCTTGCACATGCCATGGCTGCTTGCACCAAAATCCTCCTTGCTGTAATATTTCCAAGCAGGGAGCAGGACCTGGCTCAGAGTAAGTCTCTCTGAGCATCCCACATTCAGGCTGCAGTTGCACCACTCCCTAGAGGGCTGAAAAGCTATTTTCTGCCTGTTTTCCACCAATGCACAAATGCAGAAGGAAAGAATATTATTAAAAAAAAAAAAAAAAAAGGAGGAAAGGAAAGGAAAGGGAATGGGATTAAAACTACACCTAAATGGGGAAGAGTGTGTTCCCTCTAAAAACTTATAGTATCTGCCTCCTGTCAATCTCTGTAGCAGAACAGGAACTGGTTAAACAAAACTGATTGAGGACTTACACAGTGGAGAGGCTAACAACTTACAAGCAAACAATAAACCCCTACTTACAGAGTTCATTTTGAAAACATCATTACTTGGAGGTGAAGACAGGTGTTAAAACAAACAAACCAAATATTTTAATTTTGAAGCTTTAAAATTTTTACTGAAAGGGGATTTTCTTTTTTCCTTAGTGGGTGTCCAGAAGGGACTGGAAAGTATTCACCTGTTGTGAGACCTGTGCTTAGAAAAAACACTACAAAAAGAGAGAGCGGGCAATTGAGATAACCACCTCTATTTGCCTGTGCTTTATCTTTTTGGAATTTCCTCTCTTCCTCAGCTCAATCCTGAAGAGTCTTACAGATACAAACATCACACAGGGCATTAATATTGCCCAATTCTACACAGCATGGTATCTTCAGATATCACAGGTAAATATCTTTTAAATGGTTAAATGTCTCATCTGGTCATTGATAACTCTGTTGCAGATATTTCACCTCCATAAATATTTTGCAAACCTGTAAATAGTCTGAACTTATGAGGAAAAGAGAAACATCTCTCAGAAATTAATGCTTATTGTTGGGGGTGCGTCTCTAATAATACTGCTCTCTTTCTTGTATTTCAGCTTTCTAGTGCACTGCCTAAATACAACCTGGAATAGAAAAGTATCAGTATGATCATAAATAGCCAAGGAATAATATCTTAAACAGTACTATCCTGCCTGTAAAGAATTGCTTCCTGGGCAGTACCATCCCTGCAGAATCATTCTCAATTGTTCCTTCTCATTACTTTATTTTTGTGACTGTTAGCAGCACACACACGAGCTGTCTGCCAGCAGACTCTCACAAGTGCACAGACACACATCCAGATGTTGCAGATACATGTAAGAAACAAATTCAGCCAAATACATACACAGACAAACTAAACTTAGAGGAAACTTTTTTAGGATGAAGTTTGCTCTCATTTTTCTGATTTCAATTGGATCAACTTCCAATTGACTATTACTCTGAATAGAGCTGGAACAACAGAAAGGAATTTTGCCTGAATTAGCCATAGATGAGCTACAAACAGGATTCTGCTTCTAACACTGAAAGTATTTTAAATAGGGTGAATGTGCAAATGTTTCTAGTGGTTTTTTGAGATCTTCCCCAGAATTTTCACAATTAATTGTGGGACCCACACACACTGGGGGCACAGCTGCAACTGTCCAGCCCTGCCTGGCAATCCCACCCCATTACCAGGGTACCACTTTTAGCTCTGCCACCACATATTTTCATCCACTTACCTCAACAGGGGGAAAGTAGGTTTACCAATGGATTTTATAGCTTGATTTACAATGCTATTCTGGGAGAAAAAGCTGAAAATTTGCCCACACTGTTAGGGGTGTGTTAATTGCAATACATTACAATAAGCTTATTAAATAGAAGCCTGTGATTGAAGGTGATTGCACAGCTTCTGTTGTCTAGGTAATTAACAACAGTGCATGGAGGGACCTGCTTGCAGTACATTTTAAGATTTTAAATAATCACAAAGTATTCCCCTTCTTCTTACCTGCCCAGACCTAATCAGTTGTTATTGCTGTTCTTTATTACTTGTTAAGCACCTTCCCTGTGCTTGGTGCCTGCAGGATCCTTCCTAGCAGAGTGAAAACACTATTTGAGTTTTAAGGGGTGTAAAGGGGATTCTTTATTCAGGCTGTGGGAGACAGAGACCCTCTCACCTCCCTGCTCCTTCATATCACCAAGCAGGGCCTCCATCATCCATGGTGGGACCCCTACACTCCTGAAGGGGCTGGAGGACCACACTGTGCTGGCCGCCCATCAGTGAAAGGACATCAAATGCAGACACAAGCTCCCCTCTGGTCCAGCCAGGCCACAGCTGCAATTCCCTGTCCTTGCAAGTATGTCCTGGTGGGTGCAGCCTCATCAAGACAGATGAATTTGGAATTTAGCAGATAACTATTCCCAAAGTGATGTTCATCTCACATGCATTATAGTCCTACATATTCAGATTTTTTCTTTTCCACTTCATTATCAACACAGGTGACATAAGACTTTTAACTGGCCAGATTAGGTTCTGAGCATTCATCTTTCTAGTTTTCTTTCTACCTGATCTAATGACATCTTTGTACACATCCTGAGTTGTCTGTCCCTTTTTTCAAAGATGATACACCCTGCTTTTTTCATTTAATTTCTGTGAAAGCTCTCAGCTCAGCCAGTCCAATCTTCTTCTCTACCAAATTGTCTTTCAGCACATTCAAATCTTTCTGATCTCTCACCCATTTTTCTAGACATATATATATTTCAACCCAGAAGTTTGTTAGCTTGAACAACTTCATTTTCCAAGAGAAGAAAGGTTTATGGATTTCCATAAACCCCAGTACTCTTGGGTCTTTAGTCCAAGACTGAAATAGATTAATTAATTTGCTCTAATATATAAGCAATCAGACATTGATAGAGATTTTAGATTTGAATATTCGACAAAAGGGTTTTTTCAAAAAAATTATTTCTATCTTTCAATCAGAATTATATGGAAATATATTTGCAGAAAACACATTTATTTTTAAAGTTGATTAAGGCAATATCAAAGAAGCTTTAGTTTTGAAGCAGGAATAGAATAATCCATCAGACAATATTGTAGGAACACTGCACCATTTTGTAAGCAATGCTGCTCAGGGGAGTGGTGTCAGGGTCAGAGTTTCTGGCATAGGAAGCAGTAGAAAAGATTCAGGCAGACAGCAGAGGAGGAGGGTTGCCTTAGCTTTAGAAAGAGTATTTGCTTCCTTGACTCAGAGGCAGAGCTCAGCTTCAGTGTACTGTATGTATTCCTGCATCCATGGGTGAAAACTGGGTCTAAGCTGGCTCAAATAAATAACCTGCCTAGATGAGGTTTTTCCTTGCACAGGTGTTAATTGAAAAGGAAAAACATCTGTCAAAAGCCTAATCACTGCAAAGAGACGAATGTCACGATAAATTAACTAGTACTTAACAAAGTACTCATTCTCTGACAGTCTGTCACACACCAGTACAGGATACACACTTGACTGCCATAGATAGAAAAATGCAAACCTGAAATTTTCCTTTGACAGAAGAAATGCCCTAGGATTTTCACTTTTCCAAGTTTCTCAACACAGTGGAAGGAGAAATAACAAATCTGTATTACAACTTCATTAGAAGATTAAGCAATCTGCTTTGTCACAAGCCAGGAACAATTTATTCATGCTGTTCCTGTTTTTGTCATACGTTGATAGAGACACAAAAATGTAAAACAAACAAAATAGGATGGATAGAACATCCTTTTATATTTTCAGAACATCCATCTTCAGAACCCTTCAAAGACTCCTTCTTTGATTCATCACCTTCTGTTCCCTTCTAAAATGCCTGGTCTTCTTCCCTCCTGTTACAATGCCTCACCTTGGCCTCAGGAAAAGTCTTCAATAAACCCTCTAACCTGTACTCAGCTGTCACACAGCAGAGCTTGCACCCTCTTTCCCTTCCCAGCCTCTTCCCTCCACAACCCTTTCCCATGAAAAAAGCTGTTGTCAAACAGATGCTATTTATAGGGCTACCAGCTGTGGAGAGAGAGACAGCAGACAGCATTTCTGAGTAGTCTTTGGAGGAGATGCTGAGACTCTCACCTATCTCCTCTACACCAAATTGTATCTCTGAGACTGTTCCCAGTCCTGGGCATAAAACAAAAGGCACCTTTCTTGTATGTCTGGAGGGATAGTAGATTAGTTATTAAAAGTATTACTCAGTACATTTATGACAGGCCATGCAAAAATAGCTGCTTCAAACACCTGACATTTGTGACTGCTACCCTCCTTGCAAATGGCTTTTCAAATAGGATTTTATTAATGATTTCTTTTCTAAAAAAGGTTTCAACTCTCTCACATAAGTTTCAGAGAGTAGGCAATATCTACACCTTGTCTACTTGTCTGTGACCTGAAGATCCCCCCAAAGGCCCTTTAGAAATGTTTGCAATTTGCAAACAATCACACCTAAACCCCATGAAATTTTGCATTGAAATTCCAGAGAGCCTACAGGGTTATGCATAAAAGCTTCAGTATATTGGACATATCAGAATAAAGTTCATCTGTCTCCAACTGGAGTGTTTTCAAGTTGTGTCCTATTTCTACACATTGCATTTTTAGTCTCTTTTTTTTCCCCCCCTGTAGTTTGACATATTATGCAGCTTCTTTTTCTGGAAAGGATTGATACCAGCAATCAAGTACAACAACTGTCCCACTGTTCCTGCTGTCATATGCATTCTGCTATTACTGTACATACCCTACCCTTTACCACAAAACCTTCCTGAATCTTTCGTGCATCTTTCAGTGCACTTCACTAAAATCATCTCCAAACAGGGAGTGTAAAACAAGCTCTGCAACGTTCTACTTCTCTACATTGCCACAAGTTGGTCGTAGGTCTCAGTTGTTCCAAAACTTTCTCTCAATTTATTTCTGTCTGAAGATCAGTGCAGCCATATGGCTTCCATTACCTATTTCCTCCAAAAACCAAGCATATACACCCATACTTGCCCTGCCTCCACGTGCCCAGTCATGTTAGAGTCGTGCCCATACAGTTTAGCAGTCTTGGCTTCATGTATAACACAGACACCAGCAATCCTTCCTCTCCTTTTTCAGCACTGGAACAAACTGCAATGCTAGAGCTTATTTGCTTCTCTGTTTATAAAAACAATGGTAGTAAACAACAGCCTACTTTTAAAAACAGAGCTCTGTTTCTGGGTTGCTGTGTAAATTAGATTGTAAGCATATCCGTATTTGAAGGCAACAAACAAAGAACAGAGCGACAGAAAGTGAAACAAAAAAACATATCTGGCCCAAGTGCTAACCTGAATAGCATTAATGCCTGCAATACATCAGAAAACATTCAAAACCAGTTTGTTGTTGCTCAAGTGTCACTATTCTATTGCAGCAAGGATCAATAAGTCTCCAAATGGCTTGACAGCTGTGCAGAAGAGACAAGCATGGGAGTTAGTTTCACTTGAAAGAAGACCACAGAAGATTAATTTGCACCACAGCCTCCTTTGCACCTTCACGTTTCAGAACAAGCGCCCAAACATAGAGTAGAGAGCAGAAAAGTATTCCCCTTCAAAGGAGAACAGGAATTTCATCAAGGTAGATAAACTTGACCTACAGCTAATGTTACTTGTCTGAGAGCTAACAGATGCATCAATTAAACATGTTGAGGCACTATTTTAGATGGCAGCTGTGATGCCAGTACACGAACTACCTGGATAATTTCTTTAGTCCTTCATTAGGATCTCTCTCTCTGATTAGCAAAAACGTGTGCCTTATGTCTTGCTGGGGTCTCAGAAGCAAAGTTACAGGGCTAGAATTCAATTAGCTAGTTTGGAAACTAGTTCCTTATATTAATTTCTTTGCATAAGTGGTTTTTCAGCAAAAATAAAGTATGAAAATTTTAGAAGTTTAGGGTACCTGTCCCCAGAAAAAAACCCAAACCAAACAAATAGAAAACTCTAACCCCCAAACTTTTGATGAACATTCAGCATAAAAGAGACATAAAAGGCAAAAATTAAGCCATATTGCTTTATTTAACTGGGTCCAAACTAGGAGGGAATTTCAAAATGTTATTTCAACTTTTTATCCCTGAAGATATATCACTTTTATCAGGTGAAGAATTTACTTAAGTAACAGTTAAATTATCGGTATATGCATTAAAATTTGCAAAGCTGATCAGTAGTGATTTTTTTCTGCCTGTAATTGTCAGCATTTCACAGCATAAATCATCCTTCTTTCTCTGTGTGCCACTAAATGGATGACAGCTTCAGTCACTGTGTTCTAAAAATCCGCTCTCAGTAATAATACCAGAACACCAGTAATTCTCACAAGGCAGAAAGTTTGTGGAGAAAAGGTCCAATTCTCTGTGTTCAGCCTTCCAGTTTCCCTGCTGTTTTCCACCAGATTTCTGACCCCAAGACATCAGTCCTTCCAGCTACTGGACCAGTTGGAAACATTCAACAACCATCCCTCCTTGATCATGGAAGGGAGTTACAGGCTGCTTTCAAATTCCAGAGAAAGAAAGTCCTACCAGTCCTTCCAGCACAGAGTACTGGACAATAAAGTCCCCAAAAGTCCCCCTGTCTCACCTTTGATTTTTGCATGGGGTAAACTTCCTCAGGACCCTTCCCTGTTTCTTTCAGGACTTGACAGGAGCTCTAAGCAGGCTCCACATAATACAGTGTATGAACACAAAGTGTGTAAGGGGTCCAAAGCAAGCAGTTTTAGTGTAACCAAGTCTTGTGCTATAGCACAAGGACCAAGTGTGAATAATGCACACTCAACTCCTCACAGCATCTCTGGGCTATGACTCTGTTGTGGGGAGAGAAAGAGTAGAAACTGTTGGGTTTCACCTTTACTGTAGATTAAATTTGTGACAAAATAGATGCTTAGATGCTTTATGGCTGCTTGTGTATTACCCACATGGAATAAATAACGTGGGCTTCACAGCAGCGCAGAATTCCCCGTGATTGCAGAGGACTGGATGAGGACTGATATGAATGTAGTGATGAAAGGGACTGCCTACAACTATTGGCATAAACAAGCCAAAGAAATAAAGGAATCCACGTGTTTCACAAGTCTTAATTTGTAACACATGGGTGGCACCAGTGTAGTTGAGAGCACAGAGTAGCTGATTTCTTTGTGGAAGACTAGTGAGACCTACAGAGGAGTACCATGGGTACATTTGGTTCAAAGGAGAACAGGAGAAGTTCTGGCATTGCTATTCACTGCACCATTTTTGACACTGACAGGTGCATAACATACTGCAAGTTAAATATGGTACGTTTGCATGCCCTGCTAAAAAAAAAAAAAAAAAAAAAGGAGAAAACAGTCCTTGCAGACATTCCATTTTCCACCATGGTACAAGCAGTCACCAAGACATTCTGAGAGATACTGAACAACCACTCTCCCTCCCCCAAGACCAAAAGACTATTTTGAAATGGTGGGTACACTGCATTTTAGAAAATTAAGGTATTAGTTTCAGAATATGGATTTTTAAAATTCTCTGGGTCAATTATTTACATTAGAACAGTTTGTCAAGGTTTTCTTTTCAATGGAAGGATAAACATTACCAGAAAGTCCCACCAGAAGTAAAATGCATCAGAAATTATTAGTCTGTATCCAGAAAATCACAAATGAAAAAGTTTAGAGAGAAATCTAGTTCTCTGAGCAGGCAAATAAGACCCAGTTCCAGCCCCTTTCCTAACTGTGACATTTTTCTCTCTCTGGCAGGGAGCACTACATGCATCTGTTGTTAGAAGTATAAAATATTACCTTCCAGGGAAAACCATGTTCCTTTATTTTAACATATGGCTATCAGACTTCAGTTTTGGAAAATGTACAGGAATACAGTATATATCATACTGTTGGGTAGTATTTTAGTGCTGCTTTAGTGTGTTAAATATTTAAGTAATGCAGATATCATCCTCTGCATTCACAGCAGACTGTTTGTTATCAAACTCAAATTTTCCCAGAAGACACTTGTCAAGTATAGACACAAAACAATAAGAAAAAGGAAAATCTAGCAGACTTCAATGTGTGCTCTGTTCTTTTTCCTCACATATATGCATGTATTGCATACTACAGATCCACAGCCATAGGCATTGGTTAATTGATTCCTTCCTTTTCCATCTACCTAGCTGGTCCTTCCCGGATGCTTAAACAACAGGATATAGTGAAATTTTCAGTTGGAAGATTTTTTTATTCATGTGAAGTGGTCCAAGTGGAGACCAGCAAGAGGAAGTGTTTCTCAGGGGTTGATATTGGGACCATCGCCCTTCAACCTCTCTGTTGGCAACATGGACAGGGGGACTGACTGCTCCCTCAGCAAGTTTGCTCAAGACACCAAGCTGTGCAGTGCAGTTGACACACTGGAGGGAAGGGACGCCATCCAGGGTGACTTTGGGAGGTGGACATCTGTGAACATCATCAAGTTCAACAAGGCCAAGGGTAAGGCCCCACATAGGGGTCTGGGCAATTCCAAACACAAATACAGCCTGGGCAGAGAGTGGATTAAGAGCAGCCTTGGGGAGAAGGACTCGGGTGTTGATGAGAAGCTCAGCATGACCTGGGAACGTGTTCTCACAGTCCAGAATGGCAAGAGTATCTCGGGCTGCAGCAAAAGCAGCATGGCCAGCAAGTAAAGGGAGGGGATTCTGCCCCTCTGCTTTGCTCCAATGAGTCCCACCTGGAGGGCTGCATCCAGCTCTGAGGCTCACAACATAAGGACTTGGCCCTGTTGGAGCAAATCCAGAGGAGGTCCAAGAAGATTATCAGAGGGCTGGAGGGGGACCTCTCCTTTCAAGTTGTGTTGAGAGAATTGGGACTGTTCAGCCTGGAAAAGAAAAGGCTGCAGAAAGACCTTCTATCAGCCTTCCAGCACCTAAAGTGAAGGAAAGCCTGGAGAGCAAGATTTGACAAGGGCATATAATGATAGAATAAGTGGCAATGGCTCCAACCTGAAGGCACAGTTTGAGATTAGATATTAGGATGAAATCCTACACTGTGAGGGTGATGAAGCACAGGAGCAGGTTTCTCAGAGAAGCTGTGGATGTCCCATCTCTGGAACCATTTAAGGTGAGGATGGATGGAGTTCTGAGCAACCTGGTTGAGTGAAAATTGTCCCTGCCTGTGGCAGGTTGGTGCTAGGTGATCTTTAAGGTCTCTTTTAACCTGAATGATTCTAGGGTTTTGTGAAGAATCATCATTACATTGCCAAATAATTATCAAGTCCTCTATCTGCTGGTACATCCTTCAGATACTCTCCATCAGTTGACACTCTTGCCCTGTACAAGCACATGTGTTATCCTGTATTCTACTGTCTCTTGAAGAACTGTTCCCAGCCCAGACCTTGCAATCATCATCACACCAGCTCTCTGCCTGCAAGATAAAAATTTCTCCAGACTCTGCCCCAAGGTGGACAAAGATTCAAGTCCTCTCTAAAATTACATATCTATATTCTATATATATTCTTATGCTAGAATATTAGCTAGAGCTTTGATATAAAATTAGTAATTCCATATTCCATACCTGCCACTTTCCCAAAAGAAACATGGTTCTCTCTCTTCTCTTGATTTGAAAAACAAAAATATTAACAAAATCTGTCATTGGTGAAATATTAGTCAGTCTATGGACACCCTATCCTGTGTAAAATGCAAACATTGTTACATTCTGATCCCTACAAAATGTGCCTTTTTTCCCCTCACTGGTGTACACAAAGCAGATGGAAGTTAAAAGGGGACACATTTAGATACAAAGTATATATCAGTGCCTCTTACAAAGACTTAATGATCAATTAATATTTTATGGCTTGGGACCATTTTCCAGCATGATTCACTTTTTTAATAGCTTGTATTTGCAAACAGTACTTTAAACATTAAAATGCCTCGTGCACATGTTCTATTCCTTTGCTTCTTTCTATAGACCAAATATATTCTTTATTGGCTAAAGACTGCAATTAAAGCCATACCTATAGGTAATTATGCAGTCGCCAGAGTTCCCTAAATGAACCCTTATCTGGAAGCTACTCTTCAGTAATTTTAGCTCTGCATACAAATGAACTGATTATGTTCTTTTTGGCCAAACTCTGTTCTGTCTACAACAGGGTTGTGAAGCACGTGCTTACACTTGGGCTACAAAGTGGGTTGTGCTGTGCTTGTTTTTCTTATCTTGACCTAAATGGGTGACATACCACAGCATACAGCAATACAATAAGTGACATGAGTTATGTCTCACAAAACTGGACCCATGAGGAGTACCAGCCTACCTGAAAAGGAGTAAAAAGTTTGCCACTTAATGAGATGTCTGTTCAGGATCAAGCCTCAAATGACTTTGGGGGTTGCAGCCCTGACCACTGCTTCTTTTGCAAGCATCGTTTGTAACTGGTATTTGAAGGCAAGAAAACAAATCCCAAGGGTATGACAGCTACATATTCCATATGCTATGGCAAATAAATAGATCCTTTTCTAAAAGTATGTAATCCTTTTATTTTCCCTCTACCATGAGTCTTATTCTCTCCATGCCAGAGCCAGGTAACTCCAGGGGCTGCCGCAGATGCTGTCAGAGGACAAGGAAAGATACGTGTTCCTTATACAGGAGAGTCATCAGGAAAGTACAAACACTTAAAGGAGAATCAAAACCAGAGTATTTGCTGTTACACACCATTTTCCCTGGGCTACTGAAAAACTGTCACTCCTATGTATTTTCAAAAGGCACACGACTGCCAAGGTGACATGTCACAGCTGAAAAGCTTATGGTATTCCTTTCATTTTACTTTGAGGCATGCTATGCAATGCAGTAATCCCAACTGCAAAATACCATCACAGATCCCATACATTGATCAAGCATATAGTGTTACTGCACTACTTACAATTGCAGCAGCCATGAAAAGGCTGAGAAACAGGGGGAGGGAAGAATATCCATATGTCTGTACTTTTTAGGTCACACATATGGTGGATTAGCTGTGTTTGGCATGTGAACTTTCAGCAGAAGGTTGCTTATTTCACACTTGCTGTTATGTTAAGCACACTTTTTTCTTATGCCTACTAAAGAATTGTTTAAAAATCCTCCTCCTGATTAGGAAGACAAACTGAGACATAGGAAACCAGAGAGCTTTTATAGAAATTTTGATATCAAGAGCACTCAGGTGTGCTCTTTTGACCCACATAGAAAATCCTGGACTTGGCAAGTCAGTGATGAAACTCCTGTTAGCATCACTGATGCTTTAGATGTGTTTGTGCAAGGCCTAAGCTGATGTATCCCCAGCACCCAACAGGGAATGCCCTACTGCTATTATTAAATCCTGGCACAATTCTCCACAAAAGATGGCCCTTACCCAACACAATTATCTGGGGTAGCAGAATAAGATGCCTCCAAAACCCAAAAAGCAGCCCACCACCCACACTGACAGCACAAAACAAGCTAGTGTTAGGCATGAGATACACTTAATACATTCACATTTGGAATTATCCATTTCCAGCCATCTGTAAATAACAAAGGAAACATCAAGCTCAACCAGGCAAAGGAAGACTTGATGCATGCTGTGTTCCAAAAGTGAGCAGCACAGCACTGCAGCTGGTGCTTCTGGGGCAAGGCTTAATGAATTCCTAACCTGAGAGGCAAGAGAAAGCCTGGCTAGTTGTGTTAGACTTTATCCCCACTATACAGCTCTCTTAATCCACACCATGCCTGCTTTTTTGGAAGGAAGCCCCTCCTGGGTTTCTGCCAACATCACTTCCAGTGTGGGTACCTTGTGCTGTGTCCAAGTCCTCCCAGGAAAGGAGGAGGGAAGAGAAGAAGGCAAGATTTGTAAGTCCTCAGCAAAGGGGCTGCTGCAAGGAGTTTTGTAGGCAAGAAATCATACTCTGCCCAAATCGCAATCAGTTTTTTACTGTGTGCCCTGTTCTGCAGCATAACACAACAGGAGCCAAAGTATTTTCATGTTCCTGACCCTGAAGGGACCACTTATAAAGCCAACACAAACCAGAATAACTTTACTCCTTATTTCTATGACATTCATATTAGAATGGGAACACATAGCAGATTGACCTGTCTCATACAGATACCCCATCCTCAAAAGCAAATAGCAGCTAGCTGCCAACCAGTGGAAGAAGTGATACAGATTAAAGAAAGGGAAAGAAATATCACAGGCATAAGGGCAGAAAAAGTCTAGACTAGAAAGTGGAAGAGAAAAAAAAGCAGAAAAGGCAGAAGACAAAAACATGGAAAACGTCCTCTTTTTTTCCCCACAGGACTACGCAGGTGCTGCAAGCACCATGGGGATAGTTTCTACATGAAGTAAGGATTAAATCTTAAAGGCTGTCAGATATACACACTTTGACACATAAACCCAAACTTTTTGCAAAAACCTCACTTTAATATTGCAAACCAGCTGCTGTTACTATGGTGTATGAAAGCTTTAGATGACTTGCATCCTCCCTGCACAGAAAATCTTCCAATAAAACACTGACAGAACTGGCAGCAGCCCTGTGTTCTCAAACAATGCCCCCAAGCCACCACATCTTGCCATCAGAACCACTTCACTATCACTGAGCACGTTTGGATGAACCACAGCAAAATGAAGAATTCCTTGCTCATAGAAGGACTTCTACACTTTGAATGAAACAAACCAAGTGCAAGACAGTACCACTGAATCCCAAGAACAGTATGAAGGCATAAGTCTTTGCCAAAGTCTTCAAAAGTAGGGCAGGAAAGATGTAGAGGCTTTAAAAGAGTTCATATTCACATATTTCAGCATCTTTTACAGAAAAGTTCCTAAAAACCTCAGACTCAAGCTTTTAGAGAGGAAACACCCTATCACTCAGCAGCCCTGAGAAGCAGCATGTACCACCTTTGCCTAGAAAAAAAAATGCATATGGCTCCTTTAGCTACAAGAAAAAAATTATAATTCGAGTAATTTTTTATTCTAAGCTTCTCTTAAAAATACTATAACAAATATATCCTTTAAATCACAAATGTTCCCAAATATTTTCAGGGGAAAAAAAGATCAACAGACAACCACTGTACATTTTTACACTAATGAATAAATATACATGACTAGTTATTTTTCTTTAATGGTACAAATTATGTGTACAGGAATCTTGTGGAGTCCACACATGCTCTTTCAAGCTTAGGAAACGTGCATGAAGAAAGGGTTAAAAGCATCTCATGCTTTACTTAAACTTTGCAATCTTTCAGCTACTGTTCCTAACCAACAAAAGTAACATTGCAACTACAAAAGTTGATTATGATATTAAATTTAAGGATTCTAACCCATAGATACAATCACTTTGAAAATTAATTTAAGCAGACATAGGCCAATCTAAAAGAAACAGAGTGGTCTTTTTTTGGGATAACAAAAGAACCAATGTGCCCCCTTGCAGGAGACAGCCTAGCACCAAGGCAGGCAGGGAAAGGCAAGACCCCAGGAGTCTGGCCAACCCACTTTCACAAGCTGTTAAGTGCCACTCAGAAGCAGAGTGACAGACCCACAGAATTTCTTTGGTTTGGTGCAGCATCCTTGTTTCTTCTTGCTCTATTGCAGCAAGGCTACAGGATCCTATACACAACACAGTGGGACCAGACCTATCCATAACCATTATCTATGATGCAATAGGGACATAAATGTAAGCCCCACTGAAGAAACAGTGTGTGGATGCAATAATACTTCTCAGTTTAATTTTACATCCAAGTATCACTGACTGTGACAGTAAAGAATGAGTTTTACAAGCTCTGGTATACCCTATTAAAACCAGAGCCACGCTCTCCCATAAGTCTCAAGTATGAATTTAACTGCAGCATCCCAAGCCTGAATTATTCACATAAACTCTAGATCAGATTGAAAATATCCTTGAACAGAATTCTAAACATCATTAGATATACTACTACTGTCTTGCTTTTTTTTTTTTTGTCAAGGAAAACCCCCCACATTTCTTAAATCAGAAAAAGTATGTAGCACAAAGCAAAATGATGAAGTGAATGAAAACTTTAGCTATTTTCTGGTATGGTGCAAAAGGTATAAAAAGCAAGTGTTGCAAGTGCCCCAGTTTTAAATTAACTGGGGTAATAATCTGAAAATACTGTCACCAGAATTAAAAAGCAACAACAAAATGCAGCCTGTCATGTGCTTAATGTAGGAGGTTGCCAGTAAAAGACAGCTAAAAAAAGACTAAAGGTGGACTTCTAGGACTGAATTGAATCATAGAATAGTTTGGGTTGGAGTGACTCTTTGAAGGTCATGCAGTCCAACCCTTCTGCAAAGAACAGGGACATCTTCAAGTAGATCAGGTTGCTCAGAGCCTCATCCAACCCAACTTTGAATGTTTTCTGGTTTGTGCCATCTACCACTTCTCTGGGTCATCTGTTCCAACGTCACACTATCCTCACTGCAAAAAAAGTTCTTCTTTAGATCTAATTTAAAACAACCCTCTGCTAGTATGAAGGCATTCCTCCTCATCCTCACACTTTTGTAAAAAAATCCCCCTCCAGCTCTTTTGTAGCCCCCTTTAGATACTGGAAGGTCTCCCTGAAACTGTCTCCTGTCCAGACTGAAGAAACCCAGATTTCTCAGCATTAAAATATCAGGTTTTTTGCATGTAGATGTCTCATAGTTGGTGCTTCAATAGCTTATATATTTGTAATATTTTTTCCCTAGTTTTTCAAGCGTATATTTCCAATAAACAGAAACAGTGTTATTTACTTATAACTTCAGCAGCATAAAACACAGATGAAATCCATCAGCACTATATGGAGATAAAGGAGATCTGATGATATTTTTTAAATAGTGTAGTTAAAATGAATTCATCAAAGTAATCTCAATTCTACAAATAGATTTATTAAACCTTCTTTGGAAAAAATCTGAGCAGCTAGGAGCAGTGACAGGACACTGAATGTTACAGGCCACAAAGCTGGTCCCAATGGTCACTCACAAATCCCTGTTAAAATAACTAGTTTTTATCTAAGAGAAATCTTACCTAAATCTACCTACCTGCTCAAATATATCTGATTTTAGCAGACTACTGCAAAAAAATAAATAGTTTTGGCAAAAGTATTCTCTACACTTTAGCCTTTGCTGCTCACAAATCTCACATGTCATAAAAAGAAACCATGTTTAGCTTTAAATAATTAATGGACTACTCAAAATAACACTTCATATACAATATTTAGTAGCTGCAAAGGGCAACCGTAACAAGTCCTGCACTCATTCTTACACATAACTTTACAGACGAAGCAAATCAGAAACTCCAGCGTGTTCTACAGCTTCACAGTGATACAAAAGTCAAGCAAGATTCTGACAATACATCTGGTATAAACAATCAGTTGTAAAATAGTAAGAGTTATCGTTTCTACATTTACAATTCCTCCTCAAGACATGCATTTCCTTCTTGGTTAAACTGTACATTGATGAACACCTGAAACTCCTCTTTTGCCTCAGGTTGAAGAAATATAAGAGCAAGCTCTTTAGTTATAGATTTGCATCTCTCTGGCAAGGTACAGACTCCAGGGCATTGAACTACAGCACTTGGAAGTATATTTAGATCTTATGTTAAATTCTTCAGGACCCTAAACAATATGCTAGTGTTTCACACAACATGGAAACATCTATTTCACATTACCTATTAGGTTTCCAACGTGAGCCTATAAACACAAGGTATCCTTAAAACAACAGCTGGAGATGCTGGAGAAAACCCACATTATTCATTATCAATTATGTTTATGGGTTGAAAAAAAGCAAAGGCAAAAGGGAGACTTTCTTCAGCCATGCTTTTTCCTTCACTCAGCTGAAAGAGAAGCAGCTTTTATTTTGGGCAAGTTAGACCCTTTTATCCTCCTTGTCCAGCACCAGACCTGCAGCAGCTAGTAAGAGCCAGTTTTCCTGAAGCTCTAGGGCTGCTTTGATGTATCTCACCACGGATAAATCTGGCATGCACCAGAACAGTGCAGTGTCTTCCCATCTGCAGCATATTCTCCATGAAACCCGCCTCTCCTTGTTTATCCCAGTGCTGAAGAGACGCTGCTGTGTCGCGTAGGTGCTTGCTGCTGCAAAGGCCTTTCAGAGCTCTGAATCCTCCCTACAGCCATCTCTAATCTGTGTGACAGGAACAGTCTGGCACTAAGAAAGATGAGGAGCCACTAAGCACAAAATCACTTTGCACAAAACACCTCTCCCTAATCTGTTCTGAGCACTTGATCTGGTCCGCATCCATTTCTGCTCATCCTTTCATATTTTTTTTCGGTGCCCTACCAGCCTGTGGTATTTGAAGTGTATGTATGCTTCTTGCATAGATGCAAAGTCTGTAATTTGATGTGCACTTCTTCTGAATAATCAATATAAATTCAGTCACCTAAGAAACATTCCTGAATATATCCTTCTAATTATACATCAGACTGCATTTCCATGCTGCTCTGACACAACGCTGACAGTATAATCCTCTCCATGGCAGCATATGGTATAATCACAGATCCTGAAAATATTAAGAGCAAGCAATACTTAAGCAGATGCTTAAGAGCATACTACACATCACAAGTATGTAAGTGACCCAGAAATAAAAGATCATAAATTCCACAAGTGTGGAACCGCATATTACCAAAAGATTAAATATTTCACACAACCACTCACTATAATGAGTGTCTGGAGTCATTCATCTGCCTTTCCTAATAAGGGTAAGTATTTTTTCACTGTTCAGGAAAGCAGCACTCTATGAATAATTGATTTTTAAATAATTGGCATGATGTCCAAGTTCATGTAATTAAATGTCCTTTTGTCAAGACATACCATCAGTAAATGATTCTTAAAAGGGAATTAGAAAAGACAACATCATCAAAACTTAACCTCTTAAAATCACTGAACTAGAATATTCTCCACCACTAGCCCAGAGAGAGATTTTGCTTACAAATTCCATCTTCCCTCATCCAGCCCTGATCATGCATAGATCAGTTTCCATAAAAATTATGTGAAAAAAAGGCAAACAAATGTTGTCATCTAAATTCTATCCCAACTGGAGTCAGTGGCAAGACTCCCATGAACTTCAAAGACAACGGGATTTGGCAAGGGTTAAGCATTCCAAATGGCCTTCAAACAACAGATGGACATTTGCTGCAGTTCAAAGACATGACACATAGCTTCTGCCTTACTTATGCTAAAATCTTACCCCAGTTTATCTAATTGTGGAAAGGCCATTACTTCTAAAAGTGAGGGATAGACCACTCAGAGCATCATGCACGCTACCATCCATCTGCTCCAAAACTGTGGTGGAAGTCAGCTTACTATGAGAAAAAAATGAAACAGTAAAACATGTCTGTAGTGGTCAGAGGATGCCTATGCTTGGCAGCAATCCAGCAGTTTGCAGCAGATGCTGGGAAGCAGGGATGCATCCCCTCCATCCCACATTTCAGTTCACTTCAGTCCGGAATCTATATGGAATATTTAACACTACAGAAAGACACATACTCATGATCATAGCCAATTCTTGCTTGGCCTTAGTTTATCATTAAAAGACTGCTTTTGTTTTGTTGAGTTTAGAAGATATATCCTATTCGAGTAAAATCATATATGGGGATCTACATATTATCAATGAAATTTGATGAACAAGTAGGTTCACATCCAACTAAAATGGGGAATTCAGAAATTTTTAAAAAAGCAATCAGTTCTTATTGATCTCATTTACTCTTCTGCCATCTCTCCAATTTATTTTTATTTTCCTACACAATCTGAAAACATTGTTCATGGGTTCATTTCCTCAGTTTCCTCCAAACAGTTCTTATATACAGTCATATCTATTCGAAAACTGAAATCTTAGGACCCTGTAGAAAGCAACATCATGGCATTTGAAAAGCCACAAATTTCAATTCAAAGACAGGAAATCCTCTACCAAAGAGGAAGGGTTTTATAGGCTAAAGAGTGGATTAAAAACATTCAGCCGAGGGCAAAAATATAATGCAAAAGGACCTGGTAAAGTTTGAGAAAATATGTTTGCAACAAACTCAGCTAGCTGAGTTTACCACAAGCCACAGGCAGAGTACTCACGTGCTGGACTACACAGGCTACAGGTACAGAGGCATCTCTGCTGGCTCCAGCTTGGACTCAGAACCCACAGAACTGGGCTCACACAGCCAGTGTCCAACTGGCCCACATGAGTATTAGCTCTCTGACATCTCATCTGAATGGATGTAAAAGTTACATTTTTTATGGCATAGTTTTCATGTCTTTTGTATTATCGATGTTTGCTTTCCACAGCCACCTGTGTCACTGTCCTTCCCTGTCTCCTTCCACCACTGATAATTAGGAGACTCTTGCATCAATTGAGCGGCAATTTACAGAACATTGGGGATGTGGTTGAAGAAAGCTCTGTAACATTTCCACGAAACAAAAGTACTTAATTGAAGTTGAGAACACCATTCAGTGAGCATAAATATGAACTTTAAGTGGTTCTTTGCTCCAATACTCACATCAGCTTTGCTGTATCCTCTTTTGTAAATCTATTTTCATACTCCCAATGCATAGAAGCCAGTTCAAAGATACTTCAGGCTTACTGAGTAGTCCAAACTGCTTCAGAGTTATCATTCAACATCTTCCCAAAAAAATAAAACAAAAGGGTCCTTTTGTTCTGGATGACTCTGACTGTGAAATGACTTGGATTTACCCATCTCAACATTCTCTGAGTATGCACAATTTAGAATCAGAATTATCTAAAATCAGGCAAGTTATTAAAGGCTTTTTAGCAAACTGACAAATTCTATACAACAAGCCTTGACAGCAAAACATTTTACCAGCAATCTGACAGTTACACTTTGGAATTGAGAACTAAGGCAACTTCTCATTCACAAAGAGTTATTCTGGGCATTTTTCTTATAACAGTACATTCTAAAATGCAAACTGAAGATTAGTGTTTACAGGTTTATCATGAAGTCATATTTCCTGTCCTTGCAGGTAAAGCATGCCTTAGACAACCTGTCCAATTTCATATTTTTTTAAAGATGTAATAAAATTATTGTTGCTTTAAAGTTCATGCCCTTGTGCTTAATGTAACATGGATCTAAGCCACCTTTTGTTCCACAAGCTATCCTGCCCTTATATGGATCCACAAAAAAACAAAAACAAGGGATGTGTTGCACTAGCTTAAGATGTCTGTACCTCTGGCTGGTAGTGAAAGGCTGCAGTGAGAGCTCTCACATTTCCCCTGTATTTCATGACTGTCCCTGCAAAGAAAGTCAAACGTTAGGCTGCATAGATAACATTTCTTGGCTTGACGACTGAACAAAAGCAAGCATGAAAGTACAAACCTCAAAATGTTTTTGTTTGCATTAATCTCAAATGCAAGTTTCTAAAAAATCTAACAAAAATTAAATACACAGATTTAAGCACTTAGAAAAATATAAAGGATCCACATAAGTACAGAAGTAGAAAGCACCCAATGTTCTATTTTAACCAATATCCTATTGCATAGAGCATTTCTTTAGTCATAGGTAAGTTAAACCTATTACATCCCAGTAGAAATCTCACTGCTAGCACATCAGTTTTTCTAGAGTGGCATAAAACTTAAGACAGAATTGCTAGTTTTGCTATTATACATGCACTGGAACAGATGTGTGAATCAAAACCTTCAATCTTTCAGACAACATAAACACTTGCTTACATGCTTGATAACTATCTCAGCTTTGTGTAACAGAGCTGCAGAACTGGAAAGCTATCCCATCCTTGAAGTCCATAGAAAGAAGAGAGACAGATTCACATCTTTCAGGGGAAAAACATTATTTCAGCTAATGTCTTATGCAGCTCAGAAGAAGGGAACATTCTCATAATCCTGATATTGTTTGTGAAAACAAAACAAAAAAAATAATCAAGAAACCCTCCCTCCACACTTCCACAAATAGGAGTGTCCTGGAATTTTTCTGAGCCAAAACTGAGATACATTCAGTCTGACTTTAGAGGTAACACATAAGTCATTCAGCAAATATTCAGACTCCTGAACTGGCTTTGCATCCATTAAGTCAAAGATAAGCAATATATCTTCTCTTCCTCTTTCCTCCAAGCATTGAGAGAGCAGGCAGCAGGGCATTCCACTTCTTTAAAATTATAACATCAGAGAAAGTTAAAGTCTTGAAGTTCAGAGATGAAGATGGAAATCACAGATCTACAAAGTCCACAATGCCATAATTACAAATGTAATGTTTGCTCATAGAAGCAAATGAAACCTGAAGATTTGCAAGAGCAGAAGCATTAGCAAGCAGCCATGAAAATGGATTTTCATACTGAGAACAGTAAGCTTGATAATGGGGTTTCTGCAGAGGAACTTAAGAAGCAACTGTCCTGGTTGCAGCCAGGACAGGGTTAATTTTTACAGTAGCCAGGAGGGAGCATGGCTAGGACAGAGGTTATTCTCTATCACCTCACATCATTTTCTGGGGCAGTAGGAAGGGAATGTCTTCCAGGGAGGTGGTTTCCTTCTGGTTGGGTGTTGTGTGGCAGAGGGAGTGGTCAGGTACTGTCTGTTGTTGGGGGGGGTTCTGTGTGAATTGTTCACCTCTTTCTTGCACCCTCTGCCATTAGGATTGTTGCTGTTGCAGTTTATTGTTTTTTCTCACTGCTGTTTCCAGTAAACTGTTCTTATCTCAACAATGGTGGTATTAACTTTTCGTGCCTCCAATTCTCCTTTCTGTTCTGCCACAGGAGAGGGGAAGGGGAGAGAGTGGTTTGGAGAGCCAGTGGGAGAACTATATAATGCAGTACCCCTCCTAAATCACAAGGCAAGTTAGGCAAAACTGAGCAAACCAATTTCCTTCTGTCAGTGGTTAAACCAAGTTTTAAGGCTCAGAAGAGAATAAAGGTTAATGTTTATGGCTTTACAGAGATACAGTACTTTTCCTATGTTTCCTTCCTATTCTGCCCTCAGTGAGTGACTGTTGGAGTGCTGAAACTTCTACATATCTACTTATCCTCTTTAACTTGGCCAGAACCTCAGTCCCCTCAGACCATCAGTTATAGTTGCAATACAACACAGTAAGGCATATTCTCCTATTCAATCCCTAATCTACAGTTATTCAAGCATCAGATCATCATTCAAGGAGAAACAGTTTTTGCATAATTAAAACTGAACCCTCTTATGCCCTTTAGTTATTTCAAATGGCCCTTGGGAACTGAAGGATAATTAATATGACCAATATCAAGAGGATAGCTTGCTTTATAAAATTCATCTTTATCCAAAGGCTTTAACTCTTCTGTACATCACAGGCACATACAGGCTTCAAACAGCAATGACAGTACAGGTACATAACTGTAAAAATCAGTCTGCATTAACAGGTCAGTACCATTTGGCTGTGCTAGAGCATGTATTTTGTAGTACATGGGAGAAAAATAGGAAATTGTGTCTACATTAAATAATTTTTTCTCTTCTTCAGATACCAATAGTCAACCTCATGCAATCTGCTTGTTCCCTAAAGCACTCTGGAGGTTAAGTCCTCCCTCCTCAAACCCCATCCACAATGGGAATGAGACGGACATGCTTTAATAGCAAACTCTCTGAACAGTGAAAAGTTTACGTGTGTTTGAGATGAGGCCCTAAGGACCTCCTACCCCTCACAGAATATCATGAAACTAAAAAATAAGATTTGTACCCATGAAAAAAATCACTCATTATACT
The DNA here is from genome assembly GCA_024865655.1 of Emberiza elegans. Lineage (NCBI taxonomy): Eukaryota > Metazoa > Chordata > Aves > Passeriformes > Fringillidae > Emberiza > Emberiza elegans. The sequence continues at coordinate 3,284,151 of JALJVW010000172.1, forward strand.
GTTCTAGACTTTGCTTAATTTCTCCTGCTCCTTCTTATCATACATGAGAAATGCTGGAACAGAGACTGTACAAACAAGGGCCAAAACAGATGAAGAAATAACTTACAAAATTTAAAAAATTGAGGGTAGGGAAAGAAATGGAAGATGTTAATGACCTGCAAAAGGCCTTATACTGTCAGTGGTCAGATTCAGCATGGCAGTGATCAGGAAAAATATGTTCAGCTCTCTTCTCAACAGCTGTGGGAAATAAATGCCAGAGTATTAGAGAAAAAGCAAAGGTAATGAAAGCTAACACTAACAGTGCCTTACAGTGAAGGGGACCAATTCTACAGCAACATTCATCCCTTTGGACTAAACTGAGCAATCTGCAACTCTTGGCAATAATCACCTGCTATGATATGCTGTGTACACTCTGCTTGGGCAGGGAAAAGCCACAGAGCTGAATGGAGAAGAAGAGAACAGCAATGGAAACTCAGTGTTTCTTCAATTTCAACAGAAATTTCAAGCTTAAAACTGATCCTTTTCACAGACAAACTATTTTTTCCTGAATTTCAGGTTAAAAATAAATACAAAAAATAAAAAACTGGCTATCAGTTACTATGGATCTTATTTTGAAGCACCAGATTGCTTTGTTTGATGCCTGTGAAAATTCCTTCCACAAAATGAGAACTTATGGCGCTAAAGTAACACACCCACCTCCCATTAAAACCACTATTTTTTAGAATACTGGAAAGCCTGTAAATAAGCTCATTTTCAGATTATTTTCTGTATAACCAGTATAAAAATTAGACATTCCTTTTTCTGAACTACTTGCTTGACTTGGATCAACTTCCACTGAGTTGTTTTGCCAAAAGACATCTCCATAACAAGACGAAGCTCTCCTCAGTGGAGGGACACCGTGCCCTGGAATTGTGACATGAAACACCATGCCTGCCACTCAGGATATGTGAAATCCACATGGTACTTCAGGAACACTCACAATGCTTCTGACCTTGGCCATTCCACCAAAAAGGCTTGGCATCAGATGCAGCATGAAAAGAGTTCATGCAGCTGCATAGTTTGAACAGGTTGTCACCTTATTTATCCCTGTACAGCCTCGCAACAGCAAAACACCTGCCCCTGCAGCCACAAAGCCCAGCTATTGTAATTCCCTCTGTATTGAGTTTCCTGACAGGGTTTTCCTGCCACACACAGTAGATGTGGCATGCCACCAGTGTGTTGGCCATGGGGACAGAGCTGCAGTGATCACATTACAGCCACCCAGCATGGTACTCCACACCCAGGCCAAAAAAGGCTTTTCAAAGCAAAGCGTTGTACAGATTTGTTCACTGTACAAAACTGTATTTTCTTAAACCCCCCTCATTCTTTCATTTGAATTAACACAAAGGAACACTAAATGGCCTCTCCTCCACATAAGCAAGCACCTTCCCTGCAAGCAGCTTCATGTGCCTTGGCAGGTCACAGCTACCCTATCCACAAACTCCTGCAAACTCAGCCACCCCTTCAGTTTACAAACACTTCTGCCTCTCAAAGGATTTAACTTCAGCCTTTGGGGCTGTACCCTTTCCCTTCAGTGTCATGCCTGGAAAAAACTTCTTGCAATGCTTTACACATCCTCTCTTCTCCTATGCCTCCTACCTTCAGGACTTGGTTAGAGCAATTCTGTAGGTCCATTTGAACATGGTGTACACTCCCTAAGTGAAGAACAATATTTAAATAGGTGTCAGACCCATCCAAAGCATAATCACCATTAGTTCTGGATTTGCTGTGATTAGCTAGTTCAAGTGAGTCCAACAGTCATGCAATTAGCATCCAAGGCACACAGCAGCAAGTGCATTATCATCACACAGAAATTAAGAACTGTCAGTGCAGCACTCTTCACTCCTTTGAGGACTCAGGTTGGAGTGCTTCACAAAGAAAAGTTGAATCCTGCTCCAAGGGCTCATCTACTTGAAGTAAGCTGCTTCCACAGGCCTCAGGGAAAAGCCCCAGCTTGCCGACCATGCCAAAAGCTAAGCCTCCTGGCAATCTCTGTAGTGCTCCCTAGGTCTGTTCAAAGAAAATTAGTGTGAGAGGAACAGATTAGTACATTGAAGCAGTTGCCATCAAAGACACAACATCTTATCTGCAGCTGGTATATTTTACTTGAGACTGCATTTTGCCTGGTTCCCTGGATAGGTGCTCCCAATGCAGAAGCAGTACCAAGCTGCTGAAAGAGACCACCACTGTCTTCCATCCTCACTAGAGGCTGAACCACACTTGGAAAGTGCTTTATATACAGCCTTCCTTCAAATAATCTTTTTTGCATGCATGAAAACTGCTTTGGAAACAATTATAGGTGAGGACAAGATGGGGATATTCAAACATCTTTTGGTGGGACCTCAATTCCCCTTAACTTTTGCTCTGGTTTGGGAACCCCCAAGCCTTTTCAAAAGGCAGCTGTTTTCCTAGACCACTGCTACATTTCTTTCAGAAACAGATGCCTGAAAAAGGCACTATTATACTTCCTCTCTTCAGCTTCAACTCACAAATCATAGGTTTCAGTGCTGTTTAAGTATAAAACTTCAGGCTACTGGAGGAGAGATCCAAACAGCTACCCAAAGTGCTTATATACTGTGGAAATACAGAGATCTCATACTGCATGTAAGGAAACAGCTCTAAAAAGCAGCATGGGTTTTTTCTCTCCTGGGAAAAGCCAAGTCCATTCCTAGGACTGCCTACTGTCAAGAACCCAGGTGCACTTGGTAGAAAACACAGAAGGATGAAGGAATTCAGTGCGTGCCTTAAAGAACTCAGCAACAGAAGCAGGTAGAAAGGAGGACGACGGGGACAGACATACATTCACAGCTGTGGTAATTTTCCCCCTGAGCAGATGCTATACATCCTGAGGCTGCTTCTCATGAAGTGGATGAACATGTGCCCAGCCATGGGAAGCAGTGGATTAACTCCTCCTCTTGTTATGGTTGTACACACAGCTTTCACTTTCCCTGTTAAACTGCCACTTTCCATATCCAGGAGTCATCTTGCCTTCCTTCTATTTTCTGAAGGAGTGGAAAATGAGCAGGTGGCTGGGTGGCTGTTGACCCATATCAACCCCCCACACTTGTATCATTTTGTGCAAATAGAAACACAAAGACTGTAAATGGTACATGTTAAGGGCCAACAAGTTCCAATGCTAAAGGTATTTTGAAAAAAAAACAACAACTACTCTCATCCTGAAAAGTACATTATTTTGCTTTCCTTATAACAAAAATCATTAGAGACAACAGCAAGTATGAAACTTAAAGTGTGTGTATATATATACACACACAGATGTGTGTGTGCATTCACATACACATATGAAATACAGCAAAAAGCATTAACTACTTTCCTGGGCAACTTGGCGGCAAAATTGTTCTCTCAAAATCAAGAGCTGGAAGAGCCAATTGAAATCAATGGTCTGTGAGCCTGCCCCATATCAATGGCTAGCCCTCCTGCACAGGGCCCCACGGTGCTCCCAGGGGGCAGAAGATGAAGGCCTGCTGTGCTTGTGGGACATTGTGAGGGCTGTGCATAGCCACTGGCTGGGTGCAGTGCTGCTGCAGTGCCTGCCCTGACTGAGCATCTCATCTCTTCTGTCCTGGTGCTGTCTCCATGCTCGGCCCTGGCTCCAGCAGATGCTGTCCCAAATCCCTACACACATGCACACCAATGTGAAACAGCAGGGAAGGGTCAGACTAGAATCCTTATAGTCAAACATCTCTGAATTTTCATTTTCACTGGGAACAGTTTCTATGGTTGTTTCCAAAACCAGTGATATTTACTTTAGTCCATGATGTTTGCTAGTCTTTCTGTCCAAATTACAAAAAACAATTATGGTCTATTATGCCGAAATTCAAATCTATTATTGGTATGAATTCATGTATTATAGAAAAATTACCCAACTGATTAAATTATAATCAGAATATGAAACTGATTTTTAAATTTTACTCGAATATGGTTAAAGAGCAAGTAGAAATTCATCACTGCAGGTGGAGATGCAAATAGATGAATTCAAACCCATGTACTTTGTTAATCTACCATCCATCTGTTAGACAATTATAGCATTATCCAATAAAGTCTTGACCATGTAGTACAGACAAATAAGACAATCATGTGTCTAATAATTAACATGCAGGAGGGAGTTTTTGCATAAAAAAGCCACATAATTTTATTAGTGGTGCTCCCCTAATGAAAGCAAGCTTTATCACAGACTGGATTCTGTAAAATATTTATAGGTCAGGAAAAGAGCACATAAAGGCCTTAAAGAGAAAAATAATATTAATCAGTACCTTCATTAGTTGCATGCAGATCATAGATCTTCCTGATGCTAATTGTTAAAAAGTGGGACATAACCAACTCAGTTGTAAATTCCCCAGGGCAGACACACAATTTTTACATTTGTTGGAGGATACAGAACTCATTAGAGGCAATGAATCAACAATCAATTTCAAAAAAGAAATTCGACAATTATCTGGGAAAAAAGCCCCCTATTTTAATGTTAGAATTACTATCCTTATTAAAGACAACTCTTTAAAAATGGAGCAACTGTGGTAACACATTAAACAATAGAATCCTGATTCTCCTCCTCTCCCTCCAATCATCAAATACTGAGGAGAAGCTTTTGTTTAAATTGCTTAGTTACTGCCAAGTTGTTTACTGACCTCAAATTTTATGTTACAGCATGCTGCTGTGGTAAAACTGTGAGCACAGATGAAATAGCTGCCTTTAAAAGCTTCTCCCCACCCCCACCTGCCCCTCATTGTAGAAGAAGCACAATTCACCAGAAGACTACTAAATTCCATATTTTTAAGACAAGGAACAGCTGCAATGGGCTAGAAATGAATTATAATGAGGCACAGTGCTCCTCCTGAAGGGAAGTTTCCTTCAAGTACATCAACTTACCAATTACAGTTGCAGAAAACATTCAAGACTGAGATGTGAGAGCCAGAAACAAAGGGGAAAAAAGAAACCTCACTGACCCATTGCCATCTCTGCAGCAGAGATTACCTGCATGCTTAGAGGTAACAACACATAGGGCCAGAGTGTCAGAGCAACCTGTTACTGTGCTTTTCTCTTGGAAGAAGAACATGTCATAATGAAGACATGAATAGCACCTTTTATCACTAATGAAATCTGCCTGCTTCTCATGTATGCTGGCAAATACTAGGAACAGGCATAATTCCCTTTGTGGAGTGCCTACCTGCTGCCAAACCAGATTGGTCTGCAGTGCTGTGTCTCAGAGCAGAATCACCTAGCTAGAAAAACATGAGTCACTACACCTAAAGACTTGATGGTTATTACTATTCTTATGTCAAAACACCTGGTGTTATCTGTGCCTTGCATAGAGGAGGAAATGTTTAACACACTTGGGAGTGGACTTGGGCTCAGGCTGGTCAGCTTCACCTTAGTCCCTGGGAAGGTGACAGAGCAACATCTTGGAAACCATTTCCAAACAGACAAAGGGCAGGAAGGTAGTCAGCCTATATTTATGCAGAGGAAATTGTGCTGAGCATCTCATCTCCTTCTGTGAGGTGACCAGTTCAGTGGATTTTGTTTGAGCAGTGGATGCTGTTTACCTTGACCTTAGTTAGGCTTTTGACACAGTCTCCCATGATATCCTTAGACGTGGTGACAACGTATGGGTTAGGTAAGCAGGCAGTGGCGTTGGTGGGACACTGGTGGAGCTGCCAGTGCCAGAGAGTTATGATGAGTGGCACAAAGCCCAGCAGGAGGAATGCCACCAGTAATGTACCCCACAGGTTTAGCCTGGAGCCAACAGAGTCAACACCTTCAGTAATAGCCTGGATAACAAAACTCAGTGTACTCTCAGGAAATGTGTGGCCAGTACAAAACTGGGAGGAGTGTCTGGCACACCATTAGTCTGTGCTATTCAGCAGGAATGTGCTGCCATTCAGCAGCACCTGGACAGAGAGGAATCTAAAACAAGGCAGGCCATGAAGTCCTGCATCAGCAGAGGCATAAGCCCACCAGTACATGCTGGAGACAAAGTGTCTGGAAAGCAGATTTGCAGAGGACAGCCTTGGGGGTGTGATGAACCACAAGCCAGCACAGTGTACCCTCATGGCAAAAACCTCCAACAGTATCCTGTCCTGCTTTATGGTGTGAGCAGGTCTGGTAACCTGCTCTTACACACTTTGCTTGAGCAAGGGGATTGGAACAAAAGATCTCCAGAGGTTTCTTCCAGCCTCAACTCTTCTGTGAGGCTCTGTGTGAGCAGAGATCTAACTAGCATTGGCTTTAGTTTGTTGAATTACTTTAAACAATACCATGAGTCACACCTAGAGGTTTTATTCAGGTTGTAGGGCCATACTGGACAAATAAGATGACTAAGAGCACCTCATTAGCTACAATTAAAGGCATCAAAGTCAGAAGCAAGTCATAGGGGTTACCTCCCATGAGTGCCACAATTCAGACCACATTGAGGCTCTTTCATTGCTCAGGTCTGCAACAAACAAGAGGGAACACTCAATGTTTAATCTGTGGGCCCACAACACCACAGGAGCAAAATCAAGATTGATATATTCCATTCCAGAAGTGTTTCCAAATAATTTATTTGCAACAACAGAAAAATACTCCAGCATCAGCACTATTTTGTTCTTTATAATCTAGTGGTTTTTTGTCTCCTATTCTGCAAGCACCCAAGCTACAATTTGTCAAGAGGTTTGTACCAGTACATTGTTATACTCCCTGAAATGGGTCAAAATTACTTTTCTGGAAATTGCAACATTGCAGCGCTAAGAAACCAATATTTTTCTCCCCATTTGAGATGGAAACAAATACTCTGCTCATCAGTGAGACTTGTTGTAGGTCCGTAAAATACCTGACATCCCATGCCAGCTAGAAGGGAGGTAAGAAGAGCAAGATAAATAGCTATTGTGATTTATAATCCCACTGAACCCCAACCCAGGCCTTGTGCTCCCAGCTGAAGGCAGAATCAGGCTGTTACTCTAGGGCTAAGCCCTTTAGGAAGAATGAGGATGGAAAGTGAGTGGATAAAAGCCAGACTTTTTATTGCTTTTGTGTTTGTGTGAGAAGCACACGCTTGTTCTTTCACCAGACTGTTAAATATCAAGTTCACTGTATAAGTAATTGACTGCTAGGGTTACAAAGGAGTCAAAACTCTATTCAAAAATCACAGTCTGAAATCTATTTTCCCTGCAGTTTATGTCAAACACTGCATCTTAAAATTGCTGTTATGACCACCTAATTACTTAAGAAATGATGATATGTCCAAGTGTCACAGAGCAGATGGTTCAGATCTCTGCAGGGGCAGCAGCGCTGCACACCTGGCTAGAGCAGGTACAGCTACTGCCAGGGAGAAGGGGAAGAGTGTGAAGTGATAGGACTCTAGAAATTCATCCAATAAAGTGAATCAAGAATAAAATGACTTTTTTATGGAACAACAGCATCCCACTCCACACAAAATCTGGCCTAAAAAAAAGCATTAGGAAAAGGCAAAAGGTAGTGTGGAATTACTCAATTTGCTAACGGAACACTAACTTGAGAAATTCAATTTAGGAAAATACTTTATTTGGTTTCAGTAATACTTGCATTACTTCTTTACAAAACAGTAAGGGTAGCTTTAAAGCTTCCTAAAAAGGGGATTACTAGTAAAATAAAAGTCTCCCTTGGAAAAATTCAGCAAATATCTTTTTTCTCAATTATAAAGGCAGAAGGGAACAGGAAAGCAAGAAAATCTGGGTGATAATATTGAATATAACTGTGCAGCTTGTCCTAAAGAACTAAAGCATTGTAATAAAACATCTGTGAATCTGAAGATGCAGGATGGAAAAGCCCAAAGTCTTGGGGACTTCAATTAAAAAAAACTAGCAGAAACTTTCATGTTTGCTAGAGACATTTTTAGTGGACCGTGTTTTTTTTAGGAAGATGTTTAAGTGAATAATGGGTATGCAGTGTTTGAAGATAAAGCAGGACTATGTTCCTCATCTACATCCTCACTGTACTGCTTTGAAAAATCACATCATCTTTGTAGTAGAATTAATGGAAGGGAAAAACCTCACCAACAGAAGAGCCTCAAACTAGCATTAGATGGTTTCCTGTCTCCAAAATGTCATAATCACATGCATTGCATTATGCAGAGTAATGGGCTAGAAATAACAAGTTGCTGCATGCTTGTGGTAGAGATGTGCTGAGTGCAAGTGCAGAACAGATCTTAGAGACAATAGGCTTTAACAGCACAATGTGGAACAAAGTCTAAGCTTAAACCAAAGCCAGTAATAATTTATAATACCAGGTATAAAACATGACAGAAAACACCTGTGCTCTAGACAAGTATCAAAATTAGCATGGGACAGCAAAGATCATATCAATTTAGTCCTATTCCAAAACCAGAAGAAAAAAAATCTGTTATGTTCTTAATTGCACATATGTGAATCTAGAGTTAGAGCTGACATTGATGTTATTTTTTACATTGAGGCTTAACAGGAAGTACCATGGGAAAATAGAATGTGAGGACTTTTCTATACCTTTGATAGATTTTGTAGTTAAAACATGCTCTATTACAAGGCTGAAAATGGCCAGACAGGAACAGCTATTTCACAGTCTTAGAAGATTTAATAGCTATGTGCTAACACTTGTTACATTTATCTCAGAGGTTGCCCAGGAAATTTATTATTATAATGCCAGAAGGGAAGTTAGAAAAAGATTGCAATTGTTTTCTTGGTATTTCAAAATAGGAACAAAAATAGAAATGTGAACAATTTATTGAGGCCCTGAAGTAAAAATTATAGCACCTGTTAGAAAAACAAAACCAAAAGAAATCAAAAAATTCCCATCCTTTTATTTCCACAACCTGTCCACATACTTGGTAAGAATTGCTGTCTTAACTAAGGTTGAAATAGATCTGCTTGTTTCTCCTTATGTCTTCTTTCAGGGTCTTATAGGAAAAATGTAATACATTTAACATTAACATCATGTCCCAAGCTGCTCATTGAAAAGGCAAAGATGTGGCAGAATGTCTGGAATTTATATATTTAAAAAATAATAAAAACTTACTTGTTGAGGCCTCTCATTATCTCAGGGGAAGGAAAGAAGCAGTGGCTAGTTTGAGAAAGGCCCTAGACTGCCTGTTTGGTCTAAAAGAGCTGGAAGCCTGCTCTCATACAAGGTCTCCTTTGCTTTAGGTCTGTTGATTGGCACTGAGCCAATCACTCACTGTTATGACCTAAGCAATATATGAATCACATGTTTGGCCTTCAGAATCTCAAGGATGAACACTTTCAATGCACCAAGCCACTAGGAATGAGGCTAAGCTGCAGCCAAATATGGGCATTTCCACTCATAACCATTTTTGTTTACATACCATAGCATTTAGACATCCTAATCACAGGCCCAGATCCCACAATATTTGATCCTGTGCAAACATGAAACAAAGGCATCCTTAGCAGCTGAAAGGGATTTAAATTTCCAGTTCTAAGAGCAAAAGGCGATTCTAGGTTTGCAATGAAGCAGAGGTATCAACATTTCTCTTCCTCCTAGCAATGCAATATGAATCTATTTCTGTTCACCAGAGACTGTTTAAGAAGCATTTCTAAAAGTAAAGTTTTGAAATTAAAAACTGGTATAGGACCAGGCCACACAACAGAGGGATTTTTTCATACAACATTTATGAACCAAAACTCTCACAGTCCCTAGTGTCACTAAGACTTGGAATTGTTGGAAAAGTTTTCTTTTACATTAACAGTGGCGTGCTGTATTTAATGTAGTGAGAGCCAGGTGCTAACTTCCCACTACCTGGTATATACATTCTCAAGGTATCACCTTTTCTTGTGAACTGACAAAAAAATGAAAACTCCAGCTCCTAAGTGTGGGTCACAGGTCTTCCAAAGGAACAGAAAAATATTACAGCTTTTGTTTGTGCAGGTATGTCTTTGACTGATCTAGGCAAGGAGATATGCAGGTTGTGAAACTTCAGAAAACACCTTCTATCTGTACTAAAAGCAAAAAATACACATTTTGAGGGCTTCTATGGCTGAAAAAATCCACATATATATACTATGCTGCGTCAGCCTTTATAAGTTCGAAGTCACCTCTTTTTTTTGTCTTGTAAATTCTCTCCCCCACCCATTGAGGGCTAGTGAGTGGCTGGGTGGGGCTTAGTTGACAGCTGGGATTAAATCACAAAAAGATTCTGGCAAATATCTTGTAATTTTACTCTGATAAAACCTGCATTTAACGTTTTCAAACTTGTGATGCCTTGATTTTAAGAAACAAGTAGCAGATATCTATTTTAGTGAGGAAGCACTATTCTTGTTTGGAAATTTTCATAGGTACTACATACTTCCATACTCCAATTCATCTTGAGATTAAAAAAACCTTTGACAATAAATAGGAAGGAAGTGTACAACAATAGTTATACCACAATTTAGGAAGTAGTCTCCCATGTGGTGATCCCTCTCAAACTTGAGAGTACACATGGCAGTTTCATGTATTACAAATAACCCAGACCTTATCTTTTACTTTGATATTAGACTTACTTCTAAAATGTATTTTTCTTATTAATACTTAATGAACCTTTTCAGCAAGGGACTCACTGTTCTCAGCCGATGTACAGTTTATGAATAGTAAATCCATTTAAAAGTTAAATTACTTTTCATATCCAAACTAACACTTCAAAAAATAAGTCTTTATATATCTATATATTAAAAACAGAGATTAACACTTATTTACATTTGTAAATCAATCAAAATAATCTGAGTAGCATGTAGTCTAATCAGCCTATACTGTTAGCAAAAGTTCTCATATTAGACAGTTCATCTTATAACCACAAGGATCTGGGTAGAAATTTTGCAATAAATGTTCTGCCAAACATGTTTCATAAAAGCTGAAACACTTCAGTAATATTATAATACTTTGACCAACATCTTTTATATTTAATCAATGGGACTCAGGACAGAAAACAGCCCTTTTGACATGAAATAATTTTGAACTGACCAAAGGTTTCTTTTTCTTTGAGCACAAAATTATGTATTTCAAAACATCTAATGGTTTCATAAAACTCAACTAGAATCATCCACATTGGTCCTCCATAAAATGTTTGGAGACCTTGTTGCAAATAGTTTTTCTATTACATCTCCTTAAACTCATCACTTAAAACTTCAGTAGTCAAAATATTTTACACCTGAAGTAGCTACCTTAGTTCCTTGTCCTCATCTCTTTCAGTAAGAAATTATTACTTATATTTTATAAAAGAATGACTCTGTGGATTGCCTTCCTTCCTCCTTCATAGCTGCATTAGTTTTCACAATGTTCTTGTCTGAGTATTGCCTGAGGAGTATCAGCACCTTTCCAGCTATTCAAAAGCAAGAAAATGAGTGCACAAGAGAGAAACAGAGCACATTGTTTGTGGGAAAGCTGCTAAAGGACTAAAAAAAGAAGCTCACATGGTCAGACTTGGGATGTCTTCAGAGATCTTCAAGTAACAGGTCTATCAGTTTACATATCTAGCCTGTATTTTTACATATGTGTATACAGACACATGATTCTGAACTTACACACACATAACCTGCAGAGAATATTTTAAACTGTTTAAATCCCAAAAGTTTGAAATGAAGAAGTATATTAGAACCTATAGAACCTAAATAAGTACATCCTGAAGTACATATTTCAGCTTTGATAGTAACCAATTCCTTTTTTCAGATATTTGCTGTGTGAAATTTTTTTCCCCTTCAGGTGATTTTACATGGATGCATAGGATTTGTGGTGATGCCAATACAGCAAGAAGCCCAAACTGTTGTATTTGTCCATGGGGTGAGAAGGAAGCCCCTTTTGTCACACCATAGGAGAAGGGGTATGACAAAATAACCTGATAGGTCTCCTTGATTGACCTAAAGCAAGGAAAATATTTCACCTTGGCTGGTCAAAGCAGCACCACACAAATCAGCACACAACCCTAAGTTGGGCTCACAATGAGTAGGATGACTTCAGCTCAGAGTCTAGAGCTTAGACTCGAGCTAGTTTTAAAACGCACCAAACAAGTTCACTAATAAATGCAATTTCCCTTCCCCGAGTTGTTTAAAGTCCAGCAAAACAAAGCCAGTATGTTCCTAACACAGTGTTCTAGGTCTGGAAAAGGGCTTCAAGGTCAAGGCTTGTCTTATCAAAGACAAACCTCAAAGGTAGTCTCCTAAAGGGTAGATAGTGATGCTTTGACTGCAATATAGGTAACACTGGAAAAGAGATGGATAACACCAGCATTATGGCCCTGGAAGATTCCAATTCTTACAACACTCATGATTACAACAGATGTTATTCCCAAGGTGAAAGACACAATAGCACTGAAATCCCACAAGCCTAAGTTATAAATGAATTAAACAGTTCTCTCTGGCAGTTTATGAACAGTTTCTCCTCAGCAACCCATAAAGCTTTCATGCAGGGACAGCTAAATAAGACAAAATGAGCTCTCATCATTTTTAGATGGCTTAAAAAAAGTCTTCAAGTAAACTGCCAATAGAACAACTGTGAAAAGTGTGGTATGAAGTGAGAGTGAAAAGGCTCATGAATTTGGTCCAACATCATAAGACTACAAAGGTGATGATGGTAATTAACAAGACCCTACACAGGGTCTACAAATTTGAGCAGAAACATAGTATTATATGAACCACACTACCCTAAAAATAATTCCTCCATTCTACAACTATGGGGAACAAGGATAAAGAAGTAGAGAAATTCAGCAGTGACATGAGAAAGCTCTGGCAGCTGCCTCTAAGTGGGAGCACAGACTCTGAATGGCATCCATCAGCTCTGACCCCACAAAAACAAATGCACAGCAAAGCCCATGCATGCCAACTCAAACAGCAGAGTGACTTGTGAGCTAGGATGACTCAATAATAAAATTGGTTTGCCCATTCATAAGCCATCATGATGATGTTCAGCCATCATATCAGCAGATGTAAATTAGATGAAAGTTATCATTATTTCAGAAAGTGCAACTGTGCCTTGAAATAAATCAATATTTCAAAACCTACAATGTGGCATGACAACACTTCATTTGTACCTTGGCAGACAAACCTATCAGTGGGACCTCCACTTACACAGGATGGTGCGAGCAAGACAAAATACTTAATCCTAAGGTCTTTCAACATTGTCCATGGAATTTCATTGCCTTTAATTCCCTTTACATTTCATTGTAACAACAGTATTTGCATGCATTTGGAATGCACCTACCACAGAACAGAATTGTCTGTCCCACCTTGGCCCATAGGCTCTGGGCTGTCTCAGCTGCATTTGCTCCTCTAATCCATCTCTCCTCTCTGTACCTGAGCAGCTCTGAACAGACATTGCCTGTAAATGAAGGAATACGCTTTCCCTTTCCCCAGCAAAGCAAAAAGTGTAGCCTAGCCTGAACTGTCCTCCAGCCCTGAAGGACTAATTTTTCTTGAATTAAGGACCAGTTATTCCTCTGGGTGAGGAATTCCACTTTAGGCAGGGTAAGAGTGTCAGGCTAGACAAATTTTAAGGTAGGAGTAGACTCATTAGGTCTTATGAGCACCACTGACTACCAGGACACGTGTTGGAGAAGGCACTTTTCACAGCTTTGTATTGTACTAGCTTTGAGCATCTTCCCTGATATAGTGCTTACAAGGCTTGCAGACAGCTGTGAAGCATTTCCAAACAGGCTGTTACAAATAATTCTGAGTAAATGTCATTCAATAAGACTTTACAGACATTGTTGCCTCCTTAGAAAAAAGATTGATGGAGAGCATTAAATCGATACAAGTCCAAGCTTATCCTTGGTTTCAGTGCAAGATTGAAAACCAAGCTTCAAGCATTTTGAACACCTTTGTACTTTCTTCAAGGTCTGCAGAGCACTGACCAAGCTTGAAAATTCTTGAGCTGCTCTAGATTCTCAATAACATCACTTGGATATTATCTAGTAGGCGAGATAACAGAAAGCACTTTTCTACTAAAATCATTAAAGAGAAAGTTTTATGCTGTCTGGGGCCCTCCATCTGCCTTCCTATTCCTTGACAGCAGCCAAATCCCACTGCCTTGTCTGACATCTAATTAATGTCATAAAAAACCCAAATAAATTTCCGAGAGATTCCTGTTTTGCCAACATTGAACTCCCACCTTCAAGTCTTAGAGAAATTTAAGGTTTTTTATCTTTTGCAAAATTAAGAGCAGAATGACCCCTCCAAAGCTACCGATTCAGAAATATATGAAAAATAAGTCCATTTAGTACAAGCAGGTCTTAGCCTTTGTCTTTGTCACAAATTAAGACCTGAGATGTAGTAAGATTGTATTCTAGTGGATTTCCATGCAGCCATAGACATCAACAAGAATTACCACTATAAACCAGGAGCTAATCTGCTATTCAGAAGAACTAAGATTATTCTGATAAAATACAGAAATTCTCATTAATGCAAGCCACCTTAGGCTTCAATGGTTCTGAGATTTCGGGTGCAATTTCTTTTATCTGAAATTGAATGACTAAAATAGGTCGGTTTCTCTACCTATTTCTCTCTAGTGACGATACAGAAGCCCAAGGTGGGCAACATGGATACAGAAAGAAATATGAATCTCCCCTTACTCAAGAAGTCTACAAGCTAACAAGTTCAAGTCTGCAAGTCTAATAAGCCCAAGATATACCAATAGATGTTTTTATATCAGGAAGCATCAATACTGTAGAAACTCATGGAAAAGTCATTGTGAAATGCTGAGTGGTAATAATTTTACACAGCCTAAAACAAGAACAATTTAACAAATGAAGAAAGTAGACAGAACACCTAATTGAAATTGCCAAGCAACAAAACCTACCTCTCCACCTCACTTACCTGAAAAGACACATTTCAAAGACCTTTGTTTGTCAACTCTCACAAAAATAAAACCTAAGGAAATTCCACATGCAACAAATAGGCAAAACATTTAAGATAAAAGGCATCATCAGCAGTAAAATAAATATAAATAAACTGTCTTTGAACTTGCCTCAGTAAAAAAAAAAATTAGAAGGTGTCCAATTTTCACAGAAACTCAACTACAGAATAGCCAGCCTATAAAAGGGCAAATTGAAGATATACTATAACAAACTTCTCAGAGATTTGTATATTACAGCAGCTGCATTGGCAAGAGGAAAGGCAGGATTACTTAGGAGGTCCCTTCCAATCCTATGCTCCTAATTTGAGTTTCTACTAAAGAGCAGAGGTCAAGCTGATCAAAGAGGAGACAGCATCTAGGACTCCAACATTCAAGTATTTCTTGAACAACTTCAAATCTCTCCTCTTGCCCCACCTCAAGCCCCTCTGCCTTCACCTTCCCCTAAGACACTAGGGCAAGGGAGAGTAAGCAGACCTGTTGTTTTCTGCAATTAAATCACCTCTGTCCTAATAGAAAAAAAAAAAGAAAGCTTCCAATTCCTCTTCCTTCATTTAACACAGAACAAATGCTATACAGCCACACAACAGAAAATAACTTAAATACATCCTAGCTCTACCCTTATTAATGCACTATAGGATACCTCATTTCAAAGCTGAAGGACAACACAGACAACCCTGGTAAAACACTTCCTTTAGGAAACTATACATTATTACATATATTCACCATAACTAACAACCAGATATAATCTAGGAGACACACACTACTTTCATTTGCAATGCAGGTTTACCTTTGCAGAAGAGTTTGCTTGTCTCCATCAAGCAGAACTGTACAGCAAAAAAACACCCAGTGCTGCCTGGTAGGCAGCTAAGAGCTGGCTGTAATGAGAAGACACATTTCACCTGGGCCATACAGGGAGGTTCTTCTCCTCTTTGGGAGGATAATCAAGTATCAGAATTAATGAAAGCAAAGCAGCAGCACCTGTGAAGGTGGCACTGACATTCAGAAAAATGGATCCCTAAGGAAATTTTCTAGGCAAGACTGTATACTATATAAGAGTATATGTTACCTAAGTAAAATAAAAATATAAAACAATAACAATCTCTGCATGGAGGTCTGGACTACTATAAAAGTAGTAATACAAAAATGTTTTAGAAAAAAAAGGGAAGAATATTCATACAGCAACTTTTTTTTTTTTTTAACCCCACAATCTGCAAACCTACTCCCATACCTGAAGAGCAGACAGCACCCAGAAGCATGCCTAATCTTCAGATCCAATGTGGTTAACTCAGGAGAGGACTGCCATGCCACTGCCACTCCTCTTGCTACTCCCTGCACTGCTCTACACCCTGCTCAGGAGGGAAGAGGCAGGGACTGGAGGCGCCTGTGGCTGCATGAAACCTGCACAGGGAGATGCACATGCAAGGGTTGCTGGTAACAGGGGTAGAAGATGTTCTTCTGTATGGCAAAATGCAGAAAATAGCTCAGCTGTGGTCTGCCAGGGAAGACAGGAGTGTGATGGGACCAGGGAATTGTGGGTGGCTGCTGGTGGGAATAGGAGTTTGTGTGGTGTTAGGGTGGTGGATACCACCACCAAGGGGATGTGTTTGAGCAGTGCAGCTAAATGTTTAGAGTTCCCATTTAAGTTTGACTAAAGGACAACTTTCTTCAGGCAATTGCTGATGGGAAAAGTAATTATTCAATGGAGTAGGAAGTGACTCAGGACAGCAGTCATATATTTAACCATTTTGGGTGAACCCAGATTGATTTCACTGATCAAAGAAAGTCACATTAATTTCAGCTAAACTCTATGACAGAAAGCAACAATGATTCAACCCGTGTTGTAGCAGAAGCCTTGACTCAGTGCTGCTGTGAGAGGGTGGTGGTGGAATGTTTGTGTGAGCTGTAATTGCAGGGGGAATGTGTTTGGATAACTAACCTCTCACTAAGAGGCTCATGGGGGCAAATCACTGAACCCAAGCAACTTACCAAAATAGCAAAGATGAATAGGAGTGACTTTGTATGATCCACTCACAGCTTGAAACTAGTCCAGAACTCAAAGAAGACTGTACTGACATCAAGTGAATCTCATTATGAAGAAAGAATATGATGCTATAAATAGGAAAGGATATGGAAAGTATCCCCTCCAAAATATTGCTGAGCCTGATGAGTAGGTACACAGTGAATACATAGGTTATTCTGAATGAATGATTTTTCAAAAATTAGACATTTAGTATTTTCTGAGATGCTAAAAAGAATCATTGCTGCTCTTAGCCAAGTTGTTCCCTCTAATTGCAATATAGCTGCTATTAGCCAATTCCCCTGGCCCCACCAGCTTCTCACAGTAATCTGAACCTAGTATAATGTTTTTCATTTTGGCTTTTTCTGTAGACAAAATCAGGAGCATTTCCTTTCTGACAGTATGACACAGGCTGCAGACAGCCTGGCGCCAAAGCTTTCTAAAGATCAATATATTTAATGCATTTAAAGTCAGTAAGATCGCCCAGGTTAGTCCTGGGTTGCTTGAGGAAAAAGAAAGCCTAAAGACCAGGGAACACTGAAGATATAGATTTAATATTTCATTTGCTTATTTAAGAAATTGTCCATTTTAACAAAAAACTATTTAAATTACTTTGGGTTTCAATTTAGAGTATTTGTCTCAAAATGTTTTGGTAATCATGGAGAAAAATTTTATGCATTAAGTGGGGTCAGATACACTGAAACACAGGCTGGTGGGAGGCTTGTTTATGTGCATAAAGACAAAAGAGTGAATAAATTCTAAAGATTGTGGGAACAAAAGTATTATCAGTCCCATCACACCAATTTTCTTTCTTCCCATCTCCCAGATTTATTTTTTTCACTTGAATATTGCTTCAGTTATTCTGGCCTTTCCCACTGACTTTCCTCATTTACTTAAGTTGCTTCTCATTTTCATTAACCTCCAATCTTTATTGCTCCAATAATTATTTTTGCTAGTTTGTAAGTTTTACTGCCTGTTAAATACAACAGTCAAAGGCAATCACACAAGTGAGAAAACTAGTCATTGTCCTATGAAGTTCACCAAAATTGTTTTTCTTTTATTCAGCCTCAAAAATTCCATAGGGACTTCCATTTACCCTACCTACTTCCCACCTTCCACTCCAAAAAAGTGTCTAACAGGAAAAAAGGAACCTCACTAAAAAGCTGTCATCCTTTTGAGTTTCAGTTCACATGCATTAAAAAAAACATATATTAAAACTTAAAAATACCATTGAGAAATTGCTACCTTGCTGTCAATCTTCAAAAGATACTAAACAGTGGTACCCCAAGTTTAGTATATGTCTTGCAAAGCAGAAGTATTTTTGTTGCTCACAATTGGAAGAGTGACTTAATAAACTTCAGTCCTATGCACAACATTGGGCTGCCAAAAATAGTGAATGAAATCACATTTTCCACCTTAACACACTATTAACTACAAAGCTCACGCACACACTGCTTTAAATGCAAATATTAATTATTTCATGCTAATATTTTAGCAAGAGTGAGTGCAATTATTTCATCAAAGTAGATGCAGTGGGAGGTAAGCAAGAAGAAGTAGCTGTTAGTGCTTTGTGGGAAATAAATTTAGTCCTCTCTAGTATGGATTAGGTGGTTAGAAAGAGAAATGTTGCCTTTCTGTTACATCAAAAGTTCTATGACCTTTTGCTAAGTTCCAGTACACTTGGGCTTCCTTCCTAAGTCCAGTTTAACTCAATAATATTTGTGAAGTGTTTACAATATTTTTAATAGGGTTTTTATTGAAAATCTGGACATGAGATTCAAGGTACTTCACAGAATCGTTAAAGTTAACATCACTTATTTTGCTCTCTGAGTGCATCCCATTCTGTTAAAAGTCCTCAGCCTTGGTTGTGTTATAATACTGCAAAAAATTTGTTCTTTGCTATGAATTCCAGGACTATAGCAGCTATTGGGAATAACATTTTACTCCTTTGTAGCAAGTATATGCTATATATTTATTATATATGTATAACCGTATAAATGATATCATTGGTGTACAGAAGAGTAGAACAGGAGCAAACTAGAGCAACAGCTTCAGGTTTTTTGCATTGTTGTCTTGTGCTTGAAATGGCAGAAGCCAGCTGTGAATATTTCACCCTGGGACCAGGTCTGCCTGATGCCATGTCTGAGATGCAGGGCAGCAGCCCAGCTCCCCGCGTGTCTCTGCCTATCCAGTCAAACTGCACATGCTCTGCTTCATCCAGCAGCTTTATGTGATACCTATCCAAGTTCCTTAGAGAACTCAGTGATCAAAAAAATTGATGATCTCCTCTCAGAAAAACTCTCCGCTTTGGGCCCTGAGGCTTTTGTGCCTTGAGGTTCTTGTGATGGAGAAATCCAGCCTAGAAACAAGCAAGCAATAAAAATTTTCACATTAATTCACTTGATAATTCTAACTCTCCTCTACACAAACATCTCAGGGAATCAGCTCTTCCTAACTGCTTGCCCCCTGCTACTCAGCAATGCACAACAGAATACATTCATTTTAGAAAACAAACACCATTTCCCTTGTGGCTATTCTTCCTTGTGACCTAGAGGAAGCAGTTTTTGCCCATGTTTTCTGAAGGAATGGCTGTAATATAACATAACACTTCCATGCTAAAAACGCAAAAATATGCAAAATGTGAATAAAAAAATGGACCATTTCACCTAAACAGGACTTCAATCTGAGCTGCAAAGTTTGTTTTGAACTTGCATTTTCAGGGATCTCAGCTATAACTTTTTGCATCCACATTACAGGCCTCAAACTTCAAACAGTATTTCCTAGTCAGTGAAAATATCTGTTCTAGCTCTGAAGTTTAAATAGTTATTTGTAACACTGTAGCATCTAGGGAGTCCAAGCAATGTGGCTATAAACTCCTAAGAAGGGATAGGCAAGGAAGGAGAGGTATTCGGGGTAGTCCTGTATGATAGGAAGTGTTTTGACTGTCTAGAGCTTTATGATGGGTTGAATGTTAATGAGTGTTTAGAGGGAAGGCCAACAGGGCAGATATCCTGGTGGGATTCTGTTATAGACCTCCCAAGCACACTTACAGAATATAGCAGGGAACATTTACATTGTACACTAGGAACATTTTTTCACTGAAAACACTGGTGTAAGCTGCCCAGGGAAGTCACCATCCCTGGAGGTATTTAGAAGACATGTAGATGTGGCTCTGAGGGACATGGTTTAGTGGCAGACTTGGCAGTGCTGGGTTAATGGTTGGATTGAATGGCCTCAAATGCCTTTTCCAACATAAATGATTCGGTGATTCTAATACTGAGTCAGGCAGACAGCAGAAAACGTACTCTGCCTCCAAATTTTGTAGTCTTTTATATGCTAGTACTGGATGTAAAAACTCCAGTACATTCCACTGGCATAAGGACCAGAGGCCAATTTCCTTTCTACTGTATATTGGAATGGCTCAACCAGTTGACTTCAAATAGCCCATGCTATTTCATTCCAGTAAGGAGTTTGCCCAAAGGGTCTTGCTAACACTTTTGATCATAAACACTAAAAGGGTAGTAATCCTCAAGCTCAAATGAATTTACACACTAGATTTCTATGGCTCAGAAGAAGCAAAAGCTGTTCAATCTACTGTGAAAAGCAGGAATTTGTCTAAAAAATGAAAAAACCAAACAAATAGTGTTGTCAAAATATGCATGTATATGAGGGTTCCAAAATATAAATTATTCATTTCTAAGCACAGAGCTAAATACAATGGATGGCAGCCCATAGCAGTGCTTCACTAGAAGCTTCTCATAAGCAAGGCAAATCCTGAAATCCTACAAAACAGTGACTCATGCAAAGCTAAAAACCCACTGAAGCCACCAGGACCATCCACCTTACTGTGGGGTGATCTCTACCTCTGCTTCACAGTGCAAGACTAGAAATCTCAAGCATCATAAAGGGTAGCTGATACCACACATTTTTTGTACCCATAAAATGAGTTACAGCAAGAGACTTTAAATAACAGCAAGATGTGAATCACAGAATCACAGAATTGTTGAAGTTGGAAGGGACCTTTGCAGACCAGCCAGTCAAGCCCCTGCCAAAGCAGGGTCACCTAAATCAGGTTACACAGGAATGCAATCAGGTGGGTTTTGAACATCTCCAGAGGGGGTGACTTCACAACCTCCATGGGAAGTCTGTTCCCTGGGCAGAGGGTGCTCTGACACCCTCAAAGTAAAGAAATTCTTCCTCACGTTGTGGTGGATCTTCTTGTGATTTTATTTATGGCCATTGCTCCTCATCCTGTCACTGGGAACCACTGAAAAGAGGCTGGCATCATTATCTTGACACCCACCTTTAAAATACTTATATACACTGATGAGATCCTCTTCCCAGTCCTTTCTTTTCTAGATTAAACATCCCCAGGTCCCTCAGTCTCTCCTCATGAGAGAGATGCTCCAGATCCCAAATCATCTTTGTAGCCTCTGCTGGACCCTCTCTTTTGCCTCCTCTTGTGCTGAGGAGCCCAGAACCCGACACAGCGCTCCAGATGTGCCTCACTGGAGCCAAGCAGAAGGACAGGATCACCTCCCTTGACCTGCTGGCCACACTCTTCCCAAAGCACCCCAGGATCCCACTGGCCCTCCTGGCCACAAGGGCACTGCTGGCTCATGGCCAGGTTGTCATCCAGCAGGACCCCCAGGTCCTTCTCTGCAGGGCTGCCCTCCAGTGGGTCACAGCCCAGCCTCTGCTGGGACTTGGGGTTTTCCTCCCCAGGTGCAGGACCCGGCACTGGCCCTTGCTGAACCTCATCGGGTTTGTCTCTGCCCAGCTCTCCAGCCTTTGAAGGTCCTGCTGGATGGCAGCACAGCCCTCAGGTGTATCTGTCACACCCCCCAGTTTTGTATCATGAGCATAAGATGGTACAACACAGTACTTCTGTAGGCATAGATTTATTGCACATATTTAATGATTATTCTGAAGAGGAGATAATAACCAATCACTAATTAAGTCAGATATGACAAAAGCTGTTCTGAAATTTTGAGTGACCTCTGATTCAAATGGGCACTGCAATAGCAGGAAAAAATGCCAGACAGCCAATTAAAGGTCTGGTGATTGACTAGAGCAACAGGAACTTCTTATGTGGATTGACAGATCTTAAACTAGCTATTATAACTCAGGGAAAAATCACAAGTTTAATGTGAACAACTAGTTTCCTAAAACAAATGCACATCGGCTCAAAAAACATCAATATCAGCCTCAAAAAATATTAAGAAAGGTAGTATTGGAGTTATGGCTTCTTATAACTTCTTGGAACAGCATTTTCTCACTGGCTACCTACCTTAAAAACAAAACCAACCAACCAAACCAAACAAGACCCAAACCCCAAACCAAACCAAAACCAAAACACCCAAACAAACAAACAGCAATGAAAAAGAAGCAATAAGAGCTGAAAAATATTACGACAATGAAAAATTTGCTCAAAAGACAAAGAGACATACTAAAAACAAAACACAAAACAGAAGTCCATTTTTTACATAACCATTTCCAAGAAAAAATATTTTACGCTTTTTATTCAGCTAAAATTTGGTAAAGATCTCTTCAAAGTTTCTACTGTAATCATTGCAGAGCATTAAAAGAAATGGTACCAGTGTTTTCAATAAGACAAAGAATATGAAGAAACACAAAAATATTACAAAATGGTAAGGAGAATGTAAAATACAATACTTGCAACAGAGTATAATTCAACTGTGTTAAACATTGCTGTAAAGTGCATCTAGAAGTCGTACTTAGGTTAAAACAGTGAAAATGACTACATATTTTTTCTGCTCACTTCAACAGTACTAGGTGAAGTTAACATGAATGTGAACTCAAACTCCCAACTAGAAATAAAATTAAGCTATTTCATCCTGCCATAATCTGCAAACAACACTTGTGTGAAGTTACTCTAAGACAGGACTCTTAGCACCATATGTTAGTATGAGAATAAATCTTAGTTTTTTAAGTTAGTCCTTAATCAAGAGGAAGTTAGGAGCACATAAAAATTAACACATCTGCATATGAAAACTGCCACCCCACTCTATCTTTGAAGTCCCACAAACAACTCCACCTCAGCAACAAGGTGTTCCAAGTTCAAGAGCTCTTGTGAGCCTGAAACAACACCTAAGTCCCAAAATCTCAGATCTGGCTTATTTTCTATGGTGTAGCTGGAAGTAATATCCTGTACTATACAAGCATAAGTTGGAACACTCACTTGAGTGTGAGGAATCCCACTTCCAGGCTCTTCCCATATTCAGGCAGTGTGGACACCACCTTTCCAGCAGAACTACAAGCTGTTTTGGAAAACAGGTTCTGGGACTGTTTTACTAGACATACTACAGCCCTGCCAGAATGAAGTTGCAAATTTCGTGCAGATGGAAGGAAGGAGAGAGATGGTAGCACAGCATGGTGGCTGAGCAACTTGGAAAGGGAGGGAAGAGCCATCGCTTTCACACAAGCAACAAGGTCCCACATATCTGTTGGGCATCTGTGGTGAGCACAAATCCTGATGAGTCCTTTTAAAAAAGTCCTGCTATGGGGACCTACCTCAGGAGAAGGGCCCGGACTCCACAGCCTCTAGGCACTGGACTCTGGTCAGCATTTGCTAAGGGCTATTTCAAGGCTCTTTCTGCTGCGTTTGCAGGTTTCCACCCAATTCTGGCATGCACTACAGAGGGAGATTGTGTGTCCCAGCTCCATGACTTTATTGAGCCTTCCTGGGGCTGGCTACTGAAGACACCTGTTTCAGCCCTAAATATGACAGCAGAGAAGCACAGAGGCCACATCCTGCCCTTTGTTCTCACCACTAAAGCATTGCTGGCCCAACAATGTAAACACGTCACACTTCTCCCACCAGCTGCAGTGGGAAGTGTATTGCATCGTCTATGCTTTGATTTAACTCTCCTCTCTATCTTGCAGCTGAGAACAAAAGTACTGTCCTTGTGACAAATTTCCTTACTGTAATAATACAGACACTAACAACAATGAAGGGAAGAAAAAACATTGGAAAAGAAGTGCATTACTTAGACAAAATAATAAACCACAAATCACTACAGTGACAAGATTGAATGTGAACCCTCTAATTACACATTTAATCATTTGCCAACGTCTTATTTTCTTGAAGTAATGTTCATGAAACTTCAACAAGATTTGAATTTGAGACTGATTTTATGTGTGAACTGCAAAAGCAATGCAAATAGAAATGGTTTAAAGACTAAACAAATGTATTAACTTTAATCTTCAGCTATGCTGACATCTTACTGAACTCCTTTATTTCTCTCAGTCACACTAGCCCTCATTTGTGTCATTTTGACACATCACTGTGTCAAAACACATCAAACCCACCTCTATTGCACAGATGTGATATAAAATAAAGTAGAACATTAAGGGGCAAATAAGTGGTTACTTAAAAAGCTGTATTAAAATACATACTTAAAATACTGTATTAAAACAAGGGAGTGTAATAACATTGTGGAAGAAGACACTGTTATTTGTGAAATGTGGACAAACCTGTGCCCCCAGGCTGTATCTGCTCCACTGCCTTTTCCACAAGGAGGCAAGAAACAGCTGCTAGAGCAGAAAAGTGTCTCATCAGCATCTGAACACCTTTTCCTATGGATTTCAGAGCCCAGAAACAGAGAGCAGGACTGGTTGTTGCTGTTGGGTTCAGAATGGCTAAGGGAATTACCTCATTTCTGTAAAAATTCTGTGCACCAAAGTCATCTTCCAGCACACTCAGAGAAGTACTTGCTAAAAACAAGGTAACCCAAAGCACAACAAAACCAGCAAAATTTTCCTTCTTCTAACTGGAACATAAGGCAAAGTCCAGACAACATTTCCATTTAGACAGATGCCCTCAATGAATGTGGAGCCAGAAAGTGCAGACTTTCACCAAAGTCAGAATATTGCTTATATGGTAAGAAAACCAGGCCAATATACTGAACACATCACCTAATATGAATTGTAAAGGCACTACTGCTAGGCTTTGCTTCCCCTATAAGAGAGCAGTTGGAGTTGAAGGAAAAACCCTGGAGTGTCCTTTATTTTGTTTTATCGTGTTGTAGCCTTGGTAAATTGTCATATGGTTCCTAGTCAGGGTGGATCTTCACACAGCCAAAACTGTAATTCAGCTGCTTTTTTTCCTTTCTAAGAACAAATTTAGACTGAGCCTGGGTTGCAGGGAAGATGGGTTTGCTGTACTCATGATTTATACCCCAGCAGAGGGGACCAGAGCACATGGGGCCTGGCCAGAGTTTAGGGTGAAGAAACGTGCAGAGCCAAATACAGCAGGGAAGCATCAGCTACTCCAATGGAGGAGGGCAACATTTTTATTATGCCTTTTGTGGAGACAAAACCCACCAGACAGAGAACTCTGAGGTAATCTTTGGGTCATATTTTCTTCCGTGTTTGTCTATTTCTATTTGCATCATCCTTTTGAAAAATAACTCATCCTCTGTACATGTGGATCTTGATTCTCTTAAATTGGTTGTTGGTGCTTGACAGAACCTCTGACTCACTGCTGTGAACTGGAGGAAATGCTCCAGAACCTGCTACAGTCTCTGCTTCTACCACCTTTTGGAACAGGCAAAGCCAGAAAGAAAAGGGCATCATTTAATTGGGTTCTGACTATTACATAAGGCTATTGCATGTTTGCTTCTCTGCTAGGTAATTTTTTGCTTGTTTTTATTGTGTTTTGTAAGCAAGAAGAAGTTGCTTATGAGAAGCAGGGAACACAGGCCTACATCCATAGCAATCTAAGTATAGTTGGTACTGAGAAAATGAGTTTTCTTCCTTTCTTTTCTTGTTTGGATCTCTTTATGAATCATAAAGAGTTTGGACTGATTCAGTAATAGATACTTCTGTTTCACCTACCACAATTAAAAATTACTTTGACTGCACAGCACGCATTAACCCCCTCCTCCACATATAAACTGCCAACCCATTAAATCCACATTCAGTGCTTAAACTGAAAATATAGGAAGTGTTTGGCTTAGTACTTCTGAAAGCATGTGAGGCACCAATGTCAGAGTCCTGGAAACACAACACATTTTGATCCTCTTTTTTTCCAACAATTACTGGATAAACAATTCCCGAGGCAATGCTCAAAGCAGGCTCACTCCTCGTGTACCTGACAGCACATGACTGAGATGACAGGACATTTACTCACCCTGCCAGCCAGATGATCTGTAGGTCTTGGGAGTTTTTCTCTCTGTCTCTTCTCTAGTCCACTCATGCATCAGGTTCCTTAGAGATATGGGACAGCCAAGTAAATTTACTTTTCTTGCTCTGGGTGTAAGATAGTTACCTGTGACAGAGAAGATAAAGAGACCAAATGTGGAGTATGAAGGCACTGGAACAATAATTTCCATAATTCAGGTAATTCTTACCTCCTGCCTTCAATAGTAGCCAAAATTGAGGAATAAAAGCCCCAAGAGTCGATTTAAAATAAGCAACCTGGAGGAATTACTGTTTAGTAAGAGCCCAATTTTTTTACACTGCCTTTTTTAGCTGTAGAGAAATGATATGTGTGAGGAGATTTTTCAGTAATTTAATTAATTCTACTGGTTAACAGATCACATTTCAAATAGATGCATTTAGTTAGATGCATTCACTTTTAGTTTCTATCTTGCTGTTCAGATACTACAATGATCTGTTCTGAAATATTAATTCAATCTCACCATTCTACACATATTCTCTTCTCTATACTTTCTCTTTTTTCAAGGATGAACTGCTCAGACCTAAATATATTTCAAAACTGTGACCAAGCATTTATGTTCCCCTCTTTTTCTCCCTGCACCACCAAGTGAGCTGAGGGACACCAGTTCAAAGCCAAACATGACCATCATCTATGTCACTTTCCTGCTCCATTTCCTTCAAAAATACATCTGGTAAAGAGGTGGAAGAGGAGACTTTGGAACACATGCACAGATCATATTGTCTACAACCACTGGACCTCAAGTGGTCAAGGAGAGGAAAGCAAACATGCAAACCCCAAACATGCTGCACTTAAGAACATTCTAAAAAGCAGAAATGGGTAAATGTCTAGCTTTGTAGAGATCCCCTGAATATTTTTTCTGTTTTGTCTACTGAATAGCCAAGATACAGAAGCAACTGAGGGAGAAAGGATCCAAGAACGGGGTCATTATTTAATTGCCTCACCAAGTCTAAAATACAAAGGACTTTCACTAGGGGCTACTTTGGAGGTAAAATTGGAAACTTCTCTTCAGAGAGTTTTCTATTAAAGGTCATGGGTATCAAAATCTATTGTCTCACTTTAGATCAGTTATAAAGATACTATAAATAAAGTCTCCTATATGGCACATTGTCATTGATTCCCACTTCAGTGTAATCAGCACTGCAGACACAGGAAGTTCCTAAAATAAACAGCAGTATTCTCTACTTACTGCACTTAAAAAGGAGTCAGGAGCTCTGTATTTGTATTTTAAGATATTCATTACAATAAGTAATTCATTGTAATTTAAGATATGCATGATACTCGCTACACAGCAAATTATTTTATTATCATTTCAATGAACAAATGTACTGTATCAAAATACAGTGTAGCTATGACAACAGTAATTCATAGTTTACCACAGTCTTTACCACTAAGCAAATTAAGTAATTTTGATGAATTGTTTCTTGATAATAAAAATGTGATAATTTGCAAGCAGTAGTGTTAGAATTTACTGTTCTTAGAGCTAGCCCAGTGTCTTCTTTGACAATTGTAAATACATCAAAATATCTTTCTTAGATAAAAACAGACCATGCAGCTGGAAAATACAGTGTCTATTCTACTGAAGCTACTGAAAAACTCATGTGGTAGCTGTTCCAAAGTTCTGGGCAAAAAAAAAAGATAAAAAAAATCAAAATACTGTAGTAATTTTACTTACATGCAAATGAAAAATCATGCTAAAAAAATGCTTTGTGGAAATAGATTGTTTTGATATATTTTACTTTATCTTATATATCTTGCTGAAAAAGATTTGGGAGTATGAAGATGGGAGTAGGTAGAATGACATGAAAAATATTAAACAAATGTTTACATCAACTTTTTTGACAGCTCCCACTGAAATGTCTCTCCTGAAACCCAAGAGAGCAAAAGATGCCCAGAAGAGGAAGCTGCTTGCTGAAAACAGCTCCCCCAGTGCCCTGGGACCTCCCAGGCTGCCATTTGGGAAGTCGTGCAGGCACAGCAGATGGACAGCGCAGGATGAAGAGGTTGGGAGGGCTACCTGGGAGCAATGCAGAACTTCCTTGTTCTGGACTGATTGGATGAAACTGGGCAAGCCAGACCTCAGCTGGATTTGAAACTGGTGAGGAACATGAGAAACCACCAGATGAGCTTGTAGGGGAACAAAAGGAAGTCTGAGAAACAGGTTGTTGGGAGAGGCTGGCAAATCTCCATCCTTGTAGATACTCCAAATTCAACAAGGCTGTGAGTTATGCTATCTAATTTTTTTTTTTGCTTAGACTAGGACATTGATGATACCCTCCAGCACCCTCCAGAAGTCTATTCTAACAAACAAATTGCTGTGATTCAATGACATTATTTAATTTGCTTGCAGTTTTTTTCCCTGTGAATAAAAGAAGGGTGACCATAAGAAGAAAAGCTAGAGGGAATAAAAAGTAAAAATTTATCTCATCTTTAATAATTTTCTCAAAGAACGAATACTGAATTTGAACAAAAAAATAAGCAAACAAATTATTAGACTGCTACTAATACAGATTTATTTTCTCTTTCACTCTCTATCACCTGTATGATTCTGTAAGCCATTCACCGTGTTCTGCTTTTTTCCTTTCACTGAAAGTAAGTGGCAATACACAGGGCATAGAGATTTTGAGTCCAGCCTTCACAATAGGACTTGTAGGGGCCCTTGATTTCATCTGATATTTCCCTGAGCAGAAAAGTTCCACTGTACCATGGGATGGCACCAGACTGTAGGCACTATAATTTTTCCAGGTGCATGGTCCATCTGTTTGTCCCTCTTTGCCTCTTCTAGTTTACCCAAAAAAGCGCAAGAATTTAGCACCATACACTTTTCAAGCCTGAGTAAGCAGCTTAATTATTCAGACAAAATAGCATTGATTTGAAAGTGTCTGAACAAATGAAATTCAAGCTTGCCAACCTCATTGAGGAGGACAGCCAACCTGCTGAGGGAATTTCCAATTGTGTTACTTACAGTTCTTGTTTCTTTCTTTTATTTCAGGGTCATTTTATGCAATACAGAGCAAATTCTGGCAAAGCAATCACACAGCTGCTTTTGAAATCAGAGGAAACTTTGCTAAACAGGCAGACCTTCAACTTCCTATGAATTCAAGAGCACCAAAAGACAATACATGAACCAGGGAAGTTGACAGCTGACAGTGATAAAAAAATAAAATAGTAGGCTCAATTCAGCACCCACTAAAATGAATGGGACAATTATGTCTGTGAATGAGCTGCCCTTAAACATGAAGTAAATATCACACTCTATTGTTGACTCCTTCTTGGACCATAAATTCAAGCCTCCTTAATGTCATTATCTCATTCCACAGACTCATTTTTTAATAAGCCATGCCTTGTTTTCTTCAGTATTTCCAAGGGTAAGAATTTAGACAATAGACAGTCATCTTCCACAGTAATCACTTTTATCATAGCAGTTATGCTACAAAATAGAGGCCCTATTATACTCCATTTACTAAATTTATGTAGGAATCAACTTCTTGGGCTATAAATGGACAGTATTACTCATTATGTTATTTGCTATAATAGTGGAACACCAGTGAGTTGCAGATCCAGCAAATATCCAAAAATGGCTATGCAAAAAGCCCTAAAATCAAGTTCTTGACAGATAATAACTAATGCTGTACACCCCTACTTTTTATGTTATGAACAATATGTACACTATATTTATGCAGGAGAAACCAGTATTTAAAACTCTTACATTTATCATAAAAATAGATTTTATTACACAAAACAGTGTCTTGCCATAAGAGATTTACAACTGATTAAAAAGGATGGCTTGTCCTAAAACACTTACATGATTGCATGCAAAGAAAACAGATGGTCTGTGTAACAGTAATTTGATTTCTTCCAGTAAACATTACTCATGATATAGAAAATGCTTATGCTGATCTACTCCAGAGTGATGTGTGCGCTCTGCCTCTCTCTTTAAATGAAGCCTGTAATTCTGTTCAAGAAACAACACTGCAGCTCTGGTTTCCCAACAAATCAAATAAAATCAGGTTGTCTAATGCATCATTCCTCACTTCAGAGCCTGACAACACAAAGATTAATTTTAACTTTTCACTCTCCCAAAAGTGCTTAACATAAAAAGTGCTTAACATGCTCCCTACTCATTTAGTCCTTTTTGTAACACTTCTTCAGGACAAAGAAAAGAATGCTATTCCTACTTTCATCTCTGAGAATAAGCCAAAATTCAATGTTTATTCTCTTCTGCTGCATCTAACATTCTTCTCCTTTATATAACTGCAGGAATACAAGAAGGAGGGAAAAGTCTTACTGGTAAGGCTTCATCTGTCCACCTCAAATTTTGTTCTATTTCTTGGGTCACACCAAGAATGCTGCTCAGGGAAATTCAGCACCCACATTTCCCCTACCCAAGCTTTCTGCTTCCCAAACACTGGATGAAAATCTGATTGCCTTTGTAAAGCAGACAACCCTCATGGGGTTGTTTAAATCACTAAAGTTCTTGGAAACCAAACCATGGGAATTCTGTCATTTGTTCATACAGGATAATGGTCTGGGGTGATAAAGGGTTCGTGTTGCCTTGTACAGCTCTATTTACATGGGATGAATACAGTCAAATCTTTCTCAAAGGCACAAATTTAACCCCTAAGAATGCATCCTATAATATTTTCCCATATTTCACAGGGACTTCACACCTGAGTGTGTTTCGTCATCTGCAAGTAATAACATTCCTGCTGGAATGTAACCCTATGTGTCATTATCTTGTCTTGTTTCATTACTGTTGCTTCACCTGACTGGCCTGGACTTATCCCAGCCAAATGAAGTAAGGGCACAATCCTATTAAATGCCTGCTGGGAACACCCTAAGCTGTTGCTCTTGTCAGTGGGAATTAAGGGTTCTCAGCACATTGTAACAGGTACTCAGACCCTTGAGAAATTGGACCCTTAATTAGATATTCCCTCATGACCTTGTGTGATTATTTAATGTTCTGACAAGATGCCTCAGCAATCTCACAGGCCCTGAATTAACTATCCTAGAAGAGCTCTTTGCCAACTGCAATTCTGTGAAAGCTTTGTCATGCTTGGCCATGGAAGCAAATTGCATTTCGTGGAGCATATGAAATGATTTACCCAATGAATTGGCTGAATTATATATAACATGAGCTATTGGCCAGGCTTGACATGTCCAGTTTTAAATAGCGGTTCTTTTTTTGTTCCTTTCCTCTTCCCTTGTGTGTGCCCTGCCCTCCACTCTTCCATGCACACTTTTTATTGTCCCACTTGCTGGCAGAGCTCAGCAGCAGCAGCAGTCCTTGTGGCGACATGGGATGATTCATCACACAATCTACATGAGGCAGATTAATACTGCCAGAGCAGTCCCTTATTATGAATTTCTTTTTCTGTGTCTGGCTCATCTGCACTATAATATTTGTTACATGTAAATTTTCAGCTTAAGCCTATCCATCCAGGGGCTCCTGAATTTTTTTAATCTACATTGAAAAGTTTTAAAAAAAACCCAACAGAGTAAACATTTCTGCCTCGCAGCTGGTGCCATGTTATCAAACACATCAATAAAAGCTTCAGTAAGCATGAAAAACAAAGCATAAACAGACAGAGGAAGTACTCAATAACATAGTATATCTCATACAAGTGTGCAAAACAATGGTCCTCTTTTCATCATTCCCTATGTATATCAGCTTTAGGCACAATTACCTCGGGGAAAGGACATAGCTTTAAATGTTTTCCATAGGATTTTAGCATTCTGATTACCAAAGCCTGCTCGAGTGTGCAAAATTATGGTGATTAGCAATCAATACTCATCTCCCATCCATTTTGTAGAAAAGGAAGAGAAGTATTTGGAGCACCTACCCTAAATCCTGCAACACCCAAATACCCACCTCAGGCCCAAGGACTGTAGTCAGCGCATATCAGATATCAAAATTGAAAAATGTGTTGCAAGTAAAAAATAAAAAACAAGAGAAACAATGACTGTCAAGAGAGGCATTAAATTATGCTCCAGAGGTTGTGTTTTTAGGAAAAGTTTTATTA
Source organism: Emberiza elegans (assembly GCA_024865655.1). Taxonomy (NCBI): domain Eukaryota; kingdom Metazoa; phylum Chordata; class Aves; order Passeriformes; family Fringillidae; genus Emberiza; species Emberiza elegans. The sequence goes on from JALJVW010000172.1 coordinate 3,316,270, forward strand.
AACTTTGAACTTCTCTGCCCCTGCTGACCTGCAACATAATTTATGAGACTGATATGAAGACACAGCAGCACTTGCATGCTCTCTGCTGTGGCTTGTAATTTCTTTGCTTGCAACTGCTTTTTAAGAGGTGTATTCAAATTCACTTTTTGTGGTCACAATTTCTACTAAGTCTAAATCAAATAATTTGCAGAAATGCAGTCTCTCCCAGCCCTCCTCCCAACCCAGACATGGCTCTTGCTTTACCTGCTTACATTTAAGGAGTTTTTTCATCCTCATATTGTAAATATTTCCATCACAAACACTTTTTTTTTTTTTAATGAGGCTTCAACACAACCTTAAATTGTGTCTCACAAGCACAATCAAATCCACTTCCACAATGAGGAATCAAACTTCAGATAAATCATTCTACCAATCAGTTTCCATGATAACAAAACCAGGTCCTTGAGTGCTTTATGCATTCTGGCAAGCTTCTGCTTTGCCAGGAGTGGATTAAATAACACTACCTCTATTATTCTAATAGTGTGGGAGATCATATAAAATATTTATATTGTGATCTGCAGGCAAAATGCCTACTCTAAATTATGCTCCACAAGCTCAGCAAGATATTATATTGATAGAAAAATACCTCAGTTTAAATAATTGGGCAATTTTAGTTATTCCTTATTCTATGAATCTCATGTAATTTTGCTGTTTCCCCCTTGGGAATGCTATCTGTCTTAGTAAGTACAATTTTCCATGTTCAAGGGTTTCCTGTGTACTAGTACAAATATCTCACCCACATAATACTAAATCACAGGGCAAGCAGAGAGGTAACTAGAAAAAACACAAATGCTGTCAGTGCAGGTCAGTGTTCTGCCTGAGCTTCTGTATCGCACATCTATAGGCTATCAGACAGTTTTTACTACACAGCCATGAAGAAATTTGCTTAAGGCTGAATTTTCTTTCATATGACTTCCAAATTTGCAAACAAAGAAGGATTTTAGTTATTTGCAAAAACTGTATTCACAAAGCCCCTTCTTTGTGGAACCAAACTACATTGCAGGAATAATGGTTGTAAATACCAAATATCATCTCTCTTCAGAGTTGTTTTGTGTTTTGCTTTACTTGGATTACTCCAATTCTCTATATGGTTATGTAAGACCACTTTAGGGTCACAAGCTCATTTTAAAAGATGTCACTTTCTAAGTGACTTCAGCTGGCTGAAGTTCTAACTTGAATTTTGAACACAAGAAGCACTATATTTTCCCCACATTTCATGCTTATGCAGTGCAGGACAGTTAGCATTAGATTCTGCATTGAGCTAAAAACAGTGCTCGTGATGTACAGCCCCAGGACAATATGGTGTAAGAAAGAAGGGCATGAGCCATTCCTATGCAGAGTATTCCCTGGGTAGGTGCATTTCCACTCAGTTTGGAGCCAGTAATGACAGCTCACTGAATCCACACCTCTAACCCTCATGGTGTTTTGCTGAGTGTCAGCATCCTGGAGAGGAGGGCAGAGGGAAAGCAAAAGTGGCACACTCAGACCATGCACTGTGCCTCCCCCTTCACTGGCAGAAGGCAGCAAAAGTAATCCTATCCCAGGTCCATGCAGCCTTTCACAGGCAATGGGCAGGCATGGTCTTTGAAGATTGGTATTGCCTCTAACACCTGAGGTCATCTGTAAAGGAGATGTCCAAGTTAATGGCATTTTAGTGGCCTGGGGGAATCTTCTCCACAGGCAGCCACATGCGGTCTTGTCTGAAGTTAAATTCAATGCCTGCTGTGCGCTGGTCTTGCCCAGCTCAGTTCCCACTGTGCAATTTCTCTGACAAAACCAGCCTTACAATGCTGCTGCTGATATGCAAGGTTCACCTCCTCCAGTGAATGGACGTGCCTTGCCCTTCAGCTTTACTCCCATTGGTAAGGGCAGGCATGGACAAGGGCAGCAGGAAGAAGGTAAGCTGGAAGGGTTTTCCTTGGCCCTCTTGCTCTCGTCAATTCTGCCTCAGGTCCAGCCACACCACTCAGCAAAGACAGAGACATGGCTGCAAAGCCCATCTTTACCAATGAGAAATAAGGAATAAAGAATTGCCTGTTTTTCTTATTGCCTCCTCACTACATGAGTCTGCTCCTTTATTTTTGTCGTAGAAGGCCATGTGTATTCTATTTGCCATCTGTTAGAGGTAGGGCAGTCATCTTCAGTAAATTGGGCAGTTTTTCTTTATCTCTTCCACAAACCAATCCTCCCTCTGGAGAGATACCTGCTGTTAATGGGCTATTGAATGTCACTGCATAAGTGATAAAAATTTCAGCATTCCATTGTGAGATGCTCTGCCCAGAGGGAGGAGCCAAGCATTCCTAACTGGATATAATCTGAGATTTTGGAACACCAGAACAGACCTTCCACTGGATTCCTAGAGGAACAGCTGCCTCTTCTATTGGATCTTCAGAGGAACACTACACCTTTCTACAGCATCCCTGCTCCAACAGAACCACACCTGGCACTCCAGGAGGACTGCAGCCACATTTCCAATTGGACTGCTACCAACACCCTGACCAACAGGGTGTCAGGTTGTGTTCTGGCTCTGTCAGTGTTGTTTTGTATTACTGCATTGTTTATTTTATTTTTTTACTTTCTCCCTGAATAAAGAACTGTTATTCTTGCTCCCATCTCTTTGCCTGAGAGCCCCCATTAATTTCAAATTTATAACAATTTGGAGGGAGGGTATTTACAGTTTCGACTTCAGGGGAGGCTCCTACCTTCCTTAGCAGACACCTGTCTTTTCAAACCAGGACAATTTTGTAGGCACCTCTTGCTGCACTATCCTCCAGCACTTGCTCTCCTATCTGTACCAACATATTTGAGAGTAAATATTTGCATTTCCCCTCACTGGTCTGATTTCTTCCCACTTTCTCAACCTGCTCCTCATACTGACCCTCGTATTCCTACACTCCCACCAGTCCTTTTCTCCTTTTACTGTCTCCAGTAGAGTAAAGAAATACAGCAAAAGAGATCAATGAATATCCATAACCCAGCAAGAACTCATTCTATGTATTAGGTTTTCAAATGATATTTCAATACAAATTTATCACCTCCCTTCCAGTGGCTAGTAAAGCACTCAAGCAAACAGCACCCTCTCTAGCCTACTGCTTTAATGATGCTTAAAATTCTTAAATAAAACAGAATCAGTTCTCAATCATTCCAAGCATTGAAAGCAGTTTTACACTACTTTTTTTTTTTCAGCTACCATCAACTATAAATACACAGAAATTATCAAATTAATTTTGCTTATGACTCAGTAAATACACGCAATAATACACTTCTCAGTAAATAGTTTTTATTAAAGAAAACATAATGGCAATAGAATTATCCAAGTACTTAAAATAATTCATTTTAGACTTGTTACATGACTGGTACCCTAAAAGCCCCTCCTTCACTATCTTGGACACATAACAAGGAACAAGAGAAAACCCTCCTGCCTGCTTAAGCAAACACTTGCCCTACAGCAAAATGAGAAGAGCTTCTCATATAATGAGGGAATGCTTCCCAGCAGTCCTGCAGAAGTAGCAAGGTGTTTGATTTTCACTTCCATTTTACTCTAGATATGACTTTTTTCACTTGTACAGACACAACCTTAGCATCAGTCACACTGTTGACTACGTCAAGCTGTTTACCCCAGACAAAAGAAACTCAGGGTGTGGCTGGACTGCCCATAAACCTGAAGCCTATGTAAGAACTGCATTTAGCATAAAATTTCAGGTAGGCTCCAGTAGTCTGATACTGTGTAAGTGAAAAAACAGCTGGCCTGAGAATGTGCAGTCCCACAATAGGATTGCACTCAGATGTGTAGCTGAGCTGTACATTTTACATTCAAACAACTTTTTTGACATTTGGATGCTTTGCAGACCAAGGGGCAGATATGAATTCAAGTCAAGCCAGGCACTCGGTTACTTTACAGCATGTCCCAAGTCAGAAAGGATGGTTGAAATTTTGCATCTGCTCTTTCGAAGACCTGGTCAACAAATACAAAGGAGCAAATATAGACCAATTATTCGAGTAAGGGCAGGTGTGTCAGAAACAAAGAGGAAAGGTATTGTGCTTTGAATGTCTTTGCTCTATGACCTTTGGTGACAAAATGTTGCCAGCAACTGGGAGTCTATTGATGCAGTCCTCCACCCCTGGCAAAATAAGAACAAGGTTCCCCAATAATGAGTTTAATATTAAAGCTTGTTCAGAGAGAGTTTTTTTCAGGTTCTCACTCAATGTCGTGCTTGGCTTTATGGCTTGTCACAGCTGAGATGATTCTTAATCAGAGCTCCTTTAAAAACACAGTGAATAGATAATAATATCTGGAAAACTGGGACATTAAAACTTTGATTCACATTGCACATCTCTCTAGTCTTATCATGCATTATGCATAGCTGTACTATATTTTGAAGGAAACTGCTGTGACGTGTTTTCACTGTGAGATATATGCATGACTACAGTCCACAGCATATCAAGAAAATAGGATTCTGATCTGTAGAAGATGTTCACATAATTAGGCAAAACTGCAATACAGGAACATTTTGCCCCAAACCAGAAATATTTTGGGTTGATAATGAAACAGTTGGATTCCATATTAACACAAGCATATTTTGTGGGAGTGATAGTTTAGGTGCTTCAGCAGCACAGTGTCAAGGAAAATTAGGTTCCCTGAAACTCCAGTTTGTCATGTGAAGTCTGTCATTGGAATTAATCAAACTCCAGTTAGTATGCAATAAAGATCCATAGCTGCCTCCTTTTATTGTGTTAGTTTTGCTTTTTAAAGCAATGGTAATTATTGACAAATTGGTATTGACTCTGATCTCTTTAGCTGTTATGTAGATAAATTTTCATCCTTTTAATTTACTTGGCAGTGCTAATATCATATCCCCACTTTAATGATGTGCCTGAATTTAAAGATTCATAAATTCATTACTACAGTACATATCAAGGTTAAAAGAGGGAGAATTCCCTTATCAGTATGAAGGACCCATTCAGTTTACAGCAATACTAGATGAAATTACCCTTTTGTCTTTCAATAAGCAGAAATCTCCTGCAGTGGCAAATGTTCATAATGGACTGTTTAATCTTGACAATCATCTGAAAAGCATCTAATTCAATTAAAGCTTTAGGCCAAAGTGATCTCTCTTTTAACAATTAAATATTTATGTTAACACACATATCACTTAATTGGCATAACATATCAGAGGATATTAAATGATTCCACAGTGTGCAAGGACTAAAAAAAACCAGGGTCTAGCACAGGTTTAAAAGCCTTTTCTCTATTAAACACTAAATAAAAAATTGCAAGAGTGAGAAAGGGCATCAAAGATGCAATAATAAGCAAGAATTAAGAAAACTGAGAATTTAATGATCATTAGCTCTATGCTATGCTAACTGCTGGCAACACAAGCTGTATGACGAGCACCAGAACTGCTGTGCTCACAGAAGCCACATTAGCTAATGCTGGAATTGAGGGAAGGAACAGGAGCAGAGATTAGAGAGCTCTTAGACTCAACAGTAGGTCTGTGTATCCTTGGTCATTAATCATTGCTGAACACTTGATTCCAGAGCTGTGCCAAAGAAGCTATAAGTGGCACAATGCAATCTATGTCAACATGAACGGTATAACGAAACAATATTTAACAGGCTACATCATCTCAACAAAGATCAAAAGAATGTATCACATTTTATTCAATTATCTGGCAGAGCCACACACAATTTAAATATGAGAAAGCCACACTAATTGGAAACATCATTTTCAGGCTTTTTATGCCTTCTTCCTAGGGAATTAGAACATATCTGTGAAGGGGAGGAGGTGAGAATTTGTCTGAATAGTTGCTAAAATTAACTAAAATGTGCAGTTACAGGCCATCTCTTCAGTTAACAAGGATTACTGACACCATTTTATTTAGTGAGAAGTTGACTTCTACACTACCAAGTAGCTCAATGAGGAACATTCAAGCAATTTAATGGGCAAAAATAATAAATTAATCTATTACATGCTACTTTTTAGGGTCTTACAGGGTCTTCTGTTAAAACCACATTTTTTTTTTTAAATTTCTCTATCAAAGGCAAAATTTAAAAAAAAAATTAACTTTTGTAGTCAGTCCCTTCAAGGGATTAGCTGTGATGTAGATATGTGTGATTACCCACTTATACAGCCATTTGGAAGTGTAAAAGCTGTTCATTGATGTCACAAATATTAGCAAATAAAGCCTGTTTAAGCTAAAGTGTCAACACTTTAAGCTGGCATGAACAGATGCTGCTACCAAATGTAGCCCTGGATCTCTCAGCTAACATTGCTGCCTTTGTGGGTGTAACCCAGGCTGGCTCCTTCCAGAAACACTTGTGGTAACACCAGAGAAAATACAGGCTAAGAAATAAAACTGTTGGGGGGAAGGAGGGCGGGATCTCTTCCTTCAGTGGCAGTAGAACTATAAAGATCTTGATCTCGCATCCACCCTCTCCCCTAGAAGCAGAAAAACAAGCAAACCCAAAACCAGAGGAACTCTTCATTCCACGTTCCAGAATTATTTGCCACAACCAATCAAGAGCGTACTTCCAATTATTTGCTAGCAAAAGAAGAAAATATGACACCTTGTCAGAAATTACAGCAACAAACATTTTAGAATTGAAGCCCTTAGAGGAAAGCATGCCAAAGGATAAGTAAGAAATATGTGGCAAACAAGGAGAACTGTGTCTGTGAGAAGACAAGGGAATTTTAAAAATGGAGTTGTGCTGTGCAGAAACAAAAAATGGAGATACAAGGTGCAAATCTCCTAGGTGTAACATCCCAAAAATGAAACATAAGGTCATGTCATCGCTAGTCATTACTACTCATATATATTTTACCATATACTTTTCAAAAATACAGTCTGTGTACTCTACCAAGGGTTTATCTTCAAAGTTATGTCAATACCTAGTATTGATCTCAAACTTCAGTGAGTTTGGAAAAGCTTGCTCCTTTTACACAGCCTGATCACTACTACACTCACAAGCACTTTTACAGGAGCAGCCAGCTATGAATCTTTCCAATGCATTTCTTTGCATATTCCTTTGACTATTTGCAATGAACTTTCTCACTATGAATTTCTCTAAAACAGATTACATTGTATTCATCAGGGTTCTAGTGCCATGTTCTACAGTTAAGAAAAACTGACTGTTTTATCCTTATTCAGTCTTGATACATCACTTTAAAATATATTTTTAAGGTAAGCACTGAAACCATACATACTTTCAGATGTTAAAATAGTGTAGAAATTAGAGTATTTCTGTATGTTCTGAAAATTTTGCAACTTCTGTTTCTTGTGTTATCAAAAACACTGAATAATTGATTTTCTTTAACAGTACCATTTCATATTCAATCATATTATATTTCAGTTTTCTTTTTTTGAAGGTAGGTGAAAAACTAGGCAATTAAATAATAGGTGATATTCAGTGTTAATAAATTCAAATTAATATGTGCAGAGAAGAAAATGCCCTTTTTACTCTTCAAATACCCTGCTAAGTTTGAACTAGATACCACTGTTGATGAAACAGCTCTCAAAATCAGCATGGACATTTTAGTGAAAATATCTAGTTAGTTTCAGTGTTGATCAAAAAAGCAAATATATCAGTATTGATAACCTATAAAGGAATAGAAAACAAAACAGAAAACAGATTTTATCAACTAATGATAAAGAAATAATAAACTAAGAATAATAGTAATAATAAGGATAACATAAAACGCTATCAAAATAATTTTGTAATATTATTCTTATTGATATTAATATTTTGTTGTTATTATTTGTTATTGTTACTATGCTAATGTAAACAAATAGCATAGCTCCATGCCTCCACTGATTCAGAGTTCTGCTCTGCATTCTGTGAGAAAAAACAGAGTAAGACACAACAAGCTATATACTATACACTACAGCAAACAAAGATCTTAACAAGTTGTAAGACTGGACCAATAGGAATTGAATAATATTTAACAAAGATATTTATAGGATCCTGCATCTGTGACGGAACAATCCTGAGTAGCAGTCCAAGGACTGGCTGGCTGAGCTGTGCATCCTTGCAGCAGTGAAACCAACCTGGGGCCTTGACTGCAGCAGCCAAAGTAAACCCAGCAAATGAAAGTTTGTGCTGCTTTGTTTGGTATTTGTTAGGTCACACTTGGATTATTGTGTCCAGTTCTGGACTCCCACTTCAAAAGAGACACTGAAGAACTGGAGAAGGTTCAGTGAAGGGCCCGTAAGCTGATGCCCATTGAAAGGTAAATGGAATCCAGTTTAATCAGCTGGAAGGGAAGGGGGAGTTCTAATCACATACTTGCAATATGTGATTTGAATATCTAGAGAGGGAATTACCTACAGAGAAAATAGAGATACTCTTTTCACAAGGACACAGCAAGAGGAAAAGAAGTAATGACCATCACATGTTTCAAAAGGCAATTTCATCAGACTACAGGAAAAAGTTCTTTGCTGTGAGAACAACCATACATTGGAACAGGTTGTCTAGAGAAGTTGTGGAATCTCCCTTACCAGAAGTAATTCAAGATTTGTCTTGTTGGGCCAATGGATAACTTCATCCAAACCCCTTCTGTCAGCTATAGGTGGGCTCAGATGACCTCCAGAGGCTCCATCCAATCTAGAATTTTCCCTGCTGCTAGATGGGAGGGCAGCAGGTGCAATGAAATTTCTGAAGCAGCTTCCACAGCAGGCATGAAGAAGCAGACCAGCATTTATTAACAATGAAAAGACAGAGGACAGAAAGAGGGGAGACTGAGGTTTACAGGATCATGAAAGACCCAGAGAAGATAAGTAGGGAACAGATACTCAGCCTTTTTCACAGTACAGGAAGGAGGGGATATAAAATGAAATTTTCAAAGGGAAGGCTTGAAAGACACCAAAGTACTTTTACCCTCAAAACATAACTGACCTGTGAAGCACACTGATTTATATTTTCTGAGTATCAAAAGTTTATAGGATCCTGCATCTGTGACGGAACAATCCTGAGTAGCAGTCCAAGGACTGGCTGGCTGAGCTGTGCATCCTTGCAGCAGTGAAACCAACCTGGGGCCTTGACTGCAGCAGCCAAAGTAAACCCAGCAAATGAAAGTTTGTGCTGCTTTGTTTGGTATTTGTTAGGTCACACTTGGATTATTGTGTCCAGTTCTGGACTCCCACTTCAAAAGAGACACTGAAGAACTGGAGAAGGTTCAGTGAAGGGCCCGTAAGCTGATGCCCATTGAAAGGTAAATGGAATCCAGTTTAATCAGCTGGAAGGGAAGGGGGAGTTCTAATCACATACTTGCAATATGTGATTTGAATATCTAGAGAGGGAATTACCTACAGAGAAAATAGAGATACTCTTTTCACAAGGACACAGCAAGAGGAAAAGAAGTAATGACCATCACATGTTTCAAAAGGCAATTTCATCAGACTACAGGAAAAAGTTCTTTGCTGTGAGAACAACCATACATTGGAACAGGTTGTCTAGAGAAGTTGTGGAATCTCCCTTACCAGAAGTAATTCAAGATTTGTCTTGTTGGGCCAATGGATAACTTCATCCAAACCCCTTCTGTCAGCTATAGGTGGGCTCAGATGACCTCCAGAGGCTCCATCCAATCTAGAATTTTCCCTGCTGCTAGATGGGAGGGCAGCAGGTGCAATGAAATTTCTGAAGCAGCTTCCACAGCAGGCATGAAGAAGCAGACCAGTGCTTTTTAACAATGAAGACAGAGGACAGAAAGAGGGGAGACTGAGGTTTACAGGATCATGAAAGACCCAGAGAAGATAAGTAGGGAACAGATACTCAGCCTTTTTCACAGTACAGGAAGGAGGGGATATAAAATGAAATTTTCAAAGGGAAGGCTTGAAAGACACCAAAGCACTTTTACCCTCAAAACATAACTGACCTGTGAAGCACACTGATTTATATTTTCTGAGTATCAAAAGAATAAAGGGAACCAAAAAGACATGCTAAAACTAGTCCATCAAGGGCTGTTAATAGGAAAGCTGCAGAATCAAACACTGGGCAGGATGTCCAGTGCAGAAGTGACAGAACACAGAGATTATACGACAAGGCTCATGGGATGGACTCAGGCCTTTTCTGAAAGGATTTTACATATTTGGAAAACAGAAGTAAATAGGTAAAATTATTCTCATTTTACATAAAAAAAAATTCTGATGTCTTCACTGCCATGTCTGAATCAGGTCATGCTTTGGTGTTGTTTTTGTTGTTTTATTCTCTGTGTTTTTTTTTGTTTGGTCGGTTTTGGCTTTTTTTCTCTTTCCTTTCTTTTAGTTGTATTTTTTTTTAAGATTTCCACTAAAAAGCTTAAATCTTTTCCTGAGGACAAAATTAAATCCCACAAAATAAATGAAGTTTCTAAGCTCTTGGATAGCTGACTACATGACAACCATCATTTGCCCTATTTTTCTTTTCTTAACTGATGCTCGAAGCACTGAGATGGAAGAAGGATCATGCATATGATTACAGCAACAGTGGGAATTCTCCTGGCTTTACAAATGAGAACCATGGCTTACCACAGGGAAGCCACAGAATGCCTTAAGGCCCTGACAGTAGCAGCCTGTCTTAAACCTGCTGTGCAGCAGGGTTTATTTCTTAAAATCCACAATTTACATCTTTTTGCTAGAAGGGAGCTTGCACATTTTCCTATTAAAAATAATAATAATAAAATAAGTAGTAAAAGTGTGGATTTTATCAGTAACCTTTGCTAAGTGTTTATTTCTTTCTTCTAACTGAAAGGCTCCAAGGGAAACCTGGCTTGTTTAAAAGTGAAAGATGAGCTCGCATGCATTTTGTTGGTAGCAAACAGATCAGAGCATGATGCTGCAATGCTGCCCCATCACAGCAGAGCTCCGGTTGGTTCATTTTCCCTGTCACACAAACTCACAGGTAGCTAAGGGTAGCTAAGTTGCTCAGCCACAGCAAGAAGGGTGCAGGACAGACAGCCATAACACTTACCTCCATTGGGATCAGAGTAAGAATGTCAACTGGTTTAATTTCAGCCACAGTTTTCTATTCTAAATGTTTCTATGAACCAATGCAGGGCAGAAGTACTGATATCAAAATTTCCTTAGGTTTTTAAATATTGCTAACATTAAAGACCGGCCACTAAAATTGTTACTTAAAATAAAATCTGTTTCTGAAAGGTCCAGATTTCACTGCTACTTTTTTTTTTTTTTCCTGCAGTGAAGTACCAAAATCAAATGGCAGTATTTTAGGATGATACACGACTTTCTATGTTCACAGGCATCATGGCCCAACATTTTAAATGATTTTAAGTCTGTGCATTACAATCATTCTGTCAAAATATTGATAAGAAATTCAAATATCCAGATTTGAGTCACTTACAGCACATGGCTCAACCACTTGCTTCCCAAAATAAATAGCAAAGAATTAAACTTCTTTCTGGTTTGATTTTTGAAAGTCCTTAAAAAATCAGAGGTCAATCAATGTGTCTATTCATATATAAATATCTCATTTATCAGAGCCATTGTGAAGTATCATTTCATTCTCTTGTGATCAAGTGTTGATTCTTGAAAGGATTCAATTCTGTTAATATAAAAATCTCTGCCTATTCAATGAAAAAAAAGATTTTTTTTGCAGATGGTTGTAAGCAATTGTCTAAAAGTGCTGAAATATGCTTTATTTGAAACCACTAAATTAATTTCCTATTGTAGTCATTTGCAAACTGTAATTTATCAATTTGTTTTCATTTGTGACAGTCAATTGTGAACTTCAGCAGAGATATTCTTTGGGTTGCCTTGGTTTCATCATAGAAGGGATACAGTTCTGTTTTCTGGTATGTTTGAATAAGCCAAGGAACTGGAACAAGAATATCCAGCAGATTATCTGGATTTTAAATACAAAGAAAAAAAAAAAGAGAGCCATCCAACCATCCAACTCCACACACTTGAATAGCAATTTTAATCTGGTGAGATTTAATGTAGAAGTAGCAAATGTCAAGTTATGTAGATGTCCATGAAAGATTGGTGTATGGGGCAATGCATTTAACAAGATTTTTTAAAAATCTAGGACAGAAAACCTTAGAATCAACAGATTAAATTATGTTAATTGAATGCATGCACTGTTTTAAAATGGTCTTCTCACTTATAAAAAAATATGAATCAGTGCTAGAATAAATAAATAAATATACTATATTCTATATTCTACATTAATATAGAATAGATAAATATACTCCTTAGACAAATGAAGAGAACAATTCACTAATCTGAAATTAAGATCCATTTAAACTGACCACAAATTATTCTCTAAAGAATTCATTTTTTCAGAATAAATAAACCAGATTAGCATTATTCTAATTCAGTTTCAAATACCTTTGCCCCCATTTTTTTTAATTTGGAATACATTTGACAAAGTTGAAAAGGTTTGTTGATCTGTTTCATTGAGATGATGAGCTATTATAAGCAGATAATCAATGAGTTTCAGATATGGTTGTCAGCTTCTTAAACACAAACAGAATATCAAACTTTGGAGAAGAACAGAACTGATATTATTATACTGTGATCCTAAGTCAAGTTTTTTTCAGTCACTATGAATATAAAAAACACAAAATAAAATTACTGAGTGCTCTACAGCTGCTGCACTTAAAATACTCCAAGGTGCATTTTTTTGTCAAATGGCTTTTAAAATCCATCTACGTTGCAGTAATGGAAGCATGCAGCAATTAATCACAAGCTAATTTTTTAAATGGAAGGCCTAGAGGATAAAATACCGACTTTTCCACTAACATCAACCCTGTGTACATATTGGCAAACAGCATCCATAAAATTCAAAAACTACAAAATGCTACATTCGCTCATCATTTTTTCTCAAGCTGGCAATCTGTGCCTAACACAAGGACTTATGAGTCAGCAGTTCATTTGCATGTTGCCCCAGAAGACAAAAAAATTGTTATTTTTGTTTGGGTTTAGGGTTTTTTGTAAGGAGACTAAAAAGGGAAAATTCTAATCAGGCTTGATTACTCTAAAACAACGGGTGCATTCAGATCATACACAATCAGTTTATCAGACCTGAAATGCTAGCATATGAAAATGTGTGCATGGTTAATGTGCAGTATTTCTAGTTATTTTACTTTCATATTTCAACTAGGGCACTATATTGTGAATGTTGAAAGATTTCTATATTCAAAATTGCATTATCAAAGTGATAAAATTTTGATCAGTGTAAGTTAAATGCCTTAGTACATAGGTCAGGTTGGTTCCTTTATCCAGCGTAACTGCAGGAGCTGATCTCTTTTCAGGATAGATCCTACCTGCATGCACACAGAAATCTACAGCATCTAAAATTCTACCTCATCCTGGCCTGTTTGCAACTCAGTATCCTGACATTTCTTATGGGATTTCATGTTTTCAAACATGATAAGGTCAATCTCCTCACTCCATCCATAAATCAGAGGAACATATGAAGTAAAGAGTCTGAGTGGGAGCACTCTCACTTCCCTGACTCCTGAGCTGGTTCTTTGCAGTTAATAGCACAATTCAATCCAGTCTTGCTGCACAGCAAGAAATGACCATATGAAATAATGTGGTGGCTGGGAGTGCAACATTTGGCAGAGAAAATAGTGCAGTTCCCCACATCTCCCAGCTATTTGTTGTTTGGCTGTGCTTTTTCTTCAGCACTTCCCTTCTCTGGCAACCTGAGGCTGGAGCAAGACAACAGGCTAACTTGGCCATGGCTATCAGAAATCATGCCTGGACTCAGACCACTGTTTGAGATACAAGTAAATTGTTCTGGTCAGATTTTCCTGCCTGACTGACCTTGCTTTGTTTTCAGATCACAAAGTTTTGCTCTATTCCAGTTACAAATGCCTTTTTGGTTACCAATACTTACAGCAGATCACTCAATGCTCTGGAGTGTAAGCTCTTGCTTTTTCTCACCTCAAATCATATCATGCCATGCTCTCTTAGGCAACAAATTTGCTTCAAATTCAGTCCTACCCTTCTTCCATGGGCTGAGCTTACTTCCTCCTCCTACAACAGAGGGAAACACCAGGGAATTGTCAATTTCCTTCCTTTTTGTATTAAGGGACAGAAAGGAGAGCAGGATACAGGCTAGCCTTTGGACCCAGCATGTGGGATATCACAGCAGGGCAGTGTTAGGTTAAATGCAGCTTCTCTTTCATTCTCTCTAAATATATTTTGCTGCACAAGGGGAGAAGAATACCTATAATGTGATTTAGATAGATTATTCTAAATACTGCACTGTAACTCGATTTTGCAGTCATTTTGAGCCCTTCTTCCCAGACAAGAGGTGATCCTCAGAAGCGTTTGTGATTTACATGCTAAAGTCAGTGACCTCCTGCTTGTCAGAAAAGAGACCAGGTCCCACTTCTTCACTTTCAGATTCTTTTCACAAGATGGCAAACAAGCTCTCTTCTGTGTCTATTGATAATATGCCAGCAATATCTAAAATTATTTCTATTCTAGATTGGGGAGTCACTGCACTTATATTTTAGGAAGAAAAATATATTTTAATGCAACCTAACCTGAAGAAAATGGTTTGCTTAGCTAATTTTAATAAAACCAACATTTATCTTGTCCCAAGCACCTCACACTCTACTAAGAGGTTCTCTTCTATATTAATGAGGAAGAGTAAAAGAGGGACTTTTCTTCCTTTGAAGTAGATTTAAGCAGATTTACTTTTCCACAGAGAAACAAGCAACATATCAAACAAACATACCTGCTTCTAATGAGGTTACTGCCTGCATCACCTTCCTTTGTCAAAAATTAGTGAAAGCAAGAGCAAGTGTGAGAGATAAAGACCAAGCCCTGAGAGATAAATTTATCTTTCTAAAAAGACTATATGAAGCTACAAGCAATGGTGAACCATGAAAGTTGAGTGCAAAAAACTGACTGCCCAGCAGACATGGAAGCAAAAATGTGAACTATGATAAAGGTGGAATTGTCCACTTTTCAACATTATGTGGCCACTGGTTAAACCCTTTCTGTTGCTTCCCATTAAAGTTGATGATATGGATCAAATAAGAAGGAGAAGTTGAGTTAGGTCATAAATATTACATTACAAAACAGAAAAAAGCAACAACGTTTATTACTTCTATTTCAAAAGTCAATAACCATAATTTGACCTGTGAGAATGTTCAGGATTATGCTTCTTAGGTTTGATATAAATATCCTGAAACTGCCTCAAATTGCAAGTGAATTGCTACAGAGATAAAACCTCACTGAGATTTCTAGATGGAAGTATGGCAAGAAAAGGTGTTAGAATTGAACTCCTCATAGTCACATTTAATAGGATATGGTGAAGTCGGTGTTTCTGTCAATAACTACAACTAACTTATAACAAAGACAAAATGAATAATACTTATTTATTTTCCAATGGCAGTAACACAGAAAAAAGTTTTGCTTGAGTAAATAATATCCCTGATTTTGCCTTCAATATATTACTGCAGCTTTAAGGCTTCCTATTTAACAGGATGTGTGGGTTTTTTAGTAGTGACATAAAAAAACATTGGAATTTTGTGCCATTTAAAAATCTAATTTCAATTTGGATTTTATTTCCGGACTAGTAAATTCAGAATAGCACTTTTATGTTGTTTGACAAAACTATAAAACTGCCCACATATATATCAACTTCTCCTCATTAAGAGATACTCTCACATCAGCATTCCTCTCCCCCCACAGAACAGATGTAATGTCATTTTACAATATCTAATTCTAAGTTAGCAACATCAGTAAGGCTGAATTACAAAAACCAAGCAGTTGTTGGCAGACAACATAAACAATTTGTCTAAACTGTTTTCCCAACTATACACTTCTAATTCCTTTCTCCAAAACCCCTCACACTTAATCTGTGATTTATTCTCCAGACTATGGCTTTGAAAGCAATGTATTATTCCATTCTGGGAACAGGAGGAGGTGAAGCATTGTTTATGGAGTTTCATTTAAATTTAACATTTTAGGGAATTTAGGTCTCAGTGCTGCGTCCACTGAAGTCATTGGGAATTTCAATACTGATACTAGTAGGACAAAAAAACTACAGGACTGAGATGGGACAGGTTTAGATTTCCAGAATTATATCCTTTACTCGTGATGAATTCAGGTAGAAAGTGGTCAGCTCATCAGAGCACTTCCATCGCACAGCAACATACAGGGCTATTTACATACTAAACCCAGAGATGGTCATGAACAGAAAAAGACTAAATATTTATTTATATAAATATTTCTGTGCACTCTTTCTTCCACCAGTTTTGTTTTAGGGACAGAATGACAAAATGTTGCTTGGTATTGTACTCTGTTTTGGAAATTGATATACTCAAATATATTTGGATTGCTGGGAAACAGAAATTACAATTTCCAAAGCATTCTGGAGAGGAGTAAGTGCCACGAAGTGCCTTGGACTGTTACTGCCAGCCTGTTATGTTGGAGAAAGAAACTCTAATTTTTATTAGAGAGGCAGAATTTCACGTAGGAACTCCTGCCAAGACCTCATCTGAGAACAAACTGACATTTTTACCCAAAAGTAGTTGCCCACTCCACATCAAGTTTAAAATAAAGATTCCTCTTTTGGCTTTTCCAGGCTTTGGATGACTTTCATATTCAGTACAAAAGCAGTCAAAAGTCACTGCACAATCTGACAGTGTTTGGTATCTGTCTCCCCAGGCCCTTTTCTTAAATTAATTCTCATCTGTATATGCATTAAAATAGATTTTTTATATTGTCCCCAGATTCATGATAACTATGCAAATACACAACATTATTGCAATGTTTTTGTTTTGGCTTCTGATTGCAATCAATTGTTTATCTTTTTCATTGTCTGTTGAAGCAGCACGTACTCGACCTAACAAATGTTTCTATCCAGTAATAGGCAACAATCCACTACAGGCAGATTTAATTTCGGCTGTCAGAAGCAATGCTGCACCAAATTAAAGCACTCCCCATGCAATTTTTAAGCATGATAAAAAATGTTATTCACTAGTTTTTTCTTTTCACATGTAGATAATTTTTAAGTTCCAAACTCAGCAGGGGTGCAGATTGTGACCAGGGATGTGCATACATTAATTTGGAAACAGTTGTAGATCTCAGCTCCAGAAAACAGAAGAAAAAAATCTGGCCTTCTTCCTCAATAAAAGAGGAAGGCTCTTTCAGTATTTCCAGAAGGGAGCAGTGACTGGCACCATAGGTACCTCCATCTAGGTAACACACAGACAGGTTTTCATACCCTTGTGCCAGGCTTCTTCTTTGGCCCATAAGTCAAATTTAATCAGTGGGAAAATGGCCCCTGATTAAGATCACTGCTTACTTATACAAAAATGAACTTGGAAGAACCTATGCAGATACTCATCACAGAATCACAGAATAGTTTGGGTTGGAAGGAACCTTAAAGATCATCTTGTTCCAACCCCACTGTCATGGGAAGGGACACCTTCTGCTAGACCAGGTTACTTAAAGTCTCATCTGACCTGGCCTTGAACACACAAACATTTCAAGGATTGGTCCCTGGCCTATATAGAGCATATATTCTTTCCCATCTGCCTGTCCTCCAGAAACAGTCCTGCACTCTGTATTTCTCTTCTCACAAGTCAGACTGACTGTTTACGCTCTGTTCTCCAATTGCATTGCTGCTCAAATGACGACACTGTAAACTCTAGCACGAACACCAGGAGTGTTGCTTACTCCCTCTGTCTGCTCCTATTTATGCCACCTCTGAATTGGACCAGTTGTATCTGTTAAGCTCTAAATGCTATTTTGGGAACATCCCCTACTTTACTGAGTTCAAGAAGCCAACTGTAAAGTACCCACTGTAGAGAATGCTTCATTCACCTTTCAAGCAGAATTTTCCCACCACCCCTTCACTAACACATTTTGCAGTTCCCTACAATACATGATTTTTGACAGAATCAGTTCTTACCTTTAAAGGCAACTAAGTGAAGAAAGGTCTAAGAGGCACAGAAAAAAAAGCAGTTCTACTATACCATCCATGATTATTACAGTGTGTAATAAAATATTGAGGATTTCTGCAGGTGTCTGACTTAACCATCATGAGAAAGGTATGGACAAATCCAGCTAATCCAGTCCAGCTTCACATGGCTCTCTTCTGTATGACTCTGAGTCTATAGTGTTGCAGAACTACAGGAATATTAATGAATCATCTCCTATAAGACTTAGTGCACCATTCCTTTGTCCTCTGCTGTTATTACCTCCTATGTGAGAAGCATGGGGAATATTTTCTTTCTGGTGCATTATTTTTAATGAGTGTCGTGTTTGTGGCTTAACAGCATGTTTTGGCTAGTTGATTCAAGAGGAAAAGAAAATAATTTTATTGTTCTTCGTTGCTCTTCAACCATGGCATGCCACATCTGTGATTTTTTCCCCTAACTCCCAAAGTCTATTCCTCAATTGATAATTGATTACCATTATTACAATTGATTGCTCTGTTTTTTCATTTACACAGCTATTGTGTTTATACAAGTATATGTTTGTCTGTATGTGTGTGTGCATATGTGTATGCATTTATGTATAACAACAAATACTATTCTTAATACTTATGTTGTTAGCCTAGATTATCAACATTTTTTTTAATAAGGCAATATTTCATAAGTTTAAAATAATGAAAATTCTTAAAATAGAAGTCACAATGGTGGGATTTTTCTAGCTCTGTCAGTCTTGTCACTCATGTAAAGGGGCAGCATCCGTTTTAGTATGTTACTTGGAGGAGGGAGTTACTATTCATTAGTAGGTATTTGATTTAAAAAGTCAGAATTTTTCTTAAATCACAATTTTTCATATTTTAAGTCTCCTGAAGGCAAAACTATATTCATTAGAACACCATGAAGATATTCCATGTGAACAATTACATGTAGTGAACATTTCATATGGTCAAACCCAAGGAGAACTGGTTGATGCTGCTGTCAACAAAGGTTTTTGGAGCTACTGTTTATCCAGTGAAGGAACTTTCTTTCACCAGAAACTGCTAGATAATTTTTTACTAATTTATGATTACCAAAACCATAGCAATTATAGGACCTAGTCACTGGCTTTACTTCTCCTGAATGGACAGAATGACAATTGTGTTCATCATGGTTTTGAGCGCTTTGATTTGTAGAGGTAAAGCTTATGTTCTTTGTTAATCAATTCCTGGAAAAAATGGCATCCAGCATAAAATGGTCAGAACTGGCATAAAATGCAGCTATTTCTTTCACAAAACAGTGAGATGGCACATATCAGGTTCTTTGATCCTGTGGCTCCCTGAGGTCACCTACCCAATCATTAAAAACCTTTTTTGGATACCTTAGATTCCCCTTGAAGATCTCTTATGTAAGCTGTGGTGAAATCTGATCTTGGCTAGTTAGTAGATGGATCACATCCCAAGGTCACGTTTAATGTTTGAAGGCCAAGGTACAGATGGATAATAGGACATAACATGTAATGAGATGGACCCAGTAAGGCAATTAGGAGTTGACTGTAGAGCACGTACCTCCTCCAGGTTCCCATGAGTGATCCTATAGAGGCTTGAAAAGCAGCAGAGACAGGGAAATGGATGCACAAAAAAATGAAAATAATTACGTGGAAGGTTTTCAAAGACCTAGAGGAAACTCAGGAGCCTATTCATTGGATACATCATCTCAGTGAAAATCAGAGAGGTCTAATTCATCCTTCTGTTTTTGAAAACCTCCCTTGGTAAGCCAAAAAAACCCCAACCCTGAAAGTCCATAAGATATACTACTTGAAAAAAAAAAATTATTCTTGGAAGAAAGAAAATAATTCTATGGACTTTGTCAGTACATAATTTTTTAAGGGAAATATCTTGGATTCACAACAATGAGAATAATGTCTAGCCTTCTGATCTTGTGGAAAAAAAAGTGGCCTGTAACCAGGACCAGAAAATTGTGAGGATAAATGCCTGTAGTAACACTAGCTGGAGAACAGACTGCTACAGCTGGACTACTTCAAAAGGCAGATTTTAAGTGGCATCTAAAGATTTATGGAAAAGCACTGCATTATTCTGGTTTAGCAAAGAACCTGCCTTTCAAAGATTTTAGTGTTTCTCTTCTGCTGCATAACTAAACTGCTCCCTTCAAGAAGTGATATACTGACTTTAGACAGAAATACAATCTTAGAAAATAATGATTTATAAGAAATACCATGTATCAAGCTTATATTGACAGCATCAATAGCCAAGTCACATTGGTAAAGAAGTCGGCTGTAGGGGAGTTCAACACAGAATTGCTACTGCCACATAAATTTCTTAGTCTGATGCAGCAGCTAGACCAGCAAAGACTTTGGTTTGAAAAACACCATGAAGAGCAATGATAAAATGAATGTTCTGCACGAGCAACTCTACCCCTTAAAACCCTGGGAATTGTGAAATTTCAAAGGCAGTTTTCATTATATTATCTTCCCCTTCCATCTCAAGAGAGTAATTTATTTGAGAAGCACAGTAGTATACAGGTAAGATTCTCTGAACAAAAGCATCCCATTTCAGAAAATTTGACTTTGAAAGAAGATGAACTGGATCAAGACTCTTGCTTAGGCTTTAAGGGTTTGTAATTGTTAGCAGGAGATCAGCTCTGAAGTTCATTAATGAATTTTACAGAAGCCAAAGAAAGGAAGAAAAACAAAAAGAAAAGAAGATTGGAAAATTACACTTCTGAGGTACTCCTCTGCTCTCTGGAGTTAATTTGTTAATTAAAAAATATAGATGGTGCATTAGATGCTAGAAGAATGTATACTAAGTGGAAGAGATTCTGCAGATATATTTATACACAGTATCCTTTCAGTCAAGTAAATACTAATACAAACACCATAAACATGTGTTACAGATGAAAATATATAGAGAAGCCCTTTGAGTATGTTTTTTTTTTCCAGGGAGATTCAACAAGGTGCAGGAACTCAATGTTATCTTTTCTTTGACATGTGACAGAAAAAAACCCTGGCCATTTACTAAAGGGAACTGAAAATTTTGATACTCCAGAATTTTATACCTCTAAAAGAGAAAAGATTCTCCTGAAAACTATGGAACATGGAAAGTAAGGTGATTTGTGACAGCCTGAATGGTTCTCTAAGGGCAAGTCAAGTCTGACAAAGTTGGAGACCTTTATTCCCTGATGGGAATAAAGTATTGGCAGATGAAGGAAGAGCTACTGACATCATCTGCCTGGAATTGTGCAAAGCATATCACTATTCCACATGACATCCTGTTTCTAAACTGGAAAGACTGGGATTTGACAGACAGACCATTCAGTGATAAGGAATTGTCTGTATGGTCACACTCAAAGACTTGTTGTTAATATCTGCATGTCCAAGTGGAATCCACTGATGAGTGGTATCCTCAGGAATAGTCCATGATGCCTATCATTGTTCAACATCTTTTGATGATGAACAACTTGACTGCTGGCAGCAGGGACGGTGGTATTGAGTGCATCCTCAGCAAGCTTGCCAGTGTCACCAGGCAGCTGATACACTGATGGGGTGGCAGCCAGAGGGGCCTTGACAGGCTTGGGAGGTGATGGCTTGCAAACCTCAGGGAGTTCAAAGAGGCCAGGTGCAAAAAGTCTCATTAACATATCACAGGATTCTGGGAGAAAGGGAGAGAGGTGTTTGCACTGTGTGCAATGCTTCCAAGATAGGAGAAGTTCCTAGCTCTGTGTGAATTGTGAAGGAATTTGTTAGCTGGCACACACTTGAGTCACAAGAGCTTTTCCTTGCTAAACCCTGGGGGCTTTGTAAAACTTAAATTGCTCCGTACTTTTGAATGGAGCAAGTGAATCCACTTTGTGCCATTTGACACTTCAGCAGGTAGAGATAAGCTTTCACAACTCTCTGAGATTTTAAACAATTATTTAGGTGTTCTTGCTTTCTACCCAAAGTGACTATAGACAGTAGTATATCATTGTTGAGGGCCAAAAACTGTCCAAGAATAGACAAGAATATAGGAGACAGATTTGGTGTAGTGTACTATAAAAGAAAGGATGATCCTTTCCCTTTCATTTGCATTCCAGAGCAAAAAATTCTATTAACTTGCTAATGGTAAATTGGCCATCTCTCCTCTGTGCAATTTGACATGGTTATTTTATAAAATGAAACTTTAGATCTCACTTTGAAGAAAAAACATCCTTTAGTTGACAGTCCCATGTGGATCAAATAAAGTGTTTTTCTAAGTAATGAACTTCTCAGGTGATAAACACTGCACAATGAAGTCGGTAACAGATGCTATGTAACAGAACAAAGGTACAAATCACATAGCCATACAAAGAGAAAAAAAGAGGAAGTGAATATTGATCAAGCATTCCTAGCACTGCTCTTAAACAAAGCAAAATTGATTTGGCTCCCTTTTACAATGGTCTGACAGGAAAGAAGCTACTGAATTTGAGTTGTCATCTACCCCGGAGGAACACAACAAAAGTCATCCTGGCTCATAAGCACTGTTCTTGAACTATTCATTTTCTGTATTTGCCTTTCCAGACATCTGGTTCTACTCAATAGAAATGCACACTGTCTTCTCAGACTGTCCTCAGCCCAGCCCCACTGGATTAGTGCATCTGTGGATGGACATTTCTCTGTTTTGGCTCATGTTTCTGAATAAAATGTAATCTGCTTTTGTTCTCCCAAGTAGACTCAATGCCCAAAGAGAACAGTTACCAATGGTTACCCTGGCAGGATTTGGGAGAGGTCTTTTGTCACCTTACCTTATCATAACATTTCACAACAAGCTCCAAAGGATGTAAAAAGCCTTCCTGACCAGTCTGGAGGGCTCTAAGCTGCTAGTGAACAACCACAGAGCTCTGGATTGTTTTTTCAAATGCGTTCTGTTAATATCTGAGTATTCCTTTCAAAGTGGAGCTCAATGCTTAGCACAGATCTATAATTATTCAGGAAGATTAAAGAATATATTTAAGGCACTTAGAGTTATAAACAAATAAACATTGTGTGCTCACAGTTTCCATCTTGGCCCAAAGGCTAGCTAACTTACAGTCACTGAGGAGCATCTAAAGTCAGTGACATTTTTTATAAGTTAATGTTTTTCAGCCAAAGTTTTTCAAATGTAGTCCTTGGGCTTTAGCTATTGTATAGACATTCCTCACCTCAGAGGCTTACTCTTAGAAGGAAGAACTGGTTTCATTTCCTTCAGTAAAACTCTAATGTCATTTAGTACAGGCTATTCAGATCTGACCATAAAGCAGATGTTCACAGATGTGCAGCGGACACAAAAATAGTACATTACCCAAAACTGGGGCCTTTATAATGCTTTATCTCCTAAAGTAACCATTTTGGTGTGTGTGTAATGCTGCTTACATACACACAAAAGGGAAAAAATTAAAACATCAAGAAGTCCTGTTTGTCTGAAGGCAGCAGAAAGACATGGAGAAAACCAAACAGTTGTCTTTGGTTTGATCAGGTTTTGTGTTACAAGCTCTGTGTCCAAGAAGTCTTCCCTCTTCCTGTTTCTGAGAGTCAGTCACAGATTCTCAGACCATTTTTTTTCCATTACCTGCAACAGGCATTTCTGCTACCAAGCATGGGCCACAGTCTGGGTAGTTTCTCTCTAGCATTCATTCTGCCCAAAATATCAGATCAAGCCTTCCACTAGCATTGTTTAGAGGCATGAGGGTCTGTTCATTCTTTCTTCCACTGAGAAATATTGCTTTGTACACCCACAGGCGAGTGCATAGGTGCACTATTGCACTGAATCCCAGAATGCCTGCCTAATGGCTGGCAATGAATTCCCTCTGAGTTTAACCTCTATCTGTGTACATCTTGGATCACCCAAAAGCTAGATTTTTCATGTCACACACAAGACACCTGGTACCCTTGTAAAATTCTAGGTTTGTTTTTGTTACCAATTTCCACTTTGACATGTTCATATATGGACAAAAATAATAACATAAAATTATTGAACAAATTATTTTAAATTAAATTACATTTTCTTATTTGCTGCAAGAATAATATAACCTATATATCTATCATAGAAAAAGATTTGTGGATACTGTTAATGAACTTAAAAACTCCAGAAAATGTTACAAACCCATGTAAAATTCTCAAACATCCCAATGTCTATAGGAATTGTGGGATATAGAAAACTGCTTGCCATCAAAGAATTCCTTTTACTATACATATCATGTGAATTGTTTATTCACATAGTGAAAGAAATATGATATGTGAAAACCCAACATAAATACTATGGGGAAAACCCAAACCTTTACAGAGATTAAAAAACCCTCTCTTATTCTAAATCCCACATTTTACTTTCAAAGAAATATTTAGAGCTGTTATGTGTACCAGCCAGGAGTAAAACCCCAGCTTCAAAACAACAGGAAATGCAGAAAATGTGAAAGAAAACAATGATCTGCACTTTTATTATACTCTATATTATGTCTTTTGAGATCAAGATGATGTTCAGATCTTCAGGTTTTTATGTCTCATTTCCATCAAATGATCTTGTATGCATTTGAAGACATTA
Source organism: Emberiza elegans (assembly GCA_024865655.1). NCBI lineage: Eukaryota > Metazoa > Chordata > Aves > Passeriformes > Fringillidae > Emberiza > Emberiza elegans. Next base: position 3,340,732 of record JALJVW010000172.1, read on the forward strand.
TTTCTTAAGTTTAAAAGAAGCCCTTAAAACTTATCTTCACTCTTAAGCCATAAGCTGTACTACATTATTTAACAATTCCTAGCAATGGGAATTGCTAAAAGGACTGGAATTGGTTGTCTAGAGAAGCTGCCGTGTCTCATTCTGGGGAGATATTCAAAACTCAACTAGACAGGGCCCTTGTCAGCTTGCTCTAGTTGAGTCTGCTTGAGGAGGAGGGGTGTACAGTATGATCTCAAGATGCTCCCTTCAACCTCAATTCAATGATGCTGTGATTCTGTGAAATAAAAGTGTGTATATGTACTGCCATAAGACAGGTAAGTCCTTTAGTATTCCTTCTTTTTTTTTTTTTTTAAAAAATAATATTATAAGCAAAACACAAGACTGCTTTTTGCACTTTAGACAAGTGATTAAATAATTTGTTATATCCACTTATTTCAGTGGGGTGATTGAATCTCCTTCTCTTTGCGGATGCATGGAAAAATCCCAGGCTATAATATCCCCCTCAAAACCAAACTTCATTAGCTGCCATTAAACATGGCCAATAATTAAATACAGAAAATTTTATTCTTAGACTTACCAATAACCTCTGAATGACTACACATAGATATAGGCTTGGATAAACACCTACTTGTAAACATGCATATATTTTGTCATAATGCAATATGTGGCTGCAACCAGTAGAAAGCAAAAAATATTCAATTGGTGAGAACTTAAGCAGCTTTGACTGAACACTGTGAAAGAAAATTAACATACTGCAGTCAAGTAGTCCTTCTAAATATTTACAGAACAGGCTGTATTCTGTAACTCATATAACTGAGCTGCAGTTGTGCAACAGGACAGTTATACTCAAGAAGCTGCTTGTATAAATTGGGCTGCTTTATTTGTAGCCCAGCACCCTGCCTTCTTCACAGAGGTGCCCAAAGGTGAAAAAATGTGCACGGTAGAGCTCAATGGAAAATGCCTTCTGGCTCATGTGGATTAGCACAGGAATCAAATAATTTGCCCATCTAGCAGCACAGAAGTGGAGGGACACAAAAATATAAATTATCTTTGGATTATTGTTTGTACTTGGATAATTGTTTTTACTGTAATTACTAAGGTTCTTGTTTGCTTATTTTATTAGCAGAAAACAGCATTGTTAGAGTGTTTAAAAGAAAGTCTTCCCTAAATAAAAAGCTTTCAAGCAGTAAGCCCAGTATCTTCATCAGAGCCAGTGATATTAATAATAGAGAGAGTGACAGCTAGTCCACATACACTCAGAAACAAAAATGAAAAGGCCAGTTTCATGCACTTGTCAGTGATAGTCTCATCCACACCTACTTACTTGCAAGACCTTCAGATAATCAGTCAGTAATGAAATGAGTAGGAGGGGGAGAAGAAGAGAGGAACAGGACAGCTAAGAGATGGAACATCAACCAAACATCATTCTCCATTAACATAAATGGGAATGGGACATTTTAAATTGAGTTTTACTAGGTGGCTTAAATAATTTCAGGACTAAATATATTTTTCTACTATATAAACATCTCAGGATTACTGTTTGTTGAGGTTTTCTTGCAATCTTCTATCTACTTTTCCACCTACCCTTTCCTACTCCCCCATAATTATCATTTCTGTCTTGGCAACATCAGAGAAAACAGAGGGGACTGAAACAAGAGAATCACATAGAAGAGATTTTTTTGACAGGGCTATGAAGGGCTGCATTACTAATCCAGCACACACAAGGCATTAGTGATTGTATTCTATGAAAAAAAAAATTAGCAGAGTGAAAAGCATCCAATGACAAATCCAAGAGCTGCTGAGCTCCTAGTGAAGTTCTCTTACATCTTTCACCTTTCACACTGCAAATGCAATAAAAAAGGAGAGGACATAGATCTTTTTTCTTAATAGTAAGTTTTAAAAGGGAAAATGCATGCAGAGCCAATGTGCTCAGTAATTTGATCAGCCATGCCTGCCTTACATATGTGTTCCAACAAAGTGTGATTTAAGTTACAGGGCATTTATGCATTATAGAGGAGCTTTGCTCTCTTCTCTAACAGCCATAGGGATGAAAATATTGATTGAAAATATAATTTTATACATATAAATCAACAAGGCACTTCATTCCTTTAGACTCCTTGAGAAATCTCACCTGAACATATTCTTTAGAGGAACCTTTCTATAATTACATGTAAGGGATCCACTATTTTTTTCATTGCAGATTCTGAGTTCACTCAAGGGACACTATGGCCCATAAGCTTTTCAGTCACAAGGCTTGGCAGTATTTTAGAAACAGCATTTTCAGAAATCTTGTGATGATAATCTTGTCAACATCCAGGAACAAAGATCAGCATGCTGGTATTCACAAAATGAAAAAAAAAATCCTGCCCTTGGTGAATTTGATGGAGAAAACTTCATTGCATTATCATTTTACTCAAGCAGACTAATTCAGTGAATCCTAAGGCTAACATAAGACTTCCAGAATGAATTTTCAAATCCTCATACAGGCAAGATAAAGATTTAAAAAAGCTATATTGTTTCATTAACATCTGATGTTTTGTAAAAAACATATTGCTCAGTATTATATATGTTCTGGGTACAATGCTTGGATTGGCAGATAGTGGGAGAAAATATATATTCACTGAAAAAAGAAATTGTCACTGTATTCAGCATTATTATACAAATTCTCCTCTCTTAAAGCATAATGGACACACATTTTTTCTATTGTAAAAGATCTGTTGCTTTATTATGCACTTTTCAAGCTTGTGGGAATTACTGCACTTGATAGATATTACAACTTACTCATACCTGATGAGTGCATTTTGCAGCCTTAAAGAAGATAGTTCTCTAGCTATATATGAAGAAAACACAAAAGATTCTTGTGGCATTGGATTTTCTTTCTAAACAAGCAGAAGCCTCGATAACCCAAAACCTGTTAGTCAGCCTTTCTTGTGCAGAAGCAAAAAAACCTACAAATAGGGAAGGAAAAAAAAAAAAACAGGACATCAATCATTCAACTAAATTTCACCACCAGGCTTATTTTAGTCTTTGGTCTTCTACCAAAGTCTCAAGAAGAGAGGAACAACAGAGATTTAAGACGCAACCGTCAACTGGTTGAACCCTCTCTCTTTTCCCACTTTCCCTGGACGTTCATCTTCCTGCAGCAAGCCAGCTGCTCCTTAGAGGCTCCAGCTGACAGCCTGGAATATGAATGCAGAGGCAGTTGAAGTAGATGTGCTGGGCTGAGATTTGCAGTCAAGAAGCTGATACATGCTCTCTTCTGTTATTTCTGCTCCAGGGCCCTGCTCGGCTGGAGGATGGATGGCCCACAGGATGCTGTAACATTTTACACTGATGGAGCAGGATCCAGAAGGGCTTGATCCACTTGTGACCCCATTTGATTTGTTATTTTAAGCACTAAAACCTACACCTGGAGCAATTGTATCTTACAGTTTGTGATGGTACCCTCCAAAAAGAGGAAAAGTCCCTGGCTTGAGGAAGACTTGACCTGCTGGCAAGGACTTGAGTAAGTATTGACAAATGGGTTGCACTTTGCTTTCAACTAACATTTTGAGGAAATGTACTTACTTGAACACAGTATAGTTTTCTGTAGGCACAGATCACCATGAAATTATGACTCCTCAGAAAGCAAAAGAAGAATTACAAGATGAGCTAACCAAGAAGACAGGACATATCAAATTCATACTGACTGCAATTTCTCCCAAACTCTGCCAAACATACTCAGCCACTGACAACATGGATTATTCTTAAGCTCTTATCATCTTCTTTTCTTCAGTCATCCAACCTTTTCCTTAATTTTTAAGAGGGTATGTGGGCCTAATATTTTATTCATATATATGTGACACGAAATACTATTTACTCATATTCAGTGAAGAAAGAAATTAATAGAAAATGCTATAAACACAAGACAGACCCTGTGCATACACATGTGCTTTTTCTTTTATTTGTTAGATAGAGAGATGAGCCTCCTGAGGAAAATAAAGATATTCCTATGAAACAACACAGTGATTTCTCCAAGATAAAATTTTCAATGCAATGGATGAGCATCACAGGTAGCCAACTGCTGTACAGAGAAATGCAAAAGGGAAAAAGTGTGGTTTTATAATATGATTTGATTAGTCTCAATGGCCCACATGATGAGATCATATGAGAAAAATATTTGCTTTTTTTTCCTTGCAACATGAAACAAATACTGTGTTGCAAAATTAGTCAGCATCTTTAAGCCACATTGCAGAGAAACCTACAGTAGTATAGCCATCTGTTTTAACAGAAAGGTACTGCTGGATATTGCACTACTGAGAATTACTGGAACAACTGAGATTATTGAAAAGAAAAAAACATCAGTCAAAGGATAATAACAAAAAGCCTTTCTGTTTTGTTAAAATATTTACCCTCTTTGGGATACTACATCCTATTGGTTAGATAGCACTGCAAGATTTCTACATTACAATATAAGAACTATTTTCCAGCTCATTTCAGCAGGAATAAAGATATTTTTCATTCAGTATTTTTTTCTGTTAATTTCCAAAGTGTTTCAATGCCCATGTAATTAATGCCACTCATAAGACACAAGAAACAGAACATAAATCTGCTTGTCTTATTTAGTGGCTCAGAGAATAGTTGGATTTTTGATTCAAGAAAGAAAATAAAAGCATGAGAGTTTATCTTCTACTTTCTTTAAAATAATTCAATACTTAAAACATTATATTCCACTCACTTGCTCTAATCCGTTAATTTACTTTCCTTATCTTTTTTCTGGCTTATCAGTTTAATGATTGAGAACTATAACAGTAGGAAAGTCCCAGTGAAGAAAACTTGGCTTTCATTTTGTATCAGTGTTTGGTGCAACATCCCCTTTTTTATCCATACTGGACACATCAAGAGTACTGACAGCAACAGGTTGCTCCATCTCTGTGACCAGTCCAAAGCCAGTAAAAGCTGGATCTGTTTCATTTATGCCTTTTGCTGACAGTTAGTAAACAATGCACTATTTATCTATGCAAAACAACGGTAAATTCTTCCTAATTATACCTTTTGCTAGAAGAGATATTTGGGTTGGATACCAGAGAATCAGATAACACCAAAGCAAGGGGAATCCAGCTCCCATCTCTGAGCAGAACGGAGGATTCAGACCCCGTAGAACACTGGATGCTCACAGGTCCTAGCAAGAAGGCTAACAAGGGAACTAGCTAGAGTTAGGCATAATCCCTTTCCATAGCCTGGGTATTCTATGCTAGAGACAGAAAGAACTGTGTCAGAGCTCACAGGTCCACTTTACAGAAGAGTTCATTCAGCTCCTTGCATTTCCTGCTCCTGGTGTCCAAAGCAAGTTCATTCTTCTGAGGGTGTGACTGCTTTCATTGAAGTTGTCAAACAAAGGGCTTCACTTTGCTTTCATTGCGGCCACTGTACACCCACTGAAACCTACTTTCCTATTTTGAGAGGAGAAAAGTGCCTGCTTGTTCATATTTCATCTCAGAATTATTATTTTTCTTAGTTACAGAATGTGTTTTCAAGGGCTGAGAGCAGCTATGACATTGATCAGAGGCTATACTGAAGAAGTGAAAATGTAATGCTCTTCTAGTGATGAGGGGGTGTGTACCAGAGCTGTCAGTGCTAACAGAAAGCGTGAATGGCACCCGTTCAGTCCAGAAACAGCAGTGCAAAGGTTAACATTTTCAGTTATCAAACCATTAACCTTCACTACAACACTTTTACAAGCCTGTAATCTAGGTTCAGTAAGACAAGCATTTTGCTAACACAACCAAAAGTTTGATATCTGGGAGGCTATCTACAAATGGTTAACTTTCACATTTTTTAGAGAAAAAATATAGCTTACTCTTCTAATTTGATTTTAAATCAAAGATTTTGTGCAGCATTACTTTACTCAGATGATGTCTTAAGTGCAAATCTTTTGATGCAGTGTAATCTTTCTGAGAGAGAGTACTTTAAAATGTAAATGATGAAAAATCTCTATCTGGTGTAGGTTTTCTATCAACACTTAATAGATAAATGAATTTTCAAAGTCTTCATTATTCCGATCAGATGACACATCATATTTACATTCAGATAATCCTGAATGGGAAGCTTTCTTGCATAGAAAAACAATCTGGGTCATCACAGTTTGCTGTATGCTTGCAATTTATATCCCACAGTGAACATAAATAATGCCCACAATATATTTCCAGGATAGGAGCCCTAGGAAGCAACACAATGGAAGATGGAAAAAAAAGCAGTCCTGTTTTAAAAGATGTGCAGCAATTGTATCCTCATCTGGGGGGCAACACCTAATCTCTTTCCCTCCATTTGAGCTTGAGAATGAAAAAGGGTCTGGTTTTCAAACCAGAGGTCTGACAGTATTTTTGCCCATAATTTGCATCTCACATTATTTTCTGATAATATAAGGCAAATTCATCTTGGTAAATGGCTGGACATATCTTGTAAAATTAAACCATACCTGACCAAAGACTCTGGAGTTGGTAAGGTCACCACACTTTGTCATGAAGCTGGAGTCAAACACCCATGTAGGAATACACATTGCGGGGCAGCAGGAAAATCCTGTCTTGGTGGTCTTATACAGAGAATGAAAGAACTAAATTAGGAGTGAGAAAGGGGTGGCAGGAAAATCACCCATACAGTCTAGGAACATACCAAGGCAGTTTTGGAAGTCCTTGCACAGGGGACAAATGAAATTAATAACAAACTAATGCAAACTGTTACATCTTCTGCAGTTGACAGTAGATGTCCTGTCTGAAAAGAACCAGCTTTTATGGATTTGCAGTCCAGGACCTCACTGAAATGGGTACTCCATGGGAGACCTATATCTCAGCAAGAATGTTGAGTTCCACAATCCAACAAAAGAGTTGTATTCCAAAGGTGACTTAGGACCCTGAAGAGGCACACAGATGTCTGCACAGATTTCTGCCACTCAAATCTGCCAACTTTTTCTTCCCTGTGCATGCAGCATGAAAGCTAATTTCAAACAAATTTGCATTAATGGCAGTTCTTTAATTAACTCTGGATGGGGAAGCTTTTACATCTCAACTGAACAAGACACAAGAGTGAAGTACAAATCCAGGGATCTCATTTCAAACCCAGTGACTCAGTGAGTTGTAACACATTGAGAATAAAGATTTACTTCCTCTTGCATTTTTTATCAATGGGGTTCTTTTGTTCTCATCCCTGTTTTTATTTTTGTTCCCAATGTTACTGGCACTACCTTCAATGGCATGTTGAAAACTCCAGCAAATGAAATGATAGACAGCAGGATACTTGGTGTACCCTAAAGAAATAAAAGGCTGTTATTATCCAGACAGGAGAAGCTCTTCTTTCCAAGGAAAGAATTTGAACCCTTATGTCTCTCAGTACTGCCTAGCAAATAAATGGCTCCTAAAAGCAAGTGCCTGTAGGATATGAGGAACACAAATTATATCCCATATGAAGTATATTCTATATAAGATCTATTATCTCTCTAAACTTTCAAGATGTTGTGTGCTCAGGTATCTTGGGGAACCTTGTAAAAGCCACTCCCATCCTTCTTATAGGTCTGGCAATACAGCATGTCCCAAATATTTAAGACTTTTTTATTTGTTCATGATGAAGCTGTGGTCTAAATTTTTAATACTTCACTTCTTTTCTAAGCTCTTATTGCTGAGAATTCATTTAGAATGAAGAGGTGTCTTAAAAAAACATGGAATAACAGAATGGGTAAGGTGGGAAGTAGATTATCAATCTCTGCTCAAGCAGGGTAATTCTAAACACATGGCACAGGATTTTGTACAGATGGTTCTTGAGTATCTCTAATGAGGGAGACCCCACACCCTCTTGGGGCACCCTGTTCCAGTGCTCAGTCCCCTGCACAGCAAAGAAGTTCTTCCTCATGTTCAGGTAGAATTTCCTGTGCATCAGTTTCTCACTGTTACCTCTTTTCCTATTGTTCAGCACCACTGAGCAGAGCCTGGATCCATCTTCTTGACACCTACCATCTCAGTTGTCTAAGGAATGAATATTTACAAGTACAGGAGAGCTCAAAATGTTAGAAACCTGTTATATTAAGCATCTAAAATTATCAGTAGTGTGTAAGTAAATAGCATGCATTGCTCTTTGTGTTTGACAATCTGGCAACACCTTTCTTGTGTCTGCAAAACTTTCACATACTGGTATGACAGGACCTCCGTGTCAGTCTCCATCCCCAGTCCCTGGAGTCACCATTATTCAGTTACAGTCTGAATTTATGTCTCAGAAGTAGCAAGGAGGTCAGTAGTTATTCAAAGTCCACCCACAGGCAGACTGTAGCATAGTGAAAGAAATGTTGTACTCTTCAAGTCCATGCATATTCTGGATCCCACCCTCTCTGAAGGGAAATATTCCTCAGGAAGTATCTAGGACCTTGCCTGGAGCAACAAATAATTTGGCAATACTGTATGCTGACTCAGGACAAGTTTCAAGAGATAGCACAGACTTACATATTCTTCTTTACAATGCATGAGAAACATCCATAGTAATTTAGTGGCAAGTGCAGTTCCAACACTTCTCACACAGAAGCAATCTTAGCTGCAGGCTAAGATATAAAGTACCTATTAACAGCTGAATGCAATTTTAGACTCCAGCTTTTCTGTTCCTGCTACCTGCTGCAAGATGAGACACAACACAGAAAACAGATTAATGCCAAATGTAACCATGTTCTAATGAAAGAACTGGACAACAAATAGATCTTTTTTAATTTGTGCTCTCAATTTTATGTGGGTTAAGGTTGCCAATGCAAACAAGAGCTAATGAAATTCAAGATTTAACATTTAATGAATCGTAGCCATGTGGTATTTCTGTTAATGAAATGGTGAGCTCAAGGTCAGTAGGGGGGAAAAAACCAAAGCAATCCATCTTCTTATCAATATATAGAAACTGAATGCTAACTCTATGAGTACAATGCCGTGATTTCCATACCATGACACCCTTGGATATTTGTCTCCACAGAGGAGTCACACACATCTTTACAGAGCAGCTCCAGGCTCCAGCCCTGTTTTGACAGTACAGTTGCTGAAACACCACACGAGAGTTGACCCCACAGCCCGGGCAGCTGGCCCAGAAGATAAGCTGCAGAGAGCTACTGTGCAAAGCAGAGGATGTCTAGAAGGCATACATAAAGGAAAAAAATCAGATTTTTATTGCTGAGAAAGAAGTTCAATATTCATTAGCAATAGATGTAGAAAAAACCCCTAGATATAGAAAAACCCAAACAAGAACATTGTTGGCCTAAAAATAAAACTAGGGAGAAAACTAGACCAAAGTCCCGGGAACTGTTTTGAAACCTGATGTAAAATACATTATTTTTCAATGATCCAGGATCAACCTAAGTATTCTTTCGTAGACGTTGTGCTAATAAATATTTTGATTGATCTTTTAAATGCAAACATTGGGCTAAAAGAGAAAGCAAATGTTGTTACTTCGAGTCTGGAGCACTTTCCATTAGCTATCTGATCATTGGTGGGGGATTTATTGAGTAATAAATAGCCTACTGGCAATAGGCTTGCAAAAGCTCAATACATCCTTATTAGTGTCTCAAAATTCTGCAGTACAATGATTAGACTTTGAGTGAAACAGACACATTTTTCTGTATTCTGCAAAGTGTTGAATAATGATTTTGTAAAGTTCTGGTTGCAGTATATTATTTGTTAAAATCCATGGGACCCACACATGCAACTCTTGATGAATCTAAAAGGTCCACAATGGGACATAAAATAGACATAATATTAAAAAAAACCTAAAAAACCTTTTTCATAAAAAATGTAGGATATTCCATATGTTCTCTTTAAATGATAGTATTTCTCTTTCTCTGTCTGGCATGGAATAAAATGGGTCATTACATGTATCTCGAACAGCTCTGAAAAGATGTATTGGCCAACAGAGTGAATAGGGACCATAAATCCCATCTCTAGCTACCTCATAATTTTTAGTGAGCAGTTGTCTCAAAATACCCAAATGGGCAATGCTGTGCTTGAGATTCAAGTTGTAAATAAATTTAGCACACAAAAGGAATCATTCCAGTATTAAAAGCATGAAAACATAAAATTCAATGTAGTTCCCAAGTTCCACACAGTCCAGCCATAGATTACCTCTTCTTCTACAAGGACTTGTTTTCGAGTTGCTGGTAGATGCTGAACTAAAGTAAAATGCCAAGACAGAGCTAATTTAGTGAAGAACAAATTTCCTTGAAAGACATAAAGAGCACCCATAAGCATATTCTGACACACACACAATTTGTTGCTTTTTAGGTGGAAAAATGCCTCCGGTTCCAGTATCAGTCAAATTAGGATAGTGACTGGTGATCTGATGGCATTTCCTCTAGGACTCTTGCTTGTACCTTAAATCACCACACAGTATGATACCACAGAGGTTGTGGTCACTTCTACCTGAGGTGTTTTACTACTCCTGTGAGAAAAAAGCCACTACACACTGGCAGTGCTACAACTAGCCACAACTAATGCCATCTGTTCATAATTTTAAATAAAAAAATTCAATGCATGATGACACCACTTCGATCCCAAACTAATGTGACCCCATCCTTCCACCCTGATTCTGTATCTCCACTGAAGCTATTGCGAACTATTAAAGGTGAAGGGAGGGTGCACCTCTTCCTAATTACTCTACTCCATAGCATCCCATTTTATCACACACAGAGGCATGCAGTTCTGAGTTAGAGGATTTTACTTTCTGGATCTTCCTCTCACCCCTGGGTTTTCACTGTTACTGTAAGGTTACCATATAGTACTTAAGTAGGATGAATGGGCAGGCAGTGTGTGCAAATTAAGACCTGAAATCTCTTGCTGCCTTTGACCTCTGCATCACACAACTTCTCTAAGCCTTATTTTTTCTAAAGACAAAATGTCATTCTCAGTAAACTGGCGTGACAGGTACAGATGAGTCACACTATTTAAAAAGCAAAACATAAAGAAGGAGCCATTGAAAGATGAATAACACAGGAAAATGATGAGCAAAGGACACAAAATCTGAATAAACTGCTGCAAGATCAAAGTATGTGAGAAAAACTGGTTGGTATCCAACTGAAGCTGCAGGATAATAAGGGAAAAGGTAGAAGAACATGTTATAGAGTGGTTTTATTTATAGAGATGAAACTAACTGTGGCTAGGTAAAAACCTAATTCTGATACTAAGAAAAATAAGTTAATCTTCTGAAATACATGCCATGTTGCATAAATCTAAATCAATCCTCAGGCAATGAACACTATGAAGCTATTCTTTTCAGCTTTATCTTTTCCTCATTTTAGGAAAAATAGGTCAAATAGACTATGCACTACCTGCCTCATATCTGTAAGTAAAAGACTCAAATTATAATTTGTTAGAAATACTCTCTCTCTTGCTTTTAACACAAAATTGTTCCCTAACTGTTCCCTTATCAACTTTAAAGCCTTAAAATAGTTAGGGTAATAGTAGTCTGTGTCAATATCTACAACATTAGCATCTACTCATTTATCCAGTATAAATTTCATCCCATATGAATAATAAATAATTTTGAACAAATCATTACTTTTTCTTGTGTTCTATTTGATACCAGTGCAGTAAAGAACAGCTCATAACCAATACCCACTGTCCACTACCAGGGAGGCAAAAAGCAAGTGATAAACCCAAATCCATCACATTTTCAGACACTGAATGATGGCAAGGCTGGATGTGCAAGGAGGGCAGGGAAGCTTTCTGAAAAACTTTTAAAATAGGATTCGAAGTTGTTCTGGATGACTGTAAAGAGGGCAAGCAAAGAACATGGAACCAGAACTGGCATTTTTTTTTCCTGTTTCTTTGCCTTGTGCAACAAATAAAAGAGGTGAAAATATTTTGCGTTTCTTTTTGGTTTTGTGGTGGTGTTTTTTGGGCTTTTTTTTGTTGGTTTTTGTTTTGGTTTGGTTTTTTTTGTTTTTTTTTTTTTTTCTTTTTGATGAAGAAGGAACTTTATTTCCCTACTTTTTTACACTTAAAATTCAAAGATTGCTTACCTCAGTAAACTACAATGACAAGATAACTCATCAAAAAAGGACAGCATGGAAAACAGGAAAGAAAAGCTGGGTAAATAAAAGAATTTGTTGTTCCTGTTAGACACCAAAAATCTTTGTTTCTTTAAAATTTTTGCAACTACAGTGACTGACAGTTCACAGGACAAGAGATTTTTTGGTAACACTTTTGTCTTGCCTTAAGTGTGAGAACTCATGATAATACATCTTTAAGATTTCCAGGGAGTATTCTAAAAATAAGAATCAGAACAGGTGTTTCCAACATTCCTTATTTTTAAAAATCAACATTGTGAAAAAATTCAACATTTCAAAGAACTTTTCCAATCTATCCTATTCACTGCAAGACAATAAAGACAGGGAAAGGTTCAAATGGTTAAAAATCGCCTGATGGTCACCTTGTACTGTGTGAGCATTTACAGAAAAGAGATAATGCATTTGTTATGTTAGCCTAGAAATAGATTTCCAGCAAAATGCACAGAATACCTTGAATTTCATCTGACTTCTGATCCTTAGAGTAACACAGCTATAGCAGAATTAGACTCTAAATTGTCATTGCCAACATCTGAATACTTTGTGAAATATAATTATTACAGCAGGCTCTTTTAAAACAGGCAATATGTTAAGTGGAAATATAACTAAATGACCTAATTTATCCTGTTCATAACTCATCTCTAATGATACATGAATGAACACTTGAAAACAGGGGAAAATATGAAGTGATTAAGCTGAATATCAGTAAGTAAGAAGTATTTCTTTGACACATCCAAGAAGTACAGATGTTCTTCCCAAAGAAGAATGGTGACCAAAGAATGGTCACCCAATTAAGGTCTTGCACCTGCCACTCTCAAATACAAATGCAATACTTCCCTTGTGAAGCTTTTTGTCAGGCCAAGGGAAACAAGTGCCTATGGTTTTATTTGTTCTGGTAATGTGGGAAAATTGCCATTTTTCACACACATTAAGTTTTCCAGTGAAGTATTTAAAATATCTATATCACATTTAAAGGGGCAAATGATGATCTTTTAAATGATCTTTTAAATTATCTTAAAAAATACCTTCTGGAATTGCCTACTTAGCAGCAATTCCTTAAAACCACTGTAATTTACAACACAATGACAGCTCTCAAGGTGAGAGCTTTTGCTTAGATCTGAAGGTCAGGACTACATAAAATCTCAGTTTTGTGGAGCACCCATATGAAATGTGACTATTCATCTCCAAATACAGATTCATATGGCAAAGTGCAAACTGAAGCAACTTCCAACAATCACTGTTATGCTGAGCCTACTGAGTCATTGTTGATTCAATTGAGATTAAAGTAAACCAGACAAAATTAATTTGATATTCTGCCGTTGATTGTTCAAAATGATACCAACACCCACTGCCACCACCACAAGCCAATACAAATATGCAGCAAATTTGGTGTATGCCCATTTATGCCACAGCAAAATGCCAAGCTATGTATTAAGGCAGCCTGTTATTTCCATAATGCATGTACTATCATCACATCCAATTCAGGTGGAGGAAAAACACAGAAATTCTCAACTTAATGTTTCAGTCTTTAATGATCTGCTATAAGAAAGGAATGAAGGCATTTATGGAATTTTTTGTGGCACTAAGGCCAACCTCACAGTAAACCATGGAAGAACAGTGGACAGGACTTGAGAAAAAAATGAATTTAAATTCCTTATTTAATAAACAGAACTTGTTTTGAAGGGGCTAGACAATATTCTTAGATCCTTAGATTTCAGTTGAATCACTGAAAACATGAAATGTCAGTGGGTGCTTCTTCATTTATGCTTTCTTTTATTGCCTTGCTCCTCTCTGGTAAGAGACACAGTGAAAGCAAAAAAGAAGTGAACAAAAGTCATCATCATTTTCAATCAAAGAAATTTAGGGATCTGCAAGTTTAAAACAAATAAATGAGAATGCACTGCAAACCCAACTTACTAGTTTATTAACTGCTCAAGACCTTGAGTGAAAAATTCATCATCTAGTTCTATACTGATAATATATTGTGACTGCAGTTAAACTTGACACTTGGCTATAGCCCCACACTTTGAAAAAATGACAAGCATTGTGGTACGTTTGAAATGCCAGGCTGTGAACACACTTTTTGTCTGCAGGTTATTCTTCCATGTCTAGCTATTACAGTTTCATCTATAACTTTAAGCCCTCCAGGTTACATATTCTCAACCTTTAGAAATTTCTTTGCCCTAAAAGTAGTTTTCTCTAAAGCCTCTGCTTCACCAGAAGGAAGATGTAAGGGTTGCATGTGTCAGGACTGAGATGCCTAGAATCAGTAAAATCATAGCTTTTCATCCTACCAGCTTACTACAGATGAAATAGATTACACAGAGCCTGCCCATGTGTGAATGCATCCATATGTATTAAAAACTGCATTCCTTGCTTGCTCTGCATCATTTTTCTTGAGAGGTTTATGTCAATATCTTTGGCAAAATTCCTCCTCGTTCACACTGTTTTGCAGTATGCGATGAAACTGTTGCCTACTGCATGTCTGTAATGTGGCTGAATTTGAGCAAACTTGTAAGGACAGACTGAGCAATGTAAAAAATGAGTGTGATAGAAATTTGAAAAATGGCATATAAATTAATGATATTATTCTGCATTTTAATTTACTAAGCCACACGATCCTATTTTAGCCAGAAGAGCTTAAACCTTGCTTTATGACAACTATGTTTAATTTGCTATTCATTACTTTATACTGCTGATCCTCTACATTTACTTTGCTCTTCAGATCTGATTGAGAACATCTCCAAGTCAAATCTTCTTTTGCCTTCTGGTATATATAAAATTATAATTTTTTTTCCTATATGTCATCTATCTTCAGTTCCACAACGTTGGAGCTCTGTTATGCATCTGAAAGGTCTTATAGGGAAAAGATAAAAACAAGAACTGTAATTCATGAGCTGAATGAATCAAATGTAAATATTTCAAACAGAGGTTCCCAGGCCAAGCTTAAGCTTCAACTCAACAGGATTTTTTTTTTACTCAGGTGCAATGGGCAGAGAAAGCCTTTTCAGTGACTACAGGGAACGCTGAATATATTGCAGATGGCACTGCAAAGGACCTGACCTTGTGACAGCAGGAGTCATTTTTCATAAAAGAGAATAAAAAACAGCTTAGTGTAACCTTAACAAACCATCTGCTCCATGAGGCTTTGACTGGAAGAGACAATTCTTCCACAGCCTCCCACAAGTATGACCCATATTCAGTCTGATCAATACCTGTCTGAAAATATCAACCTTCTACCATTCATGCAAAAATGCTCAAGGCCACATTCCCGGCTACTAAGTACATATAGTGGTGTTTGAAACCTTTCATAGCAATACCATGGATTTTCATAGTGTTATCTAGACATTAAAAGTAATAATTTGATCCAGATACCATATCAGAGAAGAAAGTGGTGCTAGAGATCAAACTACTCCCTGGGAATAATTTTGCCCTATTCAAAGCATTTAATGATTGATTTCAGTGTCTGGGATTTCATCTGTAAGAATGTAATGATTGCAGTGGTTAGAACACAATGGAATTTTATTTTAATAATTATTACTACTAGCCTCCAGTTTTTCACTCTGCATACTTAAAAGGAGAAAATGTTCCTTCCTCTACATTATGAGATCATGGCTTCAGACTAAAAGTAATTTATTTTACTTTTATCTCTACAATGTCACAGCCTTTTCCCTGTCCTTTGTTTGCAATGAGAACATACTACAGTTAGATATAACCAAGCAACTCTCCTGCTTCTCCTCCTCTCCCATTCCTCTACTCCACAACCACCTCCCATCCCCCCTCCAAGAAAAAAAAAAGGAGAAATTAACTTTTTTTCAGTACTAAAATTCCTAGTAGAACCCTCTGGCCCTTGGTAAGGTTTTGTTTCCATGGAAGAATATGAGTTGGAGGTTTTACAAGATTAAATGATCATTTCACTTGCATGAATAGAAAGGAATTTACTCATCTCATTCCTTGCGACAATATTTCAACATTTATTTTAGGACCATGAACAACAGAGAATCATGTCCCTGATGTAGTAACAGATGCACTACACACAACTCAGGGAAGGTTAAACAAATGTAAATATGAATAACCCGTATTGTCTCCTACTGTAGGTACGTGATGAATTTTACAATATGGAAATGTAAGAGGTTACCTATTCCACAAAATATTTTGATAACAGAAGAATCCTGTCCAGTAATAACATAAACCAGAATGTGGTTCATAGATTAAGCAACTTTGATACAGTAGCTGCTTAAACACACATTAGATTTGGTTAGTTTATTAGTAAACACCATTATAAAAGCACCTGCTAGAATTGCTTTCATTTTAGTTTTCCCTGGGTTCCTCTATAAGGAAAACTCTACTAGAACCATAAACTGTACAAAATACAGTTTTCTCATGGGATTTGGACAACAAGATGTCCTGAATTAAAGCTTCCTGTTGAACGTTCCTGTTTGGTTTTTTCCTCAGGGCCTCCAGGAGACCTTTTGCTGAGAGCCTCAGTGCTCTCCAGCAGGATCCTGTCGTGGTAGTCAGCCCTGGGCAGCAATGCCCACCACCAGGCAGCTGCAAGGCTGAGATCCTGCACAGGACCAGCCAGAAACAGGTCACAATCAGTCCTGGCCTCCCACAGCCTCTCCCCAACCTTGTTGTCTTTGGCAGAGGGACCTGGTAGAGTCTCCTCTGCAGAGAACAAGCAAACTGACTACACACATCCAGCCCAGGCTATGGTGATCCTGAGATAAGTGTGCATATTTACATAAACAATGCCTTCTCAAATATTTTTCATTCCCTAGAAGTGTAAACGTTATGAAAGGAATAATTCCTTCTTGTGTGGAAACTACTTTCTCTGTATTTTACACATTGATAAATAAGCAATACTAAAATACACTAGCTCATTTTGACAGCTGTGAGTGTATGACATGGAACAGGAGGAAAAACAGGCATGTTTGAAAATTATTTCACATGTTTCTTTGGCTATCTATCATGCCATTACATTTATTTTCCACAGAGTCATCCTTTTTTGTCATTGTAGGTTGCTCACAGATGTCACTATTTATTTAAGATTCTACAATGATTTTGACAGTGCACATGCACATCTGACAATTTCAATATGAATACTGAGGAAATATTATATTGCATTCTGTAGACCAATGTAAAAGTGAAAACAAATACTTTGTTTTCAAAAAATTTTAAAAAGTATTCAAGCTGAATACATTCAAAAAATAAAATGTGGGTTGCAAAGTTACTAAAACAATTTTTAGTATGAATGAATTACTTGAGGGAGGAAAAAAGGATTCTGAAGATCATTTAAATACACAGTTATGAGTACCATTTTCTTTTTGATATTCAGATAATTTAAAGTCATTAAATAGTGCTGCATTACAGTTCTTAAGAAGAACACACACCTCTCAGCAAGCTTTTTCCATTGGTTTCCAGCTTCTGGTCTTTTCAGGGTCAATTTTCAATATTTCATCTCTCGAAATTCAGTCACTATTTGGGGATAGCATATAACCAGTGATAAAACTCATTTGGAAAAGTAGGCAGGGTGGGTAAATACATTGGGAGTGAAGGAGAGAAGCCATGGGGAACCAAGTTGCTTCAGTTATACATGCCATGGGAGCCAGGACCATACTCCAGGGAGGATCTTATATGGCCAATCCACATTAATGCAGCACTAGTGGCTGATGGACATGGAACAGGATTAAATCCATATGGAAATGGCACTGAAAAGGTAAAAGAAGGAGTAATAAGAAAAGAAAAATAATAAAAAGGAATAGTAATCTCCTCTTAAACAATTTTATGCCTCAGTCCATCTTCTGAGGAAGTAGTCCAATTTGCCATTGCACATTGAATATGTTGCATAACCGTGAATAATGCACTCCCAGTAAAAGTGAGTACCCCAAAAAAGTCTGCTAAAATCATCCACTAAGGGAATGGCTTCTATTAGTGCTTAGCATACTAAATCCAGCTCAGTTCTAATGGCAGTGGTCAGGGGCCCTGGTCCAACAGCTGATCTCTCCTTTTCATTCCTCCTTTCAACCACAAATGCTGGGGATACCCTCACATCTAGAGGGGTTGCTGCCAAGTGAAAAGAAGAATTAATATAACCCTCTTCATGGCAATTCCATGGTCTCCCAAGTGCTTGTTGAGGCCTGATGCTCCAAAAATTTCCAATATATCTAAATCCTAATATCCTAATACATCTAAATCCATCTATTCCTAAGCCTACGATTTTAGTAAATGTGAAATTATTGGTAGGACTGAGATAGTTTGGGCTCCTCCTCTTCTCCTCCTTGGTCAGGAAATTATTTTTCCCATGTCCTCACAAATTCTGACCTGCCAGAATGGAGTTGCAGTGCACAGAATTTGCAGAATAATTTTTAAAGTGACTTCAAAATGTAAGGAAGAAGTGCACTTGCAGTGTATTGCCAGTGAGCACAAGAGCTACTGTTTGCAACAGCACTCAAGACTGGAAGTGCCTGATATTTCACCTCCACATCCCAGTAAAATATTTGAGTGTCACCCTCAAACAACTAGAACCCTGAATCAACTGGGATCCTACTGTTTTACCACAGGAAATCTGGATGCACAGCATTTATGACTACAGGCTCACGTCACCCTGGAATCTCACAGATAATCTATTACTATTTCTAAAGGCATTGACTTAATAAAAGGAAAAGGGACATGCCTTTCCCTGTAGCACTGCATTAAATGTTACACTGAAACAGAGGGGAAGAAACAGGAGATGCTGGGGTGAAGAGGAACACTGCTGACTCAACCTATGAAGAGCTCTCTCTTTTTATCCAAGGAGTTGGCTGAGCTCTCTATAGCTCCCATTTAGCTAATCCCATCACCTAACAGATAGACAGTAAGGTCTTATTTTAATGAAGCTGCCAAAGATATTATAGTTCATTTCCCTTAAGGGCTTGAGATAAGAATGTGCAAAGAGGAGTTTTAGTCCTGGTCAAGGGAGCAGCTTAGGAAACAAAATTACTGGCACATAACCCCATGGTTCTTCTGTTTCCCTAGGAGTAGAATCCAGCTTGTACCACTAAGCCTCACAGATGCCTGAAAAATCCCTCATTGCTCATGCAAAGAACCACAAAGTGAAAGTGGAAAAACAAGCTCCAGATGAAATTTGTGGATATCAGGTATTTTGAAACTTATAAATTTGAAATCAGGACTTCAAGTCACATCTGCTCATACTGAAGAAGAAATGTGAAAATTTTGGATCCGGGGATGTCAAGTTGGCTGGACTGAAATTTGCCTTCAGCTTAGAGGTTGGCAATGACTTGCATAGTAAAATGTAAACATTATTATAAAGTAAACAATGAACCTGAAAGTTGAAGCAAAGACTGGAGAAGATCACAGAATAAATGTGATAGGACACCTAAATGTCAGAAACATCAGGGACTTGTTAAATATTGGTATTGATTGATGGCTTACAGATACAAAGCTGCTATCTCCAAATACCTTGGCAATTTGGGGAAGCTCTTATTTTAGGAAGGTTTGGGGAGAAAGAGAAGCAGGTTAAGCACAGTGCTGTCTTTCTGACTTGAAGCTGTACTGTCAGCCTGGGTTCAGAAGCGCATGGCTACCTCCACTGACACGGCTAGACTCTGAGATGAACCAGGGATGATAATCTATGGCTTCTATAAATACTCCCACCTCTCTGTACTCCTGTCCAGTATATTTTACTGCTGAATCTTTCTCTTTTTGCCCTCTAATGAGGGCCCAGTTTGGCACACTCTGAGAAATGTGTCCTTGTATTGCTTTTCTGATAAAAAGGCAAGTGAAAACCAACACTTCCTTCTGATTCTCAGCCACCAACCCAGTGTTAAATTTTCCTCAGCTGAAAGTCACACTTAGTATACTGCCACCATACCCACCATATTCTGACATTCCTGGCAAAATCCAACTCTGACTCACAAGACCAGAACATAAATATTTCTGTTCCTTGATTTTCATAACACTCTAAAATGCTTTTTTTTTTTCCCTAGATACAGTTCCATGTCCTGTTGAAGAAACAAAAGTTTGATTTATAACAGTAAAAGATCACCACTAGGACTAGATTTATGAGTAGATCACTCCCCCCATTCTATGGACACAGAGACCTGCAGGAAAGGACTCTCTCAACTCTAATCAATGTATTTGAGAGAGAGGTTCCTTGAATGGCTGTCAGCTGCTCTCCCTTTGGGGCATGGTGTCAGCACTGACTTCTACAACAAGCTCTGGTGCATCTATGTTTTTGCTTTAAATGTGCTTTTTGGGCATCAGAAGGTCTTGTACTAAGCAGCAGAAACTTCAGAACATATTCTGAAAAATGGATTTGACTCAGAGCTCTGTGCTTTTTGTGACAAGACTGCATTGATTAATCAAGCTAGATATTTAAATATTTCACTGTAGTATCTCTGCATATCACTAAAATCTAAGGTACAGATATGCTCAGGTCTTCACACCAATCAAGCTCTCCCTTACAGGCAAAGCTGCTCAACATAAACTAACTTTTTCCACCTCTGAGTAACTAGTTCAAAACTCTAAAAAAATACCCAATATAATAAGGCAGGCATAATCTGGTTGAAGGACACCAGTCTTCCTCACTTTGAAGGCAGCCCAGAAAAATCTGAAAATCTGAAAAAAACCCCATGGTGGGGACTTGAATGATTTACTGAATAATAAACAGCTTTTTTTTTTAATTATGACACAGGAAAAGTATGAACAGCGGGCAAGACCTTATATCCATATAACCCTTCAGCTTACAGGCTACTGCAATCCTAGAAATTAGTCTGCTACTCCTGAGCTATGCTGGTATGATTGAGATCAGCATCAGATGCTTAGGAAGTGAAGCCATCTATGTTCTCTATTTAAAAAAAAGAAAATGAAGTAGTTTTAATATTTAAGAAACTCCAGTCAAACCATCCTTCCATTTCAACAGTATGCAATAAATACTTTGTCAGGTCAGAGCATTTCAGATGTAAAGTGGTGACACACTCAGGAATGAATAAAGGGAATTATATTAGAGCACTGGAGAATCACAGACTCCCAGACCGGCTAAGGTGGGAAGGAACCCCTAGAGGTTATCTCATCTAACTCCCTGCTCAAGCAGGGCCACCTAGAGCAGGCTGACCAGGGCTAAATTAAATGGTTTTTGAAGATCTTCATTAAAGGCTTGTTAGACGTCACACTGGTTTATTAGGTAATACATATATGGCATTTTGCTAACTGAGAGAAATGATAAAAATTATCTCTGAAACTCCTAAGGAAGTAGTTGCTTATTATAATTATCACTGTGTTTGGGTGGTTATCTAAAATTATACCTGTGTGTAAATATTACAATCTGAAAAACTGTGTAAAACAGAATGACAAAGTTTATCCAACAAACAATTTAGATATAGTTTATTTTTAAAACACATCTCAACTAAGCAATTTTGGTTTAAAATTTTTGCTATCCCAGTCAAAGCTACTGCAAAGGGAAGACAAACAAAAACAACAAAATAAAAATAAACAAGTAAAATAGCCCAGAGTCAAACATAGGTGAAACAGGACTTCTGAGTAAAATTACAAATCCAAACCATGAATAGTCAGTTTTGACCCTTTCTGTCCTGTCTAAGAGCTACCTTAGTATGTACTCCTCCATACATGCAGCAATATGTTTCAGAACATTACCAATTCTTCCATAATCTAAACATAAAATCAAAGTCTGCCCATGGAAAAGGATGCCTCTGGTTGTCACCATTCTTCTTCAGATGCAGCTCTGATAATTATATTTGCTATAGAGCATTTCTTTAAATGGTCCACTCCAGCACAGGAAGCAATTACAGCTACTAATGATGCCTTTCTCTGCAGGATCAGCGTGTCTATAAAAGGTTGCCTGATAAGGAGCTGAGGCTGAGATAAGGCTGCAAACAGATTGCCTGCCTCTCCATCACTGCACTGCCGTATGTTGTACCCTTCACTCAAGAACTGCACTGGATCTTACACATCCTGCTGGAAGTACTTCATGCCATCATCTATATAAAACTACGTGATCCCTCTATGATTATTGCTTTTGAAAGCATCTATCTCTAGTAAAGCACCTAATTCCTCTCATTTGGATAGGGAACAACTGTCCATAGCAAATATTTGTTAGCTGTGCCTCCAGGGTACCTGGTGTATGTGCAGAGGGCCAGGGTGGTGAAAGAGAACAATGAAAACCATCTCCTGAATGCACTATTTTGTTCACATGTGTATTTATAGTGGGGCTATAAAGACTCAGCTAAGTCACCAATTATCTGATGCATGCAGGACTTCATGACACAGAGCTGCAGTACTATCTCCTGAGATTAAGGGTGGGGCACAGATCTATTTCTCAGCACAAACACTGCAGTTGCTCTGAGAAAGAAAATACAATCTCCTTTTCCCAGGCTTCTGCATTTCAATGCTAACTTGTCCCAGTTACACTCGAATGTGTTAGGCAATAAGAAATATGGAGTTGTTGAAACTTTTATTTCAAGATGGGCAAGATGGCAATTCAAAGTCAAGCTCAAAATAGAAGGCATGTTTATTCCTTCAGTGTGGAAGCATTCTTGTCACTGCAACAGAGATTGCTCTTACTTGAACAAACCTTATTGCTAAAGAGCCAGACATGCCCTTGGTTTACAGCAGACCCTGTGGTGAGATCAATGGAGAAGGCTGCTTAAAAACCAGTGGTATGGCATGGCAAGGCAAAGATATTTATTACAATGAGCTTCCCATCTAAATGTAGGAAATCCCCTAGTGGGGCATTTCTGGAAAGATCCTGACAGCTTGAAATCAATGAGGTGGAGCACTGAAGGAGAATGGGAAGATGCTGACTGGCTCAGGGAGTGGGTTATTTGTGAGCAGCTGTGCTGTGGCCTTCCAGCTGTGCAGGGTGTGCTGCTAGCCCAACCTGCCTCTTCCAGACACAGGATCATTAGCAAGTGGTGCTTTCTGGCTGCTGTTGAATATAGACACGGTGGCTGTGGGTTAAACAGAAAGAAACAACACCGTGCCAGACTGCTTGCTACTTTGAAAACAAAATCAGTCATCTGAAGCAATTCCAAAGTCCTGAACACTCAAATTAGTGCTGGGGAAGGTAAACTGATAATATATGAAGAGATGAGGCAATTTGGTAAAAAAATAGAATCATTTACACAGGTCTGTAATTTGTCACCTAGATCAGCACAAACTTCCAAGGCAAGTAACTAGGAATAAGGGAAAGAGGGAGGGAGGAAGATCATGATATACAAAAAACTCAAGCTTCAGGTGGCTATTCTCTCTCAGCTGTCCACAGTTGTCCACAGTTAATGGAGATGGACACTCTTCTTTGAAGGACTGTGCTGGCCACCTGGTTAGATTTCTGCTCTACACAATAATCCAGAAGCACAGAGCTGTGTAATATAAGCAGTGTAAAATACCCTGTCCTAATTTTCCTCTTGCTGGTGGAGAAGGGAAGGGAATGTGACACAGCCTTCCACACTTTCATCAGAAGCTCTGTTCTATTTCAACAGAGTTGCTATGGAAAACAGTAACTAAAAAAAGGGCAATTTACTACTATGAATTCTCTACTTCTGATAAGACCTCTGGTTATTTTCCTGGACTATAAGTCACCCCAGACTACTGCTATAACTACATAGCAAAAGTAAACCAAAAAATAAGACAAGAATGCTATGGACCTTCGTCTCTCTAGATACAGAGATGTTATTACTGTGATTCACACATTATTCACCTTGACACTCCATAATGCTTCCAAAGTAGCAAAGAGCCAAAGAAATATAATATTTTGAGCTGTAAAGAAATTTTTTACTTGCTGAAACCATCAAAAAATCTAATAGCTATCTAATACAATATCATAGATATAGAGGTACTTTGTGGTAATTTAAAAAATATATGTGGAATCAGCTTGGCGAAACTTTTTTCTGTAACAGAGATGGCTCAAAATGTGGTGCTTTTTATAAAGAAACCTGAAATTAAAATGGGTGTCAAAGGAAAAATAATGAAACAAGGCAATACTATGTCAGTTTAGAGTACTTAAACACCACTGTTGTCAACAGGAAGGGGAGATACACAAGCTGCAGACAGGAAAATGATAACACACTGAGAATGAGGAAAAAAAATCAGAATAGAACAGGCAAAATAGGATGTTTGACATGGACCAAAAATTTTAAAATACAGTTAGAACTATTAAAATGAGAATATTTCTTCCTTCACATTATGCCAGTGGTAGGTTGAAAAAAAGGTGAGAAACCAAGCAACCTCTACTGGGATGAGGTAATGTTTTGCCTTTGAAATTTTCTATTGGAAACAGAACTCAAAAGAAAACCTTCCTTACCATGGCTTTCTAGCTGATGGCCATGGATGAGACCTCCAAAAGTAGCTTCTCTTGACCCTGTTGTATCGCCTCGTTCCTTATCTTACACTCTTCATTGCATACAACAAAGAGAGTGCTTAGTATTCAACCCTTACCCTGTTATAAAAGATGCTTTTTTACTTCAGCATACAGAATTTGTGTCATTTTTCTCAGTGGGCTTTTTACAAGAAAATCTAATGATTCGGCAAGTGAAAAAATCTGTCCCACTATATGCCACAAAGAGTAATTTTAACTATTATTGTTTGTGATATGCTAGGACATGATCTTGCTGGCTGTACCTAATTCAACATCAGGCTCCTGCCCCTCAGGAATTCTGCAGATCTCTTCTAAACATAATAAAGTAAGCATGTTTCCTAAATCTGCATTAATCAAGGGTTTTTTAAGATTATTCCAGAAAGCAAATAGGCTCCAGACTATTATGGAAGTACATGAATGGAGGTGTAGTTGGAGTGTGGATACATCGATCTCTTTACTCAATGCTTTTGGAAAAAAAAAACCCAAAGAACTTCACTCCCTCCATAATGTTAACAAAAATCTTAATCCTATTTTCTGAGGTTACTGTAGTGATGATTTCTCAAATTTCCAGAAATTTTGGAACAATTACTTTGAAGTCTGAACGTTCAAAATTCTCTTCATAGATACCAACGCTGATGCAAAGTAGTCTCACTCCTTTTTTTCATTCAGGACTTGTACAATGAGGGATGAAGAAAAATAACAATGGCAAGTACTCATACGCATACGTAGAGTACTGACTTGTGTTTTCTTTGTATGCATCTTTTTACAAACTAGCAATATCGTGATTTTTAGTACTGCAAAATATTTTTATTTCTTCATATTTCCCTTGTTATTAATGTAGATGATTTAGGATTGTGGCTCTACCATGATGACAGCATTTCTCACTAGGTATCCAATATGTCAATTCCATTTTGTATGAACATATTCTCTTTTACTTTTTAATAAAATTATTATCTTCTGTCACAATTTGTTCACACCTGCAGGGGTTGGAACTACCAAAAGAAGTAGGTTTTTAATATAAATCACTTCACAATTTCAGTCGTCTTTCTGGAATCCTTGTTTGACTGAGGACCAGTAACACAACTAAAAGATATTTCATTCCCCTTCTGAGATATAGGTTTAAGTAAAATTGCAGTAATCTTCTTGGACTACAGAAAGAATTTTTTATCTACCAATGATACTTATATCAACAAATTGAAAGCTTGGTTATATCAACAAATTTTTACTTTGGAGAAAGTAGTCAAAAACTGGGTATACAACATGGAATGCCATTGTGTTAAGATAGTTCCTGAGCAAGAGTTTACTTACTTCCAATATATTAATGAAAGAGAATAAATAGCAGTGCAGGAGGAAAAAGGAAAAAGGAAAAACATGGGTAAAAACCCAGAAAGCCCTACAAAATTTTATTGGAGGATGGAATAATTTAGAAACTGCAATCAACAAACCACTACAAGGCAAACAATCAAGGCACATCCAAGCCATAACAGAGCAATAAACAGATAATTTTATCTGCTGGATCTCATAGCATCTTTTAGCTGATGAACTGACCAATTTTGTTGCGTTGCACCTAAGACAACCAGTGAGTGCCCAGCACTGGTATGCTGGGCATGCCCAACACAAAATTGCTTATTCATTGGAGACAGCCAAGAAATGACTGGACAGATCAGTGACTAAAACACTCACAGGCCACAGATGTCGCACACCAGAAGAACACACTTTGGAGGCCGGAATTGTGTTTATAATTTTCCTGGCAACATGGTAGATAATCATCAGGCAACAGACAAGGATAAACCTTGAGATCAGTAGTCCTAGATCAGTTCTATCCATCTATAGAGATGATGAGTACATATACAGTCATCACATTCAGAAGTACTCACTCTTTTTTAAACTGCAAATGTGATAAAACTAACATATGAAAAACTAGTTTTAGCCCCTTGGAATTTTCCTTAAAAAATACACTGACTGAAATTTTTCATACATTTTGATTATCCATGTTGCCGTCAATATAATGATGCTGTTAATAACAATAACAACAATCCCCACCAGAAAGAAAAAAAAATCATCTTTTTTTTTTAAATTAAGATGGGTAGTGTTTAAGGAGAATTTTGCCAAGAACTGGCATTATTATCACACTTTACAGCCTATAGTATAGCATGTAAAGTATTAAAAAGTCTTCAAGCATTACAGACTCTAAAGACCTTTTACTTCTCCCCTACTAGAACATCAGTTCTGCTGAGTAACACCAGATCAAGCCTTTTACAAATGCCATAATCTTAATGTTAGAACTTGCTGGGTTTTTTCTGCCCAGACTGAAAAGCTTTTGCAGAAATCCATTCCTCTAATTAGCTAAAACCCTTTTTGTTTGTTTCATGTTTGTGGCCACTTTTTGCTTTGTGCCAATGCAGTCCCATATTTCATTCATCTCAAATGTTTACCTACTTAGTGTTATAACAGAGAATAATAGTCTGTTAAAATAAAAGTGCTCTTAGCATTTGTTTTGCTGGAATAAGAAGCCACGATCTTTAAGTTGCTTCATAGAAAATAGCTCTTTCCTGCCACTTAGCCAAATATCTCTTTAGAAAAACTCAGAGCTTTTATGAAGCCCTAAATGCATAACCTTCCAATTCTCACTGTAAAATTCCATTCTACTGATATTACTTCACCCCTTAAGGTGATTCCATTTTCCTCCTGTATTGCGATCTTTCCCTTTCTTCTTAATCTCTGAAAATTTTGAGTATCAAGCCTTTTTCTCTTTCTCTCTCTCACAGATGTTTAGGACATTCCTTTGTAGTTTCTGGAATTATTTTAAGAGGTATTTGTTCCTGCCAAAAGAAGCATGTAGGTACTTGCTAGAATTTTTAGCATTACTTAGATACCTAACTTGGACTAAATTATGTGACTGTTGTACTCTTGGATTCTCATTACAGGCATTCCAGATTGTCCACGTACTTAACACATCCTTACAGTCTGACTGGTTGCAACTTGAAATTTCTCTTCAAACAAATTTTTAGAGGCTGATCTTCCACAGATCTAGGCTGTGAAAGCTCAGTGATCACCCTCCTATCTGAAAAGTTGATCCTGAACATCCAGAAAATCTTCTCTGAATACTTTCTGAAGTAGTTTTTTGTTTTTTTTTTTTTAATTATACATTCAAGAACAATATAGCAATTTTCCCTGTCTACTGTGACCAAGTTATGAAACATACTAGTTATGAAACCAGTGTGTTTCATAACTTGGTCATCCAAGATTCAACATGTACTGTTTCCAAGTGATTAGTCTATCGCTTGCAGCTTCCAAAACCACAGAAATTACTTCTCTCTCCAACAATGGAGGTTGCAGCATGCAAAAGGGAGGCCTATCACAGACACTGCTCAGAAGCAAAGGAGCCTTGGTACCACAGAGACAGAACAGTAAGGCCAGCAGCTTTTCCACAACTCAGTGAAAGACCTCTTCTCCCCTCCATATCCCCAGCATTTTTCTGTGAGACTAGAAATCGAGTCCCCTTGCTTTTAGGCATCAGAGTGGTACACCAATCTCAGTCTTGCTAAATGGATTCTAGATTTAATATGAAATATGACTAATACCTTTTTATTCAGCAAACAGGTACTTCTGTTTTCTTAAGAAAGAAGCTGCCTTAATGGCCTCTAAATAGAAATATACTTAGTTAGCCTGGTCAAAACCCAGAGGGAAAACAGTCAAAGACCACAATAGGAGAACTTGCATTAGTATCACTACTTTTCTTGTTAGTACTATTCTTACTCTGATGGTCATATTTACATAAATGCTCAATTCTTCTTGAAGACTGCTTAAATCTAAACTGCCACCAAAAATGCAACTGTAATAAAATACTGGCTTTTCACCTACTTTGAATCTGCTACATGAAAAATGATTCATATATTTTTATTCATCATCTGTTCTTCACTTAAAGCCAAAGTGCCCTAACAGTGATGCTGACAAATTGCAGTCTTGAAATTATGCCAAATTTGAGTTTACTGGAGAGATTTCTTTAAAGACTTACTAACAGGTAGGTACACATGAGGAGGTCAAACTGATACTCTTCCTTTTGGAAAAGTGAATTTCTTTGGCTTTTTGTCTGGCTGATAAACCAAAACAGTTTCAACATGGTTAACTCTTGGCTGGGAAGAGATGATACTGCCATGGTGCTTCTGCCTGTGTCAGAGTTGTGGCATTTGTCTTTCATAAGAAGCCTTCATCACCCTTCCAGGTGGAAATGGACAATGTTTCTTCTGTCTAATCCTATATCTGAGTTATTTTGTTGGCTGTGGTTTGGACTGATTGGACTTTGAGAGGATGAGAGTGGTGGAGTGTGAGAAGCATAAAGGGGAAAGATCTATTTCTTGTCTGTATTAACTACATTTGGTTTGCCACCTCCTTTTCACATTTGTAATTTTTTTTTTCACCATGTTTATGTTTTGGGTTGGTTTTTTTTGTTCTTGTTTTTGGGGGGGTTTGTTTTGGTTTTATGTTTTTTTTCCTCTGGTAATCCACTGCCAGTGCTCTGGATTATCAGAAGGCTATATACTTGACCTGGATTTTATTCCTCTTACTATTGAGTCAACCACCCCTGAGGCTTCAAGTAATACAGTTTAAAAAAAAAAAAACAACCAAAAAAAACCCAGTACCAACCAAGCACACCAAACCAATCTAGGCTTTAATCTTTTCAGCTGACAAAGCACTGGTCAGTTGTGGCTGACCGGTGCCTAAACAGAGGCCTATAAAGGAAGAAAAATTAAAGATGCATGTACCATCATTATGCATCCCAAAGGAAATGTTCTTTGCTCTGAAATTCTTCCTGCAGTTTTGCCAAAACTGCTTTTTCTCTGCCTCTCTATTTCCTCATTAAAAGAAAAAATAAACTTGGTTTGCAACTGCCTCCTTCAATTTTAGTGAAAAATGAATAGATCACATAGGTAGTGTACAGAAAGGAGTAAGAAAACAGTATCTACATTAACTCTGACTCTGCCACACTAGAGAATTGCTGCATGAATTTCAGATATCTAGTTTAGATTGACAAATGAGGTTCCCTCTGGGGCCAGTGGAAATGTACAGGCTCCTCCAAATGATTCAGAACATTCTGTGTGGATCTTCTCTCCCTCTTTTTTTCCAAAGAGATAACCTAAATGTCAACAGTAGCAATGCTCTCTGTTTGTGTATGTATCACACAGCTCTTTCCTTATCAACCAGTTCCCAGTGATCATCACCAGTCTCCTGGCATAGCTTTCATAAAGGACATCGCGCCCTGGTGATCAAGGAGCCAGTAGGTCAGAGAGGCAAGTCTGGAAAGGCAACTGGTGTTTGACATCACTGAAAGGAAAAGGATACAGACCTGCCCCTACCATGTGATTTAAAACGGAAATAAACTAAAAACTCCTGGGCTCAATCAATCTGTTTACTCCTCTAGCTCAAGGGAGCCTGCAGCTCTGGGGAAGCTGGAAAGTTAAGAAAAAGTCTGATTATAGCTGCAGATATCATGAGCTGGGGCCTAATTTTAAGATCAGTATATCTCAAGCAAATAAAGGGACTTCTGAGAGCCCAGCATTTTTTAAAATAGAGCCATTAATTTAGATGCCTAATTATGAATTTGGAATCTACCATGGGCACATGTTTCCATATCTGCCGGACTGCAAACTGCTTCAGCATCTCTAATTCCTTTTTTAGGGCTCCATAAGTGTGTGCAAAAGTGGATAACATAACCGTTCTGTTATTCAATCAAAATACTGCACACATGTAAATTAGTTATGCCAAGACAGTAGGCAGATATTTGGAAAGCCAGAGCTTAAAATGCAACAGCACGACTCTGTCATTTATAAAAGGAATTTTCGTTTGCTATCATTATCCATGGTTACTTGCCAACAGTCACTTGATAAAAATCTGAGGTACTAATGTATACATAGCTTGATTTAGAAAATTCAGCAAGTCATTAACCCTAAGCAATATATGCTTATCTTTGTGGGTGATGCTGTCAATGTTTAATTTCCTGTAGATCATAAATTCAATAGAGAGTTGACAGTGCTGCTTGGAGTAAGAAGGGGAAAACTTCCATTTTAATATCTCATCTTATTGATTATTTTCTTTCCTAGTGAAGCTCTCTTTAAGCCATTTGGACAGTAAGATCATTCCTGCAAGTCACCAGAGACATGTGATTCATCGTGGCCCTCTGAACAAAAATAAATGGGGGAAAGAAGGAAAGAGGGCTTTCTATCCTTTCATCCCCCTTCCTTAGATTCCTTTCAGTACTTTTTATTGTAAGTCCTACATTCTTCTGAAGGGTTTATCTGTTAAGGAAATGCTTTTCTCTGAGAAAAGAGTTTACTCCTTCATGATTAATTATTAATGCTGTATTATTAATGCAATATGTTGCATTCTTTGCTTTATTCAGACTGTTACCCAAACAATCACTTCTACTCTGCCCATTTTAATGGCCCCTTAAATACACAATAATATTATGTAAGACATGATCCTATTTTCAAATAATCAGATATCTAGTACCAACATGGGGAAAAAATCCAACAGATGGTGCCTGAGCAAAAGTCTGTGGTGGTAAACAGAAGTCACTCCATTGACTCAACCCCCAGGAGGCATGAGCTGCAGTCTCCTATCAACCATGTGCTCCACCAAAATATTAGGGAGTGGTGCATATGTCTGATGCTCCTATGCTGGAGATCTTGAAATTGGCATATGGCTTAACTTTGTCAGTGGATTCAAGTCTCACACAACGTTATTTATGGATATCCTGTAAAGTCTGGCAACTTGAGCAAATAGCTTTAGAGTAACTTATTTTAGACTTTTAGACTAAGCAATGTGCATCAACCCTCTCAAATTCATATTCAACTAGGAACCGTATGGCTACTTTTAAGTTGATATATCTGTCAACAGAAGAGAAACATCAAATAAAAAATGCTGTGTTCAGAGAAGTATTGTCACATTCCTACAGAGCCATGTTTATAAACCTATGAGTAGTTTTTATTTAGCAACATATTTAACATTTAAATAAAACAGCACTACTACTGCTGCAGTCTACTTCAGTATTCAGTACACAAAAGATCTCACGTATTTTGGAGAGGCTCTGCTTTGCTACAGCTCAGCATCTCTGATGTTCAAAGGCTTGCTGTTAAAGTAAAACTTCCTGGACAGCAGCAGTGAGCTGCTCTCCATGGGCAAGGTCATACCATGTCATCTTATTAGTTGATGTTCTATATTCTTTTGGTTGTTTGAAATGAAAATCTTAGTAGTACTTCATTGAGAGGAAATTTGGACCACTCTGTAGTTTGCTACAAAAGCCTACAATCCAATCATACTCCTGGGGAGAAAAATTAGTATTGTCAGCTTCAGGGCCAAGACAGCAGTGTTTAACCAAGAACAGCCCTTACTGCCTTATCCCAGTCTGATTAGCAGTTCCAAAACTTTTGGACAAGATCAAGATTTTCACTGTAGGAACTGTACTGCCATAATGATCCAGCCTGAAGATCAAATTCCGCAGGGAATGCCAGATCTGCACATTGGCCTCTGGAGGTACATTTACCAGGTACTCTGCTTCTGACTAGAACCAGCGTCATCAAAACATTTTTTTCAGGTGAATGAGCACCACATCATGACTATGTTTTGAGTAAGTGGTTCTCACAACATCAGGGCAACCACAGGATGCATCTTGCAAATGAGCATCATCCCGGGTATTTTCGCATGGATCTTGCATGGGTCTAGCCACTCCAACCCTATAACTGGCACACACTAACCACATTGATTAGAAAATGTTGACAAATTACATCCACACAGACAGGAAAAAAGAAAGAAAAACTTTTAAAATAGTTTTTTTTTTTTGTTTTTTTTTTCCCCATCAAAACTTATTGAAAAAATATGCAACTGATCCACAGGAACCTAAAGACCAGACAACCTGGAAGAAAAAATGTTCATTGACAGGAGAACATACTAAGAAGTTCTGTCCCTCAAAAAATTCAATAAGATTTACACCTATTTTTAAAAAGGGTAGGATTATAGAGTCTCTCTAAAAAGGAAGAACAAAATTTCAGATTTCCAAAAAGCTCTTGAAGTAAAAAAAGGCAAATGCTATTTATGTTACCTAGCTGTTGGAGTCAGGAAATTGACAGCATAAATACCATTGCTGTAATAGCCAGCAGTGGGGGAACTGTCTCACTTAGAAATGTCTATTGTAATTCAGCATGTGCATGTTTAGGCACTGCAGATCTAGGGTCACTGCTTTCAAAGAAACAGCTGAGCAAAGGGACTGCACTCCATGGGAATCCTCCAGCTTGGAAATGGCTATGAAGCTGCGTGGAAATGAAGGACAGGCTATGTCAGCCAGAGAAATACCTTTCTCTAAGGATTCTTCAGGAGCAACAAAAACACCCATAGAGGACTGGGGGGAAAAATAAAAAATTGGTTGTTTAATCCCTATTCAGCATTACTGCTGTTCACCTGGCCATGAGGACCGTGGATTGTGTGTACTGCCCTCCTCAGTGACTCACCACAGCTGGTGACGGCTGTGAAAGAGCTCTGTTCACTGCACAGGCCCCACCGCCCTCTGATTCGTGGGTGAGGACAACAATAAGTTTCAAAATCCCAGAAGCCATAGAAGATAACCCGCAGCATGACAGATCACACGGGCAAAGATTTACTGGCACAACAATAGAAACACGTGCAGAAAGAGTGATAAAAATTAATGTAGGTGTGATGCTGCCCCTTGGTTTGTAAGAAAAGCTATATACTTCATTTTTTTAAAGTGGTAGGTTAGGATATATCTTGCTGCATGGCAATTTGTTTTGCTTGAGAATGATTTTTTTTTCTCCTGCTGTTTTTAAGACAGTAAGGTATGAAAAATGGAAGTTACGTCAGGAAAAACATCTTATCATGGCTCTTACAGCACTTCTGACAAGGGGATTTCAGTTCTGCAAATCTAGAAGGGATGATCTACATTTATACAGAACAACTGACTAGTTCTTGTCAAAACTCCCACAAATTCTACAGGATCTGTAACAGAAGGGTTTAGGACAAAAAAACCCCCTAGCTGACCCTAACTAAAATACGACTTGGCCCCACCCACATAAAAGGATTATTGTGTTCTCACATTATCATGTCATTCCATATTTCTCTTCATCAAACCTATGAAAAAAATCTCCTTACAGAGAGCTGTTTTGTAGATTGTGTAGAATGATGCAAGCTGAAATAGGTAAACATAATAATAAAATGAGGAATAGCTGTAGTTGAGCGGAAGCCACTGTTATTTTAACAGAATCTGTGTGCAGTGCAATATGCTGTTATGCACTTGGTGATCCACTCATACACTTGATTTGTTTTGTATGGCTTCCAAAACTGACACTTCTGTATGTAAAAAGACAAGAAATATCCTCATCCTCTGAAGAACAATTGCCTCTTCATAAAACTGAAGTAAAATGATGGCCCTCACATATTTTTGGTTAATTTTTGCAAGGGGTTTTGCAAACCACTCAGGAGTTGCAAAACACTCAGGGAGTGTTTTTCATCACAAAATGAATGAATTAATTAAATTTTAAATTTATGACTTTTGTTAATATGACTTTAACTTGTTTCTGTTTTATTTCTTTTGAAAGATTTTTTTCTGAAAGCAATTGTTTGAACTCTTTACTTAATTCATAATGTCCACTTATTTTAGTATCAATAAGTTATATTAGTAACACACTCATTTACAATTTTCTTCTCTAAGAAGAAAATGAAAAATTCTCTAAGAAAATTGTTCTGAACTAGTAGTTTAACAGTTAAAGAGTCAGTAAATTAAAAAACACATGGGTCTTGTAAACAAACTTCATCTGACCCACTACTGCTTTAAGCACTTCTGGAAAACCCAGAACTCAATATGTCTAGGTTTTTCTCTGCTCCACAATCACCGAAAAGCAAGTGAAATAAGAATTTAATTCCATCATATCCAAGGGATGGTAAGTTTCCTCCCACAATTATATTAGTACTGTCATTATTAATTGAATTTAAAAAAAAAACCCTGGTTACTTTTTCCGTAAAGAATGCTGACTCTTCAGCCTACTAAAATTCTAATTTTTTTTGTCTGAAAACTCTAGCCCTTTCAACCCATTAACAAATTAGCATCGATTCATGGACAACACTGAACATAAGCAAAAATTACTATATTTTGAACATATTAGAAAATCAGCAAGAGATATTACTATTATTGTGATGTTTAAATTTTTAAAAGTAGCAGAAATTATTTAAACCCTCTCCCCCTGCCATGGTTCTGTCTTCACAACGTATAAGGCCTGAAGTATGTCTGATGATCACAAAATGCAATAAAGATGACATTATGAGATATATTCCCTGGGAGTGGATACCTATGTCACTCACACAGATTCCAGTA
The DNA here is from genome assembly GCA_024865655.1 of Emberiza elegans. Lineage (NCBI taxonomy): Eukaryota > Metazoa > Chordata > Aves > Passeriformes > Fringillidae > Emberiza > Emberiza elegans. The sequence continues at coordinate 3,375,535 of JALJVW010000172.1, forward strand.
AATCTGTTTTTATACTTTCCTACTCTCCAAGCTGGACCACTGAGCTGGAAATGTCCCTGACAGAAATATGGGTTTCCATCTGTATGATTAACTAAATGAGCTTATTGAAAGTAGTAAAATCTCGCCACATGTTTTGCAGGAAAAAATAGAATCAATGAATTCTGAGCACTCCTTTTAGGACTCTCTAGTACAAAAATAGAGTGCAAGTCTATCAAGGCATTGAAAAGGAATTCTGCTTACTCAGTGAAATTTCTCTGGCTTGTCCAGGGGTTCTGAAAAGAGGCAAGATATTGCAAAAATCTTTGACTTAGGGGCAAACCAAGGTTTTTAGCAGAGTAGTTGGTATCTGTATTATTATAACCTCTCAGCATGCTCCCTCTGCTTATCCATGGGCTTCAGGACTGCTGCACAGCTTCAACTCACTCCACAAAGGCTCCTGTGAGGCAGCAATTAAGTGACTCATGGAAAAGATCAGCACAAGATACAGAAGATGCAGGTTTAAAAAGGAGACTCCTCAATCACTGAGAGAACATGGGGCTTTTTTATGTCCCCTAGAAGGTCAAAATGCTATAACTAATTGCTTCTCCAAATTTTTTAAGCATATAAATTAAGAATTTAAATTTTTGAGAATATAGAAATTAAGTATTTATCTTCACACTGTACTTTGAAATGTAGGTGTGTTTGTGACTGCCATTGTTTACAAGACTACCCCTGAACAAGCATAGCTCTGAAGACCAGCCAGTCTGGAGCAGTCAGGAGGGACACATCTGCAGAACATTTGCAAAATCCCTGACCTCGGCCTGTTGTCATCTTATTGCAGGCATTCCATACTGTTGTCTCCTTACCACAAAAGTTTCATACTTTCTTGGGGTTTCTCATGGGCAGCTCCTCAGAGCACTGACTCTTTCTTCTTCACAAAGCAACCAACTCATCCCAGTTCCCTTCTCACCCAGCCACCCCACTATTTTATAGCACTCTTCTTCTCACTGGTTACATCTGTGCCTGTTAAAGTCAGGCCTGTTCCTAATCTTTGATGGTTGGCCCAGATGCAACTCCTTAGGGGTGAGATTACTTTCTGCAGTATCTTTATTTTCTTATATTCTATCCCCCTATATCTACCTACCTGAGGCTCATGTTTTTGATGGAGTTACCAAAATATATTTTGAGAAAAGGCTAGGATCCTTCAAGCATCATGTTAGTCTGAGTCACCATGGTCTGCTCTGTGAAGGGATTTTAGATCAGAGCCCAGCAGAACTAGAAGACCAAGGCCGAGGACTGTGGTGTGTATCCCAGCAGACCTGAGCTTTGCCACCTTGAGAGATCAGCACATCCAGCTCCCAGGTCTGCCGGGGATAGTCAGATAGCAGTGGGCCTCCCCAGCATTGACAAGAAACAGTCCTTCCCACCCCAGATGACCACCTCAGGACAGTTAAATTCTGACAAACACGCCATTGGGCAGAAGGAAGCTGAGCCATGTGTCTCCATCACTTTGAAGAACCGCCTCTATGACTGTTCGATGAACCAGAATTGTTCTGCTTTTCTGTTTCCAAAGGGCTCATCTGCATGTCCTTTAGATATTTCTACAAGCTAAGCATTGAACTAGAGCTCCTTCTTCCTACATATATTTTACAAATTCAGTATTTACATGCTAAAAAACCCCATTTTCTCTCATGAATGGAAAAACATCTCAACAGGAACACACATTGCTTCCTGCTGCTGTATGAAATATGTCCTTAAGCATTTTAATAATACATTTGGTCTAGCCATTTAATGGCTTTATGAAATCATCATAAAGGACTAATTTTCACAGGAGCCTTTGAAAGCAAACTAGCTTCAGATTTTAGATCTTTCATAAATAATATGTGTATTTTTAAACTATGTATGGCTGATAATGTTAGATAAATTTAATAAACCTTGATGGCCTTCCACTTGGTATTATACTGATCTCAGTCCTAAATGAAGAGAGCTCATAACCAGCTTTGTCATTTGATTGGCATACATTCCTGGCTACTCCTTCGTATCTGCTTTAGAATATCCCTTTGTCATGCAAAGAGATCAAGTTTGACACCAAAATACACCTAAGCCATTCACTCAAGAGATATTGATGTAAAGCTCTTAGATGCTTTTTGTGCATAATGCCTTTTTATTTCATATCCAGCTTGCTTTTTTCCATTTGCAAACCAAATCAAACCAAATCAAAAGAACAAACCCAAAAATCTGAACTTCTTAACATCTTATTTTGAAGAAGCTCCAGTTTTTGTGCTATTTACAGTGGTAGCTCTAATTGTGACTTTGCAATGCGGCCTGTCACTTTCTCAAATTTCCATGTTATTTATGCTAATTATCTGTTAAAGACACAATAGCCCTTAAGTACATTTCCTGAATAGATATAGAAATGATAAATCTTTCTTTTCCTTTTCCTCCCTAAACTAATTTATTCAAATTTTAAAAGCACTTTATAATTCCAAAATATTTAACTCTACTAATACCATAGAATATTCTCTTTATGGTTTATGACAAAAACCTTTTACTTGAAACACAGTAAATGCCCGTTAAAATGGTACAAAGCACAATCGTGCAATTTTTTCTATCGTGTTTCTATTGAAAAACTCATCAGTCTCCATTTCACACATGGGATCCACAGACTTTCTGACTATAATCTCCCAGCTGTGATGCAGATGGGAGTGGCATTACCTACTGAGCAGAGCAAAGTTGGTTCCACAGAGAATGAAACACAAGAACCAAAATTTTAACAGGGACAAATTTACTTTCCTTTCTAGCAAGGAGTCTGCTGAAAAGACAGCTGGGTGGAACACCTAACTCCTCCATTCCCCAAAGGAAATGAGCCACTGATCTTGAATGCACACAGAGCTCTTGAGTAGCAGTTGAAAATACCAGATGATGTCTTTAAACCATAAAGAAATTTGTATTTGCTAGTATAAAGGTTGGCATGTCTAAAAAGGACAAACTAATAAATTAGTTTTAAAAACCACTGCTAAAGTAGCTATTTACTGCAGTTCTGCAGAGCAGTGTCTTTGTAAGCACTTTAGAAAAGTCTTCTTCCCATGCTACCATGCATAACCAATTATCCACAGTGGGAGCGATGTGCATGCCTGAAAGGAAAAAAAGCCCCTGAACATGGATTTCACAGTAATGACAGCACTGCATCAAAGTGGGCAGAAAAGTGCTGAATGGATTGTGTCAAATTTCTCACACCAGATGAATCCAAAGTTGCTTTGCAGGACCCGAAACAGGATGAAAATTACAGGTCTTGTTTTTTCCAGTTTTCATGCTTGATTGAGAAGCTCATTCAATTGTTTGACTTCTAAATGAGGTCCTACCTCTATGTTTCTTTAAATATCCTACCTACAAGACATAATGAAAGACAAGGAAATTTGTCTCTCAAAAAAAAAAAAAACCTAAAAACCACCAACCAAACCAGCTTACTGTAATAATAGATTTATAATAGACTGTTAAGTAGGCAGTGATAGCAACACTTTTCCAAAACACATTTTCTGTGAATTCCCACAAGAACAATAACTTCTTCAGCACTAAACGATACCTTAAACACTCAAACACCAGATTATATCACAGAACCCTCCATGTACAAACACAAGAAGAATCTCTCAATGGCACACAACAATTAGTTAATAGACAATAGCAGAACTCAGCTCTTTCTTGCAAGACATACCAGTCAGCACTTATCTCAGTCACCTCGTTGTAGATTTTATGGAAAAAGGAAGGCAGAGAAAGGAAAAGTTTATTAAATCTCTTATACAGTACCCAGAAAGTGTTAATAGGAAAATCTTCCCTTAGGAAATTGTTTTGATCCTGAAAGAGAGTCGGTGTAGCACGTGGGGAAAAAAGCAAGGCTTCTACTTTTCAGAGCTGTGTGAGAGGAGAAGTGGCACCACTGCAGCTGGACATCAGGCATGGCAGGGTGTTGGATTGGAACCACTTGCACATTCAATCCCTTGCACTGCAGAGTGCAAAGCAAACGAGCTCTGGTGCAGCTACTGGCAATTACTGGTGCTTCTGCCTCTCAAGAGATACCAGCTGAAGTGTGCTACAGAACAAAGTCCTTCTCAGGCCCCCTGGGAATTGAATGGATGACAGCAATTTCCAAGGATTTTAAACTCTGGCTTTGCTCCAAATTACATCAAAACTGGAACACTTCGAATAATCTTGGAAGGAAAATTCCATGTCTCCTTTGATTATTTGTTTATTGTTTGCACTTATTTCTAAATAAATCAAAATAGATTTAAAAAATGAATCCAAAGGATCACTTCAAAACTAAGAATTCCAAAAAATGTATTCCAAAATATTAAAATGTGTTCTGTCTGACAGTCTATTTCTATTTTTTTTTTGAAGCAAAAGTCTACTGCAGTTGACCTGCTTTGTAAAGTATTTTGATTTCAACAGAGCTGCATTTTCCAGGAGAGCTTTCACACCCCCAAAATTTGTAGATTTCCTCCATCTGTCTCTCACTTAGCCAAGATACACATTTAAATTTTATTCATTTTTTCTCTCCAGCTCATTATACTACCTCTGTCATTCCTCAACTGATTCTTACTTTTCCATTCCTCACCACCAATCTATTTATTTCCTGCTGCGTGAAAGTGCATGGGTATAGGGTCTGCTGGAGTTTTCCATGAGATACCACACCTTGGCCTAACAAATACAGCAACACATGTAGCACATTTACAGTTCTGCACATGTCTTTTCAAGCAAATATCAAGAGTCTAGGTCAAATAACTACACTGCTTTGTCAATACTGCAGCTGGCACAGTACAGGAGAAAACCCAGTGAATTAAGTTCAGTGTGTGCTGTCTACTGCTACATCCTGCTCTCCAGCTAGGTCAAATCAATCTGATCAAACTCCACCCTCACAGATCTGGGCACAAAATGTGAAGCTTTTCAGACAGCTACTGAAATAAATCTGAACACTCAGTTTCTGAGGCCTCCCCCATCACTGCAAGCATGCAATGATGCTTCCATGAGGGAAAGATCAGAGCACCAGCTACAGAAGAACTCAGATTTTACTAATAGCACATGCCATCTGAATGTGGCATTGCCTGCCACTCACAGGAGTTTGTGTCTCTCTTGAGATCTCAATCTGCTGTGGAACTGCAGGAAATGACTTCTCACTCCATCTCAAACTCGTTAAGAAGTCACAGGAAGCATATAAAGTTAAGGACACCTGTGATACGCAGTAAAGAATGACTAATACATGATGAACCATAGAAATAATGGTTGGAAAAAAAACTTGGAGGTCATCTACTTTAGCCTCCCACTCATAACAAGGACTATCACTAACACAAGATAATGTCAACCGTGACTGTGCTTGGCTGACTCTAGAAAAACTCCAGGGACTGGCTGAAAACAAATTTTAAAAAAGGAATTGCCAGATGACAAAGCCATCAGAATATTCAAAGTTTAAAAAAGGACAAAATATAGAGCATAATAACATACATTCATGACAAATATACAATTAAATTTGAAATAACACTGCCAACATTTAAAATTAGGCTACTTGATCATCAGCACACCTGAAACTCGGCTGTCAAAAAAAGAATATGCTTCTAAAATGTCTAAGCCTGGGAAATGTCATGGAGGAAGGCAGAACGTGTTCAAGAAAATAACAAAAGCTATGAAAATGAGACTGAGTGGCTTAGGTATGGTAAGATGACACATACCTCTTTTTATCTGGGTCACAGTTTAAAGCCATATGAGTATAAACACATTCCTCACTGAGGAATAAAGATGTGATAATCCTGAAATAGGGTGAACAGACCTTCCTTTCTCTTTGCCTACCTTCAGAAATAATCCACCTCATGGAATTTGCTTTTGTATAGCGACACCAGTGCTTTGTGAATGCAGCCAAGACACCAAAAAAGTTCAGTCTGGAGTTACATCTTTCTTAAATCTGCCTGGAAAATACTTCTCCTGGAAATAAAAGGAACTCTCTACCCCTGTATCTCAGTCCACAGAAAGTGATCCAGATGGGAGAAGGAAAGACACCAAGAATAGGATTTCTAGCTTGCTATGTGTCCTTACTGCCTTCTGATGCTCATCACATTTCAGGGATGTTTTATTTGTCCACAGATTTATCTGTAGGAGGGTAATAAATGAACAAAACCCAGAACATAGCTGTCCATTGGCTACTCTTAGAAAATTTTAGAGGTAATTGTGGTATGTACATTTGACAGTGAATTGTAGATCCGGTGTTGTGAAGCCATTCCAGAAAACCTGCAGGTATATGAAAAAGTCCAAAGATAGAAAAAAATTATCTTTTTTAAAAAAATTAAAACATACTGGTGGTTTTTTTTTTATTCAGAGATGGATCCAAGTATTGCATCTTGCAAAAGATGTGAACTAGAGGTCTATGCTGTAGACTGAAGGCTCTTCAATAAACATTGCAGTAGGCACTGTAATTTGCAGGATCTGCTCTGTTCCAAAGCCTTCAAAATTCCTTTTATTTAGTTATGTTCCTCCTGTTTGGTTCATGCTCCTGATGAGAAAAACTCAAACATTTACATCAGCCTTTGTCCTAGAGTCCCAGCTCTTCAGCCATATTAAAAAGAATTAATGGCCAGCCCATTTCTTAGCAGGTAGCAGCATCCTGTCCTGGTTTGGTGCTGCATGAACTTCAGGCTTATGGCTTATTTAGAGGACCAGCCTAGTGAGCACATGGTGACATGCCTATGGGGCTGCAAGGACAATTTCTGGCACATGGGGCCAAGAGGCACCAGCAAAGACATGCCTGCACGAAAGCTGTAAGGCAGCTAATGATCCTACCCTACCAACAGATAAAAGATCATCGTTTTCATGGCAAAAAATCCTCAACAAACCCCAAAAGTTTTCAAAAAATCAAGTCTTTTTAAGAGAGTAAATAGAACTAACTTCCAAATAACAAAACAGAATCTAATAATATCACGAGTGATTGTCTTGAATGTGTTAGCACATAGGGTGCTCTGTTATTTTTCACAGCATTTTAAAATGTATTCCATTTTCTTCTGATTAGAATAGAAAGTTAAATCACAGGACTGGGAAGTGTGGATCGTATTACATCTGCAAGAATGCAGCCATGCTCTTCTGAATCATCTCCTAGTTTAAAAAAAAAGCTTTTGAATATATATATTAAATTATCCTTAAAAAATGCTACCAGTAACCAATGTAAATGAAGAACTCTCTTGAAGACACTGAATCGTAATGATATTTCATTTAAATCCACAAATGAAATGCTTTTCTCCTCTCTAGACTTAAGTGTTATGCCTGATAGCATTTTCAGATTTGTCCCTCTCTTTTGTTCCTCTGTTGGACTGCCTGTTTTACAAGCAGGTTTAAGCAAAAACAGCTAACATTTGCATCACGTGGACACTCATCTCATTTAATTGTGTCGGGCTCATACATTTGTGGGATGACTAAAATGTATATGGCTTTGCTTAGCAATGCAAACTTACTTGATCTGCTTGAGCACAGCACAAGACACAATAGTGCTTTTGTTCTGCACTTTTAACGAAGACAAAAAATTAGACGGATTTAGGTCAAAGAAAAAAGAGCGTGCTAAAATGCTGTAGAGTTAAAATTCAGCTGCAAGAGTAACAACACATCCTAATTAATTATGAACTTCATGAATACTGATTCAAAGATAATGCCAGTTGCCACAGCATTTGCAGTGTTTTTCTTCAAAATAGTACCTCACTATTCTTGGCGCCTAATACTGCAGTGAAATTTTCTGTTTATCTTTCCTCCTGACATTTTTTCATTTTCTCTTTTTCACAGCGAGAAGGGAAATTTTCATAGTGGAGCTGTGAATATGACCCATTTTCTGCTAGTCACAATGAAGTTTAATTCAAACATCAGGGGCTGTAAACTGAAAATATTTATCCACTTCCTGTTCCATTACTACTACTAATAAATTCCAAAGTGTTTTAATAACAGTGACTGCACATGCCAACTATTATACCAGTTCTCCCACAGAATATTCTCCTGTTCAAAATTAGTTAACCAATGACAAGTCTCCACATTCCACAGTATAAACTTGTGTTACAGATAACCACACAAATGATGGTGACAAAAAGTAAACTGAAAATATTTGCCTGATTTTTGAATCTGAGATTTGTTTGTGGAAGAAGGGAGTTATACCATACAAATAAGAAAAACAGGTGGAAAACAAAAGAAGAGCAAAAGAACATTGATCAAGGAAAAGTGTTTATTACGAAGTTTTTGTTGGAAAACACCAGCAGCATTGTTTCCGAAAAGAAAAGCAAAAAGTCATTAGGGAAATGGAAAAGATCTTGTTGCTCTGTGTGATACCTGTGAATCATCCATCCTCCAGACATGTGTCTGGGCAGTCAGGTTGCCAGGAAGTGGCACATGGACCAGAACAGGAGGTCATAAACTGCATGGCTTATCATCTTAGGAGTTAGGATGGAGTTAGTGCCCTGCTGTGGCCACAGGCAGGTAGGAGGAGAGGCAGGAGGGAAAGCACACCAAAACGAGAGGAGCCAAGGGCAAGGCTTCAGCTCTGGAAAACCATGGAAAAGAGGAGCTGTTGGTGAAATCTGCTGGGATGCACTGCCTCCACCAAGGCGAGGATGACTGTGCTAGAGAGGAGGAACTTTCTCTCTGCTCCTTGGGAAATGGTGAGTGCTCCAAAATCAGAACACGCTTCTTGACCTCCTTACCCAAATGCATTGATTGATGGGCCAGACTTAGTCCAACCAGCCAAAGAAAACAAGTCTCCTGCAATGTTCCAGCCATGGCATAGACTGTATCCAACCTATAGTTCCATGTTTTACAAATAGAAAGTACATAGGAAATTCAAACACACTTTATTCAAATACACTGAATAATTAGAGGGGGGAAAGAAAAAAAAAGAGAGAATTCAATGTTGTTCTCCTCTCTCTCCCAAGGTACACTTCAGATCTCCAAAGACACTCTCTCATGTGTGACATCAAGGACTGCTGCATGCTCCGAATCAATCCAGCTAAGAACATTAATTTCTGGACAAGCCAAAAGAGAGATAGATTTCGTGTTATGCTGTACTCCTAGCAAACTAATTTGCTAGTGGTTACAGTAAAAGTACTAAATCCACGAGATGGAAAGGTGTTGTTATTAACTACACTGCACTGTGATATTCCTGAGTTTCCAAAGTGTCATTGATGAGTTAAGAGTTTCTCAGCATGGCAGAAGAAGTGCTCCAAATTAGTGTAAAAAAACCATCAGCAAGCAAAGAGACAGAAGATGAAGGATTAAAGGGGGACTATGGTTAACGTTTGGTCATTCATTTCAGCAGAAAGTTAAGGTTTCAGAAAAAGGTATTGAAACTCCTAAATCAGTCAACACTCTATCCAATAATAAATCTCACAGAGGCTTCCTTCAAGAAAATACTATGTTTTCTATATCATTTAAAGCAGAGGACATCTGTAATAACTTGAGCACAGCAGGCAGGAAAAAAAAGAGTTTGATACAGCTTGTGTCAGAACTTCAAACATCTGTTTAAAAGTTAACTTTTGTACTTTTGACAAGCTTGTATGAGGAAACCAACTTCCTCATACAAGTCTTAGCTCCAGTATAAAATTTTCATTATTTCTCACAAGAAGGTGAAAAAAAGAAAGAAGAAAATCAAAGCAAAACCACATGAAAACAGTAACCCTACTTGGATGCATTTGTTAGGGGAGCCAGTGAGAACCAACACAGGAGCATTATCAGCTAGCCACAGGAAAGAGATCAGCGCATCAGCTCATTTATCACCACTCTGTTCCACCTTCTGGTTCATCTAAAAGACTGTTTTCAGGATAAATCATTCAGCCTAAAGTATTGCTTCATAGTATTTTGATCATAATTAGCAAAACCTGATTCTTAACCTACACACACACCTTAGGTAACTGATCCTGTCACTATGTCCAATAAAACAATAAAAGCATCAATACGCATAAAAATAATTCATAAAAACTTTTTTAAGTTGAAGAGACTCTATGTCTCCATATTTCATCTCAAATATACTTAGCAATACTTAGCAGGACCTGATGTCCTATTATATTAACCTCCTGTATGGTGCAAAATTTCTTTGGAGTCACTGGAATGGTATTTGGCAGCCCAAGACTAATGCAGCAGGGAGACAGGTTGTGAAAACTCAGGTGTGGTACCTGACCAGAAGTTAAATAAAATTGAATGTTCTTCAGTATCCTAAAATCCATATCCAATAGCTCTTCTTGAACTGTCAGTAAAATCTAGCCTTAGCATCCCTATTACTGAATCGTTCTCCTGATGTAAAGTAATTAATGTAAACAAAAAGAAAGCATGCTGGCATGAATTAGTCATGGTCAAAGTGGTGTACTAATACACTCTGTAAGTAAAAATTTGGGAAATGTAGTTATGAAGAACAGCTACTTCTCCTTTGAACAGAGAATAAGTTCAGGACAGAATAATACCTAGCTGGACTATGAAAAAGACACTATTTTCAAGAAATAGTGGTACAGAAGATGGAGGACAAAGCCCTTGATGCAGAATTGCAGAAGAGTTACTTTGGGAAGTGAAAATCAAACTTATATTTACATTCAGTCAAATTAGACTCTTCCCGAATGCTAAACATTAGAAGTTTATGAGCAGAAAAATTGTTTTTCAAGCCAATGAAATATTTTAATGTTACTTAATGAAAAAAATGTAATGATTTCCATCATCAACTTTTTTTTGACAGAAGCAGTCAACAGGACACATACTTATCAACTTGACTGACAGTTCCGGACTGGACATGCAGCTTTGATGTCTCACAAACCTGAGCTAACTCAATTATACAGAATTGAACATGTGAAAGTAACCCATATATATCTTCCACAGATCACTTCAAAATATATCTAACCAGATGTCTGCTCAGCTGCGTTCTCCTTTGTAATCTATATTGCCCTTCAAAGACTTCAAGACAAAAGCTTTAACCCTTCTCTTAAAAAAAAGTTTCAAAACTTCTATCTTTATGTATGTACAGTATTTAAAGGTGCAAAAGTATTCATCGGCCTTGAATTTACAATAAATTTTCTTTTTAAAAAATACTATGAAAGAACAAACAGAAGGTAATAGTAAGGTAATACCTATAATACCTTATTATAGGTAATATTAAGTAAGCATGTGATGCAGGTGTTATTTTCTTCTTACATGTTTGTTTTATCAGGTAAAATAAATTCATGGTTCTTACGACCTAAAATGAGAATAAAGTGTAAAAGCACCAAATGAGAACCAACATGAATTTATTTGAATAATGTTGAATAATAATGATTGAACAATAATTTTCTGAATACACTTTACTATTTTAAAAGATTGTGCTGAATGTATTGGAAGATAAACTCTACAATGTTAAAGTAGAACTAAGGACAGAAATACTGCCTTTCTTCATTCATTTCCCCAATCAGTTTCTTAAACTTACTATAAATACTTATGTAGATTTTGATAACTACTTTAAATCACATAATTTAGGCCACTCCCCCTAAAAATACATCATGGAATCACAGAATTACTTAGGTTGGTAAAGTCCCTTAGGATGACAGAATCTAACCATTAACCAAATACTGCCAAGTCCACTCCTAATCAATGTCCCTCAGCATCACATTAGCATGACTTTCAAATACCTCCAGGGATGGTGACTCAAGAACTTCCCTGGGAAGCCTGTTCCCAAGTGCTTGATAACTCTTGCAGTCAAGAAAATGCCAATTACTGTTTTACTGATAGAAAACTAAGATATGATGCTCATAGAAAAAACAATCTGTGACAAGGATAGAGCTCAGACCAGTAATCACTCATGCCAAATTTCAGGGTCTGAATCATGAAACCATCTCTGGTTATTTATGACAAATCCCTGATGCACCTTCCCTCTACTAAAGAAGCAGAAGCACTGCCACTATCATAATTCACTTCCAAAGATTTCAAATGTTGAAACATAATTCATGAAGAACTTCTCTACAGGTGGAAAGATTTAATTCTCTAATGGTTAATGTTAATTAGCATTGTCAATGACCTTAATTCAGTGAATTTTGGAACTGCTGACTGAAGTGCCTCACTTGATTGAAATATTTGTATTAGTTGTTTGGTCTATAGTGAGCCTTCCCTTTGGGTGAAACCAACACCAAAAAGGAAAGAAAAATCTAATCCCTTAAGATGCTCATTGACTTTGATCATACTTACATACAAAGCACACACAGGTTTGAGATACCAAACCAGAGTAGGATTTGCTCAAGAACAGGGATTTTTGAATGATGGATGAACTGGTGGGTTCATTATTCAAACTGTTAGCATACTCCTGGTGTCACCTGAAAGTTTGCAATCGCTTCCATAAATTCTGAATACCAGCAGCCCAGTTTCAGTCTTGAACCTGAATGTGGAACTCCTTGCAATTGTAAAGATCAACATGTGGCAGAGGTCACTATATTTTTTTTACCTGTCAGCAGTTCAGTGTAGCAGCACAGCCATCCAAACATTTTTATAGGTTAAAGATCTAGAAAATGATCTCACAAGTATGGAGATTACAGAAAACTTCAGGGGAAATAACAAATTACTTCAAAGAGATCCCATTTTATAATCTGTAAACATAGGGATAGAGAAGAAGTGAACCACATGAACTCTGACTTCCCTTTTCCCTTTTTTTCCAGCATTACATATTGATGCTCCAGAGAGGCTTCTGAGAACTGAGAAGGGATATTGGCCAAGAAGAGACCACTGATTCAACAGCTAACAGAAATCACTTTCATGAAAATATAATGGATTGTTAAAGGGCTACCCTAGAGGGAAGCATCTGCCTCCTGAAGGTTTTCCTGTGTCTGGTTCTGCAGAATCAATCCATAGAATATGATTTCATACTATATGAGACCTGAGTTTGGCTCCTTACTTTTATGTCCAACTTTTTATAAAAGCTCACCAGAGTGAGCCCTGATCTTAGCCTGTGACACATGAAGGGGTTTTAGGTCTTAAGCTCCTTTGAAAAACTGACCACATGCACTTAAAATCTCTGACACACCCACACACCCACACCCACACCTTGACTGATTAACAACTTGCCCAAAATTCAGGCCTACCTGATGGCAAAATTTGCATGGCAAAAGGAGAGAGGAAAAAAGCCACCACCAAAATGACAAATCTCCCTGTCACTCTTTGTGTTAAGAAAATTCGAAGATTTGCATCATTCTCATTACCTCCATCAAAAGTCATACTGCTCACAGATAATGCAGGGTTACTCCCAGAAGTGATTTCACTGAGGAACTCAGAGTAGCTGATCCACATTTAAGGGAAAAGATTAATAACCAGAAGAGAAGCTGTTCCAAATGAGCAATCTCATCTTTAATCTTTTTCCACATACTTTTATTCACATAACTAATTAGATTTTACAAAAAATAACAAGACTACTCCATGGTGTTTGGTTATTATCAGATTATCATGCCCTAAGAGCATTTTATGGACAAGGCAGTATGGTCTTTTTGCATAATTTGAATGGAATTTTCATGTGCTAATAAGACAAGATACTAATTTGAAGTCTTTATTTCTGTACAACTGAACAGCCACTTACACAGCCTGACTCAAAGCCTGACTCAAACTACCATATCAAACATTTCCTGTTTTCCAGTTACTAGGTGTTCGACCTCTTAAGACAATGAAAATCACATCAGAAATGTTTTCATGTTCCTGAAGAAAAAAAAGAGGAAAAGAAAAATCACAGACCTTTCCAAAATTAGCATTTAACATACTCAAACACTGCAGATATTAGGTCTGGGCATGCCACCCTCCAGAGCACCTAGAAAAAGAGCCTGTGGGCCTGCCCTGGCAAAATTCACCATGAATGAATAAATTCAGTTAAAAGGCTTGGGTTTTTTTGGTCTGCATTTGGAAAAAAAAAAAAAGTAGGAAGCTGTAAATTGAGCATTAGAATGTTTGCTTCTGAGTAAAACTAGCTGTGTTTCTGAAGAAATTTTTAAACACCCATATGTTGCACAATCACAATTTTCACTTCAGGTTAAACTACCTATTGGGGTGGTGGTTTATTTTCCTTTGTATATTTTCATTTTCTGAAAAAATCCTTTTGTGTGATCTCTTCTTATTCAACTGCCTGCATCACTCTACCTACACAGTTGTCTAAAATGTCAATTGTCCCTCTTGGTCAGTCATGAGAACCTCAGGCAGGGCAATTTGCACAGATCTGAATGAAAGGAGAAAGGAAAATTCTCTCCAAATGCTGCTGGGCAGTAAATAAGGGTGAATCAGTGATTCCGTCTCTGACAGTACACCCACAACACAAAACCCTCCTCCAGCATCTGTGTAAATGTTCCTGCTGCTTTCACTGGTTGTGGTCTTGGGAGGTGAACTGCCTCTATCTTTTTACATGGCTTTCTACTTGTGTTCTTTGCCATCAGTGTGAAGAGAAAGAACCCAAAGAACTGGACTCTTGCAAGGTCTCACTCTTTACCTAGTTATAGCAATTCTGTGATGGCCCTGACAAGGGGAGAGAATGATGCATCTGACTCCATCTTATCAGAAGGCTAATTAATTACTTTATTATACTGTATTATTCTATACATCTAAAACTGAATCTGCCAAGCACTCAACCCTACACACAGCTGCACAACACTGCACTGAATCTCGTGACTGTAACCTGACAGTCCTGACACACACTCTCTTGGCCCTAATAGGCCAAGGAAAAAAAACACCACTGCTTTGGGTAAACAATCTCCATATTGCATTCTACTTTTGCATAAACACAGGCACAGAAAATGAGATAAGAATATTCTTGGGAAGAATTGTGCCTTGCTTTTCTCTGTGAAGAGAAATGTGGGGCTACACCTACCGGGCAAGCAGACGTTACAGACAGGCACACGGACAGCCACAGCACCACACTTCAAACATCCCTTTCTCACTCATAAATATAAGACTGGAAGAACTGACTCAGAAACACAGACCTACTTCAGGATGACTGGTTTTAGGAGAAATGAAGCTTCGGTGAGTCCTGTGAAAATACAGTCACATGGAAAATGGAGCTCCCAGGAGGAAGTGGTGTAAGATAACTATTGTCTCTAGATGTATCGACAAAAACCCTTATGATTTTGGGATATTTAAGGAGTATCTTTGATTGTATCATAATCTGGCATGCCAAAATCATTTGGCTGTGACAAAGCAGCTCTCTGTGTTTTTCAGGGTTTTTTTCCATTTATATTCCCCAATAATTTCATGATGAATGCATGGATGCCTAGATAACAAAATTAAAATTTTTAACAGTGAGTTGTTATTGTTAATTACCTTTCACTGATCTCTAAGGAGGGATGCCTGGGGGTCTGTAAGACCATAGCTGAAAACCATCATGATGTTTGCAACAATTATTATGTTCCTACATAAGTATTTCTTAAGTCTTTTCAGGACAAATTAAAACACTTCATTTACAAGGGCATGATTGTCCTCTTAAAACTGAGGGAACCTTGATTCATCTAGTAACTAAATGGCCCTCTGGAAATTCCCAGCTCTCTACATTGACTAACAGGTATGCTCAAGGGAGCTGCTCAAGAGCTTAAAGGGAAATGCATGGTATTTATAGTCAATGGTTCTCTGAAGAGGCTTGTCATCCTAAAATGCATATCTGATTGAAACTAAAATAAATCTTATTGTGATAGATGTTGATTCACAAAATAATATTTTAGTGCAGTAGTTGCTTCAAGGCTTAGATAGATCAGGTTAGATTATCAAAAGGGCAAGACAGAGATCCTCAAAGGTACTCATGTGAAGATTCACAGAAAATACTGAGGAAATTTGGTGCCTTTGAGAGACTGGGTCCTGTGCACATCCTTTCTTAGGTCACACTAAAGGGCAAATGTCTGAATTTCTCACGTTTAACACAGATTCACAGATTCCTGCAGACATCAGGTTAATCAAAAAGCAAGCAGAGTATTTTGTATCAGAAGATTCAAAACCAGTCAAGAATATTGCTGCTTGGACGCCAGTTTCAGAATAGCAGCTTGACTGCTCATGGCACATTCTTTGTGAAAATTCTGCTAGGAACTCTGGTTTTACCTGGGAGGAGCACAGGGCAAGAGCAAGGATATGGAAGGCTAAAGCATTTATCAGTGCCCCATGCCCCAAACTACTCATTTTTAAGCCTTAAGTTTGGGTTGAGTTTTTAAACATTTGCTTCTTTTGTAAAAGGAGAAAAGTGCTCTCTTTCTCAAAGTCTTCCCCCCCCCCAGATTCCCAGAGATGCTGAGCACCAATACATGGCAGGAAATGGGATGCTGAGCAGTACAAAACAAAGACTCTGGAAAGAAGGAGCCTGGGGTGCACTCATGCTTAAGTAAATAGTTATCAGTAAATCTGCTTTATGTATATATTTGTATTGATTAGACATTTAATTGCAAATATTGTTTTAAAATGGGAATGAGAAGCTGCACTCTATCTGCAGCAAGGAAAACCTTTCCCAGTGTTTGTCAGCTCAGTAAGTATTTTCTTGTGGAACTAACAATATATACTTTAGAGTGCTAATGAGGTCTCTCAATTGTTTTTCTTCCTCCTGGTTCTATTGACACTTCTATTGACAAAGTATGTGTAGCACTGCCATACCCCAACAGTCATTATGCAAATCATTTTTTCACAGTCCCTACCTTAAAAATAGAAAGTTATCTCAAATCATATATGCAGATGTAGCTTCTTTGCTAGCTATCATGCCACCTATAAAAGACCAATTAAAAAAATTTAAAAATTAATATGTAGCGAACGGAATTTTAGCTGCAATTTTTTTTGGTCTATATCCAGGCAAGGACTCACAATGAAAACAAGCATCAAAACAAGGTTATGTAAGCTATCAGCAGTTCTCACTTATGAACCCCCTGGCTTCTTGACGGATTAGTTGCCAGAAATAATGCAAACAGAAATGCAGAGTCCTAACTTCAATATTTATACAACTATTGCATTATTCAAACAGAGACTGATCTTGGTAATTGTTTTAAGTTGTTGTCCTAGATTTCTTGCATTCCTATGAATTTCACAGGAATTTGGGCTGGGAAAGGCTTAAAGGATTAGGAAGACAGTTATGGAGAGGCAATATCTTCATTGAGACAGCTTACAAGGTGTTTTTTCCTTCTAGTAAAGTTGACACTTTCAGTGACCAAAGGAACTGCAGTACATTAAACTGTAAAAGAGCTGTGAAAAGTTGAGCCTTCTTTATGTTCAGGTACAATTCAAAGGGAAAGATGTAATACTCAGATTCTAGCTAAATAAATAGCATAGCAAGAGCATTTCTTCTACCTATGCACTAAGAGGCAGATAAAATTGCCACCACTGCACCTGTGAAGACAGATTTCCACAACTAGAGTCAGATTGCTGCCCCAAACAAAATCTGCAATTGTGCTACTCACTGCAGCTAAGTGTGAAATACCTCCTTCATGCTGATGATGGAACAGGAAGGAATGAAAGCCTGGCAGAGGAAGGAGAGAGCTATGAGTGGCTGCCCTGCTGAATAGCTTCAAAATTAAATATGAAAGGAACAGCATTCACAAAGCAGTGATTTTAAGCAGGGAATGCCTTCTTGCAAGACTGAAATTCTGATTCACTAACACACAAAAAAGTCTTATGACAAAAAGCCTTGAGCTGTCATTCTCCATGTAGGTATGACTGGGAGTTATTGGGAAACCCTAAGGGTGAGCTGCCAGGGCTCAGAGGGTGAAAAACCTCGCTTGGTGTGGAGCACTTTGTGAGGCTCTCTGAAAGACTGTAGGATGAGGACAAGTGCAAACACAAGAGTACTTGTTACCCTTTCATGTCCCATTCCCTCCTTGCTCTTGTTTGTGTTAGTCAAACTTGTGGAATTTTTGACAAAAGCAGGTGTTACTGAGTTATGGGAATTGCTGTGTTCACTTTGCCTCAATTTTTTCCACAGCCTCCTCGATGCAATGAAGATCTGTTTCTTGTGTTTGCTGGGGAACACCACCAAGTCTTCAATTCATCAAGTCTGAGGCAGAGACTACCAGCACAGGGTAACTGAAATGTTGCCACCTGTTTATATTGGACAACTGGTGCTACTCAGCAAATGTCATCTGAAGGAACTCGAAAGAAGAATTGCTGGTAAGTCAGATGTGGCTTTTCACATCTTACTAATCAGTGGAGGAGGAATGAAATATACAGTACTTATGGGGAAAAAAAAAAAAAAAAACCAAAAACAAACCTACTCTCTGAAAAGAAAAAAACAAAGGAACTTCCTAATCTTTGCATCAAAACCCCCCACAAACCTATTTGATGAGAAACTTTTCCTAGTATCAAAAAGCATTAAGGACTTTAAATATACAAACCTGAAAATTCAGACCATCTTCAGGCTTGCTGTGACTTTTTTGTGTAGCAATCAAGCATATCTTTGGGACAGCAGCAGTTTCCCTGATTTATGAAGCTAAGGGTTTGGTCCATTGGTTTCAGAAGAAATTGATGGTGGCTGAGCAATGCACAACAACCTGCAAAACTGAGCTTTCAGAGAAGTGTTGAAATATACACCAGTGAGGATGATTTTTCACATTGCCAAGTGTCCTCTATCTGTAATCTTTGCAAGCCTGAGGCTGTTCTCATTCTGGTTACAGAAGTGCTTTCCAACTGGCTGGAGTTCTGAAGTCAGGTTCACAGGAGAGAGAGCAAAGGTTGGTCACTGAGCCATGAATATGACTTCTAGGAATCAAATCCCACAGCATGAGCCTGAGGTTCAAAATGCAGTTTTTCCATGGATAACTTGCTATAAAGGCTTTTTTATGATGAGCACTTTCACTGGATCAAAGTTTGGGACCATTCCCAGTTCTAACTTGTCCTCTGTTCTTAATTTATTGAAGTACTGAAAACAGAAATGTGAAATCAAGAGGGTCCTGCAAAATCCTGCTTTCTAATGAGTAATAATACATCTGTTTAATCTAAAGATATGTTGAAAGAATTAAGCAAACTGCTGTAGGTAATGCATTGAGAATAGCTATCCCTCTAACAAGAATCAAGAGCTTTGATGACTTTAACTTGAATCTATATGTAGATTTTGCATAGCTTGCACATAAAGAGTTATCTGTGGTCATTTTTGACAAGGGCTTTCTTAAGCAACAAAACCCATCAGATCCAAGACAGAACACCCCAAATAGACAACAGTTAGCTGCTGGGATTAAATGGGCACTTTCTGAAAAAAGCACTTAGTCTTCAGGAAGGTGTCATATTTTACTTTCTTAAAAACATTCATTCAACAAAAAATGCTATAACCTCTGAGTTAACTAACAAAACCGGTGAGGTACAAAAATCAATATTTATACACTGAAACTGAAAACTCAAGGGTTTCTACTGTGCTGAACAGCAGAATATAGGTCCTTCTTATAAACAATCCCTACTGAAAAAATGACAGCTCTGGCACAACTCACAGTAGGAAGGGGAAGAGGTAAGACACTTTTTTTTGTTGCAGAGAAATGTAGTCTTGCTTTGAAGAATGCATGTCAGAGAGATCATCCTTTGAACTTGCTCTAACAGAGCTATTTAAAATATATCTGTGCAGCGAGAGACCTTGTGGTGGAATATGTTAGTGTTCAAAATGGTGAAATAAATAAGAGGGATTTCAACACTGAGCTTACCCACAGAGTCAGAAACCTCAATGCTTCTTAATGTTAGCTATTGGGGTGGATTTTGAAGGAAATATAAATGCTAGACTGAATCATGTTGAATGGCAATATCTTAGAAATGTTTTATATTTTATCCTGCAGGTTAAACTTTTGGTAAAAAGGAAGCTCAATATTACTTTAAAATTTTCAGATGAGATTAGACAGAAACAGATGAGACTAGCAGACTACCATGACTCATAATAAAACACCAGTAAAGCTGTCTGTGAGAAGTTCTACAATGAAAGTCAAAACCACTGAAGACTGTAACTACACTGGGCCTTGAATAAGGAAATTCAAACCTGATTCTCTACACAGAATACACAAATGCATCCCATGCAACATCACTGCAGAGAAACAAAGCACACAGTGACCACACACCTACATGCATTTATTGGGGTTGAGTTTTATCTAGGCAGAAACCAGATTAAAAAATCTCAGTTTTAACTAAGCACTTAGCAAATACTGGCCTGCAACAGTCTTTAGTCTTCCTCATAATAAATTTCACAAGAGCAAGCTCAGGAGGAAAAATTCCTTTAAGCATCTGTATGAGGCACTCCTACTCATTAAGTCCCCAATTCCTGTGAATGTGACTACCCAACCAACTCTCCAACCAGCAGAAAATATGCTTCAAGTATGGGAGGGACTGTAGGAGCCTAGGCAGGATAGCACCTCTCCTTGAAAGAAATGATAATGAAAATATATTAAAATGTGTCCTATACTTTTCCTTACACAACTGTATTTTTATACCAAAGAAAAGGAGGTAAACTGCAGATAATGATGTTTTTTACACAACAAATAGTTGGGACCAGGGCACATCTCAAATTGTACCAACTCAGTCTAGGCAAAATTTGCAGCAGCATGTGCAAACAACAATAATAACAAACTAGAATAAGGCAACTAGGTTTTTTTGAGTGATCCCCCTGCATCTCCTTCTAACATTTTTGTTTGAGAGCTACTTTTCTGGGATCTTAGCCTTTTCCTTAGAGATTATTCCAGTTTGTAGTCCAGCTCTGTAGCCTGCAAAAGTTGCACTGCAAAAAAGTGACAGACCTTTAACAAAGGACTGTTCACTGGTCACTTTCAAAGGATTATCAAAAATCAGTAACTTCAAAATTGGTACTGGTTAAGACAGCGTACCTAAAAAATTAATATTTTAGCATCCTTTCAGAGTCACCTGACAGCACTTTTATTTTTCTTCATCCAACCATTAGGTCATCTGGCATAAAAAATAATTGCCTTATTTTTTTAACAAGCACTGTCTTCTTTTCTGCTTAGAACACCACATATAATCTAACTTCTTGTATTTTTTCCACATCTCTCTCTATGAACACATATATAACAACTTAATGAGACTCTCATTCTGTGAATCCCCGCTGCCTGCTGGCATATAGTTCTATTACACTCAAAATATTTAGTGCTTTTTTTCCCTTATTGTTTGCAAGCCTTGTATTTCATTCAACTCTCTGTCACAGATACAGATAAGATCCAAGGAACTTTTTGTGTCTACTAACAGGTGCCCAAAAATATGTGTAGCTGGGGTTTTGGCTGCTCATCCTTCTTATACTGTTCATGTAGTGCTATGACAACATTCTGCCACATCCTGCTCATGCAGTGCTGTGGCACAAGATTGAATACTTTGTTTCAGAAACTCACCTCAACAAAAAAATACCTCAGAGATCAATGCTCCATGCCCACCTCCACCTGCTTTTTTTTCACCCCTTGCTGGCAGAAAAACCTGCTTCCCATGTAAATATCTGACCAAAAAGCTTTTCCAATGTTAATCAAAACTTGAAAACTTGCACTTGGAAGTGACAGTTTTTCCCACACGTGATTTGAAATTTATTTACTCCCATTCATTTCTCTGGCTTGACTAGGTCTTCCATAAGGCTCTCTGCCATCAGATTCCCATGATCCCCCAGATAAGGAAAAAGGCTTCTCCTTATACGAGGTTGGTCAGGACTGGTTGGTCAGGAAGCCAAGTTCACAGAAAGATGTAAGCCCCTGAACTCCCAGCCATGGAAATGAGATGCCATGGAAATATCTCTAAGCTGTCACATTTTAGGTTTTGGCCACCTTTGCACTTTTTGACCATCAGCTTCTGATTTTTATTTCTATTTTTTCCTTGTTTTTAGATTTTTTTAGATTTTATTTTTGAAGAGTGATTATTATCAAGGAAGTGATTTGAGCATAAAAACTGGCTCCTGTTATGCTTTTGGTCTTGTACCATTGCCTGGGACTTGAGAAGGGCAGAAAAGAAATTGCCTGTATATATGGTCTTACGGGCTGAGGAGGCAAGCAGGACAAATGAGAATGGAATGCATCTTTGCTACTGAAATACCACTCTGTACTTAATTCAATTTTGCTTGTGTAACAAGAGTGATTGAGAAAGGATATGCAAAAAGTCTTGGTGTATGCCCAACATGAACAAGTCTGTAGGGTACCAGTGCATTCAAAATGTTCCTCATTCTTCCTAATGTTCTTTTGGACACTGCAATCATTGATAAAACTTGTACAAGTCCCAACATGAATAATGCATATGTCAAAAGTTAGTCCACAAATGAACACAGCACACTGCATAAAAGCCAATGACCCACTGAAAAGGAAAGATCATCTAGAAGGATAAGAAAGGAATTTTATATAGTTCTCCCTTATGAGATCCTCCCTAGAACCATATATTTCAGTTCAGCAGAAATTAAACTTTAAAAACCCCCCAAATACCCATAAATAGAACACTATAAGCATGTGTATATGCCTGCTAGGGAAAATAAACTTAACTTCAGCTCCAGGTGATCTAAAGTCTCTCATCATTCCAATCAGATTTCTTAGATTTTTAGGTGTTTGCTGCTGGGGGAACAAATAAATGACAACAACTTGTAGCTTCCTCTCCTTCTTTCCTTTCTAATTCATCCCTACATCCTGGGACAAAACCACTTTCTTTTGATTATTTAGAAAATTCCCAATATTTCCTGGAAATAATATAAAGACTTTATGCTTTTTATCCACAAATTCGTGGATACATATAAATATTCTATATACTATTCTACCATCATCATCTGTGGTCTTGAAAACAAGAAAAATACTTTTGTAGTTACACTGACCATTGAGTTAACAGCCTACATAAATACTTGAATTAGGTAGAGCATAACATTGTAGAAGAAATACATTTAAATCCAGTGGTATGCCAGGCTGTGTGTCTATAAATGTATGTCAGCACCATAATGCTTCATCATTTCTTTGTGAAGATTTGGATAAGGAAAATTCAAAATAACCACAGCTATTCTGAAGTACACATTCATGCCAGGTTGCTACATTTCTCTAATTTCTGATATTGAATTTTGCTTTCATAAACATTTCATTAGCATATCTGAAGAGTTGCTCTGCCTCTTTGCTGTTCAACAATAGCATAGTATGAACAGATAATTTGACATGTAAAATAGAGTTTCATCTGCCACAACACTTTTACCTGGCTTTAAGACATTTATCTATTCTCTGAAACATTCTGATTGGTTGATAACAGGGAATTTCATGCGCCTGACTACATTTCACTTCCTTCATGATTTCTTTTATTTTCTTTAAATTACATTCCACTTTGCTTTATTTTCAGTGCCCTTAAAGTTCCTTGTACGGAATTATTTATTAACTTAACTGAGGTCTAAGGAGAACAAGATCTCGCTCTTTACACTCTCCACCAAGCCTACTAAACTTTCTTCAGAAAGCTGCAATAAATTATAATTCCACGACACCAAACTCCTGCTGTGTGTTGTTATGGAATACACATGATATTTGTTGAAACTAATACTTTTCCAGTAAATATTCAGTGAATAGATAAATTAGAATCAGCAACAAGAAATGTCAATCTTACTTGTACACCTCCAATTAATTCTTCCCATAACAACAGCTATTTTTTTTGAGCAGAATGCTGCTCAACTGGACGAATTCCAACCAATCCAGTAAAAAAGGGGCTTGGTTTCCAGTGCTGTTTGTTCCCCAGTTAAACAAGATGCACTACATCATTGTATCACAGCAACTGCTTTTAGTCCCAGCTTAACAAGTTTCCCTCCAAAAATATACAACTATCACTGGGCCACCAAAACTCATTTTAAGCTGTTAGTCCTGATTTTCACTTTCTCTGTTAAAACCTCATAAATTGAGAGCCTACATGGAATAAAGGGACTTAGCACTAGGGCTGCTGGCTATTCTCTGTGGTTGGAGCAACTGAAGGCCTCTTAGCAGACTCCTGTCGGACACAGTACCAATGGTCTCAAGGGTCTGTTCTATGGAAGACAACAAGATGGTCTTTTCCACCATGGAACAATGCACTTGCAGGCCCTAAATCTGACACACAAAAGTGGCATTTGCAAGCAGGCAGCCCATTCAGGTAAGGCCAGTACTGTCCTGCCTGTATAAAATTTGCTGAAATGGTATCAGATTGTTCCAGCAGGAGTGAAAGAGTTAAACAGAAATCTTGTATAAATCAAATTTTGCAGGAATCACTCTGTTACAACAGATTGTGGAGCACTATTTTTTCCCACTCTTTCTGACACAAGCACCCTAGGCAAACTTTCTAATTAGAGCAGCAGATGTATGCAGTGCCATGTCTCTGTGAAGTTATTATGCCCAAACCAAATTTTGTCACCAGCAGTCAATAATTCGTTTGTCAAGTAAGGGCTTGAAGTGGCCATATCAATTATTTAAAAACATACTAAGAAGAGGAATCCATTTAAAATCTTCTGGGAAACCCAGTTACAAAGCAGTGCATGCTCAGGTTTCATTCACAATATTGTCTTTTTAAAAATACAATATTACTAATTAAGGCTTAGTGCATTAGGCCATTAGTACTTGAGTGATTCATGACAGCATCATGATCTTGCTTATAATTTGTGCCTTAATTTATGGGATACTAAGAAAAAACAGAGGAAAAAAACCCTAAGCAATTTGCAAAACTGAAACTCATCCAAAAACTGCTTGCAGTAATTTCTCCTGAAAAGTGACTTTACTGTGTGTAAGTGCTATGCTGGTAAGAAAATGCTTCCTATCAATAATTAAAGGATAATGAAAGTTTCATGTGTCAGAAGACATCCTCAAAACAGGACTAGAAAGAAGAACATTCCTTTTCATTCAGACCATCCATATTTTAAACCTCAAAATAACACCCTTATCAAAGAAACATTTTAAATGAACTATTTAGTGAAATATCCAAAACTATTCAGAAGCTGTAATAACAATGCAAATTAACACAATTCTAAGAAAAGTTGCAGCAGAAAACAAAGGTCTGCACAGTGCCAAGCATCCCTGAATGCCATGGTTAGCCACGAAGGATGTGTGTGGTTATTATGTCAGGGTTATGAACAAAAGCACTTCAGAGAGGGCCCACAAGCTTCTGTTGATTGCAAGTGTCTCAGCTGTCTAAGAAGGTCTAGCCCTTGTCTGACCCCTCTAGTTGGAGTATGCCAAGGGTCTGGAGCTGTCAAGGCTTGGAGCCCATCACAAACAGTCTGCATCTCCTCATCTGAACAGGCACACATCCGAAAGAATTTCTAGGGAGTGCATTGTATTTTGAGCTTCACATTCTCCTGGCAGATGTGGCTGATATCAGCAAATGTACACGAGAGTTACAGGAGATGGGAGGAGGAAGGCAAGAAGCACATTGCCAACAGCATTTCAGAAAAACTGTCTAAAAATACTAGTAATTCTGCTCTATGATCTGAAATATCCACAGCTAAGACTGACAAAGACAGAAGCTTAGCAGGATTTTCAGAGAGGTCTTTGGTGCAAAATCCTCTTTAATACTGATGGAAGTTAGTGAGTGATGCTAGAATGGGATTTTCCAAGAAGTCAAAGTTTTTGGACAGCTTATCCTCCTGCTTCCTCAACTCTAGCTGTTATTGAACTCCACTGTCATCACACTGTGTGAGAGCACTTATGCTTACAGGCAGGAGGACCAAACAAGCAGCAGCATTCCTTGGGAGAAAACCAGTTCCTCTGCTGCCAACAGGGCATCTTCACCACAACTTTGCTGCTCTGTGAGTCTGAAAACCATCCTGTAAGTGAGATCTGGTATGTTGGATCAAAACATCAGCTAAACCCTTGAAACACATGGGTGGGTCTGAATGAGGTCACTGTGAGCAAATTGCAGCCAGGACATTTGGAGGCAAGCCTGTCACATTGCTAAAACACTACTGAAGTGCAAACTCTGCATGATTCCAAATGGATGCTGGACTTGGCATGAGACCACTGACTGCAACTGAGGAAGTATCTGCTTAAAAAATAACTGAATTCATTGTAGTCTGAAGAATTAACTAAACCTCTAACTAAACATATTTTTATACATCCATTTCAAATGGTTTAATATTACAGAGCTACTCTTCTACACAGCATTTAGGTGGCAGTTTAAAGCAACATTTGGATTGATGGAATCATTCATATTAAAAAAAGCCCTCAATTTTGTGGTGACAAACATTTAATTTGGATTGAATTCTCTTGGTCAGTCTCCCTATTTCTGGCTATCATATGGGCAAGTTAGGTTGGAGTTTCCTATATCCAAAGGCCACTCATAGATTTTCCTCCAGTGTCTTGTTGCAGGAATTGAAGTTAGAATTATTGTGTGGCAAACTCACTCTCTTCTAACACTGAATATAAGGATTCCCTTTGATCTCCTGACCTTCCAATAGCGTCTGTTATGCCATGTCTTTGGCTACTCAGAGAACTTGGAGTCTCTAATCCCCTCTCCACCTCTTCTCATGCCTTTAATTAATCTGTAACTACAGCTGCTATTTAAAAAGTACAGCCTCATCTTGTGATAAGCTTATTTCACCACAGTTTAAAACATAGATAACTTCTGTTCAGTAAATTCAATTCTCTTCAACAGGCTCTCTGTTTAGCAGGCTGTGGTACACAAGTACTCTTGGTAATGGAGTTGCAGCAATAAGGTCTGGAACCATCTGAAGATGCCACCTGTTTTTCAATACTCAACTACTTTGATCAATCTTTACTACGTAGGAGCTTGGCATACTGTTACAGGCCACAGCTGGTATTTCCACGTTCTTGTACTCATCCAATTCTATCATGATTTGATTACCAAAAGTCAAGTTGAGAAAACCTTGGTTTACATCATCCCTCTCTGCTCCTCCTTCCTCCCATACTCCCCAGAAAAGCTGAAAATCTCTGATTTTGCTTTGCTTAGCTTCATTTCTATTGCCCTATCATATTTCCTTTTGGTTTTTTTTTTCTTTTTTATTTTCATTTTATTTTCCCTTTTTGATTTATGGAAGACCTAATATTTTATAAAGAAGGTAAGAATTTATTTGTAGTTAATGTAATTTTATTGCTAAAAAGTTTGAATTTCTTGATTTGCTTTGGTCATGTAAAAACAATCCCTGAGTAATGAAGTGCCATCCACAGTTTGAAAACTCTTTTGACAAGGCTTCAGTAATAACTCCAAACTATGGTCCCTATGCTGCCCCATGAAATACAAAGCTCTTATAGGTTATTTTTTATTACATTATTTGCTATGACACCTCTCTCTGATGTGCTGATTCTTACCATAGCAACAGCATGTGGAAAAAGAAATTTGAAATCAAAAAGCATCCGAAGCATCCCAGGAAAACAGATCAGACACTGCCATGACATATAATTATTATTTTTTTTCCAGACCTATAATTAATTTTTTAATAAAAAAAATAATGTGGGCTTTTTTTTCTGTTTTTTTTTTCTTTAATAATAGCAACATAAACAACACTTCTGTGTGCATTGCTGCATTCTTTTAAGCCAGCATAAACATCCTGGACTGAAGAACAGAGTTAGTGCTAAGGACTCTAGGCTCCTTCCCAGCCCCAACCTTTGTGCACGCACACACTGGAAATCTATTCCCCTACATGGATTTTGAATCCCTTCCATGCCCAGGTCTGCAGGACAAATATGACTCAGAGCTGACTCCTACAAACACTCCAAACTGCAGTCTTGCTAGGTTAAATGGGACAAATCCAACGAGGGAAGTTATTTGCGCACATAGGTATCCAGAAATCTTTATGCTGTGACACACACCCTTTTGCAGGAAGAGGACATCTACACCAGGATTAAAGGTGGCTCATTACTAATGGATTAATGCCTTGCAGATAACATGCAGAGTCATTCTGCAGGCAAGGCAAATGTCAGTGGCCCCAGGAGAAAGCTCAAAGGAGTTTTTGGTGTTGGGCAGCTGATATGAGTTACAGTTCCAGCTGCTTCATTCACCGTGGAATTTTACTGTTTCAGATACTGCTTCTTGTTGTAGAATTACAGCATTGACACAGTAAATACTACTTATTGTGGTATTTAAAAAATATCTGATAAATGGAACTGTATCTTATCCATCCATGTCATATTTCCAACAGAAACATAATGACAAATAATATGCAAGAAGTAGAAAACTGCATTAATTCTATTTTAGGTAAACACTAACTACCTGTATAACATAATAATGTATACAATTGCTTAAAATATTTCACACATAGGGGACTATGACTTTAAAGTTGCAAATTACGTAAAGCTTCGATATCACTGACTTTACTCCTTGGCTTTTGAAAAAGAACAGAAATAGAAAACTGAAAATATTGTGTATGGATAGAATATTTCACTTGGAAGGAACCTAAAATGATCATCTAGTCCAACTGCATGACCAATTCAGGGCTGACCAAAAGTTCAAGCAAATTATTGTCAAATACCTCTTAAACACTGACAGGCTTGGGACATCGATCACCTATACAAGGAGCCTGTTCCAATGTTTGACCATCCTCTCAGTAAAGAAATGTTTCTTCATATCTAGTCTGGACCTTTGCTGGTCCAGTTTTAAACCATTCCCATGTGTCTCGTCACTGGGCACCCAGGAGAAGAGCTGAGCACCTCCTTCCTCGTGTTCTCTCCTTAGGAAGCTATAGAAAGGTCACCCTTCAACCTCCCCTTCTCCAAACTAGACAAGCCCAAAGTCCTCAGCTGCTCCTCACAGGACACATGTTCCAGCTTTGTTGCCCTCATCTGGACACATTCAAAAACCTTCACATTCTTCTTAAGCTGCAGGGCCCAGAACCCCCAGCACACAGTGCTCAGGGTGAGGGTATGCCAACATTGGTACCCACAGCTTTCTGAAAGCTAATTGAAATAAATTCTTGAAACATAAAAATGCCAGCCACTTGAATTTCCTGCCCTCTATTTACATTATACTTCAAGGACCACAAATAAAAAATACATCTTCCCTTTACCAGCAATTTTAAAACCAGGAGATGTGCTCAGAATCAAAAGTTAGTAATTCCTGGTCTCCCAAATGAAGTACTTATCAGTAACAGAGTGCCAAAGCTACATGAAATCCAATTCTTGATTAAGAATATTAGATAGTCCAATATTAAAATAACTTTGCTTAGAGCATAATGGCTACCTCCTATTTGAAAGACTGACTAATGCTTAGAATATTGCATCTGTGTAAATGTTAAGAACTCAACTCTCACCAACTGAAATTTAATCTAAAAGGGAAACAGGATTTTTTTTTTCAAACTACAAACAAAGATTCTTTCTGTTTTACTTGAACTATTTATAGTGAGAAACCAGAACTAAGCCAAATGAAAATGAGTCTGCAAAAAACCCTGTGGAGCACTGGGCACTGGAAGATCAAACTTCCCAAAAGAGAAATGTGGGTAAGGCTCTTGACATATCATTTACACTCTGAAGGTCAATAGTGAAATCTGGTTTAAGGTCAGTCATCCATAAATGAGGAGCATGACCACAAACCTATTGTGCCTAACTCTACACCATCATCTATCCTTCACAAGAACTCAGGGGTCATCACTATAGCTGGCCTCTGTCCAGCAAGAACTTTGATTTTTAAGTCCAGCAGTGAGCAGGACTGCTCCACACTCTGAGTCAGTAAACATCTCACATTGAAGATCAAGTACAGCAGCTCAAGTAGTCCAAAAACAAAGTAATAAAAGCAGGCCATGGACATATTTAAGGGGAAAAGAAACCAAAAACTGGAACAGCCTCCAAATGGAGTATGGGAAGTAAAAAACTCCCTAAATAGTTGTAAGAAGGAGTTTGATCAGTACATGAAAGGAATTGTATGACATCTTGGCTGCAAAAGCAAGGGACTGAACTGCATAACCCAGAAGAATCAGTCATATCTTCTTATGAGCATAAAATTCTCTATAGGTATGTTTAAAGGGAGAAAATAAAGATTTAAAAAATGTTATGAAAAGGCACCAGAACCCATAGTACATGATCAAAGCAAAATCTAAGAGAATCATCTAGCACTTATGATTTCTTAGACTTTCAAAATATTTTATTTAAGTAAGTTAGCAAAAATTTTTAAAAATACATCTTTTATTCCAGTCTAGACAGCATGACATCATCTGCCCGCATCTTATTTCTCACAGGGCTGGGTAAACTGCTTTTTTTCAACTCTCTCTTCTAAAGAATGGAATCCATAATGTGGTTTAGCATGTGTCTGTGTATTCCTGCATAATCTAATGTCCCCATTTAATATTTTAAAACAAATCATTGAAAAGATAACCGGTAAGACCTGGGAGCTTTCTATTTAATTAATTACAAAACATATTCTAATCTTTTCCTCCTTTTCTCTGAAGGCATTTTATTCTGAATTTACTTTTATCCTTCTATATGGTTTTTTCTTATTGCAAGAGAAACTTGAATCATGCATTACCATTTAAAAGTAAGCATAACATATTCTGTACATGTATGGCAGACTGCAGGTGCAGCTCTGAGATAAAAGGGGCAGAAAAATGTTTTGTTTGGGAGCCATAAACACTGGGTTAATAAAAAGTCAGTATGGAATATGCTGGGGGCCTCAGATGGAGACGCACATGAAGGATGTGAGATGGAAGCCTGAAGCTTCCAGCGGGACTGCTGAGCACTGGACTCTGTCATTCATAACACAAGGAGGTGAAGCAAGCCCCAGGTCACAGGCACTGCTCTGCACAACCCTCTGCTCATGAGGGACCCGGTAGATGCTTTTGAGGAGTAGGAAAAATGCCCTCCTTGATCATGTAATTAAAGACCGCACAGCAGGTGTGCCCATTAATTAAATACAAAGACAACATAAATACTTTCTTTTTGTGACTTTTAAATGCTTTATTTTGTCTCTTAGATGTTTTTAACATCTTTTTTCCTTTGCATGCGGCCATTTTAACTGCTCACTCTAAGTAATGTCCCAGGTGGCTTCTTCCTTCCATTGTGTTACCACTCCATGTCTTCCTAGCCAGACTCTCTTCTAAATAATTTATAACTCAGAATCTCACCAGGACTTTCAGACTAAGAGCACAGATCCATCGTCAGCCTAAGTCAATTTTATGCTGCCTTTTCCTATGCCTCCCCTCCACTGTGCCTTGAGGCAGCTATAGTGTTAATATGAGCAGTTAGTCAGATGGATCAAGGACCTGACTGGGCTAAATATTTTTTTATATGACCACTTGCAGCACACTATTCAGAGGAAAGAAGGAGGATTGTGCAGGACTCCCTCTGCAGAAGCAGCTGGAATTTAGACCAACTTAAGCTGATCTTGAAACTATACTTTAAACTGACATTGTACAGCTCCCTTTCAGCCTGCAATTTTGCCTTCTAACATTAGTTGAGCTTTCTTCCAATCCAATCTCCAATCTCTGATATTTGTTATATGCCCTTTATCTCACATTCTGTTAATCTTATTAATCCCATCCCAGAACAATGCTTTTCCTTCTTTCATCCTCTCTTAAAGACTCCCTCACACTTACTTTTTTTTTTTTTTTAAATTTTTGTTTATGCTGGTACTTTGTTACCTTTTTGTTGAAAAATTTCTTTGGTTCCATGTATTCTACTATCCCTGATTCAGCCTCATATTGCTTACAACTCTGGGCTGAACTTGTATGTGTCACACACAAGCAAAATCTGCATGAGAGTGCAAATTTAGAAGTTGCTTTTGAGATTTCAGCCTTGAAGATCAAGTGTGAGTTTGCCTTTGCAATACATACTGGAAAGATCTCACAGGAGTGAAGGATCTGATATTATCCATATGGCACTGCAGATTTCACCTTCAGACTCGAAAGAATCAAAATACAGATTCTCCCGTATTGCCAGGCAGGAGGAATTCTGCCAATCCCAAATGCTAACACAGGCACCTATCCCCACTCAAAATGCAGCTTTAAAACTAAACTGGTGGCTAGGAACAGTCACATTTACAATTCTTTTCTAGTCTCTACCCCACATTACCACTGAAAATTAACTGTAAAAAAAGAGAAGGAAAATAAATTACCTTCTCCTGGTCTTTTATTTTACTATTACTACTGCTTAATATTTTGTCTGTGCACTACAAAACTCAAGGGTGGGGTTGCTGAGATGACTAATCAGTTAATGTCTGTGACACAGAAACAGAATGGTTTGGGTCAGAAGGGATCTTTAACATCATCTAGTTCTAATCCCTCTGCCATGGGCAGGGATGCTCAAAGACCCATCCAACCAGGCTTCAAACACTTCCAAGGGTGGGGCATCCACAACTTCTATGCACAGCCTGTTCCAGTGCCTCACCAGTGTCTCATCTCTGACATGTAAAGAGCAACCAATGAAGTATCCACCTGCATCTAGAATTCATAAAATATTTTTATATTAGGTGAAAATCCATATACAGACAAAATAATTTCTTGCATGTAGATGGACAACCAGAAACATACAGCTAAAAGACTATATTTTTTTATCATATAGAATTAATATATTTAAAAGATTCCTACACTTAACATGTGCTTTATTTAGACCTCAGATTTTAGAAAGAACTTTCAATTTATTTCATCCTGTGATGGAATCAAGCAGTGTCGTGCTGCAGAAATCAAATGAAAGTGCCAAGGAATTTTGGTTTAGTTATGCAGACTGCCTGAAACATGAGCCATCTCATACAAGATAAGATTCTCTGAAGTAATAATAATAGATACTTCACACCTTCTGTGTTGTCAGTGTTCTACCAGCCTGTTTGGAGTCTCTCACTTAGGCAAGAAATCCTACTGAAGTTAAGAAATTATTTAACAGGAATAGGAATTGCTGAATTTAGCCATAGCTCTGCTATCCTGTTTTACAGGTAGGAGCAGCATCACACAAACCCCATGTTCGGTGCCACTTTAGGAGATGTTTCTAAGACCTGCAATGAGAACTCTTGGGACACTGACCATGCCTCTGTAATGGTTAAGTGAAAGCTAAAACTTAACTTTGAACTTCCATACTTTTACAGCCTCAATTATTTCCCGTTCAATTAGATAAGGCAAAATTAATAAATCTTTTCAAAAGGCACACAAATGAAACAGAACACACTTCTCCATTGACATCACAACAGGAGAAGGAACCATTCACATCCTTATTTAAATACAAGTATTTACATTTGCTAAGTTCTACCTTTCTGTTTCTGTTACAGCCTCAGCTGGGTTATACAAATTTGAAACATGATCTCCTCTGAGGTGTGCCTGGAAGGTTGGCCATCACAGGGTTTGGAACCAGATGATCTTTAACATCCTTTTCAATCCCAAGTCATTCTATGATTCTATCATTCTCCAAAATTTCATTAAGCTTCTGCATTGCTGATAAACACTCAGATTTTGTCCAGCAAGGAAGTCCAAAGAAGCTTGGAAGAGCATCATGGCTGGGTACTTTTCTTCACCTTCAGAAAGACAGGCTTTTTTTGTTTATCCTGAAGGGTTTTCTAAGCCCACCTCAGTATCCTGTTTCCTTCCCAGTTCATTTTCCCTGTCTTTCACCACATTGTCTTTGAATACAGATGTACTCAAGGTTACTGAGGCAGCCACCATGACCTAAAGATATTGCCTGAAACTGCTAAGGTTGGCTTGTGGATGTTTTATGAATTCACCAGGTGAAAGAATGGCAATGGTATGACTGGTAAGAGAATCATACAGTCATGGTGCTTTATTCTACTAGAGCTCAAAGAACTCCACCACTTTGATTTGCACAAAATTTTCAAATTTTGATTGCAGATTAAAAAATCTTTATGGGAGCTCCAGATGCCTCATTATAAAAGATACTGTTGTATGCAAAGTGCCAGTATGTTTGAAACAGACTATGATACTATATACATGTGCTGGTTTTAACTGGGATAGAACTAATTTTCTTCACAGGAGCCAGAATGGGGCTGGGGTTTGGATTTTTCCTGGAAACAGTGTGGATAACACAGGGATATTTTCATTACTGCTGATCGCTGCTGGCACAGTGTTGAGGCCTCTCCTGCTTCTCACCCCTCCCCAGCAGTGAGGAGGCTGGGGTTCACAAGAAGCTGGGGGGGACACAGCAGGGACAGCTGATCTCAACTGATCCAAGAGATATTCCTTAGCCTATGGCATCATGTGCAGCATATAGACCTGGGGCAAGAAGGAAGGGGAGGGATGTTCAGAATGATGGTGTTTCTCTTCCCAAGTCACTGTTAGAGCAGACAGAGCCAGGCTTTCCTGCTACATCAGAGGAAGGGATGAAAGAATTCCTCATTTTGTTTTTCTTGTGTGCGTGGCTTTTGCTTTGCTTTTACCTGTTAAATTGTCTTTGGCTCAACCCATGAGTTTTTCCTTTTACTCTTTGGATCCTCTGTCCCATCCTGCTGGTGGGGCAGTGAGCAAATGGCTGTGTGGGGCTTAGTTGCCATCTGGGGTTAAACCACAACAACATGTCACTTAATTAATGAAATTTAATATTAACTATTATTAAATAAGAGGACTAATTTTTCATCAGACTTCTAAGGTTGGCCCTAAAACCTTGCTATAAAACTAACTACTTTTTAAAATGCACACAAAAGAGCTTGTCAAAAAATTATTAATAGAAAATCCTTCTGCAACTATTTTTAAGTAAACCAAGAGCCAAATTGTAATCAAGAAATGTGTAGTCCTGAGCCATCCACACCTTAAAAGGCCAAATGAATTAACTAATTAAGTATTTTTTCTGTCATTTACAGAAGACAAGCATTTTGCTCCCTTGGATTAAGTGTTCACAGCATCTAAATATATCTAATGCATAGATGACAAAGTCAGATGTTGCAAGATCCATAATCAAAATTATTGGATTCATACTCTTTGTTAAAAGCCCTGCAGGCTAGCAGGAATCAATAGTGCACTACGTATGCCACCCTATAAATAAAATTTAAGTTTTGTCACTGATACAATGGCAGTGCTGGAACAGGTGCCCATCTACCAGCATGGAGCTGCAGCAGTGGATGGAGTAGGAGGAGCTGCCTCATCCCACCTTAACCTGTAATTACTTGGGCTGCTCCTAGCAGATTCTTTGGGACATGAGTGATCACTGGGACTTAGAGTAAAACTCATTCCGAAAAACACATTCCCTTTGAATTATGTTTAAAAAGGTGTCTCTCCTCACAAGACATGAAATACCATATTTATATCAAACAAATTCTGAGCATTTTAACTCCAGTGCTACAGCTCTTCGTGCATTTGGTTAGACTTGGTGGAGCAGTTACACTCTGTTGTCTAAAGTTAACAATAGCATTCTTTTCCCTTTCCTACAAACACTTTCTGCACACAAAACAATCTCTAGCCTACGCTGGCAAGTAGGGTAGAACAGCTGGATGCAAAACTGGAGTAAATAAAAACACACCACAAAGAAACTGGAGACCCCTCTCCAGAATTACTTTTCACTTGACCTCCTACAAACTGTCATCATCAGAGAACTGTGTTAGCTCTACCAGACTGTAATTAAGTCGTCCCTATCTAATAAAGGAAAAAACAAGGAGACTGATGAATGCAGACCATAAGACAGAGGAGTATATCACTGTTAAGGGTGAGGGAGCACTTTGCTCTCTTAGCCCTGAACAACTCAGCCAGTGCAGCACCTGATCATTAGACCTCCTGGTCTGCAGAGAGCCACCCTCCTCCTGTCCCTGCCATGCCTGAGCACTTGTTACCTCTGACACTCTTCCACATGCAACAAGACTGGGAAGGGAACCACTAGTAGATCTGTTCAGCATCTGGTTCTTCAGAGTAACACACTTCTCAGGAGGAAAATATTAATTTTCTTCTATGCATAAGCAAGTACAAGAGAAAAAAAATACCTATTTTATTATAAATACTGTATTTCCAGCAGACAAAATGCAAATAAAGAGTCATCTTTCCTTAAGGTAACATCATTCATCTAAACACCTTAAAATTACAAATATACACTTGGATGGAAACACATACACATATGGTACCATTTTAAACTAGTAAAGAGAAAAATGCATTAATATTTTCAGATGCTGCTGATTTTTAATGTATATTGTAATTGCATTCTGTGTGGATACAGATAAAATCACTGCACCCCAGTCCCAAAATGACCAGGCAGCCCTGTGACAGTTCTCATTTACTTTGTTAAAACTCTAAGGAAGTCCGTCATCAAAACAGTTTCCTTGATAAGGATACCCAAATGAAACAGCAACTTTGCCCTGCAACAAAATGTCACTGAACCTGATGGGTAGCTGTAATTTAGGACAAGACAAAATAGACATGTTCTTCTTTTGCGGAACCACCACATCCACAGAATAAAAAGTCCTTTGACTAAGCATTTTTAGATGGTGGAGCAGTTGCACTCTGTTTTCTAAAGTTAACAATAACATTCTTTTCCCTTTCCTACAAACACTTTCTGCACACAAAACAATCTCTAGCCTACGCTGGCAAGTAGGGTAGAACAGCTGGATGCAAAACTGGAGTAAATAAAAACACACCACAAAGAAACTGGAGACCCTTCTCCAGAATTACTTTTCACTTGACCTCCTACAAACTGTCATCATCAGAGAACTGTGTTAGCCCTACCAGACTGTAATTAAGTCGTCCCTATCTAATAAAGGTAAAACCAAGGAGACTGATGAATGCAGACCATAAGACAGAGGAGTATATCACTGTTAAGGGTGAGGGAGCACTTTGCTTTCTTAGCCCTGAACAACTCAGCCAGTGCAGCACCTGATCATTAGACCTCCTGGTCTGCAGAGAGCCACCCTCCTCCTGTCCCTGCCATGCCTGAGCACTTGTTACCTCTGACACTCTTCCACATGCAACAAGACTGGGAAGGGAACTGCTAGTAGATCTGTTCTTCAGAGTAACACACTTCTCAGGAGGAAAATACTAATTTTCTTCTATGCATAAGCAAGTACAACAGAAGAAAAATACCTATTTTATTATAAAGACTGTATTTCCAGCAGACAAAATGCAAATAAAGAGTCATCTTTCCTTAAGGTAACATCATTCATCTAAACACCTTAAAATTACAAATATACACTTGGATGGAAACACATACACATATAGCACCATTTTAAACTAGTAAAGAGAAAAATGCATTAATATTTTCAGATGCTGCTGATTTTTAATGTATATTGTAATTGCATTCTGTGTGGATACAGATAAAATCACTGCACCCCAGTCCCAAAATGACCAGGCAGCCCTGTGACAGTTCTCATTTACTTTGTTAAAACTCTAAGGAAGTCCGTCATCAATACAGTTTCCTTGATAAGGATACCCAAATGAAACAGCAACTTTGCCCTGCAACAAAATGTCACTGAACCTGATGGGTAGCTGTAATTTAGGACAAGACAAAATAGACATGTTCTTCTTTTGCGGAACCACCACATCCACAGAATAAAAAGTCCTTTGACTAAGCATTTTTAGACTCACATTGCAGAATAGCAAGGTGCAATAATATAAGAAAATAATTTCAGTTTGTGAGCAGTAGAGAGAAATCCCACCTTACTTTCACAGCAATAAGGTCCACAAAATTGGAGTGACTTATGAACACTCCATTACTTTGTTTATAGAAGTTCACAGCTTTAAAAGACTTGTTTCCAAAACAAAACAAACAAAAAAGGCTTTAGAAGTGAATAAATCCAAGGTTTGACGCCATATCCAAATCTCAAAATATAAGTTAGAGATGTTTAATCTAGGTTAGTACATTACAGAATAAGCTAAGTGTTGGTGTGTTGTCACTCATGCCAGTGAGAACAACCCCCAAATCAAACTCAACATTAACCTTTCTTCAACACTGTCATACCCAGCTGAAAGCACTCCTGTCTTTCAGTTGTCATAAAAAAACCCCAAACACATGACTTGCTCTTTTTGCGTACAAACATTCTATCTATCTTTTTTTTTTTTTCACCAACAGCTAAACAACCAGCTAAATGTTCCTAGTGTGTAGATTTTGAAGTGAGCCCTGCTTTTCCAGAAACAGTTAAAGGACACCGGGAGAACTCTCTTTAAAAGCTCCTGAGAAAAACAATATTAAGAGTTTTCCATGTCCTGATGTATTTCAGTGTTGCTGTGGTGAAAGACAGTATCTACCTGTAAACACAAAATATGCACCCAAAGTAAAATCTAAACAAAATGAGATCTGCTGTCAATAGCATTCTTTGGAAATATCCTAAATCCTGACATGGTGAGATAAAAAACCATGAAGAGTGCTGATCCCAGGTAACTCCTGGTGACTTCAGTAGGAGTAGTGGATATTTCAGCCTTTTGTGGATTAAAACAAGGTGGCATGATTTTTATCTACAGAACAAGACCTGTTCTGTGCTACATGTGATTTTAACAGCAAACTCTATCAAACCAGAAAAATTGTATCACATTGCAGTGCTTACCAAGAAAATATGTTTAGCCAGCAGTCAGGGTTCAGCGGAACTGCAGATGACAAGCTAACATGCATCACCCATATTTATTTATCTAAACTGCCAGTGCACTGTGCTCGTTTTCCATCCCTTTTCTTAGCCTGCATCCCTCCAAGAATGATGTACACAGCACATCAGGTGTCTCTCCCCTCACAGCTATCAAGCATCAGGAATGTCACATCTCACTCAAAGCATGCTTCCCACTTTCACAATCAGCCAGCCACAGCAGAAAAAAAATTCCAAGGCAAACTTGTGTAAAATATTTTAATTTAGGCTAACAAGAAATGATGAAATGTCCCTTGATAGCACAAGACTATTTCCATGACTGCTCATTTTTACTGAGTGTTATCTATGCAGCATGTGGAAAGACAGGATATTTTGGAATTGCATTAACTAGACAGGAAACATTAATGTTCCTGTATCCATGAAGGCCTCATTTGTAAACTTTTAGATACAAAAATGATTCAACCTGTTAGAAAACCATGTATACCAAGTGCTCTTTCACTTTGTATTTGTATTTCATAAGTAAATCCAGGTCTCACAGCCAGACAAGTGTTAGTACTTTTGAGCTAATATCTGAAACTGTGTACCATTGTGAAGCCAGTTTTCCTTACAAGTTCTTAAGCAAAATCACCGCTTGTTTTGAAACAAACAAGAAAGATGTGAAAAATCCATGAAAAAGAGCTAGAGGCTGTTATTTTGCTTCATATTAAGTGACACTTTGCAAATGGCACCCTGCAAGTTATGCCTTAACGCCTTGTTAAAATGCAACTAAAATCTATATTACCTCGTTTCACACACATAGGTAAAATACATAATTGAAGGCACACTAAAAGACCTGGGGAAATCCATGAAACATATAAATTACTTGATTGCCTCTGAATAATAAATCGTTCCCCAGCAGATTTATAATAGACTGTTTTACCGTAAAAGCACATTTCTGCCATCAATAGGCACAGTTTTCTGAAGAATGAAAAACAGTCTAATACAACTTTGGAACTGGGAAATAAGCTGGACTCCAATGCTTCTGCTGGCTGACCAAACTGATAATGTTTCATGTCTCTTTTTCTCACTGAACACTAATATGTAGCACTGAATGATCCATTTGCTCTGGATCACAACTCTTATTTTCCCCACTCATCCCTGGAATAACACTGTCTCAGGCTGCTGGAGGAACAGAAATGCTATCCCTCCTCATTAGCTGTAAAGTTTTCCTTTTCTGCACTCCTCTACTGAGAATCCAGGAGAGGAATGGGAGTCATCACCTTGAAGGTGCTAGTAATGATCTATGGAAAGATGTTCTGGAGCACAAGGGAGTGAACTCTGTGGAGAGCTCTGTAGCTTTCCTGCATCCCTGACCAGCTTCTCCCTCAGCAGCCCCTGCTGTGCTCCTTGCTCTATGTACAGGGACTGTTTGGTAGCTTTAACACTCATCACCCCAGGAACACGGAATACAAATGCACTTTGCACACTCACTCACTCTCAAGACACACGTGCACAAACACACAGAGCTCCCTTGGCACTACATGCAATTCATTCCAAGTCCCCTGTGTATTGCTTCAAAACAGAAACCAAGCATACACACAGAAAGAAAGAAAGAAAAAAAAACCAACAAAAAAACACAAACAAACAAACAAAACAAAACAAAACAAACAAAAAAACCCAACAAACCAAAAAAACCCACCCACTCACCAAATCCCAACCAAACATTCCACCAAAATATTAAAAAAAAACCAAACAAACAAATAAACGACACAGCAAGGAGGAGGGAATGAGGAAGGCAGTGGGGGGTAGGACGAAGGGAAAAGAGAAGCTTGTTTTTTTTTCCTGCTGTTGCTGTGGCTCCCAAGCATGCAGCGCTAAGGAAGAGTAGTTCCCCACTTTCATCAGCTAGCTACATCCTTGGGATAAAAGGGAGCAGTCCGGAATGATGCTGAGGCTGCAGAAGGCAAAATAAGGCTTTGCCTGACTCCCCGTGAAATTCTCTCCTCCACATCCCCTCCTCCCTAAAACCTGCCCTAAATGGGGAAAAAATCAAAACAAACAACAACAAAAAAAGAAAAAAAAAAGAAGAAAAAAAAACCGAAACCAAAATACCAAAAACCAACCAAAACCAAGGAAAAAAAAAACAACAAAACCAACACACAAGGAAAAAAGTGATGAAAAGACACAACTCACCTTAACAAGGGGTGTTGGATGGGGTCAGAGAGGAGGAAGGGTATAAAAAGATCTATTTTTAGCAGAGGTTGTGATAGTATTGAAACACACAGACACAGGGTTTGGAAGCAGGGAGAAGATTATAAAAAATGAGGGGAAGAGAAATTATCAAGAACGTGTAAGTCAGTCTGGCAGGAGAGAGGAGAATCCCCAAGAAAAAAAAAATAAAATAAAAAATAAAATTTTAAAAAACCCCAAAAAACAACCACCAAAAGCCGAGAGGAGAAGGAGGGAGAGCGTGGCGGTGCCGGGGTTGTGTTTTGTTTCTCTTCGCTGGGGGCGGGCGGAGGCGGCGGGGCGGGGGTGTGGGGGTGTTCTGTTCGCGCTTTCGGCCAGGGCCCCTCGCTGCCTCCCCGCGGGGCTCCCGGCGGCTCCGGCCGGCCGCGCTCGCTCCTCGCCCGGCTCCGGCGGCTGCGGCGGGCGCGGCGCTCCCGCGGCTCGCTGGGGCTCTGCAGCCGCGTTCACGCCGCCGCCGCTCCTCGGCCACCCCGCGCCCGCGCTCCCGCCGCCGCCGCCCGCGGGCGCCCCCCGCCGCCAGCGCTGGGGGCCGGGGCGCTGAGGGCCCGGGGCGCTGAGGGCCGGGGCGCCCCGGGCGCGGCGGGCGGGACGGCGGCGGGCGGGGGCTCTCCCTCCCCGCGGCCGTGCCGAGCTGAGCCGAGCGGCTGCGCGGGCAGCAGTGCCCGTGCGGGGCCGGGGGAACCGCGGTGCCCGCCCGCCGTGTCCGTGCGGGACCCGGGCTCGCCCTCGGGCCGCGGTGCCCCGCTCCTGCGGCCGGGCGTCCCACGGCACCCGGCGGGGAGAGGGAGCTCAGGGCTGGGGAGCGAAAGTTGGGCATGCTGAAAGGCAGCCGGCGTTTTGACAGCTGAACGCCGCTTATCTATCAGCGATCGCTCGGTGTCGTTGGGGAGAGCATCAGGAAGGAGCCGGGAGGCTGAGGACTGCGCTTATTCGTATCAAAAGTAGTAAAACCGCGTTCAGCCGCGCCTTTAGCACGGAAGCGTGGCTCACAGAGAGCGGCGCCAGCAGATGGTTTTCCTTCCTGGTCCAAATGGAAGCCACTCGCAGCATTGTGCTGATGAGGACCATCGGCGGGTCACATTTATCTCAAACAGCTGACAGAATCCAGAAAACATGTGCATGCTACTGAAGGAAGATTTTTACCGGACTTGACACCCTCAGGAGTACTTTGCAACTAAAAATAAATCCTGTTGAAGTCGTTTTTAAGCAGATAAATATAGAAAAAAAAAAACTTTGGACAGTTTTTAAAATTTTCATTGCTTAGACTGAAAGAAGTAGAAAAGAACAAAAAAGAAAAAAATGGAGAATTTAAGTGCAGATAAGTGAATGAGCTTTAAAAAGTACTTTATTTCTGTCTACAGCGCTATCAGCAACTGCAAGTAAATATGTCTGTTTATGACTTGTGATTTTGAATTGGCATTGTCCCATCAATGATGAGAGCAAATGCAGACCAAGCTGTTGGATCCACAACCTGCAACTGATATACAAGCTGTGCTTCAGCACCACTGCTGCACTGAGATAAGCATATGTAGTAAATAGTAGAAGGATATGCTCCAGTATGCAAACTCTGTGAGTGTACATACTTACTCCATAAGCACATATAGTAAATAGATATAGTAAATAGTAAAAGGGTATGTTCCAGGACGTAAACTGATGCTTAGAAAGATGCTTACTCACACTAGTGTTGGCTGTTGATAGCTGGCAGTAGATAAAGGTATCTGGAATGAGTGTTGTGGAGGTACCCGGGTATGAAATGGTTGCTCCTAAACCCTGTCCTGGGTACCCACAGAGAGGATGTTGTGTGAACCAGCTGCCAGTGGGGGGTCTGCAGGCAGCCTTGATGAGCAGGTCATTGTGGCCAGATGGTGGGGAACCAAACCATCAGCAAGGGATGTGGAGTGCCTAGTTTTATTTGCTGTTCCAGCGTGGCTCTGGTCTCACAGGTGCTTTGGAGCACTCCCACAGGGGCTCTCAGGGACATACTAGTTACCTTTATGCTCTGGCTTACCACTCACTATCAGCTGAAATAGAGGAGGAGGTAAAATATTTTGAACCCAAGTCTTGGTTAGAACCAGAACATCCTTGCTAAATTAAATTTAAAAAATGTATCCTCAGAATGAGCCAAAAAATTAATTGTTCTGTATTTTAACTTTTTTTTCCCCTCCAGATTAAAGGTGCTTGCTCTGGATTTACAGAAAGGAGGAACTGGGAGAATAATGAACTTTCCGAACCTCTCATATGAAGTAGAAATAAAATAAGAGCCAATAGTGTCTTAAGTGAGCTTCTCACAGGAATCAGAGTAAGAAGATCCTCTTCTGTCTTGTGGGCTCAATTTCTTCTCATTTCTTCTCTGGTTTCTTCTTGATCCAAATTGTTCAGGAGTATAAAGGATATAAAGGGTTTGGATCCTGTCTCCCTTTTTTAAAAAAACAAATATATACAGAATTATTCCTAGCCACACTAAAGGGAGTAAAGACATTGGAAATAAACTTTGTTATACTTTGGGTCTTGATTTCTGCAATAACTAAGTTGGGAAAACATTTTATACATTAAAGTGAGGGTAATGTTTTATACATTATGCTAGTAAATATTTTCTTTAAT
This sequence comes from Emberiza elegans, assembly GCA_024865655.1. NCBI lineage: Eukaryota > Metazoa > Chordata > Aves > Passeriformes > Fringillidae > Emberiza > Emberiza elegans. The sequence continues at coordinate 3,418,636 of JALJVW010000172.1, forward strand.
TTCAATTCATTTTCAAGAAACTGCATCTCAGTTAGCATGTATTTACATGAACTCTCATAGGTTTTTAATATTTATGAATCATCTTGCACTGTTACAAAAGCATCAGTTTACTGTAAACCGCAGGTCCATTCAGTGTGCAGTGTGAGGCTCTGACCATTACCAGCTCCCTTAGCTGCTCTATGCCCAGCAGTATCAGGGCAGTACTTACTGTCAATTATGGCTCTGTGTCCCTATTGACTTTCCCAAATTTGCACAGAGCTATTATTTTTTATTCAAATTAAAAACAAAACCAAAAACATAACAAAACCAAAACCACCTTTTGATGAATGGCTTTATAGTTGAATGATGAAAAGCACACACACTGGTGGTGTTCAAGAAGACCCAAATACAAAATGTTCAAATGCCAGCATATCTTTGTAAAATGTACATTTCAGTTTCCATGTCACAGGATCTGCATATTTAATGTCTGATTTGCAAGCATAACTTGGCACTCAAGCCTTTTGCATGCTGGGAAACAGTTTTATGGCTTAAACATACATTTAAGTGGATGGAAATGATGACAAAGGTTAAAATCAGGGATTTTTTTTTAAATTATCTATAGAGCTCCTGTAGAAATTCTTTTTTTCCAGAAGACAATATATCTGCATTAGAGATAATTGTCTAAATTGCTCAAATAACCCAAGATAGTCAGAAAGGTTATTGAGAGAACAAGACGGAACATCTAAACTGACACAAACAAAATCCTTCCTCTCAGGCCATTATATTGCTTCAGGGTGTCACTGTTGCTGCAAACAGTTGCTGCCGGGCAACTTTCCTCTGGTTTTCATTCATGCTGTCCAGAGGAAGACGGACTTTCTGTTTTGTTCATTATGAAACACACAAATCTTGTATGCTGACAGAGCAGCAAAGCAGAGAGATAAAAACTTCAGTTTGGGTACTGTATTTGATGTCCTTATACTGCTGAGATGTATGAACCAGGCCACCATGACCCCTTGTCAGTCTCTAGTACCCATTAGGAGAAATTTGATCTTCTGCAGGGTAGACCCAGCCTCAAAGCCCCTTGCTTCCGTTCAACCTGTTGTAGAGGTCTGCAGATCTCCACTGCTGTCAGTACTGTTCCCTCAAAGCCATGCTGCAGCCAACATGAGGTGAACCTTTGGTGCAGCATCACCTTGACTACTGCGTGTGATTCTGGGCTCCACCTTTGAAGAATGATGCAAAGGTCCTGGAATGCATTCTGAGGAGGGCAACAAAGTTGGTGAAGGAGCTGGAACACATGTCCTGTGAGGAGCAGTTGAGGATTTCAGATTAGTTTAGTTTGGAAAAAAGAAGGCTGAGGGCAAGCCTCCTTGGTCTCTACAGCTTCCTCAGGAACAAACATAGGGAGGGAGGTGCTCAGCTCTTCTCCTGGGAACCCAGTGACAGGAGACATGGGAGTGGTTCAAAACTGTGTCAAGGGAGGTTTAGACTGGAAAATAGGAATAATTTCATTACTGAGAGCATGGTCAAGCACTGGAACAGGTTTCCAGTAGGGGTGGGCAATGCTCCAAGCCTGTCAGTGTTTAAGAGGTATTTTGACAGTGTCCTTAATGACATGCTTTAACTTTTGGTCATCCCTCAACTGGTCAGGCAGTTGGACTACATGGTCATTGTAGGTCCCTTCCAAATGAAATCTCTTCTCTTCTCTTCTCTTCTCTTCTCTTCTCTTCTCTTCTCTTCTCTTCTCTTCTCTTCTCTTCTCTTCTCTTCTCTTCTCTTCTCTTCTCTTCTCTTCTCTTCTCTTCTCCCTTCCCCTCCCCTCCCCTCCCCTCCCCTCCCCTCCCCTCTCCTCTCCTCTCCTCTCCTCTCCTCTCCTCTCTCTCCTCTCCTCTCCTCTCCTCTCCTCTCTCCTCTCCTCCCCTCTCCTCTCCTCCTCCTCTCCTCTCCTCTCCTCTCCTCTCCTCTCCTCTCCTCTCCTCTCCTCTCCTCTCCTCTCCTCTCCTCCTTTCTCTTCTCGATGTAATAAAAAAATTCTTTCTAAATCACCAAGATCAATTGAATGGTGCATGTTAATGATATGTCTGAAAGAGGCATGATGCCAGTCTTTCTGTCCTTGCTGTTGGTATGTGCAGATGCTTGTTTTATCAGTGTAAATTAGAAAGTGAATTTTAGGCCAATAAGTATATTTTTAAAATAATATTATTGCACATAAATGGAAATATATATATATATATATATATATATATATATATTTATTGTTTCAGTCAGTTTGGGATTCTCTAATTGTCCCTGATGTCTAGCCTTTTATCTGCTTCACCTGAGTATGGTAAGGCCTGTCAATCATGCCCAGGTGTGATAACTGCTTCACAGATTATGGACATTCTTGGGAGCTTTTCTCAGAGCATGTCAAAACCTTCATTTAATGGACACTCTCAAATTTAGTGTGGATGTGCAAGCAGTAGTACTTGAAATGATTAGGAAGTCCCCAGAGATCACAGATATGCCAATTGCTTTAGACAATGCCCTTTAAGAAATTCTCTCCCCATTACCTATTATTGTGTGAGGGGTGGTAGCCTTGTGACTTTACTTTCTCTTGTACAACACAATGGAAGCATGAGTTCCTTGGGTTTTACTAGTAAGATTTACTGCATTTGTGAAAAGGTATTTCACAAGCAAGCAATGTTAGAATTCTAAAAATGAGACCAGGAAATAAAAGCTAAAACAGGCTCTTGAATTTAAAAAAGATAAAATAGGAAACAATACTGGAATGAAACTAGTCTAATCTAGTCTTCAGACTAGATCACCAACCTGAATAGTCTTACAACAGCTTATTGATTGTTTTGTTAAAATTTTTATGCACTTTGCCAATCATAATCAAAGGCTTCTTTTAAAATGCTATTATTCTAGCCTACATGTCCTTAAAATTATAAATATTCTTAATACTGTGTAGTGTTGAGTGAGTTGTTTGCTATTTGATTGCAGTTTGATTCAAGTGACAGCAATTTTAAATATCTAACTACATATTAATAGAAATATGACATGCACTGTCATATTTTTGCTCTAAAATTATTAGCATTGTGGTAGATATGGATGTGATTTTACATAATTTGAATTAACATAAACCAGGCTAATAATGTGCACTTGTGAGCAAATCTTTTGTTCCAGACTGAGGCAGAGCAGTTGAGCTGGAACTCGAGCAGACAAATGATGGAGTTATGGAGGGAAATCCCTTCTCCTTCAGCAGAGGAGGAGCTGTTATCTTAAGTTCCTTATTAAAATGAAAGCTTCTACCCTCTATCAGAGAAAATGCCTGTTGTGATCTCTAGTCCAGAGTCACAGCTGTATTTGAGTTTCTGCTTCCTGTCAAAACTGCTTAAACTATTAAGGATTACTTGTGATACTTTAGCTTGTATGGGGTTTTGTGGAGGGTTGTCATACCTAAACTTTCAATATTCATTTAAACTGCTGTCCCATCAGTCCTTTCTGGGACAAATTGGTAAATATGTGTCTCTAGATGATGGTGATGAGCACTTCCAGCCCCTCTACTCCCACCAGTTAATTGCTTTTTGTTATTGAGTAATAGTCTATTTCCTGCATCCTTCCGAGGATGTCACACAGACCAGGACTATTGGACTTTTGTGAAAGTTGTATTACTTCCCTTCACTTTTTGTGTTTCAGCAGGTATGTCACACACCCAGCAGAAGCAATACAAAGAGATTTGTCTCTTACCACCAAACATACTTCTTCCAGAAAACAATCAACAAATTCTCAAAATTGCATTCCATTTCAATGATTTAATAAATGATGACTGAATTTTTGAAAGTGAGTAGTAGAATCAAGAATGGCTTGGTTTGGGAGGGACCTTAAAGGTCTTCCAACCCTCCTGCCATGAGCAGGGACTACTTTCACTAGACCAGGTAGCTCAGAGCCCCATCCAACCTGGCCTTGCTAGCACCCTGTCCTTCTAACATTTTCATGCCATCCCAGAGTTTGCCACAGACAAGCCTGGTGCAGTTCCCATCTCCCATCACATCTAGTTTAAAGCTCTGCCAATGAGCCCCACTAGTTGTGGAGCAAAGACTCTGCTCCCTCACTGAGAAGGGGAGTTCTGCCTAATGCCATCATGCCCAGTGCTGAGTAGGTCATCGCATTGTCAAAACCCACAACATTTTGGTGGTGACAACAGCTGTGGAGCTATGTGTTAACAGACTCGGTCCACCCATTGCTTCCAATGTCCCTGCCTTCAACTGGAAGTATAGAGGAAAAAATAATTTGTGTCCTAGATTCCTTTAGCAACACTCCCAAGGCCCTGAAGTCCTTTTTGATTATTCTTGGACTATGTGTTCCTCCTTCATCCTCCTCTACGTGGCAGAGCAGTAATGGGTAGTAGTCTGAGGGCTGCACTAGGCTAGGAAGCTTCCTGGTGATGTCCTTAACCCCAATCCTAGGGAGGCAGCAGACCTCCCTGCGGGTTTGGCCTGGTCAGCATATTCCCTCCATTCCCCTTAGAATGGAATCACCTACAACTATTTCAACTTACCTTTTCCTACTCTTGGAAGTGGTTGTAATGTGGTGGGTTAACCTTTCTGATTGTGGTGACCTCTCTGGTGTAACTGGACCTTCATCCTCTTCCTTCTTTGGCTGGCCTTCCATGCACAGAGGCTCATGCATTTTGTGTTGAGGCACCTGGGGAGTGAGGTGGGTGAAGAAGGATTTCACTTGCCCCCCAGAGGGAGCATGGGCTACCCTCCATGCACTCCTTTCTTTGCAACTTCTACCTTCTCCTTCTCCCCCTCCTGCTGGGGGATGAAGAAAAGATCCCCTTGATCTTGAATTATTTCTGGTGTCTGCTTTTGTCTCAGGGAGGCCAGAGTTTGATTACACCAGTCTATCGCCCTTTTTGATTCTCTAATATTCCTTAACCTTTCTACCTCATACTGTAACTGATACAACGCTGAGCAAGTCATCCACCTGGTCAAATCTGACACAACAACTAGCCCAGTGAAAGTTTAGGTAATCCCCAGAGCCTGAAACCTGAACAGCTCCATGTTTTTCTGTGAGCTGTGTCTGGGTCACTACATACATCCCTTTTGGTGAGTGTAAATGTCTTGTCTCCCCTTCAAGTGGACACTGTACCCACGCTGTCTTGCCAAGGGCAATGCCCTCCACCCAAACTGGCTGCTTGAGCTGCATTGCCCCAGTGCCTTTCCTGCTTGCCCTGCCTGTGGGAAGTGCTGCACCATGCCCTGGATAATGCACCACACCCTCGTTATGCGTGAGCATGAGAGCATGCTGCTTATTTTGGCACCTGGCACCACACACACAAGGCTGACCTCTACAAGCTCTTTCCAATGGATCTGAATGACACTGGCTCTTCCCCCATACTATTAGCTTATTTATTAAACTTTTGGAGGCTATCTGTTCAGACTTATCAGTAATTCTTATCTGACCAAGAAGATTACTGACAGGTTCATTCATTTTAAAAGGAGACTAGAATGGATTTCTCATTTGGCTGTCAGTCCATGTTCTTCATTTGTCAGAAAAAAAGTCAAAGCTTTCTCTTCATTTGTCAAATCTGTCTTTCCCATCATATACAGTGAGTCAGAGATTACAACTCATCTCAAGTACTTATAGCAAATACATTGTGAACAGTAAGAATGAGATTGCTTGACTTTACAGTGCATGTACATGGCTTGTAGCATGTAGCTGGGCTACAGGACACCATTGACAAGATCAAGCCAGTAAAATAGAACAGCAACACATACAAGAGTCCTGCTCCACTCACAGCTATGTAAGCTTTGTCTGTTTGGTCTTGTTTGTCTCTGATACTTGCAGCAGAAAGACATGAACTTTCCTTCTTCTGACATCATGCATGTAAAAAAGCATCAGCAGGATTCTCTTAAGGAAGCAGCTGAATTCTTTTAAATTCCAGGGAGCTTCTCATTTTTTTTGCATCCCAAGGATATTAATCACTCAAAATCACAGAATCAATCACAGCATGTTTGGTGTTCAAAGAGGCCTCTGGAGATCACCTAGTCCAACCCCTGCAGATTCACCTAGAACTGGTTACACAGGATCACATCCAGATTTTGAGTATCTCCAGAAAATGAGACTTCACAACTTCTCTGGGCAGCCTGTTCCAGTGCTCTGTCACCATCACGTTAGTTTTTCTTCATACTCAGATGGAACTTCCTGTATTTAAGTTTGTGGCCATTGCCCCATGTGCCCATTGTCCTGTCACTGGGCATCACTGAAAGAAAGCCTGCCCCATCCTCTTGACACCTGTCCTTAAGATATTTGTGTGTATTGACAAGATCACTTCTCAGTCATCTCTTCTCCTGATTAAACAGGCCCAGCTCCTCAGCCTTTCCTCCTCATCAAAGAGATTCTCCAATCCTGTAATCTTTTCCATAGCCCTGCTCTGGATGTCATCTCACAACATCCAAGTAAGTTGAACAAAGCAAGACTAGAATTCATTGTCAGGTTCAAGCAAAAATCCAGATCATCAGACAAGTTTGTGTAAAATCAATCCACAAGTCAGGGACAGAATCAACTCCAGGGATTTCTGGGCACATCCATGTGACAAAGAAGATCTGAGATTAAGCTGAAAATTCAGAGTGCAAATGTCCCAAAGCACAGCCAAGAAAGAGATTAAGAGCTTAAACAAGCCAATGTGTCCATGGGCAGTGGTGTGAGTCAAGGCCCCTGATAAAGCTGGTTAGTGCCACTAAGGCTTATTAATGCATTCAGAGCCAAGAAATGTTGATGAAGTGATGGTGAAAGGAACAAGGGAATTATCTTTGCTCCCTTCTTTGTCTGTTTTTATGCTGACAGGAGGGGCCACAGAAAAAGAGAAGAGATGCAAACTAAGTGTGCAGCAATAAGCCAGTTTAGAAATAAGAAAAAGAGGAGGATGGAAGGGATGGGTGATTACAAACTAGAGAAAAGGGAAACAAAAGCAACCTGTGTGAGAACCGAAAAGAGAAAAGAAAGGATGGAACAAAAGAGCAATGAGGAAAATTGTGGCTCCCATAAGCATAATGCAGGTTTAGAATAATAGCATTTCTATGGAAGTAGGGGAAAAATCTTGAGCGTATGTGTTTAATCTACCTATTTTGTGGCAGCTAGAGCTTTGCCCTTATGATTGTGCCAAAAAGGGATAACATCTTACTAAGTCATTATACTTCATCTCTTTGTTCTCTCCTTCAAGTTGCCTTTGTTTTTACTGTTACATCTTATTCTGCTCTGATGAAAGTATCTCTACTTGCCATGGGTGTTTGTAGGATTTCCTATGAAGATGTCCATTTTTCCCTTTGTTTCTACTTTTTGCTTCCCAACTTCTGTCTGTTTACCTGTGCCATAAATTTCCTATCACCTAAGTAGCATCAGGTCCATAGCTGACCACGTTTTGCTCTCTTTCCTTAGGTATGTATTTAGTTCGCTGTTTACTTTATAAGGAAGGGACTACTTCCATTGTAGGGGGATAGAATATAAGAAAATACAGATACTGTAGAAAGTAATCTTACCCCTAAGGAGTTGCAGCTGGGCCAATTATCAAAGATTAGGAACAGGCCTGACTTTAACAGGCACACCTGTAACCAATGAGAAGAAGAGTGCTATAAAAGAGTGGGGGTCGCTGGTTCAGAAGGAACTAGAGTCATTTGGTAGCTTTGTGAAGAAGAAAAAAAATAAATAGGAGTGTTCTGAGGAGCTGCTCATGAGAAAACACCAAGAACATATGAAACTTTAGTGATAAGGGGACAACATATGGAACCCCTGCAATAAGATGACAGCATTCCATTGAATCAGAATTTGAATTTGAAGCAATGTGAGTGTAGATTTACACCAGGAGAGCTTAGATCAGATCATCATTATTTGTGTCTAGCATTTTTTTCAACTCATGTCAAAAATGCTTCTTTCACCTTAATGATACTGCTTCCAATTCCATGTATCTTCAGCTCTTCCATTATCAGTTCTTCTGATATTTCTCTGTCAACTCAGATTTTCTTACTGTCATTTTCCTCTTGCTTCCTAATCATAGATTTAGGCACAGTTCTTATTGTCCTTGTCAACCTTGGACTGATGAGCAACTTCACAAAATGAGAATCAAATGTAATATCATTTTATACTTTCACATTCAGAAGTATATTTTAAGATAAATGTAAATTCCTATTACTTTGTTGTGTTAAAATATTCCACAGCCATTTAATATTTCACAGTTCTACCTTTTTGATATTTCATGGTCTAATTCAATAATGACCAGAATATAGGGAAAAAACCCAGAAAACTTATCAAGTCTTTTACAACAGTTGCAGGTAGCTCTGATTCTTTTTGCAATGGATTTCACATCCTGCTTTCAAAATAACTGAACCACAGCATGAATGAAAATGTTACTTACCAGGACAAGTGAAGTGAAAATACAAAAGAGAATAAGAAATATTTCAATGGAACATACATATTACTCCATTGTTGTGTAGTTATGTTGTGGACAGGAACTTCTGACTGTATTTGGAAAGAGATAGCTATCTGTGAATCAATCAGAGTCAATTCAACTGTATTAAGTGTAGTTTACCCTTATGCTTATAAATCTGGCCCATAATCCAATTTACTCTCACTTTTATATTTAAATTCATGCATTATCTGACAGATTTGATAATCTCAGTTACCACAATTAATTTCTCCTTTCAGAAAATAATGCATGAAGCGTCAGATTTATTGAACTGGCCTAAATAGTTTAAATCAAGTCTAATGTAAAGGTTGTTAGGAAAAAACATGCCTTTTATTTTTTAAACTGGCACGTAGAAGGTGTGTTACTATTTCTGGTATGTGATAACAGGATCAGACAAGATCTAGTCCTTTAGTATGGAAGCGGGAGGCCCATACTCAAGTTACTTTAATTTTAATAAGAGGAAATTATATTTATTATTTGAAATTGTTAAATATTGAGTGTTGAACAGGGAATTTGCCAAATTAATTGAATTAGTGCATGTATTAATTTGTATTATTTGAATATGTCAACTACAAGCAGACTCCTGTGAATAATTTGATTCTTCTGTATTTTTGCTTCAACCAACAATGAAAATAATTTGTTTCCCATTTGACATATCAAATCCTATCAATATTTCAAGAATCTTTTCACCCCAAGCCCCATTTTACAAGAACTTTTATTCATCAATCTGACCTTCTTCAGGAGGTTTCTTACTAGCCCTCAATACCAACTCTTTAGTGACTCCTGAGCACAAACATGCCTCAGGCAGATGAATCAAAACTCCAGTGTCCCTTGAGACAGAGATTGTCCTGGATCATTTAGAAGTGCTTTCAAGCGTCTTGTTTGCACTAATAGTCTTCCAAACCTGTCCCAGACTTATTTCACCCTGGCCCTGAGCCTGGGGCATCTCCAGTTCGGGGTGACAGGGGATGTGTGAGGAGCCACAGCCACCCGCAGCAGTGGGGAATGCTCCCAGTTTGCTTCAGGCTAGATCAGCTGGGTTAGTGTAAACAGTTTAAATACATTTTCTTTTCAGTGAGGTAGAGCCTGTGAACTTTTCCTCCTCCAGATTACTGGTTGTAGCAACCTCTGACAGGGAGACCTTGCCTCACAGCGGGGGTTAGTGAGGGGCAGATCCCTCCTTTTAGGCCAAAGAAGGGTCTAAAGTTTAAGTTGGGTAGTGAGCAAGCGAATTCATGTTGGTGCAGCGCAGTTGTGTAAACCTCTGGACAGCATGGAATGGCTCCACTCCCCTTACCTTAAATTGTACTAGGGTTACTGAATCTGCCCTGTGGGATTTTGACATCCAGATTCAGAGATGATAAGAAGCAGGAAGCTCAACAGTGTCTCAAAATTACTGCAGATAAAGATAAACCATAATCAGCATTTAATATACCAAATTTGGTAAAACTTTGAAAATGGAATCACCATTCTAGCTTGCCTTTATCCTTTCTCAGCAAGTAGTAGGGGTATTCTTTTCTCTTGCTCTGTGTGGGGGAATAAAAAAGAGATGTTAGCTATCTCCTTTCTTTGATGCTTTGCCACCATTGATTTTCCCAAAAGCTTCTGAGAACATGCAACATGAGAACACAATTGCAGTGTGACAATTTCTTATGTGGAAAAAACCTTTTTGAATTTTCTGAATATATACGTGAAAGCTATTACAGGAAGTGGGGGGAGGGAAGCCACGAGGAAGCAATAGAGACAAACTGATTTGAAGGTTTTCTTAAGACACATTTTTCTGTGAAGCTTCCATGCCTTTCCCATAGGAAATATATTAGTGGTATCAATGGAGAGAGTAGTATTTGAGGTGTTTTACTGCTTTAAAAGGCACCACCAAACAGGATAGAGATAAATTCAGAATAGTTTCAGGGAAATAAAAAGGGGAGTAAAAATGCAGGAGCTCGACTACTACAGAGCTTGTAGGGACCCTTACAAGTTTCTGGTGTTAATTGGTCAAAGTGTTGCTGTTTTATATCAAAATCCATAATATAATGTGCTGATTTGTTGGAATTTGGATGTGGTATGAAAAACTTCTTTGTCAAAATCCTTGGCTCATGATGGACCGCATGTGGTGTCAGAGATGAAAGAGGGTTTTAAAAAGTGCCCACCAGCAGTAGAAGGCAGGTAGACAGGTGGAGGTACTCTGTTTCTTGTATAGCAGATTCTGAAGCAGCAATTTTTTTACAGTTTTTAGGTATCCCAGAAAGAGGAGGCTGACTATGAAACTAAATTACAGGAATCTGAGGAGTATTTTGTCCCATCTGAAAATATATGAATATATCCAGAAAAAGATGCATTTTGGCAGAGATTGTGTGAATGAGAGAAAAACATAGAGAAGCTTCTGACTGATATAAGACTTTAGAGCTAGGCTTGCAATTTTCAGTACCTGTATCTTGAATAAGAGAACAGATCTTGAAAAGAGGAGACACAGAATTAAGCTATGATTAAAGCAAATAGAATTTACCAATCAAACCAAGCAATGTAATACAAGCCTTTAATTTGTGGATGGTTTGCAATCTGGACATGACAGAAAATTCAAAACATTAAAGGAACTGAGGGTTTAGCTGGAAAGGCATGAAAACCTCAAAGAGAGACTTCACAAATAAATACCACAAGAGCAGCACGAGCTGAAAGCAAATGGGACATTTCTTATTCCTAACTGCAATACAGGAGACCAATTAATGAGCTGTCAGAAACAGTTACTTCCCAACTGGAGGAAAAGCCATAGGTAGCAGAAGGTAAGGAAGTGAAATTAAAGACTTAGGGAAGGAGGATTATGCCACTAAGTGAATTTTTTTCCTGGATGTATGGGTAAAGAATTCTCAAAGATACAGATTTTTATATTACAAGGAAAACTTAATATGCCTTCTTTAATAAAAAAGACATGATCCCTTAGCTTATGCCTGAATTTGTTATGAGCAAGATATCACACAAGAGCACTAATGTTTTTGTACAGCAGCATTTTTTCTTCTTTTGTTTGTTTGGTTGGGGTTTTTTTGTGGTCTTTTTGCTTTGTTTTTGATTTGGGTTGGTTTTGGTTTGTTTTGTTTGGGGCTTTTTTGGCAATAAAGCATCTCAGGACCTTTGACCTTAAGTTGGTTTGATACAGACTGGTGTTTGCCGCAGGCTTGGGAGTCACTGGGTAATTGCTAAAGCTGGGATAGGTGTGTTCCTGCTCTGACAAGTACAAAGCCCAAGGAGATGGCATGGGGCTGGGCAGTAGGAAATGAAAATCAAGGCCAGTAGATGAGCAAGGTCATTGCAAGGGAAGTTCTCACAGCTTCTATCACCTTTAGATCAGTAGCTTTACCTGGATGCCTTTCTTGGGTCCATGGACACAACCAGGGCTGCTTCTCCCCTTCTGCACATCATGCCATATTTCTTTCTAAGGATGGGGGATCTAGAAAAAGGGAGCATTTACAGCTACTTCAGTGTGTAGGAAATGGCATAAGGTCTTTGTCAAGACAAATGTTTTTTTAGTCAGCATCATTTTATTTTGCAAAATTAGTGGTATATGCCTTTAATGCTGCTTTCCAGATGTTTTGTAAACAAATGTTTTAATCAGGTGTCATGGTTTGAGCCTGGCAAAATGCCAGTGCCCCCCATGAAAATACTTACTCTCTGGTACTTGCTGTGAGATGTGCCTAGGAATAAGCAAAGCAGTCCTCTACTTAAAACTATAGAAAGCAGAACTTTATTAACTACACACTACATAGGTATAGGGAAGAAAAGAAAAGACAATCTCAAGGAAAAATGAAAACTCTACAGAATACAGCTCCTCCTCCTCCCCCCACCAAATTCCCAATACAATTACATCTTTCGGTCCAGCAAAAACCACCCTTACAAATACTCAATCATGAATTCCTTAAGAGGAGGAGTCCTTCTTGTATGCCCTGGGCTTTTGGTCACATATCCCCACCCAGATTGGAGATCGTGACCCCTTCCTCCCATTTCAGTGCTCTCACCACTGAACATGGACCAGAGCTACTTTGAGGGTTGTCTTTTTAAGGATTCCATCGTCCCACTCCAAAACAAAGGCACAGTCTCCATTTTGGGACATCTGTCCCCATTATTTCACCTCCTGGGCCGGGAGGCTCCCCCACTGCCCTCTTAACTCTGGAAGACGGTGGCTCCCCTGAAAATAGTCTCTGTATTCAGGAACAGTCCATGGCTCTACAAAAAGCGTCCAGCAAAAGAATGCCCTCCACATCTCTTCCACCTAGGTTCTTCTCACAGTCTCTCCCTGCTCGGTCCTTTAAAATACTTGCTTAAATCTTTCTTTTTTCCTCTCCCGGAAGGGTCAGTACTCTGCAAAAGCTTTCATTGTCCAAGAAAAGGGTTAAAACTCCACAGCTCACAACCCACAAGCAGCCGGACTCCTTCTGGTTCTACCCCCTCCTCTCCACAGGCCGGGCAGGCTGGCAGCTCACGATATCGAGCTTCAAGGCCAAAGGCAGCAAACACAGACACAGTCTCTCTCTCTCTGTCTCCCCAGGGAGGGGGGCTGCCCAGTAGCTCCCAGTCTCTCTCTCCTCCACCCTTCCACCCTGGGTGTCTCTCCGGTGTCTCTCTCTCTCCTCCACCCTGGGGGAACCAGGCCAGGCCTACCCCCATCTCGATCCAGGCCCGGGCCTACCACATGGCTGCCCCTCCCCCTGCCCAGCCGGAACAGCTGGAGCAGGGGGAGAGCTCCTTCCTCTTCCACGCCGAAGTCCCAAGAGGGCTTCCCAGGGGCAGAGCTCTGCTTTTAACCCCTGTGTGTTCTCAGAGGCGTATCCAACTCTCAGTGGTCAAAACAGGTGTCAATCGCAAATCTACATCTCAATTGGACTGACACACTCCCAGAATTCCATTTCCCCTCAAACCAGGACATCAGGAATAGGGTTTTATAAACCCTTTATAGTCTGACAGCAAAATCCATGAATAAATTCAAAACAGGACCAAATATTCCTTCATGTAAGCTGAAATCAAGCTTCAGACCTATGACCACCGCAGAAGGGAGTCAGTGCCAGGACAATCCCAAGATGGGGGAGTGAAGGTGCATGTGGATATCAGCTACCTGGTACTAGTCTAAATCTTCCATCCTGCATTGCTGCTACAGGATGGAGTTTATACCTTAGCAAACATGGGAGTACCCCACTGGTATGCAGAACTTGCAGTAGTCTCAGGTCAGGAGAGAGCAGACATTCCTCAGGCAGTGGCCTGTACACAGGAAGGATGCAGGCCACGTGGCTTCCAGTTACAAGTGGGTTGGTGGAAGCTCAGCAGGCTTCTACTGCACTCTGTCTGTGCTCAGATGTGAGCCAGCCCGGTGGTCAATCTTTTAGCAAGTCAGTGGAGAACACAGTTGTGGAGCTGAGGAGCCCAGAGGTGGCACATCTGGGACAGATCACTTTGGAGCAGTCATTGGCAGCAAACAGAAGCATTCAGACGCAATGTTGTGGGGAGCACAGCTTGCAAGGCTAGGGCCATATATCAGGTTATTAACATCAAGAATAGCTTTAATTAATAATTCAGTGCTGATTTAATTTAGAAAATGCCAGAAGTGCCCAGCAAACTTGAAAAAAAAAGCCTGAAATCTTGCTAGCTTGCTGGAGGAGGATGGAGATTCAGGCAGGAACCAGTACATAACTATGATTTTGACCTAAAATAACAAACTGATTACCTGCATCATAAAAGCAATCCAAAGTCCCATTCTGACTCATTGATCTTACTTGATATTTAGCATAATTGCTAAATATGCATAATGTGAGGCATTTTCAAGGTCTTTTTTTCTCATCTGGTTTTTCATTTTCAAATGGAAGGTGAGGTCCCTCTATCCTCATGATCCCATTCCCTTCAGGATTTGAGGCAAGGGGCACAAACTGAAACATGAAAATCCTCCTGGACATCAGAAAATACTTTTTTTTTATTTTGGTGAAGGTGGTTGTACACTGGAATGGTATTCAACAGAGAAGCTGTGGAGTCTCCATCCTTTGAGATGTTGCAAAGCCATCTGGACATAGTCCTGGACAACCAGCTCTAGATGGCCTTGCTTGAGCTGTGACATGAATCAGAAAGCTTGAGGTGAAGTTAGAAATGAAACACCTATCTTCAGTCCATCACTTGATCTAAGCTGGGAGCAGTATTTCTTACACCACTGCTGTGCCACTGCTATGGATCATGGGTTTTCTTAAGCAAATTCTATTCAGATGCCAGATAATTATTTTATTGCTGCAATAGTTTGGGTGGTTTTTTTTTTTTTTTGTCAAAATGATGATTCAAACATTTTTTTTAATCCACATATGTATTTTCCTGAAATTACCTCAGCTCCCTCAGTTTATACACCTCATTCAAGTGTAAAATTAAACAAAAGCAGTGAGAAAATTATGCTCAAAGAAAGAAAAACACATCTGGAAAAATAAGTCACTGTATTTTTCTTAATGCATTGTAGTCAAAGGCTGAGAAGTGGAAAATAGATATCCCATTCCATTTTGTGAAAGCTCTTCTGCTGGAAGAGGTGAAACTAATAAGGCTGGAAAATCTTTATGATAAATATTTAATAAAACTTCATAGGTACGATTTACTGCATTATCATTCCTCAAAGAAAGGAAATAAGTAAGACTTTATACTTGCAAGGACCATGCATTTCCTTTAATAATTGCAAACCACAAACCTCCCCACTGGTCACAATTGTGTGGGTGTGAAATGGAATTTTCCTCTATTTTTCAGTTGTCTGTAACCCATACCTGGCCAGTACTCCGTAACCTAAAGTGCTGAAAAATGGAGAAAACTTACTCAAATTGGAAGGGAGTAGCAGCAGTTTCTTGGTGGAGAGGACAGCTCACTAGTAAGTCATAAATCACAGTGTTCCTCTCAAAGCAGTCAGAGTTCATGCACTCAGCACGGGTCCTCATTCTCATTTTAATAGATATTCTCTGTGCACGGGAATATAATTTGTCTAGATAACATTTTATTCATTTGATGTGTATATAAACCTGCACACTTTATTGCATGTAATTAAAGAAATCAGTGAGTGTATTTATTTAAAAAAACCTACAAGGTTCTATATCTCTAAGTAAAGATGTTAGAAGTTGCTGTTTTAAGCTTCATTAAGATTTTTATGAAACAGAAAAGTGCTTCTGGCATTGTATGGCTCTGCGGAAAATCTTTGATATGCATATTAGCATCAATTTATGCATAGGTTAGGTGCCTGTTTAATTAGAGGGATATTTCATTTGCTCTTTTGTGGGGGGGAGAGCCTGTTTAAAAGACTAACAGGGAATTTGGAATGGAGTGAAAGATCATTTGGTACCTTTGCAAGACAGTGTACCTAAAAGAGACAGCTCTCCATAATGATTAAACACATGAAATTGCCAAAAGTGCAGTGATTCATGGAAATAGCTTGTATTACTTTCTTACCATACCATGAATTTCCATGGATTGATTTACTGATGGTTTTAAGCCTGTTAATTAATATGTTTGAAAATTGATGCCTTCTGCGTGTTCACATAGTAGGTCTTAAGTAGGACTAAACTCCACGAAAAAATCATCCTCTAGTTCCCAGCAAGATTTATCACATTCTTAAACAGTCAGAATGCTGTGGGGAAAGTAAAAAATACTATGGAAAAAAAAATCCCTACAAAAAACCTAACTAATGAACCAAACAAAAAAAAAACCCCAAAAAACAAAAAACAAACAAACCCAAAAGAACCAAACCAACAAAACCAAACCAACAGCCATTTATGGCTTTTTTTGAGTCACGGTGTTGGTGAGGAATGAGATTCTATTCTGCTACAACCTCAAGACAATAAGAGAAAAATATGAGAACTAAAAAAATAATCCCAGGTGACATTTTCTCCCAAATTCCACAATAAATGTGGAATGATTGTGCAGTAAATTGTGCAGTAAATACACCTGTTGTGGAGTAGCTCAGTAGGACAAGGATATGTACAGTAGTCATCTGCTGTTAAAGAAAAGTATTTTTGTGCTATAGAATGGAGAAACTCTTCAAGAATAGTTCATCTATGTGAAAATATTACACAGGAAGGCCTAAAAAGCAAGGTCTGTGCATGCTAAAATGATTTGTTAAAATAATTGAACCCTAGGGAGGGTAGAGCAGAGAATGGCACAGGGCATGAATAAGCAGCAAGTCATTTCTTTGTCTTTAACTGGCAGTGGCACCACCCCATCTTGTTCCAGGCAGTTTTGCACATCATATTGGCACAAAGAAGGAAACAGAAAAGGTGTTAAAGAAGTCTTCCAAAAATCTTTCCTGGTTTAAGATGTTGAAGGCCCAGGCCTAGGTTTTTATGAGAATACCAGATTAATTGGACTCACAACTCTTTTCCTCTTTTCCTGAAGTTTGATAAAAAATGTGTTCCCTTTGCTGATGCATAGATTTTGCTATAGCTGTTAAAACTCTCATTCTAATGTTTAAATACCAGTCTATGCTGGCACTTGTGACAAGGCAGCAGTTTTGGAACAATGATACACAGAGTTGCTTTTAGCATTGAAGCAAACCTTCCCCAAGAATTATGATGAAGTGGAGGACCACACTCAGCAGCAGGGAGTCACTAATGACCATTTCTGTCCTCACCAGTAAATAGCACAACAGTTAATGGAAATGACTTTTGAGTATTTCTCAAGACAGTTGAATGAAAAAACCAGCCAAAGACACATTTAAATCTCCTCTTGCTTAATTAACATGCATCTGGCAAACACATAACATTGTAAATACCATATTATCTCAGATACAGTAAAAGAAGAACAGTGAGTAGATAGATACTGATACAGATAGGGAGATAAATTAGCTTGATAGATGATCTCCTGGTGTTTGTCACTCCCAACCATTGTAATTACAGCTATATTTTAATACTTGGCAGTATGCAAATCACAATTTAAAGTAAATAGTTGAAATACATGTGTCTGAAGAATTGGTTCAAACCATATTTCAAGACAGAGATAGAATGGAAAAGGGAGATTTGATGCATTCTCTAAAAATCAATTTGTTTTTAAAATGGGGGAAAGTGTTACTGTAGGGAAAACAATCTGATATTGCCTCTTTTTTTCTTTATTTTATAGTTTCTTCTTTTTGTAAGAGTTGATTTCTAAGGCAAATCCTCAGGAGTTTCAGAGAAAAAGAATTCTTTACAGCCTTTTTGATTAAGCACCTGTAAAACTGAAATTTCCAAAATAACATTGCTTTTGGAAGCACAGGTCTATGATTGCTTAACATAAAAACCTTCAGATGTGACCTTCAATGCAATGTAGAACTGCACTGATTTTCCAGTCCAGCATTGCTGAAATGCCCTGGACTTTAAAAGAATCAAGTATGCCACAGGTAAACTGGGATGGTGCCTTTTTTGGAAGACTGTACTGTGAGTTTTAGTCAGGCAAACTGTGAGGAACTGTGCTGAAAACTTTCCTCTGGCATGGGGCTCACAGTTGCACAGTGGTGTGACAATTAACTTTGTGTGGTTGGAAGAAGTCCTCAGGAAGGAAGGACTTGAAAAGGTGCTGATCATTCCCAAACCACAAGAAGCATTGTCTACAGTTGGGTGTAGGTGCACTGAGTGAGGGACTGAAACTTTAATATGGGACTAAGCAAAACCCATAGGAACAACATCATTCAGGAGAAGGAACAGACAGTTTCCATAAAAGTCATTTTAAAAAAGCTGTGGACCAGAAAGAACATAAAAAATAGCTGGGTTCTATTTGGTGACTTTTTTTTTTTTTGTGTCTACCAAACTGCTTTGGATGGAAAAATGCTTCTACCATTTATGTAGCATCTATCAAAAGCAAGAGGTCTTGAGACCTTATTATTGTGAGATACAGGGTGTATCTGAACAGCATGTTAGTAGGTACAGTGTGATAACTGTGATGGCTTTTGAGACTTGCTCCCAAGTCCCTGTCCAGAATTTGTAGGCGGTTCTTTCCTGTGGCTACAGATCCTGCAGAAACCCCTCTGACCTCCCCTTTCTCCTGTTATTCTGTAAGCACCTTGCTATTCCCATGCAAACAATGCTCTGCCATACTGATTGGTGATCCAATGGGTGACCCCGGAGCTCCAGCCTGACTGAATAATTGTCTGGGGCATAGTGACCTTGGATGAGTGCATTAACATCCATAGGTGCTCCTGTCTGTGGGACTAGGAATACCACTCCCACTGTATTTTCCCATCTGCAATGACACACTTCTGATATGCTGGTTTTTTCCACCTCACACTACCTAAAACTTCGTTTCTGTCCTGTGCTGGGATATATTTTTCCCCTCCTCTTCCCCAGTAGGGAAGCTAGAGCTTAAGTCATCTCCTTTAATACAAAGTCTCCAAGGCTTCCTCTTCCTGTAGCTGATATCAGGACCTGTGTAGATGATTTGCTATATATTCACTTTCAGAGTATGCAATCAAAGCCCTGACAGATGAAGAAGTCCCTTTGGAAAAGGAAAGGCCAAGAATCCTGACTCTGGGGCAGTTCATGTAACTCACTGACCCTTAACTGAAGACCCTGTGGCCCCTTGCTTCTCCTAGCTCATTAGCAGACTTCCAGATTCCCATGAGAATGCATTGCAAAAGAGCCAGGTGCTGAGGAGTTTGCAGGCCAGTCATCTTTGAGCTTCCAAGATTCTGCCCCTCCATCATTTTTTGGCAGGTGATGAAGGCTCTTGGACAGCTGCCTGACCAGCATACTATAGGTGAGGTGGGATTGCAAGATCTTAAGGAGGTCCTCTTCATACAGCCTTCAGGGAGTCTTCAGAGCTAACAAACAAACTAACAAAATACTTAGCTCCCAGTCGGAAGATCAAGACAATTGTACAGGGTTGACCCTGTCTGGATTCCAGGCACCAAAACCTCTCTCTCACTACCCTCCACAGCTGAACAGAGGGGAGAAAATATAACAAAGATTTCATGAGTTGAGACATGGAGTGTGAGAAAGCACTCATCAAATACTGTCATCACAGGCAAAACAGGCTCAAGTTAGAGATAATAATTGAATTTACTACTAACAAAATCAGAGCAGGATAATGAGAAGCACAATAAAACCTTAAAAACACCTTCTCCCCACCTCTCTCTCCCTCCTTCCCTGCTATGCCTCCTCCCCCAGGGATGCAGGGGAACAGGGAGGGGCGTAATGGTGAGCTCATTGCACATTGTTTCTCCCTCTGCTCAGGGAGAAGAGTGCTTCTCCTGCTCCAGCATGGGGTCCTTCCCACGGGAGACAGTTCACCATGAACTTCTCCAGCATGAGTCCATCCCACAGGCAACAGCTCTCTACAAACTGCTAAAACCTGGATCACTCTTTCATGGACTATGGGTGGTTCTCTGCACCCCTGTGGATCTCTAGGGGCTGCAGGGGCACAGTTTCACCTTGGTCTTCACCATGGGCTGCAGAGGAATCCCAGCACCTCCTTCTTCTCCTTCTCCACTGACCTTGGTGTCTGCAGGGTTGTTTTCACGTGTTCTTACCCCACTGTTCTCTTGCCAAAATTACAATTATGCAGCGTCTTTCTTTTTCCTTCTTCTTAAATATGTTATCATAGAGGAGTTGCCATCAGTTCTGATTAGCCCAGCCTTGACAGCTGCGTGTCCAGCTCTGGGACTGCCAAGGATTGGTTCTGCTGGACATGGAGAAAGCTTTTGGCAGCTTCTCTCAAAAGCCACCCCTATAAGTGCCCCCCCTACCAAAGCTTGGCTATGCAAACCCCCCTACCAAAGCTTGGCTATGCAAATCCAACGCAACAACAAAAATCAGCTTCTGTCTAAAACATGCAGTTACATGGATGTGCTTCCTTAGAACACCTCTCTTAGGGAAGCAGTGAAGCAGAAGTGACCAGAGTGTTGGTAGCATGGGAACTATCCCAGGGCTGTGATCACCACTGGGCTTAGCTGCATCATCCCACTGCTGGAAAAGCACATTTCTGACAGACCACTTTGCCTTTCCTCAGTTAAGTGGAATGAGTCTACCGCCTCCTCCTGCACAGAGACTGTTGCAGTGGAAGTCTGAGCCAAGACAGAGACCAGAACTTCTATCTATAAACAATGGAGTGGCACTGTTTTCAGGGTTTCTTTTGTTCCTAGTTTACTTTAAAGTCTAATTTGCATTGTTTTTAACTCTGCTGACTAGAGGTTTTCATCATGTTTCTGTTTCTTCCTTCTATATATTTCCTGTAACTTTACTTTCTAACTTATTTATATTCATTCATTCTGGTCACAGAGAAATGTGCCTCACTTAAAGTCTTACTTTCACTAAGTAAATGCTTATTTCATAAATATTAAACAAGGAATGAAGAGTATTCTCATCAAAAGCTTATTATGAGCACTATGTTGAGAGTTTACCCCATGTTTATACACATTTTAAAATAATGAACCACAGTCAGAACACTTTGAACATTTATGGATAAACTCCCCATTTCATTTAAAAAATATATATACATACATATATAAATTAAATATAATTTTGCTCCTGCTTTTTTCCATTATTAAGTTGCTTTTTAAGTGGTGTGGATATTTTTCCACTTTTTTAGACTTTGGATTTTGAATATAATGTGAAATAATTCCAGTCATCTCTCAAATGCTTCTGTTTATTTTTTTTCAACTGATTTGACTCATAGTTAGCATTTCTAAGTTGGCCCTATTAAAGCACCAAGTCTAGAGCACTCTGGTTACACAGTTATATATTCTGTTTCTACATAAGAAATTTAAATCAAATTTCATCACTCCCACTGAATTAGGCAACACTGGCCTGATAATCAAGGAATTTCTGTAGTATACCATGTCCTCAGGGTCAAACACTGTTACAGGTCAGGAAATATTCACCTATAGTTTCACAGGTTCCAGGGGCAGAAGTGTAGTTTTTGCTGAAACATCTGTCAGATGGAGAGAAAGAACCCACAGTAATTAACTTTCCTTCCTGCATGTTATTAAATAATACTTTTGGAACTCACTCTGCACTCAGATTTGATGGAAGGAAGAACATAAACACTTTATCCATATTGTGATTTTTCTCTTGGAATGGTGGTACATAACGAGTGAAAACCTTTTGGTTTCAGGCATTCAATGACTTGGGAGTGCTGGATAAGCAAGAACATCCTTCCTCTCTGGCTTTTGCAGTTGCATTCCTTAGAACAAATATATTAGAACATATCAAGTTTTAAAAAAATTATAAAATCCCCCCTTCCTGCTTCAGTAAATAAATTAAATATGGAAGGAAGCAGTCTGAATATCTCTCACCTGTTGCCCATACATCAGCATATAAAGAGTCTACGTGTCTTCTAGTCTTTTGATTTATTTTTTCTCAGCATTTAGATGATGAACAAAATAGGAGCTGATTTAATTTCTGTCTCCTTTTGCTGCCCACGTACCACCAGTGGCTGTAGCTAGACTATTCTCTTGAAGATAGTTTCCTGTGCCAAGTATACCATCCTGCCTGTTTGATTGTCTGTGCACATAAAAGGGAAAACAGCGCTCCACAAACTCCAAACCTTCTCCTTTCCCATATATTAAAGCATGTTAAAGAAATTAGTACTGGTTTGCCCAACAGTCATAAAGAATGTTGACATATCTGTCTGTTATTTTTACTCATCTGCATAAATGTGTGACTTTAGATCTGTACTTATTTGGCTTCCCAAATATGTATTATAGAAACATAGAGTTGTAGAATGGCCTGGCTTGGAAAGAAGCTTAAAGGTCATCCTGTTCCAACCCCCTGCCATGGCCAGGGGCACTTTTCCCTTGACCAGGTTGCTCTGAGCCCCATCCAGCCTGGCCTTGAACACCTCCAGGGATGAGGCATCCCCAGCTTCTCTGGGCGACTTGTTCCGGTGCCTCAGCACTTTCACAAAAAATTTTTTTTCATAATATTTAATCTAAAGCTACTCTTTTTCATTTTGAAGCCATTCCCCCATGTCCTGTTACTACATGTCCTTGTAAAAAGTCCCTCTCCATCTTCCTTGTAGGCTCCCTTCAGGTAGTGGACTTTCTCCTTATAATTTATGTTTGCAAGAAACAGGGGGATACCTTTATGCAAAAAGTGCAAATTGAGATTCTGGAAATCAGTGAACTGAGCAAAAAGTGTCACTGTCATATTTTCTGAAAAATCCCTTTGCCCAGGAGTTTCTCCTGGGAATCTGAGAAGCCTCAGAGAAAAAGGAAAACATGATTATCTCATTTGCTTCTCCTGTGTTTTGCTGTTTTGGAATGTGGTTGGAGATTGTTTATCCAGGAGATTGTTTATCCAACATGTGAATTGTTTTGATTTAATGACCAATCACAGTCGGGCTTTGTCAGGACTCTGGAAGGAGTCACATGCTTTCTTTAGTATCTTTTAACCTTCTGTCTGTGTCCTTTCTCTATTCTTAGGTATAGTTTTGGTATATAGCATTCTTTAATATAATACAGATAATAAAATAATAAATTAGCCTTCTAAGAACGTGGAGTCAGATTCATAATTTCCTTCCTTCAGTGGGGGTCTCAGAAAATACCACACAAAAGGGGCACACATTTAAGACAGTAAACACTAGATGGAGAACCAATTTAAGATACTAAGCTCATGTATTTCTTAGAAACTAGAATGTTTTATACTTGGGATTTTTTAATTAAAATATCCTTCAAACGGTATACAAGATGTCTTCCTGAAAGCAATGAAGGCAGTGACAATGGATAATGAAGATCAGAGACACACACAGTGTTCCTCTATGTTGACAAAATGTTAAGCTAAAACTAATTTAATTCACAATAGCATACTGTCTCTGATCACGAAAACACCTTAATCATTTGGCATTTTTGTATTTCTTCATACGATAAAGATCCTTGCAAAATTCCAATTACTTACGCTTGAAAGATTTTCATAGCTCAGCTCAGATAGATTAACATTGTTGATTTATAAAATATTAAGCATTTGTAGTGAAATTATGCAACATCTTGCAGTCTCGGGGCCTTCTTGTGGGGCATTATTTAAAAATGTGTATAAGTACAGTAATTCTTAACATTACTCAAAATGAGGGTTTCGTAACAATTTTACAATATATATCAATCGTAGTATTTATGAAATATGAATTTACTCCATAAAAATAAGTCTCTAGGAAAAGCAGTGTGGTGCAGTGGGCATGATGCAGACCTATGAGTCAGAAGTTTGCTTTCTATTTCTGGACGTGCCAGAAGGCTTTTCCTATAATTATCAGCATCTATATTTGTCTCTTTTTTTCTCGCTCTCTTTTGTCATATATTTGGAAACTCACAAGAAAGGCAAGAAATTATTTTAGAGAGGGTGTCACCATGCATTTTGGGTTGTATGCTGGCACTTGGAGAAAGTTGCACAAGTGCCTCAGTGCTTTCAAATCTTGAAATATTTTTAATTTTTGAATCCTGTTCATTCAACTATATCCACACAGAAACACAGTATCAGTGAAGACACCCAACACACTGGCTATAGATGAATATTGTTGAAGATATTTAGCCAAAATACAGAGAATTTCCAATTTTACTGATGCAGTTATACTGTATCATAATTTTGGACAAAATCAATCAATTAACGAAGCAGCCAGATTTCAGATGAAATTTTTCTTAAACCTGAGAGGCCTTAAAATTTTCTATGCCAGGAAGATTCTGGGAACCAGTGGTACAGTATTTCAAGTGGGAATCTAAGAAAATACTCTATTCCTAACTCTCATGTTATAAAAGAATATTTTCATCACTATTTTAGAGAGGGAGAAATTTGTTTCTTTTCTTATTCAGGATGGAATGAACTGCTGAAAACTCCAACGAATTCACTTAAATTATACTAGGGATTTTTATAAGGTAGAATTCATTCACCATAAAGGAAGTAATATGATTATGATTTTTAAATGGAATATCTGGTGGCATGAGAATAAAAATCAAAAGATCAGCTAAAAGCAATAAACTGCATGGTGATAAACTGAATGAAAAATAAAAATCTCTATGGCATTGCAACAATGAAATATCTTTCCAATGATGCCAACACAACAAGAACAACATTATTACCGTTGTTGCATCAAATAACACAATTTATTGAGGCAATTTGTCTTCAATCTGTGTTGTATGAATAATATATCCATAAAAAGATAGGCATAGCCAGCATAGCTTTAGCTATATTTTAGAAATTTGTAACATCTATATTAGGACAGAAGAACCAGAAAAGAATAATTTACTGTGAAGCATTTGAATAGCTTGCCTTACCTTTGATATGCTAACCATCATAAGCAGCACAATTTTGAAGATATTAGTACTAAAATCAAATTTAGTTACGTAGGTTAGGGCATGGAAAGGAAGACCAGAGCCAATTTATATAATCTGTCAGAATTTTATTTCACTTAATCACCAGTACTCAAGTGTTCCCACTAGAAGAAGGTTTTCTAATGTAAAATGTTAGATTTACCACCTGTGTTCCACATGACTATGTTTTCTTTTCAGTTTTTAATAGTAATTTGATGTGTAACTGGACTTGATGTCTGCCATCCAATTTGAAATTAACACATGCTCCATTTATATTTGAGGTACTATTAAAGTTACTGGACCTAATTCTTCCCTTAGAAATCCTTAGTGATTCTATTATAATGATCATGATTGTTCCTGAATACTTTTCTTTCTTGAAAATACATACACAGCTGTTCTTATCAGTCCATTTTATTCTTGTTTAGTCTCTTTTGGAAAATTATTTTGTTTCTCACTCATATAATAATTCCTTTTGAAAAGAAATTTCTGGTTTGGTCTGTGTTTTCTTCCACACACTGAGTTTACTCTGTTTTCATTTTGCATATTAAAACAAATTATCATTCTTTGCTGTGTCTCTACCCACCTCCACAAAGACCCCAGATTCTTGTTTGGACCTTTCCCTTTTTACTTCTGCAGTTTTAAGTGCTCTAAACATGTTGTGTTCCTTAGTTGCTCTGCCATTTTACTATTTTTGCTTCTGTTTTTCTGTTTCCAGGTACCAAGTGTAGTTCTCCAGTGGTAGATACTGAACATTTTCTTTGGAAGCACATGGAAAGAGCAAGAGTTAGACTTCTAGTAGGATTCTCCACAGATGCCAAGTATGTCCACCTTCCTGACTGAAGATACACAGTACTTACAACACAAGGGTCGGAGTCAGTCTCTCCAATCTTGTATTCCTTCACAGTAGGTCCCAGGTTTTAATTTCTGGAAATATTTACACAGTTCACTCCATTATGGCATCTGATCTGCTGCATCCTTTTTGGCCCATTCTGACTTACCCTTGGTAGGCTTGGAGTGCAGCTTCTGTTTTTCCTTCCTTTGGAGATGTCTGAAAGGGTCTCCAGTGTCTCCTGCTGATCTACCTCTACTTAGCAGTTCCTGCAGTGAACAGGTAACACCTCCCAGAGAGACAATTGCTTTCTGCACCCATGTTTTGCTGTCCTTTTTATATTTAGTGTTTTATGGATGAAGGAGCTTTATCTTCCTTTACCTTCCATAACATAATCTGCTTCATTTTCTCATAGCTAATAAGAAATATCTATACTCTCATTCACAGTAGTGACAACCTAAAAGATTGTCAACTTCCTACTGAACTGTATGAAAACATTTCTATGCAATTATTACAACCATTCCCTGAAACTCTGTGTTACCAAGCAAGGATCTGAATTTCTTTCTAAGGCTTTTGAAGGTCTGTTTTTAAAAATATTCAGCAGAGCTTTTATAAGGGCAATTCACTGCGGGTACACCAGACACTGGAGTGTTTAAAACCATATTCTTTAGCAGAACATCAGAAGAACTCTTAACAAATCATATTGTGGTCCATTATTTGTCACTACCTCACTTGGTATGCCATATTTAGCAGATATTGATTTTACATGTGAGAAACTATTGCAACAGCACAGCAGTAGCACTCTGAGTGCTATTTCTGGATAAAGAGAATTAATTTCAAAACAATGTGTAATATTTTCCAGTGTAAGCAAATAAATTAATGCCAGCCCTTTACACAGATCAGGTTTCCTTTAATATGTTCAAATTACAAGCAGAATTTCCATCTTCAATGTCCTCCTCTCTTGAGTCATTTATCATTACATTCTGTCAAGTTTTTTAAATGTACCACAGCACTTCAGCTTGTTTACTTTATGGCTTTTTTTTTGTTTTCTTGGGAATTTAGTTTTTTCTGTGAATGTCTCATATTTCTTCCCTTCTTTCTTTTTTTTTTTTTTTTTTTGTCTTTAACTTTTGGATGCCTTAATTTTTCTCAGCCTCTTACAGTGTAAATTATTTCAGGAACACATAGTATATGTGAATGCAAATTGTTGTCAGATGATGGGTACCAGTGTAGGCATGCTCATTCTCTGAAAATAACCCATGCTCGGTAGTGCAAGAGTTAAGTCCATTTCTCTGTTTACAGTAGCATTTAAAAATTGTATTTAAAAGAAAAAATATTTGCAGCAAGGGATGAATTAACATTTAAAGGTAATTACTTAGTTGTATTTTAGAGTAACCTTGATAATGAATAGATGCCACAATAAATTACATTTATTTTTTAAAAGAGTCAAAGTACTCTTCATAGGGTGATAATGGATGCCTTTAATGACAAGTCATATAACATGTGCATTCACAAATGAATATTCATGCTGCAAGTGTTCACAGATACTGCTAATATTTCACTTATTCTGTGAGGGAGCAAAGTAATAATGTACCACATCTACTGAATAATCAAAAGGCAAGTAGATCAGAGACAACTCAGGGGATGAAACTTTTTCAGATAAATCATTTGTTAAACAATTACAGCTAATGAGCATATTCATAAAAATCAGTCTATTCATCGATAATACATCAAGTGACTAAAAGTCTCTGTTTGATGGCTACATTATTTGCTATGAATAGTTCATCCATTTTCAACTGTAAAGCTTTAATTTTTCTTTTAAAGCGTGAAAAAATATGGTTGAAATTATCTCTGAAATTTGGAAAAAGTGAGCTTTTTTCCTTTTTTGTGCCAACAGGTTTCCTACTTGACTTTGAACAAATCATCTATAGTCAAAGCCTGCTGTACTGCTTCACAATGGCCAAGACATCAGCACTATTTTGACACAATTTGTGGTTTTAAAGGAGTCCAGAGGTGTGAGATGTTCCTCTGTTGGCTGTGCAGGAAGCTAGGCTTCAGCTTCTCTCAGAGGAAATCCCTTTTTGAGCATGGCCAGTGCCAACTGCTTGCCAGTTCAGCTGTCAGACTTGCAGCATATCCCAGCCTTGCATCCTTCTTGGAGAGCCAGCTGACATGGGCTGGATTACAAATCAGTTGGTGTGGGTGCTCAGCAGGTCGTGGCTCTGGTGCACATGGTAGCATTGGTGTGTCCTTAAATCACACGTGGAAGATGTATTCTTCTCCCTTGAACTCGCTTTTCAAAATCATGTTCTCGTCCTCAGTTTCATCTGGTTTCTCTTGAGTGCCAGATGGAGAAGCCACCCTAGAGGGCTTCAAAAAGCCACATCCTTCCCAGCTGCAGTGCTGCTAGCCTGTCTGCCACTTGCATTGAAACATCCCTGCAAGCCATTCCTTTGCACAGCAAATTAGTGGTGGACTGAGTGTACCTAACTCGTTTAGAGCCCTGGAGCCAGTGTGCATGAGGGAACAACAATGGGCAAGACTAACAGGAGAGCTGGGCCCTCTGGGGACACCCAGAACCTTGGACTGAGAATCTCGGGCTGAGGAGAAGTTAAATAATTAATAAATCTGCCCTTGGGAGTGGGATTCTCTCACCTTCTGTTTGGAAATGATTGCCAGCTGGGGTCATTCCCTTCTTCAGGATCCTATTGTACCCTGTTTTGCAGATGTGTGAATATTTGGTGCAGCAGGTGAGTTGGTGGCTGTTGATTTTGAATGTCTGCAGAGCTAGCTAGTAGATATCAGCCTCTGTAAGAAGGATGGGATGCTTAGTGCAGGGTTGAAGTCAGGAAGTGTAAAGAGGTGAGAGTTTAGAACTTCAGATAAGCTCATCTGACCTGGAAACAGCATACAAAGAGCTCAGGGTACTTGAGCCACAGTAGTTGGATACACCATGGGTTGCAGAATACAGAATGGCCTGACACATGTGTTTGAAAGGTTCATAGCAAGGAGTTTGAACAGAGTCATTGTGGGTTTGGACCATATGACAAATGGCAACAAGCACAATAAAAATATTTGAGAGGTCTTGGGGGAGATGGGCATTATAACAGGGTCCATGTGTTTGGCCTCCTGGGCATGGTATGACTTTGCAGAAATGTTTGTGGGGAAAATAACTAAAAGCATAAAGTAAGTGAAAATATGATAAAATATTACATGATTCTGCTGAAAATGTCTCACACCATACTGGCTTCACACCCTTTTTGTTAGGGAATTGATTTTACAGACAAGAGATACTGTATATTCTTTGTCTTTTCTTCACTCTCTTGTCATGTAGGAAGCTTTAGTTTAGTTGCAGAAGATGCAATTTTTATAGAAGAATTATAAGATTAGTAAGGAAAAAAATAGAGAGGGAGCTCTAGAATATGCTGAAAAAGCATTTATCTGGCTATAGAGTGATAACTCCTCAAAGATCAGCCTTGAGACAGAACTCATTAAATATTTTTATTAATGACCTTGACACCAAAAATGTCACTGTGCTAAATGTGATAACAAGCAGTTGTGAGGCACTGACAGTATTCAAGAAGAGTTACAATATAATTCAGGATACACTTCAGAGTATTGGTGACAACTGGAGTGGCAAAAATAGAGTTCAGTACTGTGGCTGGAAGTGGGTTTAGCAATGAATAACACAAATTTCATTGATGAATTTGGAACCTGTCAGCTCTAAAAAATTGATGAGGCTAAAGCGACAGGAAGTCTAAGTCTATTATTGGAATATATGAGACATCAGTCTGACATGCATACCCTTAAAAATGTATGTGAAAACTAAAGATGTAGCATCTCTAGTACAGAAAAGAAAGTATTGATGCTAATGTCTAAGGCCATGTCTGCAATCTTTTGCTTTATTCTGGGTTATTCTGTTTAATGAAGATGAATCCAGACACAAACAGGTGCAGAGCAGGAGAATTAAAATCAGTGGGTAATGGAAAACTTTACCTGGAGGAAGGGGATTAGAAAAGCAGAATTTATTTAGTTTAGAGAATATATTATTTAGCTCAGTAAAAATAAAAAAAGAGGACATTCTTGAAATTTGTAGGTAAATCAGCTAACATGGTACGTGGAATACTGGCACAAAGGAAAAGGGTATAATCTTATAAATTGTATCTGCTTAAATTTGGTCTGGAAGTTAAAGAAGATCTAGAGAAGACATTATTTGATTTTTTTTTTTGTCTGACGTTTCTTCTGGGTTAGGAAGCAGTTTCCTACTCTAAAAAAAGAATGTCATCTGGGCTGAAAGATTCCTTTCCTTTGTTCCTGTGGGAAGACACTAGATATAAAATCCTGCAGGACACCTAGTTTGGAATTGCAGAACATCAAGATTTAGTCTGGGAAGGCAAGGACTTCTCACAAGACTTTAGGAGGGATATTTCTGTGAGGTGCTGGCAAAGTCAAATTGTGAAATACAGCACCTGTATAGATGTAACGCATGGAAGGTCGGATCCTGGAAGTATGGAGAAAAATTGAGACGACAACACTGGTTGTGTGAAATGAGGATGTCAATGAGCAACCTGAAGGTAGAAAAGAAACAAAGAACAAGACAGGGGAAGGAAACAGGGACCAAGAGAGAATAAACTATAGCCAGTGTAGATCAGCTCTCCTCAGAGCCCAGAAAAGAACCAGTGATTCCTGAATCCTGCCATTCTTCTGTTGACCCCAAAATATCCATGAAAACTTGTATTGCTTTATGCTGGACTGCAGGTCTGTGTCTAATACTCCCTTAAACCCAGAGATCTGGGCAGCAGCCCTCACTATCCTGTCCCAAGTGGTGACCACAGCTGTTACTACAATGCTTGTGTTTAAAAAGATTTATCTGGGTGATACAAAATCCCAACAAAATCTAACAGGAGACTCACATTAGAAATTGGCACTAGAAAACCTGTAGTGATCCAGTGAATAGTTATTTCAGTTGCTCTAAATTCAGGAACCTCTGAAAAAAATCCTACCTCTAATGGCTGTGTCTCTGAATCAGATATTTTAATCCTCTTAGAAGACTTAAAATGATCCACTCAGAGAGTTACTTTGCCATTTCTATATTTAACTAACAGCAAAACTTTGACAGGAAATTAATTTTTTCACAAAATTCTGATCATGAAATCTCTCTTGAAGACAGAAATTTGTCCATGCTGGCAACCAAGGAAAGAAGACTTCTAAAGTTCAGTTTAAGATCTTTGAAGATGGGTGATGGATTTCCCTACCTTTGAAAATTCCAAGGGATTTGATATGTATGTAGGACAACAGAACATAAACCTGCATGGAGTGCTCATTCAGATATGCTTGACAGAGCAGACTCCTACTTTTATAAGCTTTTTACTTTCACTGGTATTAAAATTCAGTAACAAATATTGAATAATTACTCTGGCAGCCAATTCCATGATCATCTCACTTTGGCCCCAGAGTCAAGTGATAATTACTAGACACAAGTAGTGCTATCTTGCTTCAACTCACCTGGATTTTCCTCAAATACCTGCCTGTGCACCTCTTGCCATGTCCACCTTGCTTGTGAACATGTACATGGGCATTTTTTTTTTTGCCAGGATAAATACATGGCAAGTAGGACAGATTAAACCTGCAATGCACAGGCAGCCTTGCAACTGAAATTCTTCTTCAGTCACTGGTGTAATAGACCAACATTCTTTAGAAACTTTTTCCTGATTATACTGTCACCATGCAGAATTTACTACCACTTAAAATAGCAGTGAATGCCAGACTTCTGACCTACAAACCAGGACAGCGGTCCTTTGATTTTCCACCATTGATACAGTAATGTCATACTGTTATTTTTAAACACTTGGAATGTACCATGCCACCCAATCTGGTATTAGCAAATCTTGCCCAGGAGATTTCTTCTGCTGCTCCAGTGGAGCAGTTCATGCTGCTTTTCCTGTCTGTAGGTCAGCACTATCATTTGAGACACAATCAGGAAAAATGGGGTTTTATTTAAAGATGTGCTTGGTTTCTAAATATTTTTAAAGTGATCATGAATGATTATTAGAAATAGCAGGTATTTTTACATATATGAAAGAAGTAAAGTCAATTAAGCTGAAATGAAATAAATTTTCCTCTATTTAAGATAGCACTATGTTATCAATGGAAACAGCATTGCATTCAAAGAAAACCTGTAGCTTTTTTATGTCCATCACTGAAGCCTGAAGATACTGCAGAGATTTTACATATCAGTCTTTGAAAATAAAGTGCATGATCATTCAAATACAGTCCCATGATGCATTCACATAATTTGACTTAAATACTTACACAGTTTCTGACTACTGATTCACAACCAGATCTGGTTAAGCTAATTTTTAGTGACTTTACCCACAGAACTATAGTAGACAGCCCCACTGACCCTTCAACTAAAGAAGTCAAATAACCCCAACACCTAAAACTAATGTATGCCTGCTAGGGCTAATGCTACACCTGTTTAGTAAGCCTGACATCAGCCTTGTCTCTGGCACGAGCAGCACACTCAGCTTGGTTTCCTAAAGTGGCATCCTCAGACACACTGAGTCATCTCTGAACCTGTGGGTGAAGATGATAGTGATGACAGTGCTCCTGGAAACATTTCTAACTTCCCACTCAGTGAACAAAGCTCCCTGTTTTGTTTGGCATGCACTGAGTGAGGTTACACTGAACCTCAGGGGAAGAAGGCTCTGAAAGACTGACATCTTCAGCAAAGATGTGAGTTTTCTTGCAATCTCAGAGGGGTTTCAAAGCAATTCAGCCTTCTGGCCTTAAGTGGCAGAATGACTCTCTTACTTGTTCAATGAAAAGTTAGTGCTACTGCTGAAAGAACTGCTGCTGTTTGCACTAATTTATGCTCTTGTTGGTGAGCATAGCAAGTCCTGTGCAGCGGCTTTTTCTACAGCAGCAGTAGTTCCTGTCCTCCTGTCTTGAATTTCTGGTGATGCTTCTGCCTGCTGGGCTCTCTAGAGGATGGCTCTCCAATGCAGCAGTCCCAGCAGCAGCAGTCCCAGTTCTATGCTTCAAGGCATTCTTGCCAGCAATATCATGGATCTACTTGTCTCCCTACAGACAAAAAATACTACAGTTTGAAAATCACCATTGTAGGTTTTAATACTGAACTCATGCCACTTGCAAACATGGGATTTTCTAAGTGATTCACTGGAACATGGCAAAACCTCCAGGGTCTGGAGAAATCTAGTCATGAACTGCAGGAATAATAATAATAAAAAAAATCCCACACTCTTCATTTTACAGTCTGTACAGCTTTTGTGACATGGCAAAATACTTCAAAAATGTTTCCCTATTTTTAAAGACAGACAGCCACAGTTCTCACTGTTTTTCTTGTAACAGAGCTCCCCAATGAGAATTTTTGTATATGAATCTCACATCAGCTACACCTCAGCTATGTGTGACTCAGTTGTGAATCTTAAAGGATCAAGTCTCTTTTTAAACATCTTTCCAATCAAGCAATTGAAGTGCATGAAAAACGCTGCAGGACTGAGGTTTAGGCCATGCATGGCTCTACCATGTCAGTAGTTTCAGTACCCATCAGTGCATTGACAATGGTTATCCAAATAAATTGATACAGAGATGTGCTCTGCTTGCTGAGACACTGAACAAAGTATTTGGGCCTGTGTCTCCTCTCTCTAAAGCAGGGAGCTTCTCACACTTGGTCCTATATTTAGTGCAGATGGAGGATTTACATGGAACACTCAGAGTAAACAGACTTATATGGCAGCAATAATCAGGGTTCCCAAAGTAAGTGTTGGTGCTTAATGTTCCACGTGAACCACAGAAATGTAGGTTACTCCAGACAGAGTACTCTCTGCTGTTAGCCACTATTTGCAGAAAACCAATGGAGGGCAGAATTACCACTTCCACAAAACAAAAGGAGTAGAGGACATTGTACTTAGACTCCCTTGAGAAAAATATGACATGGGTATAAAATCTCTCACTGCTTGTGCTTTACCCACAGGGCTTAATTAGGTCTGAAGAAGGTTAATAACTACAAAGAGGTAAATCTCAAAGTTTTCAACAGCTAGATTTTATCTGAACAAGCACCTTTTACTTCAGAGGCCAATTACTCTGTTCTCCTCAATAGAGATTAATTAGGTGACCTGCTCCCAGGGCAAGCAGCCTAGTGACCCCTCTGCTCAGCTTTGAAAAGGCTGTCTTCCAGGAGGCATCAGGAAATCCCTAACTCATATCTGCTGCATTTTAGTTCTCAGAAGAAGGATTTCACTGCATTGCTGTGTCTGGTGAGTGAGTTGTCTCACACCCCTAGAAGATTTTAAGCATGTTATTTAGATGGCAAGGGCTGCTATGTCCCTCTGCACCAAAGATGAAATGAACTGTCTTTTTTTTTTTTCCTTTGTGCAAGAAGCTTTGCCTTTGAGCATTTTCAGGAGTGTTTTATTTTTCCCATCAAATTACTTCTATAAAACCTGTTTAAAGTAATTGTTTTCCCTTGCATATATACTGAAAAAAGCAACTGGTGAGAGTAGCCTCCATTCTGGACATTTAGCACTTTAATCTATAAAACACCTCACACATAAAAGCTATTCCTCAAAATGTTCTTGAAGGTAAAGCATTAGAGCTAGGTAAAAAACTCACTACCAACAGTTTAAAAAATGAGACCCCATTTTGTCAGTAAACTATTGCCAAGTGGCTTCAATGTTTGTTTTTTTCCTTCCAGTTCCCATCCCTCCACCGCACTGTTTCCATGACATGTGGAAGTGGGATTTCTGGTGCCCTTCCTTAGGACACGTGACACTCTATGATCCCTTGACCACGTACAGGAATTTCATACATCAAAAATGGATATTGCCAGTGGTTCTTGTTCAAGTTCTTTGGGAAAACCGTGTCACCTTAAGCGTACTGCTTTGTGGATGAATTGACAAATTGCACGATGTTCAGTGAGGGACTTCCCACTTCCCCTCCCAGAAACTACCCTGCTCATGGCCACACATTCCCACCTCTTCTTCTGGTGATTGCCAGGCCTGTCTGTGAACTGCCATGGACGTCCCTGAGAGCAGAAAGCAAAAGCAGAGAACAACTCTGGCTGGCTAACTGCTGCGTGAGCAGGTTAAAGTGACTCCTGGAAAAGAGTGAAGAGTGCCAGAGCTGGCACAAGGGGGAATGGTTGATCTGGGCAGTCAGGAGAGAGGCCAGGGAGTCAGGAAAGCAGGACCAGTAGTGGACAAGAAGACAATGTCCCTTCTGAATGTGTCTCCCAGTCAGTTCTTTATGGGACAAAAATGACATTTTTCAGTTGCTTCCTTTTCACTGATGGAGGTGAGCAGTCTTAGTGTTGAAAAGAATCATGGATAAATAGGGAAATATAGTAAGAATATATAAAAAATTTTTTTTGTAATATTTGACCAACAGCTCTCTTACCTCCATTGTTAGAAGCAGGAAATTGTGTATTGTATTTTTTCATATATTTGACAAATCTTTGTCATCTGCTATTTTCCATGAGCAGTCAATGTCCTCAAGGCTTTGCATTGCACCAACTCTGGTAGTCCTCAGAAAATTCATGAATGCAAGACAGATGGGACAATCCAGAGCTGAAGAAGAAAGTAGTGGATAATTTCCCAAAACTCCTCATCGTGTTGTGGATATAATTGAAAATCCAAAATGTGGTTATGCATAATGTGAGGCCACATAGCTATCATCTATTGCTCTCTTTAGGTTTTTGCATGAAATTTTATTTACTTTTCTAGCTTATCAGCATAAATGCATGCAGAAAATAATTTTGTAAATCCTAGAGCAATTGCATGACAGCAAAAGTACTCAGTTAATTATATATTACTGGAAATATGTTGCTCTGGATTGATTGCCTTGTTTTGGAAAGCACTTGTACATTAAATATTTGATGAAAAATAACAATAGGAAGCAGGAAATCCAAAACCCAAGAGAAGAAATAAATCTGAAGGAAATAGAGTGAGGCAAATAAAGCACAGAAAAAATAAAAGAGCTTTTGTCTCCAGGAAAAAGTGGTGAATATTGTTAGTCAGTTGACTCAGATCAGGTTGTTGAGGATTTTGATTCAGAAGGTTGCTTAAACATGTCCCTGTGCATCTGAATAATTCCACTGGGACTACTAACGTATTTAATTTAAACGTGTATTTAAAATGCTTGCCTTCTGAAAGATATAGTACATAAAGACTGAGTAACACTTCTTGGTGTGATGCTAAAACAGCCACATGTTTTGTGCCAGATGCAATTCTTAGAATTGCAGCATCTGGTCACATGTATATGTTCTGTTTTTGTCTGCATTAGCAACATCTGCAAGTCTTGCTCCTTTTAGCTGGGAGTGAATCCAGTGCTCTATTTTGGGAATTACTCTGCTGCCAGAACACCCCTAGCAAACTACCTCCATTCATAAGAGGAGAGTTCATAATCTGTTCTTCTAAACTTTTTCTTAATTATAAAAAGCTTAAAACTGTGAATGGTACTATTAAGTCATTGAATCTCACTATTTTTTAGCTAATTACTAACATTATTTCTATTTTGGGGGGTGTATTTTAATCTTTGGAATTCAGTCAGATTTTCTCCTATAAAGCCAAGTTTCATCATTATTCTGTGCTAAAGGCTGAATTTTAAAGCATGCCAATTCAGCTGGCATGACATTGGCCTTCCTAATTCAAGGACACAAAGGATTACCCTGAACGATAAGCAAAAAAAATCACATTTGTTCTATTAATCAAAGTTTTGGTAGGTTTTTTTTTTCCAAATATGATTCATACTTGCCTCACAGCAAGTCTCTGAGCAACTTGGTGTTCCCTGGAAGCCCTTTGGTTAGTAAGAGCTGAGCATTGAACCATGCAGTTTGTCACCTGCCACACTATTTACAGAGCCAATGGATGGGAACAACATAGTGTAGAGCAGAAACTGTCAATAATTCACACTCAGTGACTGCTGACATACAAGGTATTGGCAGGAAAACTTCAGCAAGTCCCATCAGTTCATAAACAGTAACAGATTCTCTTTCTTTCAGCTCTTGATTCCTCCATGGATTTTTGTCCAACTATATGTAAAAAAAAATTTAAAATAAATAAAAATAAATAAGAAGAAATTTTTGGAAACCAGGAAGTACTGTGTTCCCTATAAACCTTGGAATTGTAATAGTTGGTGTGGCAAGAACAATGGAGCTCCTGCCCTCAGGAATAGAATTTAACAATGGAACAAGCTGTTCCTTGGGCAGAGGAAACAAAAAGCCTGGCTTTCAACATATCTTTCTTCCACTCCTCTTTCACTCTTAACTCTTTGAGTCTCTGAGTACCCAAGAAAAATAAGACTGTCATTTTATTTGTCTTCTTTCCCAGTGGGAACTAACAGCCCTTTATCTTCTCACTTTGTTTTCACCAAACTCAGAGAATCTTTGTCAAATCTGATTGAAATTCAGCAATGGATTAGAAATCAGCTTGTACCTACATATGCAGAAGGAGTGATGAAACAAGCTTCATTTCAGTGGGAGATCAAGCTAACATCATCCCACTCAGTGAGATATTTCTGAAATTTTACTCTAGAAACCAAGGCAGTTCTGTCTGCCACAGAGAAAATGTCCACAATCAAAAGCAAACAGAAAACATCAACTAAGGAAACTCTATTTCATTAACTCAGTATGATGGGTATGAAAATTAGGGGTGAGAGGACACATTGCCACCTCACAGCACACAGATTTTGTGCAATAAATGAGTGTGCATGACTGAGGGCAGCAGGCTCCATCCTCTAGGGCTGTCCACAGGGGATGTCTGAGTGGAGTATGAGTGCTGGGCTTGTTTGAGGCTCTGTGAAAGACCACAGCCACATATGTTCACACAAGTCTTGCCCAATGTCATCCTCTTTTTTTGACAGCCTTAGTTTAATAATGAATTTTAGACAGGGCTTGAATGAAAGATGCTTTATAATATCCTGCCAAGTCCTGAGTGACTCCACTGAAGGTTTCCTCATGTCTTTGATGAAAGATCCCCAGCTATGTAAAAATCTTTCTTGATTAGTGAAGTCAGCTGCTGTTGGGATGATTTGGGTGGATTTATTTCCTCTTTTAAATTCAAATTACCTCCAAATAAGTTTTCAAGGCACTGCCTATAGATTAAAGGATAGGAGGAATGTGACACAGAATATTTCAGTAGAAGATTTTCCTCCAAAAACTAATCACTTGGGATTCCAGTTCTGCTAAATGAGTTATCCTAACAGGCTCAGAAGTTTTAGCTGCAGTACATCTCTGACCCAAAAAGTTACTGAACACAGTCAGCATTCCATAGAGGGCAGCTCAAAAAGGGCACCCTGTGCCTCATAAGGAACATTTGGGATATTGGAAACTACATCTTTTGTACTCTCATGCCTTATCCATGGTTCAGCTTTCATTCTGCCCCATCCAGGAAGCCTTTTCTCATTAAGACTTGGGTAACAGGAGAGGTTCAGCAGGACTTGGGAGGTCTCATAGCAGGATAGCGTGGCCAACTGCCCATCAGCAGCCCTGAGTCCCTCACTCCCAGGCACCTGCTGGGGTAGGCAACTAAGTAGGTGGGCTAAGGGGATGGCTGAAACCAGAAAGACCCTTGGCAGATGTAAGGAAATTGTGATGGCAGAGGAACAGGGAAGATACACTGTTGTCATCTTATTACAAAATTTCCATACCTTCTCGGTGATTTCTCATGGGCATCTCCTCACAGCACTAACTCCCACAGCACAGCCAAAAGACTCTAGCTCTCTCTGTACCTGCTAACCCCTCTTTTATAGCACTCATCCTTATTAGACACAGCTGTGGCCTGTTAAGGGCAGGCCTGTTCCTAATCTTTGGTACTTAGCACAGCTGCATCTCCTCAGGGGTGAGATTACATTCTGCACTATCTTTATTTTCTTACATTCTATCACCCCCCCAATACACATGTGCCACAGTGGCAAAGAAATTAAAGGAGAGAGGTTGGCAGCTGGAGATCTGAGTGAGAAGATCAGGCAGAGGAACAGCAGAGGATCTCTGCAAGCACCTGAAAAGGAGAAAGCAGGTTTAGAGTTTCCCTTTTTCAAGGACCTGTATGTGCAAGTCACAGGCTCATTTTGATTTTAAATCTTTTAGAAATTCAGAGCTGTGAATGACTTGCTGTATGATACTCTTCTAGCCTCTTGATTTATTTTGTTTAAAGAACAGGTATAAAAAGAGGCATCTCTTTTGGCGGTTTGAGAATAAAGAAGGGCTGCATTTAAAATATATCTTTTAACAGGAAGGAGGCAGTAAATAACAAACACATCCATAGGTTTTTACTCCCTTATGTAATAGAAATATTGAGTACATTTTTGTATCGGTTAAGAAACAGTGAAATCTCTTCTATCGTAAAATTTTCTCATGACACCTTGAACACGTTTTATGAACTAACTTTAGGGCTCTATGTAAATCTGCTCAGTATTCTGAGAAAGGAGAGGTTTATTAATCTGGAAAAAGTGTCTTTGCTTAGAGCTAACTTTAGAACCTGTTTAAAATAGGAATTTTTAACAAGTGAATAGTATTCCCTCAGTTGCCCTTAGATTAGCTTTCTTTCATAGGTACTGGGCAGAGCCAGTACATTTTCACTCCTGGAGAAAGGTTTTTACATCCCTGAACAGATATTAAACATGATCAGCATAACATCAGTGAATCTGACAAGATTCAGCCCACACAGTTTGTTCCTCCAGAGCTGACAGAGCTCTTGCTAGCCCTTATATCCCAAACTAATCAAAAAGAAAGACTGAATGAGCTCCCACGACTGAAGCAAATGAAGTCAAATACTAGATAATTTTAACAAAAATAATAAGGTTTCAGTCATCAGTGAACATACCAATTCTGCTGAAATAAAACTTCTCAGTGAGCCAAGCACAAGGCATGTTTAATTCAATATTATTGCCAAAACTTGACTGGCTGTGGAGAGCCCTATCTTCAGAACTTAAAACCTAGCCTATTCCAGCCTCATGTAGGGGTTCTGTCACTTGCATAATCTTGCAAATGTACCTACTTTTAAAGGGTGGTGCCATTGTCAGGTTTCAATGAAGGATGTGTCATGAATCTGAATATGTTATACTGATTTGGTGATTTAAAATTCAAGCCTATGGATATGCCTATTTCTTTTACACTGTGACATGATTTTAAATGTTTGATTTTTAAATTTTCTTAGTGAAATTGAGTAAATTAGTTTGATACTATTTTAGTAGGAACATAATGTTAATTGTGTAATTCATAGAAGACTGGCAAATTAATGGCCTTTAGCTGTTCCTTTGGATCTTTGCCATTTGAGCCCACTGGTTTCCCAGTTTTGACAGTCATGCAGGTGGGTTATACAATATTGGTTGTTGTGTAATGCTGCATTTTCCTTTTAGTCTTGCCCAAGCTAAAGCTAAAGGATATTCAAGAGGCAGAGCCTTACCAAGTCATAGCTCATCTCCCTGCTGTTGTCATGCCAGAGCCACCCTGATCCCAAAAGTGGGAAGGCACACAGCTTTCCTATTAGCATCATCTGTAAAATCCCGTGCAGAATCTGACATACTGGTTTGTGCTATGGACTTTCAGCACTGGCCTTAAACTTAAGCTTGATAACACCTTTGCATAAGGCACGTGCAAGATGTTTGGGGCTGATTCCATATGAGACCCAGGTCCTTTTGTCCTTCTTCATTATCTCTCATGGCCATGTGTGCTGGTTTTGGCTGGGGTTTTGGTTCATTTTCTTCACAGTGGATGGTATGGGGCTGTGCTTTGGACTCATGCTGGACACAGGATTGATAAAATAGAAAAGTTTTTGTCATTGATGAGCAGAACTTACACAGAGCCAAGGCCCTTTTGGTTTTCCCATTGCTGATGAGGAAGTTGTGGCTGTATGGGATGTTGAGAGGAGACACATCCAGGACAGGTGACTCAAACTGACCAAAGGAGTATTCCAGAGCATATGACATCATGCCTAGCATATAAACTGGGTGGGGAAGAAAGAGGAGGCACAGGGATATGTTTGGAGTGATTATGTTTGTCTTCCCAAGTAACTGTACCATGTAATGGAGCCCTGCTTTCCTGGGGATGGGTGGATACCTGCCTGCCAATGGGAAGCAGTGAATTCCTTGTTTTGCTTTATTTGTGTGCATGGCTTTTTGTTTTTTTTGTATTAAACTTTATCTTAAGCCACAAGTTCTTCAGCTTTTCCCCTTCTTATTGTCTCCCCAGTCCTGCTGGTGGGGGAGTGAGAGGCTGCTCAGTGCTTGGTGGCAGGTTGGGGTTAAACTATGACACCATGATTTTCTCTGCCTTTGTAGAGCTCTCATCCTGCATACTTCATGCTGAACCAGAGGAAGCACCATGGTTCCCCTGTGTACAGCCATCAACCTCACTTTCACATAACCATCTTATACCCATATTCAAAACTTTTCAATGCTTTCTTCTTCCAATGTTTTGGTGTCTTCTGCTGTTCTAAGACATTTAATTCAGGTATCCCTTCCTGTTTCAGTATCACAGTGGTGATATCTGAGACATTTATGTATGTACTGTTTTAGCATTTAAAGAAGAGATCTTATTTTGTGTTGTGTCAACTTCAGAAAATGTAAAATCTAATTGCTTCTGCTCTATGGCCCCTCTTCCTTTATCAGATCTTTAAAAAAGCTATGACTAACATATTCCTCCTTGCTGTCAAATATATCTGGATATGGTTAGTAACAGTGTTGTTTTTGTCTGTGTTATACTTCAGAAAAACTAATTTTAGACTGGTGCTGCTTCTATTAGTGTTAACATTTCCCTTTCTACTAAAAACCATGAGCAGGTTATCATCAAATCATTGAAGATTTGCATACTGGACATTAATTTCTTTTTTTTTTTTGCTCCTTTGTTCACAGTTGTAGTATGTCCCTTTATGAAGGCTAGGTCAGGTGCAGCCCCTTGGAGGGTAAGCAGATGGTTCCTGTCTATCCAGCAGCTGGGCATACGTGGGTGGAAAAACTTTGCAAGACAGCCGAGTGTAGAAGAGTTACAGCAGAGAACTGGGATCCTGCAGCTCAGGAGGAGCAGACAGACAGACTTCAGAATCTGGTAGAAAAGACTACCTAGGATGAGAGGGGATTAGTCAAGTTTGTGACAAACTAAGAAAGTCACTGAGTTGACCAAAAGCAAACCTGTGACCGAGGAAGACATGTTTAGGAAATCTTCTTTATTTTTAATCTGCTTGAATTGGTAATTTTGTACTTTTTCTTTTCAACCTTAGGTTTTGATTCAAGGCTTAATAAAAAATTGCTTTCTTTCTGAGTTCCAAAGACTTTCAATCTTCTTTGGGGATCTCTTTATAAAGAAAAGGTCTAGGCAGTTCCCTTGCAAAACCTTGGCTCACTCTGGTTTCTGTCACAGTCAGGTAGTTGAGACACTAAATACCTCCCTTGCTCGCAAGCTTCAAGCTGCTGATCATAATGAGTACATTCAGTGCAACAAAAGACAGATTTCCGTGAAATTCAGTATTTGTACCATTTGCACAGCTTAATGACACCATCTTACAAGGCCCATGTGAACTGAGCTGTACTCAAAAACCTGTGAGTACCGTGCTCTAGGGGAGCATGCTTGAGCAGAGAGGTTGGACAAGATGACCTCCAGTCATCCTTTCCAGTACTCCCTGTTGTGTGTTTCTGTGAGTAGAGCAGTAAGTACAGCAGCACTACTTTTGGACTATTTGGTCTGGTTGGGGTTTGGAAGCTTCTTCAGTTGATACCTCAAGAGGAGCCTTAGTCATGGTATGGTTCTATCCAGATCACTGGCTCTTTGGGGCTGGTGGTAGCGAGCCTTGGCTGTCTTCTCCCAAACAGCTGAGTGTAGGTAAACCTGATCCAGGTAGGCATTGCCTAGATGTTGCTTGTTGTGCCTTTAGACTGAAAATTTGTGCTGGACTTAGTGCTTGCTCCTTGTCCTGAATCCTGTAGTGTTGATTTAATCTCCTGGTATTTGAGTGTTGCCCACTCCTTTGCCTTTTTTTTTTTGGTTTAATATAGTTCCTAATATTAACACTCCACACTGACAGTCCAGCCAGCCTTCTTATTGTCATAGAGACCAATGTCTCTGCAAGGGTGTCAGGATCTTGGCGTGCAGCTCTGATGTTTACCCTTTCCAAAGGCAGTGGAATTTAAATAAATTAAGTAAAAAGAAATAAATAATAAAATAAATACAACATAGTAGAAGTCTGTGCTTTGTTGCACATGATAGTGAAACTTCCTTATCTGGTCCATCATGATATTTATGAAACATATAAAGAATATTTTCAAAAATAATATTTATTTCATTATGTACAAGGTTTCCTCCCCTCTTTGGGGCCTAAACTTAATGTGGAGTTGCTGATTCACTGGGAGAAAGATCACGTATTGAGAAATTTCCAAACTGACAAGCCATCCCTTATGGGTTGACTATTGTCTGAAGTGCTAGAGAAAAAAGAAGTGACCAGCCCTGAAATAATTAAATCAGTTTGGTACTCAATATGTCAGTAAATGATAAGAAAGGTGATCCACAGAGACTTTGTAAACATTTTGTAATAAAAGAAATGCGATGACACAAAAATGGGAAATGATAACAGCAATGAAAATATCCAGGTGGCTCATCTAAAAATGATATGTTTGCAGTCGACTTTTATGTGTAGCAAACCTTAACTGAAGGAAAAATAATCCAAGCTAGGTATTGTGAGGAATAAAAGCAGCAAATGGGCCATGACTGGAAAGAAAACAAAACTAAACAAGTAAGCTCACCTGCAGAATAAAGAGCCGTAATTGGTGTTTAATGCATTCTGCACTCTGAGATTGATGCTGGTTGTTATAAACACAGGAAGGAATACATATTTCAGAAAACAAAAGGATGGGCTAAGAATGGGTAGATAGAGAGAGAGGGAGACAGGCACATACATACATGCATAGATATTTATTTATATGCAGATATACATGCATACATAAATACATGCAGACACATGCACATACAGATATATTTAGCTGGATTTCCTCATGAGACTGCTGCAATGATGTGTCAGTGATCTGTGCTGTGTCAATGAGGTCATTCTGAGATCTGTATGTGTGCTGAGACGCACGAGATCCCCATGTGCTTAGCTTGTAAGCATCCATATCTTTGCTTTAGCAAAACAATACTTTGTAGGCTTCTCTCATTACTCAAAAGTTTATGAAGAAGAGCTGTGCTGATTCAGACCAAAGTGCTGTCACAGCAGTGGACATTGGTTGATTCCTAGGGCAAAGAACAGGGCAAGCACATGATATTTACCCTCATACATTCCAGCACTCAACTACTTACAGCTCTGAAGATTTCATAAGCTTAGTAGCCTTCAGTGGAGTTTTATTCCAAATACTCATATATTTTCTGCTTCTATCCATGTAAATTTTTTCGCATCCAAAATGGATTGGTCTTTTAGAAAGGGTTTGAGTGCTCTGATGCATTTTGTGGGAAGAGCTATCTCCTTTGGTATGTTTACATCAAGCTTGCATCAGCCTTATTTCATGACATGAGATACACCAGTTATAAACAATAATATTATTAATGTGTCTATAATATACATACAATATATTACATATATGTATAAATATATATATACACATATAAAATAGAATTAATTAATTAATAATTTATTAATTTATTTGCAATAGCTTTTTGTTTCCATTAAAAGCCTGAACTGAGTGAAATTCCCAGGAAGAAGAGGAGTTTGATATAGTGTTGTGGACAACTGAACTTGTCTCTGGGACTGAAATATTTGGGCCCACCGTGTGTGGCAGAAAAGAGGATGTAGGTACAGAGCAGGTACAGAGTTCTCCTGAAAAAATATCCCAGAGACCAGGAGTTGCTAGGTGGATTTTGCTGCAATTCAGAGAGTCTCTGAGTTGTCATTGAAAGCAGGTTTGAGGAAATGACTCACCTGCAAGGACACAGTGGGAAGGACGAGTTATTTATGAACCTTTTAATTTAATTGTTGATATTTAGACTCCATCTGGCATAGTCACTTCAGATTTTTTCTCTTCAGACAAGTTAGGGATCTTAGTTAATACTACAGTAAAACCTGACTGATCTGACTTTAAAGGCTTTTGTCTTGGAGGAAGAGTTCATTGGAGATGAAAGCCTGGACAGATCAACCTCAAAGCTGTGGTCAATATTTATTTCCTCAATTATGCTTATTAGTTGTACCTTGCTTTATCAAAAATTGCTTTGTGTTTCCTACAAAGAGATCCCTAACATCTGTTGCTTATATTTATGCAGTCTCTGTAAAAATCTCCTCATAATAAACAGGTTGTAAGCATTTATAAAGGGCCAGTGATCTTTTCTCTGTGACTACTAGGATCTTTCAAAAGGCTTTTTTAAGCAGAGTAGGCTCCTTCTTGATACTGAGCATAAACTCCCTGCACTTGCATTTCTCCACCAGTGAA
Organism: Emberiza elegans; assembly: GCA_024865655.1. Lineage (NCBI taxonomy): Eukaryota > Metazoa > Chordata > Aves > Passeriformes > Fringillidae > Emberiza > Emberiza elegans. Next base: position 3,463,567 of record JALJVW010000172.1, read on the forward strand.
TCTGAGTGGCTGACTAAAGATTTAGAAGTTTTATCTTTTTCTGCCTTTTTTGTCTTCCCGTCTTCTTTCATAACCTAATGCAACATTTTGATTATTTGTAGGGGCTAGCAGGCCTTTTGTGTCTAGCAGCAAAATGATCTTTCTCATCTGTGACCTACCAATTATTAAAAATGTCACTGTTGACAGTTTAGGGCAGCACAAATATTTTAAGTGAAAAGTAACAATTGGGGGTGCCTAACAGAAATTTTTACTGGTCAGTACCAGGCTGCTTCCAGAATTTTTGTTTGTCTCACAAATGCAGTTCCCACATTTAATCTAGAGGAAGGTGAAAGGCCAGGCAAAACATGTGCAAATTTAAAAGGGGAAAATTCACAAAAGATGGAAAATTCAATAAAAATTCAGGGAAATGTCTGCAACAAAAGATGCTTAGTTGTATAGATGGGGAAATACAAGGGGTCTCAGTGCTACTTCTGTGTAATGGGGATATGAATTAACAAGTGGCCCACAAATGATCCAACACTAATCTGATACCAACCAATATTTCTTTGTTTTATTTAGATGAATTGTATCAAAGTGATACTATTTTGAATATTTTTCATGTATTTCCATAATATTCTCTTTGTTACCATCCTTTCTGAAAGTTGAAAAAGCCGTTTTCCTTTATAAGGCTAGTTGCTGAAATCATGGCTATTCTTTCCCTTTTTAAAATTTGAATATCCATGCTTGCCGCCTTATTGGCTGCCTTCCCTTCTCTGAAATAAAATGTAATTGGTAGTCAGGGTAATATATGTGTTCAGCCCAACAATTTTGAAACAATTCCAACCCTTTTGTTTTGATGAATATGTCTTTCCTATATGACCCATCCACATCCACCCACTCTCAGAATAATTTCTGCAATGCATCATTGTTATATCTTTCCTTATGCCTGCATTTTCTCTCTAAATCTTTCACTCTGACTTCAGGTACCACACTCACTTGAGAGGTCCCTGGAGTGTCAAAGCTTCTAGACAGTATTCCAGACAATGGATGTGACTCTGTTTTGAGCAATTTCTACAACAAACTAATGCAGTTCCTTAGACATGTGCCTTGTTTCCCTTTGGTGCTGTCAGTGAGGCTGTGTGGTAATGGCTTTATTTCTTTACAGAGAGAGCAACTCTGCCAAATGCTGGTGAGTGCTCAGCTCTGTGGTTATCACTGTCCTCTTGACATTCTTTCTTCCAACTTTTTCCAAGTTCACCTTTATTTTCCTTCCAGATATTCCTGGGTTTTGTTTTGCTTTTAAACCTAGTCTGATATGGCACCAAGGAGCCTAAAAAAAGAGAAATCAAAACTTGTAATCTGATCTGAGTATGTTCTGCAGGCTGGAAAATTTCAGTTTCTTATTCTGTTATATTTAATCCTATTTTCAGAAATATTTTTTATCTCTGTTCCATGTCTCCGAGGCCCACCACAATCTCTTACATTAGAGATTGTACAAACCCAAAAAACAGCATGTCAGACTTGCCAAACTGAAGTCTGCTATAAATGCTTCAATTTTTTTTTCATTTCACATATGAAGCCAATTATCTTGCAAACAAGTTGTACTTTCTGGAAATGGAGTATTTTCTATATCTGTACCATGGTTTGCTCTCTTTCACTAACTTTTAGGCTGGTGATTGAAACGCATGCCTTGGATCCTGAAAATATAATTTTTCTGACCCCCATATATTAGAATAGATATCTCCCTATATCTCCCTATGCCTTTCCACAGTATAACCTCTTTTCAGAAGGAAAAAAATCCTTGCCTAAATGAATCTTGCCTTCAAAGAATCAGTTGTATCTACAGAAAATTCTAGATGCATTAGTTCAATAATTTGCTGTTGTATTTTGTCATTTGACAGCTTTTGTAATGCTTTTCCTCCTCCATTGAGCATACTAGCTGATAAATATTGGTGGCAATTTATAAACACCCAGTATCAGACTATACAACTAACACTAACAGGAGCTTGGGCCGGAGGCTGGGCTGCAGCTGCTTTGTGTGTGGATTTGTGTGGATTTGTATGGAACTCACAAATCAGAGAGGATGGACCACTTTGTCCAAATGTACTGACATCCCAAAACACACCACAATGATCTCAAGGGCACAGGCACTGATGACTGCATTAGTCCATAGTCAAATACTGAATTAAGAACTATCCTAGATCTGTAATTAGCTCAGTGTGAAGAGTGAACATAGAGAACCTCACGCAAAAACCCCAATATATCCCTGTTTCAGCCACTTTTAAAAAGAACTTCTTTTATTCTTTCTTCTTTAAAAATAAAAAGCCCAAAAAGGAATAAAAATGTTTTGGTTTTTGGGTTTTTTTTTTCTGAACAGCTGTTAACCATTGTCTCATAGCCATGATCAGCACAATGGCTTTGATGAGACTAAGCCCACACAGTTTGTTCCTCCAGAGTACACCAAGTTTCCTGCCAGCCGCTTTGTATTCGCTGCAGCCCAAGCTAATGAAATAGACTGAATGAACTCTCATGATTGATGCAGATAAAGCCAAATGCTGCCACAAAAGACACAAGATTTTTGTCATTATCAGTCACTTTTATTATGATGAAAGGGAATATTCTCAGCAAACTTCATGTAAACTGTACCTAAGCCACAACCTTTCCCCCTTTCCCCTTTTTTTTTTTTTTTTTTGGTAATAATTGCTGAGGAGATATACAGTGTTGGCACCTTTTAAAGCATCTTTCATGAACTCTGTCCAGATGCCATGTGACACAAACTATTTTATAGTGTGTTCTGCTCACTGGCAGTGTCAGTATAGCCAGTTTCTTCATCTCCATGGGTGATGTTTTATTGGGATTTTCTTTATAAATTGTAACATCAATACCTAGGCATTTTAGCTGGCTCTCTACAGGTCAGCTCAGGTTCAAACAGGGCTCACATTACCACTGGAAACTCGATCACACACTTGTGTGATTTGAGTGGAAAAAGGGCAAGGTAACTTTAGAAGCTAGAATCCTCTAATTCAATCCCAAAGCATGTTGTCAACTTTTTTTCTCCTACCTTGTAGGTTTAATGTTGCACCAGAAGGATTTGACTAGAGGGAGACTAATATCTGCTAACACTGTTGGTAACATACTGCTTTACTTGTGGGTTATTTCACTTTGTATTTTATTAGCAGTGGAATGGATAGCACTGCCTGCTATCAAACCTGGTGAATGTTGTCCTTGAAACTCCCCTTAGTTTCTTATAACTTTGTCTAAGTTTTAAACTACTGATCTTCAAAATTTCATGCTGATAAGGTGTCTGTCTGCTTTTGTTGGGTTTATTTAAGTATATATTTTCAATACATTCCAGCTGTTTTAGAGAATAATGCCTGAGAAGCTTTTTTTTTCCCCCATATGTTGAAAAACAAATGGTACCTGATAGTCTTTTACTTTAAGTGCCAGTAATTTTTTATTTGCTATTCCTCATTACCTGAAGTAAGGTCAAGAAGTTTGGTGAGGAGAGACTGTCAGGACAGGGAGGTAAAGCCTGCATGTGTAGAAGGACTAAGCTGTTTAAAAAGACTTTTAAAATATGGTCGTTGCTAATGGATAAAATTCCCCAAACTTCCTATCTCTGTTGAGCACAATCCAGTATGATGCTGTACAACATCTAGCAAATGCAGCTGTAAGCAGCACCATTGTCATCCTCATTTAGTTAAACTGGACTATGAGTAACAAGATTGTTTCCAAGCTCTTCATGCTGTTAAGATGGAGCTCAGGAAAAGGAAAAATCTGCTTCCTCTGAGAGATAAAGAAGAAAACAAGCTGTGGAGAGTTTGTGAAGGAGCTCCTTACAAACGAGAAATAGGAGTGGAGGTTGGTAAGTAACAGGAGAAAAAGATGCAAAGACTGGGAAGGCAAAAAAAACTGGGAATAAGGACCAACAGAAATGGAAAAGAAGGTGTAGGGGGCTGGAAAATAAATACAGTGAGGAAAATGGAAATTTATGAGCAAAGAAGCAGGAAAAGCTCACATTGCCCACCTTGAAAAACAGACCATATACATGTCTTAAAGTGCCTCATGACATTTGCAAGATATAGTTTTTCCAGGTTGTATGAAATTGTAGAATTTCATGATTGGGACTGGAGGGTATGTTCTGAAAGGGCAAAGAAAACCAAAGATCTTAAAAACCAACCAAACCCAAACATTTTTCAGCCTAAATTGTGAAAAAAGAAAAAAAGTCAGGTGACATGTTTCTTATTCATAGTGTTCAAAATTTGAATATAAGTTTTGACATTTATCTCTTTAAGCATTTTTACCCCATAATCTAAAAAAGTGATTTTGAATTACAGGTATAACTGTATTATTCTAAAGGTATTATAAGCTAACATTTTGTAGTTAAGAAAAAATAAATGCAAAGCATTCATGCCAGCACATCCCTCAAAATTATTTTATTTTATTATATCACCAATTTACAAGAAAAAAATAGTCATATACGAAAGCATCAAACTAATTTTATAATCAATTTTCAGTTTGCTGGTGGTGCACAATTGTTTAAGAATGAAGCTTCCTTTTCAGTGGGATAGCACTCACAGAATTTGGGAGACATGCAGGATTTGGAAGAGGTGCAGCTAATGAAAAAAGGCCCCACAGAAGGAAAATGCAGAAAATCCTATAAAGCAGGTGTTTCACTTGTGGTCTTTTTTACTGTGTTTTCTTCATTTTCTGGATATCTGATTTGATACCTCAGGATCTCATTTGCAGAAAGAGTGATAACTTTCAAATGCTGCTGAAATCCATGGAAACTGTCTTTTGATACAGTTGCTGTATACAGTAATCCTTTGAAAAAGTAGGTTCAAGGTATTTCAAACAGAGCAACCAGAATTAGAGGGTATTTTTTACCTTAATCTCTGTGTGTTAAGATTTCCCATCTGTAAAAGGGTGATACTGATACAGCGATGCTCACGTGTGGCAAATGCGATGTCTGCCTCTTACTGCTGGAGTGCTGAACTGTACATCTTCAGCAGCTTGCTTTCAATGGAAGTTTTCTTTTCTGGACTGGGTAGGAAAGAGTAATTGCTTTCTTTCTGTGGTCATAATTCAGCAGGAGAAAGTCATGTGAACAATCTTGAACGTCTCAGAGAGGAGAATTGGAAAATATTTTTAAACTACTGAACTCAAGTAATTTAATCTTTCCTGCTTACTGCAGTGTACTGAATTTTTGAGACCAAACAGTGTAGACTTCAGCTAGCTTTATAGCCTTGGCTGTTTATAGAGCATTTATATTAAAAAAAAAAAAAAAGTAACATGATGTAGGTGCTTCTTAAATCTACCATAAAATGAATAAATTTACAGGAATATTAAGAATGGATATGTGAATCTATTTCATAATGGTTAATCATTCTCCATGAGTGACTAACACTTATGACCTTTATTCTTCAATTAGGTTTATAGATGCAGAAAGGCAAAATTTTAGGAGACATTACAAATAAAATACTTGACTTAAATATGAAATAAAAAACCTTCCAGATGCCTAACAATGGAAGGTAAGAATCTACTCTTTGAGAATATGTAAACCTGAAACATGAAAAAAACATTACAGCATTTTATTTCCACCCAAATAAAAGCTTCTGTGGGTTGATAAAAATAAATTATACCAAATGCCATTGCCATAATTTTCCTTCTTATTCCACCTGTGTAATGCATTAAAATTATCAATTTTGACTCTAAAATTGTAAGAAGCAAGTCTAATTTGTGTTTATCAGGCTTCTCAGTTGCACAAATTGCTGAGATACAGCTTTAAGCTTTTCCAATGACAGCCCATATTTTCTACAAAAAGCAATGAAGCTGGAGGCCTGATTGCTTCTGACTTAGCTCCCAGCCCTTATCTTTTTCATCTGCTGTATCTTTCTGGTTGCCTTTTAAAAATCTCTTTTGGATTTGTGTCAGCACTCCTGGTACCACGTAAAAGTTAGGAACAGCTCAGAGCAGCTGCGTTACTGCAGCAACAGTGAGGGCCAGCTCTTCAGCTCCCATCAGCCAGGAGGGAACAATGTGGTGGCTGCACTCCACCTTGGAAGTGTTTACCTCTCCTGGGAAATTGATGCTCAGTACTATTAAATATACTCCCCATCATCTCCAGGGATGACTAATGTTGCAGAGTTAGGGAGGTTGCTCATCCTTTCCCAGGTGATGGAGCCGTCCTGATTCACTGATGAGGTAAAGATCTGTCTTACTTTATATGTACTGTTCTCCTGGAAAAAGTGCACAGGAGAGCCTGGATTTATCCATTCTACTCCTGAGTTGCTAGGACACTTTCCAAGATACACCATTTATTACTGTTGTTTGTTTATTTATTTTGTAGTTTTAGCAAGAACACAGAGGTGCAGACTCATTTGGAAAGAAGAACTTAAAAAGAACATCAAGGAAAAGGCAGTGTTTGCAGGCAGAAATGCACAAAGTAATAAAATGACTGGTGTACAATCCCAAAACAAGTCAAGGTCAGGGACAGAATCAAGGCTGTACAAGAGCCACCACTTTTATTTATCCTCACTCCATCACGCCACTCTACCACTGGCTAGTTTCAGAAGATTTGAACTCGGTGGTTTCTTACGTAAAACGATGGCAGAGCAGAACAAAGCTGAATAATTGTACCTGGGCACAGAATGTTAGGGCTGGCTGCTGCATTGGTACAATACCTACTGCAATTGCTGCCTGGGGAGAGTGTGTTTGCAGAGTGTGGCAGCAGCAGCTTCTGCAAGACAAAGTACTGCACATTTGACTGCTATGGTTGGTAGTTTTTCTGTCAAGTAAGCCCTGGCAGAGGATACAGGGTGCACCTCTGAGACCCAGACTTAAGACATTTTGTTCCAGTTTTAGCAAGGGTCTGTGTTCCTCCATGAGCTGCTCAACGCAGTTGTACTGAAATTTTCTTCCATTAGGCCACCACCTGTGCCCAGTAAAAGCAAAACGCAGTGCAAGTTCCAGCTGAGAGGCAGATGGGCTGTTTCAATTCCCACAAGGACCCAGTGTAGCAGCCCAGCAGTGCTAGGGAGGTATGAACACATTTATTTTTTCAGGTGCACTCTGATGTCCATCACACATGAAGCAGAATATAAATCAACCTCTGGGCAAATGAGAACGAGGGTCATTCCCTCTGTCTCTGACAGTCCCTTTGTGAATCTCACTTATTTGTTGGAAGTCTTCATGTCTCAATGATTACGGAAAAAAAAAGGGACTTCTTCTCTTTCTGCCAAGAGAAGGTTCTGTAGTCATCTCACTGTGAACAAGGAGAACTGGTTAAGACAAAGTGATTATTTTTTTCCCACATATGGCTGAAGTAATTTTTTGTAAAGGTGACTAGCAGCTGAAGGGCTCTCTGTTGCTAGAACTGGGCTGGAGCCATCACCAAGGTGATTCTTTATTACAGTTACGGGGAAATCTGACAATTGAGTGAAGCAGAGATAGGTGAGGGAGAAACAGAGGATCCGAAACTTGCCCCCTCCTTTGGCAATTTCCACCAACTGACACAAAGAGTAGCTGCCTCTGACCCCAGTGCTTTGTCTCTCACATGGGACCTGTGGAGGCAGAGAGCAGAAAAAGGAGGGTGCCCCATAAAAGCACTGGAATCAAGATCAATCACTTCTAAGCACAGGGCAAGTACTGTTCTGTGAGCTGAGCTTGCCCTGGCTCAGATATGGGCTCCTGGCATGCCAGGCTCTCATCTGCCCACCCAGGCACCCATTCTTGCTGTCACTGGGCTAGGCTAAGTGTGGGATTCCTTTCTGAAGAGCTGCTTGTTTACAATTCCTGATGGGGATTACTACTAGTAAGGAGAAAAGCATTGCTCATTTTTTAGCAGCCTCCCAGTGTAGTTTAGATTCTTTGGTCTGTGGAGCATGAGCTGAAGTTTCAGTCTCTGTAAGGCCTAAAAAAAAATGAACTTATCTCAAATTCTGACAACATAGCTGTTGTTCTGGGCTGTTCTTAACAGAATTTCAGGGGCTGATTAGGCTTCAATGGATATATTACAAGTAGGACAGTGTTTCTAAACTGCCTATATGTATGCAAAGATCACTGAATGGTTTTTAGCCTCTTCCAGTTTTTCTGTTCTGTTACTTTAGCCCATCAAACTTCTATTTCTGCCACTGTTCTTCTGCCTCTTTCCATCATTTTGACATGTCTAGCTACAGAAAGGAATTGAGTAGGATGCTTATCTCTGAACTAACAGCATTGCAGAGCTCTTCTAGTCAATTCTACTTTTTTACAAATGTACTTTATGGAAAACAATACAGGAAAAAAAACATGCAGGTGTATGTTTTCTGATGCCATATGAGAAAAAAATTAAATTTGCATGGTATATGATTGCTGATGAATCCTTTCAGAGGAGAATACACCTGAACACATATTAATGATGGAGGAAAGCATCAGTATAATTCCTTTCAGATCTTTGTGGACCTCCCCCCTTTAGGTCATGCCATCTTTCTCTGTTCGCTTCTCTACATTAATACAGTTAATAATCCTGATGTCTCATTTATCTTTTGTAGAAGGGAGATCTCAAGGCCATGCCTGCACGGAGGCACAGCTGATTCATTAGCAGGATTTAGCCAAAGTACTTCCCGTGAAAAAGTTTCCTGCAGTGGTACAAAAGAAATGGCTCTGTCCCCTGACAGTATTTGATTTCCTCAAAGTTGTTCTCACTTGAGCTTCTACACCTGGCACAGAAAAATTAAATATTCAGTTTACTAAGGGATTCAGACCTGGTCCTGTTTTTTAGCAGTGTAAACCATGGAAACCTGAGTGCCAGTTAACCCACCCCAGTTAAAGGCTTTATTTAGTTGAATACTGAGTGAAACAGTGTAGCTCTTAGAGTTAAAACATCATTCATTGCAGCCTAGGCATTTTCATTATGTCACATGCCAGGGAGCACACCTGCCAGGGAACATGACTAATGTCTCCGTGGTTTTCTATGGTATCATGGCTCACAGGTTCTTAGAGGTGGACTCAAATCCCTTCAGAAAGAAGCTTGAATTTAACTGAGGTCTCCTACATTCAATTTTTTTAGCTGTAGAGCTGTTTTCCCCAAACATAGAGCTGCCTCTCATCCCCCCTCATTCTGCATGGAGCCCAGCTAATGAGGCAGCACCAGCTGGGCAGCTCCAGGTTTGCAGACTGGAGCTGCTCAGGCCATGGCTGGGGGTTTGTGGGGCCTTTGCCAGTGAAAAGCTGAGCGCTTCTGGGCTGGTGAGTTGTTAACCCAAGCAGAATGTGAGGAGCTTCAGTTAAAGCTGTAGATGCTTATCAGACACTTTTGTAGAGTAAGCAGCACCTAGACCTTGAGGGGCTCATCCATTGGTGACCCCAGTGGGATTTAGGACATGTTCTCACATTCAGGCTGTACCCTGGGCTGGGCTGTGTCCTGCTGAGCTTATGGACAGTTATCACATCAGGGCAGAGCTTGCCCCTGGATGAGTGTGAGGGTATGAGCTCATACCCTCTGCCCAGCTGCCCTTAGGGCTGCAACATGGTGCCTCTCCATCCAGGCAGGCTTGAAACTAGGAAGCAAATTCTGAAACCAACCATGCAGTTCTGTCCCTTAAGTTTCAGTCCTTCAAAGCTCTGGTCATTGTAGTTCAGTATATATGAGTGCCTGCATCCATGCTCCTATGTATAAACCAGTCAATAGCAGCCAACATGGTAGATGCTGCTAGTGTATACCATAACTCCAGACACAGTGGGAATTTTAATCTCCTCTTCATCCTGCAGACCAAAGCCTCCAGCTTGGCTATACCATGAGTAACATGGAACAACAACAATAGTTTTCCCCTCTGGGTAATGCATGTGCAACACTTTGAACTATTTAAACCAATAATTATATTTTCAGCTTGCTCAGATGCATCCTATCCTTCAAAGACATATCCTCACATTTTATGTTTTCCAGGAAAGTTGCTCATCAGGCAAGCTGGGCCCAGCACAGGCAACCTGTGACAGGGAGACACCCACTGAGTTAACCAGAACTGCAAAAAAGAAAGTGAAGACAAATCCCTGACCCAAACAGCTCATTACAAGAGAGTAGTTAGGCAAGAACCCCCTTTTTGCACATCCCAATGCTGCAAGTGCTCTGTGGCACACAGGGAGGAACTGCTGAGCTGGACAGCCCAATTTTATCTGACTATGTCCAAAAAGATTTCAAACAAATATCCCACTTGTAAAAGTTGGCTCGACTTTCACTGATCTTAATAACAGCTACACAAGAATATCAAAAGAGCAGAATTTGGCCCCATGAAAAGCAAGAAATAACCCATTTATGGGTCTTATTGTAAGGTATTAGCAGTTTAAAATTACAGTCATTGTGTGGCACAAAGAACATTCTGAACAATTCATTCCCTTATGGATGTGATTTAAAATGAATTCATTCTTCCGCCTCAGTCCATTATTGCCAGCAAACCAGTGATGTGGAATTACTTACTTCTAAGCCATATGGTCTTCTGAGGACAGATACCTCCTCAGCCCACTCTAATTAAAACATTTCATATATAAGAAGTTCACTCTGATTTTTAATATTTTGTTAAATAACTGAACAATAGGAAAAGTGAATTTTGCAATTAGAGTTTAGGGATGCTTTCTGTTTTTCACATTACCCATTTATTTTAAAATCAAAGGGGATGGCATCCCAGCATGTCAGTGCTCTCTAGCAAAGTATTAGAGTATTTTGGAGGGGAGATCAAATGGCTTTAAAACCCTATATTTGATTTTCACACTTCTACCTAAAAATGTAATTCTTTAACAGGATTTCTTGTAACAGAGTAATTTTAGCACATGATTGTGTGAAGAGCAAGGATCTAGACCTTGCTGACTCATTTAGCAAATATTTCTTGATTCTCTTAACAGCTCATGTTTTGATTTTGTTTTGTTTTTTGTTTGTTTGCTTTTTTCTCTCTGCTGCTTTGTTTCCAGCTGTCAAGAATGGAAAGAATCTAGTCAAGTATGCTTCATCTAGCCTATAGCCAGATGGAGAATATGGAGAAAGGAGTGGTAAGAAGGTCAAAATATTACATTAGCAAGTTCATTTGTAACATTTTTCAAAGAGCTAATTCAGTGTCTTGAATTTAGGAACATTTTAAAACTCTTTCCTGCAATGTCTTTTTATGTGAAAAAAATAATAAATCTACATGATGCTTGGGAGGAATTTTGTATTACAGTAATCAATCAGAAGTACATCCTATTAAAATATCACTGGATGTGTAAACTACATCAAATAGTCCCCACAAGAATTCACATATTCCTTTCCAAACGTATTTTTGCTACTTTTCTACAATTTTATATGTTATTGATTATTGTTTCTATCTTCCTTTTTCTGTGTAATTTCCCTCTATGGCAGTATATTGTTTCACAGAACACCTTTCCTTGCCACTGGGTAGAGATCCCATTTTGCAGGTTATGCCTACAATTAGAGGGGGAAAATGAGAAGTCCTATTGGAACTGCACACAGGCTGCAGTCAGGATTCCCTCCACTCTTTTCTTGTCTTTAAAACAAAATTGGTTAGATGTTTGTGTGTATTAATAACAAAATAGAAACTGGGAAAACCCTTCCATGCAATATCTGTTGACCTTCACTGCCAGTGAAAAATAGAAGTCCTCACAGGGCACAAGAAATAAGCAGTGGTTTGAATGTGCAGACATCTTGGACCTCTCTCTCCACAGTCTCGCAACAATATTTATTTATTCACTTACTTATTTACTTATTTTAAGCCAATGACAAATTCTGCACATGCAGAGAAAATCTTGAATTTGTGACCCACGTGAAGGCAGGAGATGTTTCTTACTGGTCGCTTCCCCTAACCTTGGCAATTGCACTGAAGAGGATTAAGAAGAGCATCCACTCAGTCTGTTAATGCAAGCCCTCCTTGCAGCTCACAGCATCCTTCTCAGGAGCAGTGGCTGCCCATATCACTCCTCCTCAACCCCCAGCAGCTCTCCTGGTTAATCCCATGCCAAAAAATTCTCTCTTACTTCTGAATATGAATGCCTGCAGAGAGAGTTAAAGGAACAGAAATAATGCAAGTTAAATTTCCATTGTACCTGATAAAGGCATGACCTTCTGACACAGACATGTCCCTGTAACACATCCTCCTCTTTTCCTGCCAGCCCTGTGCAAAGATTTTACACCCCGTGCCTTTTGGCTATCATGCCTGCCTCTAATAATTCATTCTCCCACGAGGTCTAAGAGAATATGGATGAAGTCAGTACTAAGAAAAAGACCTGTGAAAAAAGCAGGGAAAGAAATCATACAGTTTAATGTTTGCATGCCCTAAATGATCGTAACATGGTCCCTCTGTTTTCCTGCACACACATCCATGTTTATATTTGTTAACATAATTCCCTTAGCTGCTTAAAGGTTATAGTTAGTGTTCCACATTTCTTTACAGAATGATTTATTTCTACTCACAAGACAGGCTCAAGAAATAGCTGACAACTTTCTGTATATCTGCAAGCACACTTAGATCATAATCCCAATTTTAGGAAGCATCTTAACCAATCTCAGTATGTTCATTATGATGAAATAATTATGTCAGTATTAAAATTCATCCTTTGCCAGTAACAAGCTGCAGAACTCTTGAATGCTCCCTAGGCTAAGGTTCACAATCTGTTTAAATTGGCCTTTCATTGCACAAGTAAACAGCTTTAATTATCTAGGCAAATAATCAAAGCATTCTTAGATCTGAGGCCGAGGTTATATTAATCATATCCTACCTCTAGAGAAGGTCCAATCCTATGAAGCACTTCATGAAAAGACAGAAGTGCTTACTCCATAATAACACTTATTAGCCTTCACAGTTTATGAAAATATTATGTGTGTCATAATGTCAGTTCTGTGAAGCTGGAGCTTCTTAATAACAAATTACTGAGGGTCAGTTTATACCACCCAGCAAAAAGAACTGAATATATATGTGCACCACTTGCATTTTTCACAAATAAGAGCTGCCACTGAACAAGGTGCCTACAATGTGTATGTCTATATGCACATCACATGCCAGAGGAAGGTAGAGGCTCAGTATAACTGGTTAAGCAGCTTTGGACTTACCCTGAATCATTTGGAAAAGAGAGAGAGGGCATTGCAGCACTGAGATTAATGGCTGGGACTAAAACCCCTTTCTCAATCCTTTCCTTTTGCCTGTAAATCTGCCCCAGAACTCATTTGCACAATACTTAAGCGGAGGAAATGACATCGGTCAACAGGTGCTGTACCAGACCTGAGATTTATTGAGGACTACATTTATGGGTTTGCCTTGTCAAAGGCTTCCAAATACCTTATGCAGTGGCGTGTTTATTACATTACAAGTCTGATACAGCTTTCCAGTTACTTCTATTATGTGAACTCGGAGGAGAAATAAGGTAGAAGTAAATATACTGTCACTTTTCCAGATGAATTGTTCAAAATGCTAAACTTGCCACCTGAAATTTATGACACTGGGAACTAAATTGCATGATGATATAAATTTGGCAACATGGGGTCTTTAATTTATGTATTGTGATACACTGCCTGGACAACATCCCTGTGAAGTTAAAACAATGACCATGTTGTTATATTGCTTGTAACAACTTTGAAAGGAAATTAAGTGAAATGTAAATTTGGTGCGTTTGAATTAACTTGATTTATTAGGAGATACCTTTGTGATTGATAAAAAATGGCTGGGTGAAACCTCTGTTCCCCATCACAGTTTTTCTTGACTTTTTCCACAGAGACACTGTGGGACAGTGATCCTTATTTCCTTCGCACTATATTTTTCAAAGGACTTGTACTTTTTGTTAGAGGCACATTTTTCATAGTATTTCAGAAATCCTAAGAGAGGATGGCTCTTTCACAGGTGTTTCAATCTCATTGCTTTCACTTGTGGTGACAGACAACTTGTGGAGATGGGAACAAGCATGGATTAAGAGGGTGTTGCCCAACCAAGGATGCACATCTTTGCTGTGCCAAGCTCTGTAGTCCACCGCGTTTTCCTAGATTTTCAAATACTCTGTCCCCTGGTGTGTAATAGGAGCATGCACAGCCTGTGTTTCAAGTCAGACCCGATGGTTCAGGTGTGTTCCTGGTCCACGTGGCTGTTCATGAGCTACGTTCTGTTTGATGGACAGTCAAATCTAACAAAGAGCACCCAGACACTTCTGGGCATCTGCTTTAGCCACAGGGCAGAGAAATAGGAAGCAAAAAGACCCAAAATGGGTCTGAGAGACTCATTCCCTCCCAGTGTGACCATCATGTGCCAGGATCCTGGTGGGATAACAGCTACTTTTGGGAAGGCTGGGCTGCATAAGTAGAAAGAATCGTGTGTAGTCAGCCGCACTGCTTCTGTTTCCTTGTCCACCCCAGCCTAGGGTCCACAGCAACTCATGGACACAGAATGATATCAGTCCATACCACTGGGGCACTGGTTGGGAAAGACCTGATTTAGGTTGTCAGGGATGCCTTGTCCTCTCCTCACTTCCATTGGCTATGTCTCTGTGGAGAGAAGTGCCACAGTGGTAATGGTTTCAGTCCAGAAATAAAAGTTGGCGAAGTTCTGAAATGTCATATAGTCTGTCCTGCCTTCTTGAGGTTTTCTCTGATTTTTTTCCTGGTAAATACTTTTTTTTAATAAACATGTGAATGTATATTAAATATGAACCAGAAGACATATCAGTTTTGGACAGGAAAATCTTAAGATCTAGCTCAAAGCCCCCAAGCCGGAAGAGTGTGTTTATTTAGATAGGGATTATCTTGCAACAGGCCTTGTCTTACTAACTTAAGGTGTTTTATGTGCTTCATGATGTTGCCTGGCTTCATGATATTGCTGGTATTTCATAAAGCACATAAGTCACACAAGTGCTTACAAATGCCCACTTAAATTTATTTTAACCCCCCAAGTTTTAGTTAATTTATATTCTCATGATTTCAAAAACCATCTCATGACTAATTTGAATCCCTTGGCATTTGAATGTACAGGGCTGGAATTTACTTGGGTCCTAAGCAAGGTGTCACACAAATCAAGAGAAGATACCTGGGAGTTAGAAATAATTCTATTTCAGAATGATTAGAACACAGCTATTAAATTAGTACAAAGTGATGCCCATGTCAGACTTGGAAAACAATGACATAAAATAGACTGTTTATTATTCATCTTCTGTCTTGTTCTAATGACTTTGCCCAGTATCAATCCAACATGAACCATGCTGTTCCTTCTTAGTCTTAAACAGTGAACTGTCCTGAAGCTGAGGGAATAAAGAAATTGAGGCCATCTATATAACACATTTCAATAAAGCATGAAGGTGGTATTGGTTCTGTCACCTGCAGATTAAAGTGGCTGGTTTCATCATAATTTGATAGAATTTTGCTCTTGTTCTATTATTTCACTGTATTTTATTTAAAAGAGAATGAATTGAAGATATTTTAAAATACATTGCCATTGTAGAAAAATGCAATTACATTAGCCTCCTGCTGATGTACTTCTGTATCAATGACAGAATTTGTCAGTTTTAAAGTAGGTTTTACTCTCCATTTAAGAAGAGTGGGTATAGATTTTCCTTAAATCACCTATGGATCCTCCTCTTGTTCCTGTGTTTGTATGTCACCACCATAGGAAATTAGTCTCAGAACCAATGATGAAATGCCCATTTATTTCAGTGGAACATGTCTTGTCTGGGTTTAACGTCTGCTGCCTGACATGCCACCGGTGTCTGAGTTTTGCAAAAGGACAAAGTGGAGACTAAGCTGATGATTCAGTTTGGGTACTTTAAGCTTCTTGAGAAATGCCACAAAGGGCCTCATTGAAAAGCCTATTGAAGTTAATGGCAAGACTGCCTCATATTAACAGATTTGAGCCCACCCCTCACACCTCTTAGTAGCTTCAGAAACAGTACCACACCCAAATTTACAAAATCTGGCATTTCAGAATCACTGCAGTGTATCTCCAGTTACCTGCATTGATTTGTCTCCTGTGGGGCATATGAGAAGTTGAATCAAGCTATTGTCATTATCTGTTCCTGTAAATTATTGATATCTGAAATGCTGATGCTTCAGGCTGTGGTTACAGTAAGCATTAAAGCTTCCTGGAGTATTATTTTTCTTATTGGCTCTTGTCCCATATTCTGGCCTTGCTCACTTTCAGGAAAAGTAGGGATGAGCTGTGATTGACAGATCATTCTTGCTTGTGTATATATGATTATTTGCATTCCTTTCAGGAATGTCAGAGAAAATGCAGTGCTAAATATTGATTTCAAGCAGGAAAAGGTAATGCTTTCTTTAAACCACAAACATCTCTGTAGCTACAGTTAAATTTTAAAGTAAAATTTGAAAGTGTGTGTGTTTACCTACCTGCACAAAGCCAAAAATGCTTTTCCGAGGGTCCAGCAGAAGCTTTCCCACTCTTTGCTTTTCTGTTGGCCATAGAAAAGCAGCAGCTATGGCATTCAGAGAGCAGTAGGTTTGAGCTGGCTGACCATGCCTGAAAGGAAGGAGCTGGATTTTGGTTTGCTAGGAAGAGAAAGGATGCTGCAGACCAGGGAGGATCCAGTCTCTCACCAAAGTAAACAAAGCAGAACAATGATTTCAGAGCCTTTCTAAGACGTGTTGTTGGCCTCATATGTCAGCACCAGTGCTCTGATAGAGTGCGTCAGTTCTCTTCCATGGTGTGGAGTACTGTGTGTGCCAGAGAAACCTGAAAGCACAGTAGTAAATTATTACCTGTAAAGCTTCTGTACCTGTAAATTACCTGTACCTTCTGTTACCTGTAAATTATTACTCAACCTTATTTTCCCAAGGAATTTTATTATCTTCTGTCAAGGAAAACATATTATAAAAATCAAGGGCTCTGTGTGTCTGCAAACCTCTTCCATAGATGCAAACACTGAAACTTTGGGGATGGTGTAGGATACTAAGCAACCCATTTCACTGTTCACATCAACAGTAATTAAGAGTGCTTGGGTCTCAAAAGCTTTAGTTGATTTATTTGAGGTCATACTGAAGCCTGTAGGTGAATTGATCCATGACGTTTTTATGGGGCTAAAGCTGGTGTTAGGTTAGGCTGTGCTTTTCTGGTCACCATGCTCAGATGGCAGGGATTACTGGCCCCCTCCCAGCAAAGCATTTAAACACAGTGTGGAATATGAGCATAAAATCTATAAAGACAGTGCTTGACTTAATAATTCCATGGGGATTCAGGTTACGTGTGAGCTTTGCTGGAATGGGCATGTGATGGGATCTCTCTGCTTCCTGGTAACAAATGCAAGGAGAGATATTTGTCCTCCTAGGAGAAGGCATGAAATTGGCTCCAGAGTGCTGATAATCTCCCTGGAGGTTTCAAATGTTTTGGGGGTAGCACGTTGCCCATGTACACTCCTGAAGCACCAGCAGTGTCCTTGCAAATACGGCATTGCTGGCTGTCTGAGGCTCTCCATATTTTCCTTGTTTGAAGCACACTGCTGCCAGGACAGTTTGGATCTTTCCCTTGGCATCACCCTGCCTCCTGCCTCCTGTATCTCTGTGCCATCTATCCTGATCCAGAAACCCAGTGAGCTCTATCTGTGGGCTCCGGGGGAAGGGGAACATTGCTGTGGAAGTAACAACTCTTGACATTCAGCTCGAGGAGTGGGAAATCTGTCACCACACCTTCTGCTAACACAGAGAGAGCTCTGAGGCTTGAATTACACCCTCTGTCCTGAAAGCCAGGCTTAAGTGTCCTGCAGGAAGCTGACCTGGACTACCCCATGGGCACTGTACAGGAGGATGTCTCCCGAGGCTACCATATGCTGAAGCTAATGTAGTGGCTTGTGAGACAGGCTTCTCACCAAGGAGGGTGGCAGATATCTTGACTAATGTCTAACAGTAGCCAGATTTTAACTTATTAACCTTACAGAACACTCATGAAGTCATGTTTTGCTTTATTTGATGTGGTGCAATTAGTTTTTAACTAACACCGCTGATGCCAACTGTGTATGCCAGTCTACTTTTTGACCACTATTTAAAATATTCCACGCTGTTCTTTTCCTATCCAAACTCGCTCATCCTTGCTCCTGTATACAATTATAAAAAGAATTTCCTTCATCTTCTATTCATCTTTTAACTTACAAGAGCCAAATATACTTACAAGGATCTGGGTCTTTCAGCACTGAAAGGGGGGAAAAAGTGATTATTATTTACTGCTCTTCTGAAATCAGAATTAAACTGTGCCTTGCCAGGCTTGCTTAGCTGGCACTAGGAAGATTAATACACCCACATTTGGCTTACTCAAGTTACAGACTGTTTACGCTAACAATTTGGAGAAAATGACACCAGTGGTCTCCAAGAAGTGAAGTGCCAACACAACAGATTTTAAAATCTGCAAAAAAAAAAAAAAAATAGGCCTCAGTAAGAAATGAAAGCCTTGCATGCTGGATTAATAAAGAGGAAACTGTTCACGGTATATAAAATGCAATGTGTGTCCAGGACTTGCTTACTAATCCAAAGCTATACCGGAGCTAAAAAGTTTGGCTTTTTCTGTTGCTAAATATCTGGGAAAGCCAGGCACACCAGTGTATTAAAATGTTTCTTAAAAATGGCATTTCCTTGTGTATATAAAGGTCTTTTCCCAATTAAATCTGCATTTAAATCCACAGACTTCAAATGTTTCTGCATATATTTAATTCACCTTGTATAAAGAAATTCTTGCAAGATGATGGCCTGAAAGTATTTTTTTTACCCTTTTAGTCCTGACTTTGCATGAAGGAAGAATGGGATTTTCAAATGTGCTTAAGAAAGTGGGGTATGCAGTTCTCTTTGTTTTTCATACTGGGGCCCAATTCTTAAAGATATCTTAAAAATGTTGACCAGAATATTTCAAGAAGGAAAAAAGTGTCTACAGCTGCAAGCCTGACAACACACACAGTTTTAAAAGAAAGGTAAATATACTGAAGGAACCATCAAGAGAAAAATGGCTTAACAGTTGCAACTGCAAGACAGAGTGTACTTGAGCAAACAGCATAATTGTACATGCCAAGTACTCCAGTGCAGAACATTTATTTCTATATCCATGTGGGGAGGGGAATGTGTAGCAAATGACTCACCCTCACTACCTTACAGTCCTCACACCATGTTTTCTTCTAAATTACTGTGATTGTCAAATAGTCTGTAAAGAATATATTATTTGTACATGAGAATACAACTTCAATAGGAGAATGTAAAGCACAATTATAGAATTTAAGACCTGCAGTAGGTTTTCATCAGAGCTCCAATGACCCCTTTATCAATAGTACTCATATCACCCATGCTTCAACACAATTTTTTATTTCTGGCACACTCTTTAGCCCATTGGAGCAGTGAAAATATTTTCACTGAGAACAACGTAGGCATGCTCAACTCCTAATCTTCCAAATCAGAGGCTGAGGTGTTTCCTAAAAGAATTTCTAGGTGGGGTTCTTTTTATAACATTACTCTTTTATAACTCCTAAATTCTCTCCTCATGACCATGAAAACATTAGGAACATGCAATAACATGCTGTAGCCCTGTTTCCCAAATTTCAAAAAAAGTCACAGAAACCCACGTCTCTTCCAAAAGTCACTGAAAATTTTTCAACTGATCCAACCTGCACTGTCAGCAATTACAGTTTGAATGTTCTCAGGTGGAAGCTTTCTCACAAAACCCTGTGGCTTCCAGCTCTATCATGGTCTCAGTCAGTTCTGAGAACTGCCTTCAGTGCCCCACCACTGTGCTGACCTCAGAGCAGCAGTGCAGCCCACACTGGGCATTAATTGTCCTGGCAAAGTACTGCTCAGACAGAACTACCTGGGGAAAGGGAGTCCTTAAAAAAGAAAAATGAAAGCAAACAAAACCAGTTGCCTCAATTATATTGGCACAAGCTGTGATGTTTCATGACTACAGATAAAGTGGTACAGGATGCTAAGTGTGGTCCCTAAAAATCTGTCTCTAATCTGAGCATGTCTAGTAAATATCAGTAAAACATTGGCATTATACACAAGAGCTGTCAGAGAAGCTCAGCAGGGATATGTTGGTTGGAGTCCTTAGCCACAGTAAAGCACCATAGGAGCCAATATTTCCCCATAGTGCATTATCTGTGACATGGAAATAGGTCATGACAAATGATCTCTAACAAGAAGCAGATATAAAAACATAGGTCTCAATCCCTCCCTCGTGTGTTGAGGCTTTCAGGAATTTTATGGAAAGATTATTTCCAATAAACTTTAATTTGAACTTTAAAAACAGCAGCTCTTACTAATCCTCTTCTTGCTGATCCCGATAACTCAGGCTGTACAAGGTGGTGGATCTCCAGGCACTGACAATTTGTTACTGTGACTTCACCTGCAGGAAACACTAGCAGGAAACTCTATTATCTAAGCATACATGGTGGAGAGCCAAAGGATCTGAGGTGTGACTCTTCATGTTGGCACACCTGAGCAGTGAGCAGAGTGCCCAGATGCTCTGACATCTACTGTGCAGCATAAAGAGTGCAAAGTTGACAGAAAATGAACTCTGTTTTTGTTTAGCATCATCAAAAAGAAGATACTGGATGTCTTGAACCAGTAGTAGGCATACACACCTGTCTGTTTAAACAACATCAAAGTCAAAGAGAAAACACAGAGAGAAAAACACACAGCCCCTCAATTTCAGCAGCATCTTACTGAAACATCAAGTTGGAGAGCAGAATGAGGGCTGAATACAGAAAGAATACACACCAAGAAGGAGTGTAACATGTTTCGGGAATGACTTAAATAAAACCTGTAAGATAAAGTAAAATGAAAGTGAAATAAAATCTTTAAGTGTATTTTTATTTGGAAAAATAGGAGCCTAAAGTACTCTCTCTTCCCTGGATGGGAGTGCAGATCTTTGCATTGCAGTCTCTATCAGTTACCTTCACTAACAAAAATAAAAATTGCTTTATTCCCATAATAGTCTGCTTGGGCTGGGCTACACTGCATGTCAACAAGACTCATTGACTTAGATGCAGATATAAATTTTGTTCAGTGTCACTGAGAACATAAAGTGAAGATAATGGGAACTCTGTGGATATAACAAACATCCCAATTTATTCCACACAAGTTTAATTTCCTTGATTGGAAACCACTTGGTTGGAAAGCTGACTGGATTTACAGGACTGGGGTTTAATACCAATAATATGAGAGCCCAAAAAATATAAACTGAGAGAAAATAAACAAAAATGTCTCCCATGCCATGTTTGGGGTTTATTTTACAAGTACATGAACTCTGAACTCCAGAGAAATAATCATATTTATCTATGTAAATACATGAGTGAGAAGGGATATTGGCAAATTTGGATGGATGTTCTGGGGAAGAGCCTGTATAATTTGCATCTTATATCCCAAATTAAATGTTCATTTTTTACCTGGCTTAGCTTTATTTAAACTTTTTTTTTTTTTTCCATTGGGTTTTACCCTTCCCTCTTCAGCTGTCTTTCCTCCTTCCTTCCTGACCAATCTCACAGCTAGCATGCCTCCCACACCTTCATTGTTCTTGAAGAACTGCCTTAGTTTTTCTACCACCCTTTCAGTTCACTTATAAGACAGAGACTGTGTGCTCTCTCTAGAATCAAACCCTGACTACCAGTAGCTCTGACAGCTCCACCTGCAGTGCACATTTGATACCTTTTGACTTTCAATCAGCCATAAGATACAGTGACAGGATGTTTAAGCAGTGAGGAAGATAATGGATCAAAACAACACATGAATTCATTGTCAGGATAATATGAAAGCAAGAGTGATATTACCCTACACTCTCACTTTTATGAGTAAGAACTCATTACTCCCACAGACTTCCTTGCTTGATTATGGGTGCCACATTTTTGAAAGACAGACAAATTGAAAACAATTTAGAGATAGCAAAGTATCAATGAAAAGTAAAATAAGATTGTACAAGGAAAAAAAATCAGAGTTGGGCATGTCTGGTCAGGAAATTAGTTGATCAAAATATAATTTCTGCATTAAGCATGTTACAGTCATGGTTGATTAATTTAGAGAGGAAGATAAGAAACCAAAGCTTCAAGCAGAAAGGGAAAATGTAACTTCAATATTAGGGAAAACTTCCCAGTACAAAGCGAATTTGACAAAGGATAAACTTTCAGGAAGGACTGCATAGTATCTACCATTGCAGAAGCTCAAAGTCAGATAAGAGACCCTGATCTATTTAATCTCAGTTAAGGAGAACTGAATCATACCTGCAGTTTAGAGGATGACCCAAACCCCAATCTTCTACCAAAAGGTTCTCATCAATAATCCTTACCAGTAACGTATCTTAAGCTTTTGTCTTAATGTAAGCCACAAGCTCTATTTAGCATTGGATTAAGTATTAGGATCTGTAAGGCTTAAGAAATTAGAATATTCTCTCTATAGGTGTGCAAGAACCCGTGACATTCCAATAAACAGAAAACTCCTAAACACTTAAAAAGAACATGCAGCAGTTAATGGACAGGACCAATAGCAATTTCTGAAGGTGCTTAATGGTGTTTAACTACAGACAGCCCTGTTGACAGACCACACCTGACCATCTTCTGAGCTTTTATAAAATGCAGATGCCTGAAAGAGAATTACACATGCTGGTGTTGTTCTCCTTTACCTTTCCAGCTCTGTGCATCTGGCATTAAGTTTTCTGTTCTTTAGATGAAATCACTGCTCTTTGCTTAGCATGCCGGCTGCCTACCTGGGTAATATTTGGTTTACTGCTGAGATTCTGTCCTCCTTCAGAAGGTAATAATTCTACCCCCAAAATATTTTTTCCTTGTTAATTATTGCCTGACTTTAACGAACTTACAGGAAAAAGATAATAGTGTCTTCATGTATTACTTCAAGGTTTCTGATTCTGCTTGAGCTTTGTGATCTATGTTGTATGCTGCTGTCACACTTCTGAGTTTCAGATAAACTTTTTAAAAGAGAGATAGAGAGAAATGTGCTCTTATTGAAGTAAAATACATAGATAAAAATGTGATGCCATCATTGAAATACATGTAACAACTTAGAAGCACACAATAGAAGAACTGTTTAATAGCCTTTGCATAAATTATTGTCAGGGTTTTAGATATCTCAGATAATGTTACTTCTGTTGCATTGAAAGCTTGTTTACAAAAAAAAAACCAAATGTGAACTAGCTGGGCTATGTTTTCATTTAAACTGCTGTGAACTTTTAGCTCATTAGCATAAAGTCTTTCTAGCCTTGAGGTTTATCTCTGTCTGTCTTTCTGAAAAAGCAGAAGTCTGGCATATGTCAAGTTAAAGCAAAAGGCCATATGTATCCTGAATGCTGCATAATGCTGTCCTAGTGTCCTTTCTTGCCATTATGGAAAACAAGTTTCTGTCTAGCTTTTTGCTTTATATAGGCTTAAAACCCTGAGTCATACAACAAATGGTGCTTCAGGTCTGTATAGTAACAGCCAGCTATAGCAGAGTGGAAAATAAATCCTGTAAGGACAGGAGAGAACCACAAAATGTGAATGCCCCAAAGATGTATAGGTCCCCTTGCACCGACTCCTCTTGACCTTTTGAATGAAGATAGGAAGAGCAAGAGCAAGACAGGTGATGCTGAGATTTGTGATGAAGAGGAATGAATGTGGATTTTCCTAATCAGGTGGCTGTGTACTTCGGCTGCAGAGATTGTTACAAACAAGCTGTTAAAGGCTATGCAAGGACTTAACTAGGGGTAAATATTTTGTGCTGAAGGAAGCATTTTTCGATTGCAAATAAATGGTTTTAATTTAAGTTGTGGTGTTGTACATCATGTGCTCAGCCTTGTTGCTCCTCCAGCACTCTTCCTTCCCTTTTGGTGTTCAACCATCTTGTACATAATGCTGTGTCAGAGTTCAGGGCTGTAGTACAGGACATTTAGTTCTTGGCTGGGAAAACATGCTGCACACCTGTAGATGTACATCTATAAGTAATGTAAAAACTTAGTGTGGTAGCAATTGTATGCAAACTCAAGACTCAGACCAACTATTCTATTTCCTCTCCAGAGAGAAAAAGGCATTTTCTCTTCAAAGCTCCCAGAAATTTTCTGTTGGGTTTATAGGCTGAGATCTTTTCTTTTCCAATGCACTTTTATGAACTCCAAGGTGAAATCATGCAGGCTGAATTAGATAACAGTGTCTAGAGAGAGGATGACTCAGTTTATTTGGGTGGCACAATATGAGCTACTCACAGTCCCAAGAGTTTCTCTCAGCATGTCAGGGATTTGCAGGTGATATTTCTGCTTGTCTGCTTCCTCTTGTAGATTTTCATATTGTAAAAAAAAAATAAATCTAAATCATATTCACCTGGCTTATTAGAGAATAATTTGTGAGATTTAAGGAGTTGCTTATAATGAAGGGGAGAGGTTCCTATGTTCTGAAGATTTACGGTTGCTTTTATTTATTGTTGAATATTTTATGTACATATTTGACAGGTAACATGTCAACAATATTTCAACAGTCTTATAGCATCTTTTGAGGAGTGTGTGATGGAGACCTTGGAATGGTATCAGAGGTGGTGCCAGGTTGCAGGGGTGGATTGTGGCTTGTAGTGAGGCTCCCTTGGACTCAGCCTTTCCAGGTGGGGAATGCAGTCCTGGTGGGAGCACAGCCACAGAGAGCCTGTTCCACACCTCCAGGTCACCATCCAGACTGGCCAGGCTGCTGGAGGCTGCCTAGCTGCCAGAGAGCTTGCAAGGATTGGTGTACAAAAAAGCTGGCATGTCTTCTTTGGGAGAGGTGGCACTGCCCTTCAGAAGGGACTCAGCAGGAGCCACCTTAGATAAAAAGTGTAGGCACAGAGTTTGTGGTAATTGGGAGTGGGGCTTCGATGGAGCCTCGTCCCCAATGGGCTGCAGCTGTGCAGGACAGGTGAGCAGCATTGAAGGTAATGAGACATGGAGTGCTGAGGTGCGCTGACCAATCACCAAAGGGCACAGAGGGCACACAGGTGTAAGGCATGTAAGATGTAGGGTATAAAAGGTTGGACTGAAGAGGAATAAGGGGTTGCAGATGCTTGAAGCATTCTGAAATTGTATGGTGATAGTTTGTGTGTGGTGGCTATCTCAACTGTGATGTGTGGTGCATGCTGTGAAAAATAAGCACATCAACTAGATTTACTGTAAGTAATGTCTCCTTAACAAAGTTTGTAATCTGCATTAAGAGTGGCTAAATATTTTAGTCCTATTTAGGAGACAAATATGATTTTGGTTTTTTTTTAGGTTTGTTTGTTTGTTTTGTTTTGTTTTTGTGGCTCACTGTTGCTAAACGTAGAGCAGAATTCAGCTGCCTTCTTGTTCAGGACAACTTACAACTTTTTTCTGCTGAACTTAATGTAGTTGTAAAAGCTTCCTGACACTTTTGTTAGGAGACAAGCATCCCAATAAATAAACTGAAGAGTTGCTCTATGATAGGCTGAGTCACTGTTTTCTGAAATAGGCCAAAGATCATCTAATTTATATGCCTGATCTTCCATCTGGATGTCTCTAAAACCTTTTAAAACTTTAAGAGAAAATATGCCTGATCTTGTCTCAGTTATGAGCAAAGAGTTTTGATTCCTGGAACTGATTGTGCCATTAAAAAAAAAATAGAGCATATGATTTTTTTTTTTTTTAATGGGATCAGAAGATGTGAAAGGGGCAGAGGGGGAATAGGGCATAAGCTTATTGCCACTTTTTTTTTTTCAAATCAATAAATGCACATCTGTTGATTTGTATTCACAAGTTATCTAGCCATGAAAAGAGTAGGTGAAAAGAGAAAGCCTGGTAATTGAATACTTCATTTTCAATAGCTTATCAATGGGACTTCAAATCCTCTTTTTCACTACTGATGGTATTTTTCTTGTGCCTGCAGTATGGTTTCCCCTGTGAGTTAGAGCCTCAGCCTGGCTTAAAGTTTTTATGAGTCATCAGTTACACATCCTCTATCTCATATATTTATTTTTGCCCTGTGACTACCTTTGTCTAAAAAGGCTTTAGAATTAGATTTTTGTCAAAGGAATCTTTCATTAAAAATTCTCTGGACTCTTTCCTCAGAAATTTCTTTAGCCTGTCCTGCATTTCCTGTAGGAACCTCTGTGATCTTGATGGGTTTATCATGAGGGATTACTGGTTTGGTTGGTTGGTTTTCTTTTAAAAAAACCACAACAACCTGCAAGTTTCATGAGTTTTGGAAGTTTTGTGTTTGAAAAAGACATAAATAGTCTGTTGTGGTTGTAATATTTAAGGCTCTTTCCACAACAGCCAGTTCACATCCTTCATACCTGTCTCCCATAGGGGTTTTATAAATTTAGATGTATTTTTGTTACTTTGAGCTGAAACCTACAAAATAAAGATGTGTTATTTTTCTCATATTTGTCAACTCTGTTGTTCTTTGTCTACCTCTTGAAGAATTTACTTTTCCCTTTTATTTCCCTTCTGCTTGTTTGTTTTTTTAAGAATGCTAATTTGAAATGTCTTTTCATGCACTTTGAAAAAAATGCTTTACTTATAAAATTGTAAAAATCAAACTGAAAGAACAAATTCTATGAAATCAGCAGGTTGTGCAGCATTAATAATGGGTGTGCTACATTAACAGGAATTTCTGCAGTGATATTTTACTGCTTCCTAGATATTCCATGGAAAAATTTAGTCCTTTTCTGGCAAGCAATTTTCACGGTTTTAGGTCATTTTGAGGGTGTTGTTCAAGTTACAGAAAAACCTGCACTTTTCTGAACTCTTTAGAAGGTAATAAGAGAATTGAGTTTTCACTTCTAGAAGAAAGCAAAAAAACCTGATAGACAGGAGCTCTGAGTGATGATGGCTGTCCAATCAGTTTGACTTTATAGCTTTCTGATTTGTGCAGTATAGTCAGCTTCTCTCTATAGGAAACATGGAGGGATGTTCTATAATTCTGTTCATTTTCCTCATTAAATGAAAATAAAAATATCACACAGCACCTGAGAAAGCCAGCTGAGGAACAGATATTAGAAAAAGTGCACAAAATATAATAAACCCCAGGAATTTAATGCCTAATAGAAATAAGAAAACCTCTAGCTCTTATTTTGTCCATTATCTTACTACAGAAATTAAATGGATTTACTGGAATGTGTGTCTGATGTATTTGCAATCAAAACCTAGGAACTCATCCCTTAAAAAAAAAAAAAAGGGGGAAATGGGGAGAAATCTCTGCTAAACCACTGTTTTAGTGGGCTACCTGCCAGCTCTGTGGCTCTTTTGCCCTTCTTTCTTTCCATGACTTACTGAAGAAATGGATCCTCCATGATGGTTCATTCCTTGTGCTGGCGACAAAAACTTTTTCATGTAAGTTAAACAAGTATTCTTTCTGTGTTTTAGCGGGGGTAAGGTTTGCCTCAAGGCTTATAAGCCAAACTGATATCTCTCTCCCTTGCAAAAAGAGTTGTAGTTTTAAAATTGGATTTTCCTTACTCATGCGGTTAAAAATGTTATTCTCAATACTTGAACAGATAAACTGTGTTTAAAATAAATTGCAAATACAGAAAACATAAACTAAATTAAATGTACTGCCCCCTTTACCTGTGAATACAATAGTCTTCTGGAAACTAGCTATTTTAAAATCTAGGTTAGGATTATGTTAGATTTTCTTCACTATGGTTGTCCAAGTAATGCTTCTGAATAGAAGTGGTATCCAATTATGAAGCAGCCTGTGGCAATTTGCATCATGGAACTCAAAATATTTTTAATCTGGAAGAAGGAAATGAGAAAAATATTAGGAGTTTCTTCTTAAATACTGAATTCTGAAGTATGTACCATTAGCACTTTCCAAAATTGCAAAGCAGAATAAAACCAGGTTTTAAACAAACTGATTTATTATGCCAACAATACATCTGACCTAGTTTTAGAACTTTTCCTATTTTTTTAATAGTTCTGTACTGTCAGAACACCAGCATAAGCCAGTAAAATGATTAAAGCATTCTCTCTAAATTTCAGAGGATGACAGAAGTATACTGCAGCTGTGATGGACAGGAATGATTTGTACCAGCTGTGATAAGCTTGATGTGAAACTGGCAGGCCACTCTTTCACTGGTTGGAATAAACCCAAAAAAAGGTCTTTGACAATACTAGTGTGGTCCTGAATGAGAGAAAAGGAGGTTTTTTTCACATCTTTATAAAAAAGGAGAATATTTTCTATGAAAACTAGCGAAGATATGTGGTATCTAAAAAAAATACTTTGGCATGGAGTCTTTAAAAATTAAGATTCCTTTCCCTCATGCCATACAGACATTTTATACACTGAGATAAATCTTCTGTTTCCTGTTATTGGCAGAGCTGCTGCACTGTGTAACACTGTCTTTTAATTCCTTTTGGTCCTCTCGGTAAGCCTAGAAGTCTTTTTATGAGGGGTCCAGAATGCAGTGCAAACAAAAGTGTGCACCATAATCTTATGAGAAAATGGAACTGAGAATGAACTAAAACAGATTATTGGTGTTTGTATTGCTTTGTATGTTTAGCGCAACCTTAAGCAGTTAATACTAGAATACTTCCCCTGAATTTTAGTGATAGTTTGCATCTGTGTTACATTGCTTTAAAAATTGATTTGGTCAGTTGCATAAGCAGTGGAGACATGGACTAGCAAAATAAATTAACCAGGGATATATGTTCCATAGACTTTTTTTTTCCCCCCTTGAAGTGAGTTAATTGAAAACAGTATATAGGTATTGACTGGGACACCTGGCCACTATATGTTTTAACAGAACCCATAAAACCAATCATGATTAAGTTGAATAGATCAATATGAAATTTACTAAAGCTCTGTTAAACTTAAAGCAGTTAAAATCAATAGATAACCTACAGCAAACAGATACAGAGTGGCCTTGATTGCCAACAGACTTAAACATCTCTTTGTAAAGAGGTGGGGGATGGTGGTGGAATAGAGAGCTCTTGTATGTCAGCAGAATTGTCAGTGTCATTGCTGCTCTTGGAGTTCCTCTTAGAAAGAAATGCTTTTGGGAACTACTATGATGACCTGATTTTACAGCAGAACCATATAACAGAGCTGTGGGCACCATCTCCATTTTTGGGTTCAACCCCAAATGTTTCATCCTGCCCTCTGCTTGGTGTTCACAGGTGTACAGGTCCTCTCACACTGTGGCTGAAGGTCTCTGCTCAGCTCCACCAGGCCTCACTTCTGGGTCTGTAGGCTGAACTATATCCCAAAGTGAATTTCCACCAGAATTTGAGAAGGTTGTAACTTGGATTTGAAGATAGTAACTAAAGGACATATCTACAATCAGAGCTTTTGGGTTGGGGTTTTTTTTTTGTGGTTTGCATTTTTTATTTGTTTTGTGTGGTTGTTTTTTGGTTTTGTTGGTTTGGTACTAGTTTTGGAGTTTTTAAAATTATTGTTATTATTTATTTCCAGACTTTTTTTTTTATGCTTAAAGCCCCAAACATTTGCAAAATACTCATAGAATAAATAAAGAACTGGTGGAGTTGCACTTTTTTGTATATTGCCAGTTGCTGTACCTGGGCAGTTGTGAAAGATGCTGTGAGCCCATACCTCGTTTTAGCTAGGGTGGGTGCCTGTAACACTGCATGTCTCATGCCAGAATTTTCTGTAATCTGCAAAGAACATTCTGAACTCTGTGCTGCCACTATTGCACCAGTGTTGGTGCCTGACCTCCTTAGTTTTTGTTTGGGTTGGTATAAAGGCTTGCCAGAGTTTCCTCCATAGGTTGCAAACTGAATATGTCCATACTAGCAATTTAAGCTTACACTGATTACAGCCATAAATCATAGCTTGTGATTATTATGATTCCATAATCATAAATGCCATCTTGGCTGCTTTTTTTTCTTCAGCATTAGTATTGTCTATGTTTCTAGATGTCTGTTGGTTAAGAAACTGCCAACCAGCTGGTTCTGTAATTCTAAAAGGTAGGCTTGGCCTAAAGTAATAAATATTGGAGTCTCTGGTTCTAAAATTTAGTGTTGGTGGACCCCCTGATCTTCATGGAGACCTGCATGTTTCCCTGTGGATACTGATCTGTGTGCAGGGTAAGGGGGTTAAAATAATACTGAGGCCTTGGCTGGATCTATACAACACAGAAGAAGAATAGGAAGGCAAGAGATGCAGCGCCTGAAATAGGTACCGTGATGATTCTGTTCATCACTGAGGAACATCTAACTCTAGTTGTGTGAAATAATGCATTCAGAGAATTGGCCACTTAAAGCTAGAAGGGTAATTCAGATTGGCACAGCCAAACCAAGGGAGCAGTGCTCCTGCTTGGTGTAATCTTGCCATGCTGAATAGCTTCATAATTCAAGGAAACACTCCATGTAAGAATGAAGGTAATTTCACTGGGAGTTTCACTTGAGGCCAGCAACATTTTATGGGTTATTTTTCCTTTTAATGTTAGGTGAGTGAAGTTAAGGATATGTGCTGTCTTATACCCTGTTGGCAAAGATAGGTTTGTATAATTTGTTGGTCATCTTTCCAGAGCTGCTTTCCCAGCATGTCCCTAGAGATGTACACATTGGTAGCACAAATACTGTTCTTTTGTGTTGTATTGCTGAATGCCAGCACGAACTTTTCAACCATGGGTTGTAACAAAGCAATAGGACCATCCTTTCTCCCTCAGTGTTGGGCGTCTTACAGTAATTGAGAGAGAAATTCTTATTCCCAGATGTGTATTAAATCTTTATTATAAAACATTTTTTCTGGTTAGTTACAATTTAGTTCTAAAACAAAGCTCTGACACTAATCACTTTAACAAATTCTTTTTCTAGGGCTTGAGTCAACTCCCTTTGAAGTGAGTGGAAGTCTTTGAATTTACTGAGAGTTAGTAGAGGCTCCTACATTATAAGCAGCACTTGGTTGATTGGATTTTAAAAAACCCACTTATAGTCACTGCACTTACACACAGCATTAAAACTTTCAAATAACAGCCTTCTAATAAAATCTTAATTTCTAAAACATGTGAGCCTAATTATTATTCATCTGTGCTTGCATGCTCTGCTACCTCTTGCAAAGCTTTCTGCCTCATATATCATGTTGTAATTAGTAAAGTGGGAAAACACATTCATCTCTTCTTCAAAGAAAAAAATCACACTTTAATCTTAAGTACATCATAATTGGCAAGAGGAAAAAAGAGCGGGGGATGTATCTGAAGAGTACCTCAAGGATTTTGCATAGCCTATCTTTTTATTATTGCTGTATAGCTTTTATTTCTTTATTATTACTGGCTAGAAAAAATAAGGGAAGAAAGTCACAAAGAAAGAAGCACATGGACCATTATGAGGAAGCACCAAACCAAGAAGAAACACCCTGTATTGCGAAAACCTTGTCTCCTTCCCTTTTTGGAACAAAAC
Organism: Emberiza elegans; assembly: GCA_024865655.1. NCBI lineage: Eukaryota > Metazoa > Chordata > Aves > Passeriformes > Fringillidae > Emberiza > Emberiza elegans. The sequence continues at coordinate 3,494,838 of JALJVW010000172.1, forward strand.
CCTGAAAGTTGTTCAAAAATAGTAATGCTACTTATCCTACTCATAGGACTTAAAGAGCCATCAGGCTGAGATAACAGTTTATGGCTTTTGGAACCCTGCAGAACAGAAAAAAATATTTTTCTAAATTATAATTCAGATGGTGCTGCATAGTGATCCATGGGCTATTCTGAGAGTATGCAAAAATCCAGTGGTCTAATATTTGGGAATTCCTGGTTAAAATTCCTTGCTTCTTTAGGAAAACAGCCATTAGGACTAAAGTGAAATACATATTTTCACAGCAAAGAAACTGGGGGATGTATAAATCTGCCTCTGTAATAAGCTTGAATATGGTCAGTTATTCAAATGGATAAATCATTTGGGGCTGCCATTTGATGTTGTTAATTTCTCTTTCAGTACTGTAAAATGATCAATGATCTAAGAAATATTCAGCTGGGCTAAATATTTAACAATAAGAGCACTGGGGATATATATTTTTAAATAGTATGAAATGAATGAAAGGTTAAAAATTACCAAAATGGGAGCAAAGAATGATAGGGTATTCTTCCCTGGAGTCAGTTTACTGAGGATCCCAGAACACTTAAAGCAAATTGTCTGAAGCTCACAAACTTTTAAATATTATAATGTACTATTTAGAAAAAATAGGCCTGGGAGCCTAGCTTAGGACCAATGTTTTGTTTCAAGTGTCTTGCCCAAACTTAAACATAAGGTAGTCTCAGATGAAAGCAAGATTTCAGAATTTTTTGTCTTCCCCTTCCATCATATCAAATCCTGCAACCCGAAGGTTATGGGGTAATGCAAAATAGTACCTGTCTGTGGTTACTGAGGTTTATTCTGGGGTTTTCAAAGCTCAAACTGCAACAGAGACAGCTGAATGTATCTTTAGCACAGTAAATGAACTGTTTTTTCACGTCACAGTGAATTGAAAAAGCCCCCAATTTAGACTTCAATTTCTCTGTATTTTAGCTGTCCAAGTCAGCAATTATAGCAAACTTTCATCCCTTATGGGTCTGGCAGAGTGTTCTCAAACTTTTAATCTTCCATCATCTTTAAATAAACAATAAAAATAAAACTACATTTGCTGTCAGGTTCTGGAAATAAGCCAGTTTCCACTTAAATAGTCTATGGAGCAGAAAGAATTGGGCAGAAACTTACCCAGAGGAAAAGCCTCAGCAGATGAGTCCCAAGGAATGGGCTTGCTCATCCTCTGCATGTTTAGTGTTTCTGCATCATAGTCACGACATTGTGCTTTTAGGGTTGACTTCTCCACACTGGGATTAGAATCTGTTTTTGTAAATACTTTGTTTAGGCATCATGACTTTGGCTAAGCTACTCTCAAGTGTTTTGCAGCCTGTGTGGAAGTGGTGGGTGATATATTTGTCTGTACCAGAGGGCACAGTGGAAGGAGCTAGGATATGGCAACTATTGGCTGTGCACTGAGGCTGACAGCAAACCCATCTGCCTGACCTCTGAATATCAGTGCTCTCTTTTGTCTGGGTTCCTTTAACCATACTGAGCAGAGGAACTCGTGTTTGATGAAAGATATGCACGTGCTTTGTTGAGCAGCAGGCTGGAGTTTGTTCTCCCCACGCTTTGGAATTATTGTAGGTGAGTCTCCCTCACAGGAGCAGGGAGCCAATGTGTGCTTTAGGGCAGCAGCAGTGGCCACAAAGGAACGCCATTTTCCATGGGAAAAAGAAATCATTTCCCCAGGGTCTGGGTATCAGATTAAAGGAGGCCTCTGTGGCTCTAAAGACTTGCAGGGTCCTAGTTGCTGGCAGCTTTAGTTTTGGAAAAATTGAGCAAAGTTTGCAAATTTCTAGCTTGGCACTGTCCCGTCTGCTGGGCGAGCAGCCGCAAGCAGAGGCCGCTGTGGGGGCGGCCTGTGTGCTCTCCAGAGGGTGGTGGGCACTGCAGGGTCTCCAAGCATTCCCCCTGACCAGCCCAGTTCTGCCTGACAGTGGTGAAAAGAAAAGGGGGGAAGTCATGTCTCCTTGAAACTTGTTCCAATAGTTGACGAATTTTCAAACATCTTGGTTCAAATACAAATTTGTTGAGTATCATCTTTCAGGTATTAGCAGAACCACCACCTAAACCTTTGTTTTTTTCCCTGCAAAGGAGATAAGATTTTTATGAAGCCATGTCTTATCCTACTTTCTGATAGTATAAACTGATAGAGGTCTTTCTCTGAATTACATGTTTCCTGGTCTTTCAGTATTTTTTTCCTTCTTTGTCCTTCTACATTTTTCATTATGCTTTTTTAGAACTGAAGAAAGAATTTTAGGAAAGGAAATTCAAGTTTTCTGGTTATAATTCAATATACAGTATGTGCTACAGTCAGGAATGTAGCTGCCAGAAAAGAAACATAAGAAGGTACACGTGAAAATATAGAACACTGTTTTTCCTGCCTTATCACTCCTTGCTGTCTTCACGATAGATAACTTGCTTGGATCATATATCCATTGTCCAAATGCTGAATTATACTGCTGCACACACAGCTTTTAGTTCTTGGCTCAGTGAATCTTGGTTACTAGGCTTACCCTTTTAACAAAATGAGCCTTGTTGCATATGAATATCTTCGTTCAGTAAAATAAAATGAGTCAGTAAGTTTTAGCTCATTAGGCAAAATGATGCATAAATGAATAAAAATATCCCTATTTGCTGCTATAAATATGTTATGGAGAGTAAATGTTAAATTGGATCTAACATTTAATAACAGTAACATCATTTTTTTTAACCTTACAGTGTAAACATATTGATAGCCAAAATGAGCAACTTGGATTTTAGTCCATTGTGGGGTGTAGAAATGTAAAGCAATGTCAACAATGTACAAATGCTAGAAATATGCAGATTATATACCTCTGCTTCAAAAACATGAGGTACTTTCCAGAAGTTTACAGGACATAACTTTTCCTAGATAATTAGAATATTTTGAAATATTTTGCAAAAAGTAAAATACTAAATGAACCCCAAGCTGAATTCTACACTCACCTGGCTTGAATCTGCCTTTTCAGAATGTTTTATGGGTTTACAACCACTGTAAACCCACCAATATTGTTTAGGCTAAAATTGTGCTGGTTTCAGCTTCTTGGGGCTTCTCTAAGTGGGTTTCAAACAGTGTCAGAATTCAACAGTCTTGGAATGCAAACCTGGAAAGCCTTGAAAATGGCATTTAAGATCAGATGGGGCAGTAGGTGTGGATAGCCTTGAGCTGACCATGGTAGCGGAGAAAAAACCTAAATTCTTGGTAACTTTTTTACTGGAGTACAGGCTTACTGAATGGAGTCTTTTCCTAGCAATGAGAATGGATGTTGTTTTTGTGTGAGGGAAATGTTCAAGTTTCATCAGATATTGATTCCTTGCCCAGTGCTGTGAGTCCAAGGAGTACAGAAACTGGAGCTGTTATGAGTGCAGCCCTTCAGCTTCACAACTTTGTCAGTGGTATTTCAGACAATTTCTAGATTACACGAGTTATCGTGAAAGTGATCTGAAAGCTACAAAACAGTTCAGCACCCATGCTGTTGATTTGATTAGAGTTAATTTATCCCAGGTTAAAAAAAAATAAACCCAAAACCCAGCAAATATTTGGGAATTGAAACAAATATTAACATAAATTGTAATGGCATGCTAATTTCCTCCAGGGGACATAGACGCTATAGATCTGTCATAGTGCAAGTCCTTTCCTAGAGTTGATAAGAAATGACCAAAATGCTATCATTGTGGGAAAGTAGCATATATATTGTTAAATGATTCTATTTTTTTAGGGATGGAGAACTTTTTTGTAAGGTGATAATACAGAAATGTAACTGAACTCATAATAAAGCTCAGTGATCTTCACTTAAATCTTGACTGAGCTGTCCCATCCTCTCTCCTTGTACCTCTACTAATTAGTTTACCTTCTAAAGCATAAAATTATTTTCCCCATCCTACTTGTGTCTGAATAAGGCTTTAACTCAGGCTGGTAGTTACCACTAGTTACAGCTCCAAGGCCTAGAATCAACCTAATTCCCAAAGCACCCATATTTCTCCATATTTGCTGCTGGACATAAGCACCTCAGCAGTTAAATTCACATGAAGAACCCCAAACCAGACTGCTAAGCACCTGTGAGGTCTAAGTGGGAGCCCATCTGCTGACAGGAGCCTTGCACAAAGCCCAGCAAGGGCTCCCATGTGAAGTGTTCGTCCACAAGACAGAAGAGCAATCTCCTGTGCTGCCCTGCTTTTTAACCTCTCTTTGGGATGTGAATCCAAGACAAACATCTATTTACACCCCAATCATCTGGCTACAGTGCTCCAACAAGACCCTGGTGACTTGGTCTCTCTTACTGACTTGGTCACTCTCATCTTGAGCAAAGATCAAATTCCCTGGTCAGATGCCAGGAGACTGGATCTATCCCACCACCAAAGCAGAATTAGTTTTCTTTTTCCTACTCAAGCTCATCAACATGATGCATGAATATAGAAGACTTCTACACTGGGGACTGAGAGTGCAAACTCTGTGCTCTCCCTGTTTCTTTATGGTTAAAGAGCTCCTCTCTGAATTTCAGTGCTTAGGGTGAGACTGTTCCAAAGGAAGTCTCCCACAGGCCAGCCAAAAACACAGGCCAGGTGTTTAAGAATATGTTGGGGTCAGCTAGGCCCCAAAAGTGTGCAGAGAAAGCCCAGAAAAGATTGTCCAGGGTCCAATCTTATGTCCCTTACTGTGGAAATCCTAAGGATACTTGACTATATAGAAGTGATGGCTTGGACGAGAAACACCAAAGGTAAAATTGTAACTTTAGATCATTCCCATAGGTCTAACATAATGGTCCCAAAGGAAGCAATATCTAGTAAATCTGTCCCTTTCAATCCAAAAAGTCACATTACACACAGAGAGCAAGATGAGATGCTACTTTTCAGATGACTGACAGTTTTTGAAACATAGAGTTTTAGTAACCTGTCCTATTTCAGTCAATAACAGTGATGCCCCCCACTCCCAAGCTGCTTCCTAGAGTTCAGGTTTGTTCTAGTGAGACATAAATCAGTTGTAACATTTTTCTTTTGTCTCTCAGTGAATTGCTGTCACTGAAAAGGATGATAAATTTTTATTTCTGTTCACAATAGAAAATAACTAAAGTGCTAATCAGGTCCCACATTCTGAGATCAATACTGAATTTCTTACTAGGCTCTTTTACACCCCTGTGCATAGCCAACTCCCTTTTATTGCACACATCACTTGAACATACAACAACCAGTATCCCAGTAAATTAATGAAATATGGTTTCTGGCACGTTGCTACCTTGCTCAGTGAATGCTTCTGAAATGAACACTCTTCTCCCTAATACAAACCTTCATGGAATGGGGCATCACACTTTTGCAGGCTTAATGTAGCTAGAAAGATATAATCCCCTTAGTGACTTTGGAATAACTGGGAGAGAAATACTCTTGCTGCATGTGGAGGACTGCCAGCAGGTGAGTTTTCACTCATGCAGGGTCCTTGCTAGTGTCTTACTTCCCATGCTTCTCTTTACTTTAGTCTGTCCAACCTTTTTTGCTCATCTCTTTTGTCTACTCTTCTCTTAATGTATTCCCCAAGTCATTAAAACCCCCAGATATCTCAGTAAAAGGTTCTCTCCCTTCACACCTTTTGGATTCTGTCTGCCCACAGTGACACTGTGGCCCTCAGCCAGCTCTGCCCTTCCCCACTGCTCATTCTCCTGATTGTAGCAACATAGAAAAGAGTGGGTGTGCATCCATCAAAGTCCCTCCTAATCCCCATGTTTAGGGAAGCAATATGCAAGTTCCCTGAACATGGAACTTGGCACACTGATATCCCAGTTCTGATGGACTCCCCTTTCTGGCTCTATGCACCTTGTAGTGTTTATGCACTTTTGCACTTTATCCATTTGCTTATAGATGGTTAAATACCCAAGCATTCCAAAATGACACTGTGTAAACCAAAATTAGAAGTTGGGGAAAAGTAATAAGAATATTGGCCTGAAACCATGCTGAGCACAGTAAAAGGTGGAAGTTTTTCTGGTGAGAAATAATGAGTTGATATATTTTTATCTGAGGTTTTGTTGTTTATTAGTGGCTGTTTTATGAGATTCATGCTAAAAGCAGGTGACTGCTGTCTGCTCTGTCTCCCATTGGAGCTGTCTGCTTTAAACTTTTTCAAGTTGCCCACTGGTTGAAGCTTTCAAGAATCAAAGTGCCTGGGTAAGGGAGTCCCTCTGTGCACAGGAGTCTGGAATGCAAATCCAAGTGGTACATGCTGAAGGGAAGCATGTACCACTGCAGACTGAGCAGGAAGAAAATTCCAAGTAGCATATTTTACATATATGTGCTTTTCTTATTCTAGCAAAATTTCTTTGGTGCAGAGGAAATATACCTAATCTGTGATTATATAGTTCTGCTATGTGACAGACTGCTGCTCATCAGACTGAGATATGCTTATTTTTCTTTATTCTTAAAAGAAAAAAGATCTAACTTGCCAGTTGAATGTTTTTTGAATTATTATGTTTTCTGTAGGTAAAGCAATAACACAGCAGCCAGGCAATAAGACAACATGTTCAGTGTGCCATAATCAGATGGTACCAAATGTATCCTTGGTACAACTCTATTAACTTTGATGGGATTACAGGAGAGAAAGGTACAGCCCATTGACATTAAGGAGGAAATTTTTCCTGGATAGAGAGCTGCAATATCTCTATAGGTAATACTGATGTGATTGTTCCGTGTCTTGGAGGCACAGCCATTACAATTAATGGAGTGAGTCTACATGATATACAGCATTTTGTTGTATGTCTTTTTTTTTCATTTAGCAGGCTTATACTACATTTTTATGTGTACCATTTCTGTTCAAGAGCAATAGCTGTGATTTCATGCTCCCACTGCTCAGTGTGCAGTCTCTGGACTGAACAGTAGAAGTGTTTCTAAGGAAATAACATGACTAGGGACAGTAACTACTAAGCAAATGGTACAGGTGGATGTGATTTACTGCTGACCAAGTCTCATTTGAACTGTTTGGCACACCTCTAAATTAACTGAACAGATGGTTTTTTAATTAGTTCTGTCATTTCATTTTCTGCATTCTTAATACATGTCAGGCTGTATGTCAGGGAGCATTAGCATCAATTTCAAGTGATACAAAAACATTCATAGCAAGAATAGGCTGATAATAACAATAACAAAACATAATTAGAGAACAAATTGGGAGGTCTGCAGCTTTATAAACATGGCAAACCTAGATTTATGAGACTTCAGAGATTTGTTCAAAATGAGAAATGCCTTCAACTTGCTGCAAACCATTAGTTCTGCACAGACCTTGAGCATGCTTTTCTGGCTTCCTGTAGTGGGATAGGACCTGCTAATGCGAATTGCCTGAGAAGAGCTCCTGAATTTATACATTTGATTTATCTGATTCCACCTTCCCCAAAGGGCAGAATCATATGCCTGGGCACTGAAATGCCTTTTAGCTTCAGAGATGGCAGTAAAAGATTTAGTTATTCTTTCCTTCTGACATGAAGTGCAAAGTGCAAATGCAAAACCCTTTTTATACCATTTTCAGCCAGGCTAGTGGAACTGTTTCCAAGTGCAAGTTAGCAGCAGAATTTGTTTCAAGTATAGTAACATGGCAGCAATTGTTGCACTCCCATATGAAATTAAATTATAGTGATTTCTCATGAAAAAGCAACAGAATACGATATAGTTTTATTAGGAAAATATTTCAGAATACTAATGATGTTGTTTTCATGATAGTAGTTAACAAGATAAGTGTAATCTACATAAAAACAAATTCTACATGACTATATAGAATTAGAATGCCTCACTGTTCATATAGTTTAAGCTGCAAAGATTGCTTTTTATGAATTTATAACTCTCCATGGCAAACTGGATAAAATACTCATTTCCTCCAAACTTATCTCTGCAGGAAGTACCTTAGAAGGATGGCAGACCATACATCACAAGTAGAATCAACATCTAAGTTAAAGAAAATAGCTTTAATCATAGATTTTCAAAACGTATTCCTCTTCGGATCTGCAGAAAATGGATAACATGTAAACAGGCATAATCAGAGCAGTATTTCCAGCAACAGAATCCCAGAGGAATTAAACAGGAGAGTCCTCATTACAGGGACATAATTGTGCTTGGTAGGCTCTCCATCCCTTGACACTTTTTCTCCAATATCACACAATGTACACATAGTGAGAATTGCTTTATTTGATATACAACATAAAATTCTGGCATGTGGTTATTTAGGAGTATCTTCTTTTGATATCTTACCAGTTAAAACGTACACAGAAAAGTGGTTGGGTTGTTTTTTTTTTTCCAAGAATTAGGGAAGTATTTAAGCCTGAGTGACTTTATGCAAGTGCAAGTTATTACCTTGTTTTCTTATTCAGTCTTAGCCCACTTGCTCTCTTTTGAGCAAAATCTTCTCAGCATCTCATGAAAAGCAATTGTCAGTAACAGAGCTTCTGTTCACAGAGCAGGCAATAAGCTGGCTGCTATGTAAATGCTGGTTAAAATCTCCTCCCCAGTTCAGAACTGGGGCAAATGCCAAGCAAGGCCTTTGCTGTAGCATAATCATATGGCTACAGGCTCTCCTGTGCTAGAGTATTTGGCTTTGGCCATTGACAGTATCCTGAAAGTGATGCAGCCAGCTCTAGGTTTTTTGGGAGATTTTTAATTTCAAAAATGTTACTGTGCAGATTTTAAAAAACTTAACCTTGGATATTTTCAATTTCAGATCTTAAGCTGAACAACCTTATTTGATACTTCATATTGTCAGAGGATGTGTCTGGGAGTCTTCAAACATGGGAGGGGTATGCTGACTCAGACCTGAATATATTTTGCATATATTCAGGCCCTGACATGACAGCCCTGTGAAAAGCACAGCATAGCTTTCACTTCCTCACTTGCAGAGAGCTAGAAAATTCTTTTTGGTATCTGGACTACTTCATAGCTGATGCTTTAACTTGTAATGGCAGTACAGGATCTGATCTTCAGATTTGCTGCCCAGAGGGTTTTACAGATGCATCTCTGCCAGTATTTAAGTGGGCTTGGGTGGCTCAGCCCTGCCTCCTTTGCAAAGAGCACACTGTGCTCCTGCAGAGCTTTCCAGTCTGCCAGGCATCCAGGGTCACCCTGAAAGGCCCTGAGATAGCCTGGTGCACTCCTAAGTGGATAAATGAATGAGTTTTTAAACAAGGTTTGGAATTCTGTAGCTTTGAGGGGACAGGCAATGTTATAGTGACTGTCTTTGGCCATAGGCATTGAGTGATGCCAGAAAATGATGATTACAGCCCTCATGGTAGAGCAGCAGGCAGGATCTCTGCTGGAGCCCTGCTACCATCTCTGTCCAGCCTATTTGCCTTTGGATACAGAGGGGACGATGATCTTATTGACAAAGTAAATTTTGATCTAATACTAGTTTTTTTGTTTATGCATATACATGTCTATATTAAAATAAATACATATATTTACAGGAATAAAAGGTTTGTGTACACAAGGACTACAGGGCATCAGATAAAACCAGCATGGACCCGATTAATACCAAAGATTTGCCCATGGCAAAGCCTGTGGCTGAGCTTACCACAGAGTGCAACAGAGAGTAAAATCCTCAAAGTTTGAAAAGGAACTGGGCACGTTGCTGGATGACACACTAATTAAGGTTATTAAATATTTAAGGCGCCATCTCCGCTTCAGGAAGCTCTTAAAGCAGTTAGCACCTGAGGTTAAGGGAGTATGCTGGGTAATTGTTGCTATGTGCCTCCCTCAGTTCTTCCTTGGGCATGAGTTATTAGCATATGACTGGGGGCTGGTCCTAGGCTACCTCCAACTTTTATCTAACTCAGTGTGGGTTTTCTTAAGGTTTTTTGTATTCTTATGACCACTGATTTTCAATGCAAAGTTTCAGAGCAGAAAAATCTATGTTATCAAAAGAAGGGATATTTTGGGGAAAGCAAAAAAAGTCTATATAAGAACATGTATTCTCTTCTCAAAATCTATGAACTGTGACAGCAAAAGAACAACCAGATGATGTGAAATGGAAGGTAAAAGTGAAGTAGGGAGGAGACAACACATGCTGAAGTTTCACGTCTGTGCTTTTAAGTTCCCAACACAATCAAAAGTGTTTTCATCAGCCTGCAAACCACAGCCCTTGGTGTAAACAGCACATGACTTAAATCCTAACTAGCAGCTTGCTGAGGTAGCTGCTGAACAGACTCAACACTCAATAAAGATATTGCATGTTTCTGGGGAGCCCTGTAACAGATTATTCATGTCTAAAAGCAGATTCTGAATAATTATGTTGTGCTAGGCATAACATCATGTTTGTTTGTAATTGTCTGGGGCCTGAGCAAGAGTAAAGAAGATATTCCAAAACTTTTTGTAGCAGTGGGGAGGAAGATCCTTATGGGACAATTAATAGTGGATTAATGTAGGTTCATCAAGACAATCTGAATAAATAGCCTTCCTTCATTCTGCAGCTGCTTTTAGTTGTATTATTAGTTGTTTGTAAGAATTGTGACATACTTTTAAAAGAGTTAATGAGTTCTGGATGATGATTCATGATTCCTTAGTGTAGGTGATTTTTCATCAAGCTGTTCTTACCAGAAATGTGGTGTTCATTATTCATTAATTCAGTATTTGCTTTTTATTGTTTTGTCATCTTTTGTTTAAATATATTTAAAATATGAATATATTTAATCAGGAAGTACAAATGCTGTCTGGTAACTTAGGGCTAGTCATGAACCACTGACAGCAAGCAGACAAAATGGAACAGTTTGACATCAGAAATGGTATGTCCAAACTATTTGGCAAGTGCTTTCCATTAAGGAATTTGCTAATATAGATGATTACTTGTTTATGGTCAGTTTGAAGCAAAAAAATAAATTATTTTCTGGTCAACATATACTCTGTTTTAATTAAATACTTGTATGGAAGGAGTGTATTGTTAGCTGCCTTGGAAGCTGCTGTTCATGAGAGCAAACACCCCCAGCCTGGGAAATGAAGACGAGTTGTCAGAGACATGCATTGCCTGCAGGGCTGTGATGTTACCGGCATCACGGAGATGTGGTGGGATGGCGCTCAGGACTGGAGTGTTGGAATGGATGGATGTAGCCTCTCCAGGGGGGACAGTCAAGGGAGATGAGGAGGGGTTTCACTCTCAATGTCAATGACCAGCTGGAGTGTATGGAGCTCCAGCTGGGGATGGATGAGGAGCTGACTGGGTCGGGACTGAAGGGAGGGCAGGGACAGGTGACATAGTGGGGTCTGCTGCAAGCCACCTGACAAGGAAGACAGAGCAGATTAATTCCTTCATAGACAAGTAGGAACAACTTCCTCTTCACAAGCCCAGGTCCTTATGGGGAACTTCAAAGATCTTGGTATGAGAAGGGCATAAGCAATACAGTATGCTGGAATATATATGCAGTATATTTTACTGATCTATGATTTTTTCCCTCCTTTCCCTCCTGGTTACCCGAGTCAGCATGTAGCAAGATCTCCTCACTTTTTAAAAATAGTCCAGTGGGAAGCATCATAACAGGATACTTCTGAGGCTATCACAAGACACACAAGTCACAGACAGAAAGTGATACACTATTAGACTTTGAACAAACTACCAAATGACTTACAAGAACAAAAGCAATCAAAGTTCTACCTCTGGCAATGAGAAGCAAGTGACCTCAGGGTTTGTTTTCTGATGCCAAATTCTCCTCTTTTGAACCATACCACACTGATGATGGAGTACCAAGGATATCTAAAACAGCTTATGATAACCTGATCTTTAAGCCCTGTGATTAATCATCTCTGAAGTCTCAGGCATACACAGGTAGCAGCACAGTGGGAGGTGCTGGTAAGTATATTTTGTCTTTTTTTTTTTCCCTTTGGTGATGAATGCTACAAAATTCTTTGACTTTGAGTGTATTTATGCCATGTAAGAAAAATGGTAATGAGAAGTTAAATCTGTCTTCAAGTGAAGAATCGGACTTTCTGGGCAAACCTTGAAAATCTGTTTTCTCTATTACATCTTTCATTTAGAAGCTACCTTCATGCCCTAGTAGAAAATAAGGCTGCATGTCACCTCTGGAACCTGCTCTTGAGAATGGAAATGATCTTTCAGACATGTGCTTTAGCTTAGTTTGCTGTGATGAAATGGTGAAGCCCAGGTGCTGGTCAACACGCACTGAGACCACAAATCTAGCTGCAATACATTTGTTTGCAAATTTAGAGATTTGTAGGTAGCAAAGAAGATGCAGCAGCTATCACTGCCTCTTAATTTATGCTGATAGTCCTCTTACCTGATGGTAATCCAGTGGTGCTGGAAATGCAACTGCTGTCAGAAACCAGAGCTCTCTGGGTAGAGAAGTAGATAAATGTAGCTCTTAGCAGTGTGCTAAGATAGCAGAGTAAGATAAAACTTCTGGAAAGTTACCTATTCAAGTGGGATCTCCTAGGGTTCCACAGTCTCACTCAGCAAGGATGCAGGATGAAAAGACATGTGAAGATGTCACATATCCCCATTCTCCCATTTCTCCAAGCAATAAATATTCAACTGGGTTTTACGAAACACTGCATTTGCTGCTTGTGCAAGCTCCTTCTCTCCTCTAGTAACAGAAATGTGGTAGCAGTGGCCAAAATGGAAAACATGGATCTGAGATTGACCAGTCACCAGAGTATCTGCCATTCTCTTTCTGTAGGGAACATGAGCACACTTGGAGATTAGAGCAGGAAGCTAAATACTGTACTAAGGATAACTCTTCAGAACTAATGGTCTTCAGTATGCACTGCAGAACAACATTTCAGAGGGTTCAGTTTGAAGCATTATACAGAAAAATACAACATGAAAAACACTGCACTAATCCACCCATGAAAATTTGCACAATAATTTTAATATTACCTTTGTTTCTTACAGCTCTTGCAGCTGAGGTCAGTAAATATATAAGGGAAAAAAAGTCTTAAAGAAAAAATAGAAATACGATTTTGCCATACTAACTGAGGTGATTTGATATCATATGTATGGTGTACAAAGCCATATTCAGGATGAATTCAAATGGTGTACAGAAAACTAAAAAGCACATTCATCTTGTATATTTTAATCATTGTTTTAAGTCTCAATTCAGTAGTTCAGTCTTAAATCTTGGACAGAGAAATTTCATTGTATCATATAAAGAAAAAAATAAGCAAATTCTCATCAGCCATATTCAGGATGAATTCAAATGGTGTACAGAAAACTAAAAAGCACATTCATCTTGTATATTTTAATCATTGTTTTACTGGCTCACATTGGCAGTAATGTCTTAATTCAATAAGTCTCAATTCAGTAGTTCAGTCTTAAATCTTGGACAGCTGGTAGAAATTTTAATGGAATTCAATGGAATTTAGTCAATATATGAGAACTGAGATAAGCAAATTAAGATCTACCAGAGATCGGATATAAAATTAGAGATGGTATAATTTTTGATGGGCCATGACCTCAGCAGCTAGGAATTGTCATTTCTCTGTGAAATTAGATAAAGGGATAATGAAGCCATTACCTTGTGAACTTTGAAATTATAAACAAATAGTAATGCTGTAGGACAGGCTAAGTAAGTTATTTCCAACATCTCAAGTACCTGATACAATTTATCTTTCAATTCCACATAAACTCTTTAAATCTGCATATATTAATACAAATAAGAGTAACTAAGCTCAAGAACTATTTCTCTCCCAAAGGCATGTACATATCTTAGTCATACAAATATGTGTAAATAAATACACTTTGTTAATCACAAGTCAACCAAGCTATCTTATGATTTATGTCTTAAATTTTGGTGGCCGGGTAAATAATTTAATCATGTTTATTCAAGTGATATCTCAAGACAAAACACACCTTTTTTTTCTTTAGGCTTCAATGAAATGACTGTTTCCTTCAGCAGGAAATTAAGAGAAACAGAAAGATCTAAACACCTTTGGACAGTGACTCTATGAATATGAAGCCTGTTTGTTTTTCTTTACCTTGGGCATAAATGTTTGGTCAGCAGGTTCATTCTGAGCTTGTCTCGCTGAAATGTAAGGTGCAAGCACGATACTTTTGTAAAGCTCTGACAGGACAAGGGCAAGTTCTAGCCTGGAGGGTGACAGAAATATGTTCAGGAAAGGACAGAATAGGCAATTAACTGCATTTTATCCTGTGATGTTTTGGGTAATACAAACTTAATGAGCTCTTTTCTCTGTGCAGCAGCTGATTTTTGATTAACACATTGCTGCCAGGTTTAGGCACAATTTTATTGTGATGTAGATGATGATTTTGGATGCCTGTCTCTGTAGGCATTTCATCTGGTGATTTTTAAGTCCCTTACTAAAAGTGCATGTTTATATAATGTAGTTTAGTGCATTATACATGTACTTAACAAAGTGTGATTTTTTCCGGGGGTGCTTATGGCAACTATTTTTCCAAACAGGCAGTAATGTGTTTGGGTGATCACAATTTGCTGCATGGTTCACTCAGCTCTGGAGTTACTGAGAAGGTGGAAAGATTTGCATTACCAAAGAAGTAAAAAGTAGTGTTACATAAAACCAGACTATAAACTATAACCCAATTTTAAAATACAAGCAGAGCAGGTTATTTCTTTGACTGGGAAAGATTAATAGAGTAGAAAACATATGGACAACATTGGAAATAGTGGGAAAAAGCTGTATTTGCCTGCTCAGAAACTTATTTTCACATATTATGGGCAAAACAAAACTGAAACTCAAAATATAGGCAGACCAAACCAACATCTTCTCTTCTAAACCCTTTCAGACTTTAAAGACCTGGATGATCTCAAGATTCATCAGTCTTCTTTTCTCTAAGAAAAACACAAATATGGGGGGGAGGGAAAGTAAAGTCAGCATCCCAGAGCCTAATTAGTGTATTTGATCCTACTGCTCACCTTAGTCTCTTGGTGTAGATAGATACAGATGTCTAAATAGAGTAATACAGTGGTAAAGTAGGCCATAGTTTGTATACCTGACTTGGAATGTGCTTTAAGACTAGTCACAGGTGTAATTCCAGGAGCACTTCCATACAAACACAACTGCATGAATACATAGATTCTAGTATTAGAGATCAAAATCGCTGTCTCCTGTGTGCTTTGACTTCATCAGAGAAGCCTTTGCACCGCCATGCTGCTTCTATTTGCCTTGTCCAGACTGGAAAGCATTTAAGGCCAAATTTGACTTCAGGTACATCTCTGCATTTGGATTTGACTTTGACAGAAGCTCTGTTCTCTGGAAGCATATTAAGAAACGACAAAGACCTGTGGAATTCCATAGCAGAATTCCAAAACCTCTGGTTTGAGTAAGGCCCTATTGGCAATGTTAGGGATATCAGTTGTCAGGGGTTCCATCAAATACTTTTTACACTGCTTGTACTAAAGCAATAAATTCTTTTCCTATTTGCCCATAAAGAATCTGGAAAAGAAGGAAAACCTGCTTACACAGATTACAGACAAATGATGCTCAGAAGGGCATGCCACAGGCTCTGCCTGCATTAGCTGCTCCCAGCTGGGCTAGATGCAACATTCAGAGAACTTGCTAAAAGCTTCAATGGAGAAACACCAAGTGGGATGGTGTGGGGCAAGAATTTGATGCCTCTGAGAAATAAGGACTAGACTTTTGTCAATAGTTACCTTTTAGGCGTTTCTCTCATCATCTCCCAAACAGCTAGGAACCTTACTCTCCCTTTTTGAAAGGCTTTTACATTCTTACAGAAAATGCCTAGAGAAGGTGAATATAAAATGGAGAACTTTGTAACAGCATTACTGAAACTTTCTCAAAATAACAGTATTAACAAATTTGTAATAATGACTTGTACCGTTGCTAGTGATTGCCTTTCCTACTTGCTAACTATTTTTAATGGTTAGATGCCTCATGCAGTGAAGAGAATAGAAAAAAAACCCCAATCCATTTATTTTTCTTTTACTTAACTTTTCAGTTATTTTACCTATTATTATCCTGTCATAGTGCTGTCCTTGATTGCAAACATGGCAAGGAATCATTTTGACACAAATGAAGAAGTCCCTATTCGTTTTCTGAAACAGAACATACTTTTGGCAATGCTGTATCTTGAAATCTCTTTAGAAAGAACTAAAGTTGAGAGTCAACCAACTGCACCACATTACTGGAAGTAAAGGTGCTAAAAATATAGATAAGCTTAGAATATTTATTTTAACAGTATTACCCTTTTCCTAGAGAGATTTTAAGTCACTTCCATCTGCCCATATCCATTTTTACACTTACCCCTGTTTCTAAAATAAATCTGACTCTCTTATTTAGGTTTCTTTTTATTCCAACCCCTAAATATTTTATCTATTCAGATGGCTACACAAAAGTCCCATTTATGTGAGGAGTCCTGTATTACCTTTTATTTAGGGGCACTATTACAGATTTTCCTCATTATTTCAAAACTCCAAGCTACAGTAGAGTGTGCCTAGTTATTTCAGGTTTTCAAAAGTAGCTACCTTCTGTTCCATGAGAAAGTGGGAACTTTGCTTCATAATCTTCATATCCAATTGTGTTTGCGTTGCTATTAAAATCTTTATTTTATGCACCATTCTGGACTTATGAGCACACAGATGATAATGAGGATAAAGAAATAAGTGTTGTCCTAGTAAAGTTTACCAAACAAGTATCTGTAGGACAGAGGAGTATGTATACAATTGATGACAAAGTTTCTTCAACACTTTTCACACAGCTGTATTTCACTTGATCTTTAGTCAGGCTGGACTAAACTCTTGGCTGTATGCAGTCTTTGGTGCACAACTCCCAATCCTTGTCCTGTGCTGCTTCCTTCTTGAATCACCTCCCTTTCCTGATTTTCTTAACTATGATGTGCTACCCATGAATCAATAACAGAATAACAGGTATTATACTAGAATCTCAAGTACCACTTTACAATGCCCACTGAATTACTTTTTTCCTACTTAAGTGAAAGTGGAAGCTTTCACCTTCCCTTCCTGGTTACAGTGGTGGCCCCTCTGATTAGGCAGAGCCTGCTCTCATGTTCAGCTGGATATATGCAGCAAATAGAACTAAATAGAACTTCTAGTAAAAAAACTGGGGGAAGCAATCTCTGGACAACACCTTCACTAGTGTAAGACTTACAACAGCCTTTGGGTGAGCTGAGGGACTTGTGGGTGACAGAAAAGGAGCATGGCTTTCTGAGGTGTAATGGGACTGTGTTTTGCCCATGGGGAGATACAGATCTTCTCTGGACAAAAATATATGTTCTCAGAGTAGTGAGAAGAATACAGCAAAGAGCAGGTATATATTTCACCCCTTGATCCTGAACTCTACACCCTTCAAGAAATCTGGCTTCACAGTATCATGGGGGCTAAAAGCTATTTTGTGCTGTTCCCAGCTGAGCTTTGATATATACTGCTTTTTCTGTTGACTCAGTTCATTGGGTGTTTTGTTTGTTTGTTTAGAGGGTTTTTTTTGCCAGTGGTGTTGTGGTTTTTTGGTTGCAATTTTTTTTCTTATGAGGTCAGCATTTTTTCACCTTGAATGAAACTGGAATGATCCTATGACACTCTGGCATGCAGTACTGAAAGGAAGAAGAAAAGCCTCACAAATGCCAAGAGCACATCTATATATACAAATTGAACATTATTCTGATTACAAGATAAGGAGCAGAAGAAAAGCTACTTCTTTTTAAATCCATAATATTGATTGAACATCATATTTATGGAGTGGTGCTTCAGGAACTGAAACTCCACAAAGTATTGTTATCACAGATAAAGGAATACAAAAGGCATTTGAAATACTGGCCTAACAAGCACATAATACTAATAGCAGCCGGCCTTTACTACTTCAAATAGTTTTAGCTTAAATAGCTTAAAATAAAACAAGAAACAAAGGAATTAAAAACAGATTAAAGTACCTTCATCATCCACTCTCCAAGCTTAGCAGAAGGTAATTGTACAACTGAAATAATGCTGGACCAAATGTTCCTCCCTGCTTCTGCAACAGCATAAGCTCCCTGCCACACTCTGAATTCCCCTGCCCAGAACAGATGCTGAACATCAGACACTGTGGGTCCATTTGACACTTACTGTAGTGGACTGAGAGATGTTATACAGGGAAAACGAATGGCTGTAATGGCTTTTTGGCTGTAATTCTTTGACTTTGTTATATCTTTTGAAAACAGGGCAAGTAATTATTTAGAATTTTTTAAATAGGAAGGTATGATTCCACTTTCATGAAAGCAAGTGGAGCTTAAAAAGGGGGAAAATTACTGTCTTGGCACATTTTGAGGTCCTGCTTTCCCTTTTCAGGATATATTTAATGAAAAGCATAATGTTTTCCAATCATGTAATTATTTCAAGAAGAATAGGAGAAGAATAGAACACAGTAATGGTTCAAACTTAGAATAATTGAGGAACTGTACCAGCTGGTGTCTAGTTCATTAAAATTAACTTTATTTTTTGTGGAAAAATCACCACGATTTCTCATGAAACTGAGGTTAACTGATTTTAAATGCAAATTTAAGTTATGTCATGTTTTGGATTTGTGCTGGACACAGAGCTAATAATATGGAGATGTTTTTGTTATTGCTGAGCAGGCCTTACACAGAGCAAAGGCCTTTGATGCTTCCCACGCTGCAATACTGGTGAGGAAGTTGGGGTGAATGGGAAAATGGGAGGAGACACAACCAGGACAGATGACCCAAACTGACCAAAAGGATATTCCAGGTTATATGACATCATGCTCAGTATGTAAAGCTGGGAGGAAGAAGGAGGAAAGGGGAACATTTGGCGTGATAGTGTTTGTCTTGCCAAGTCACTGTTATACATGATGGGACCCTGCTCTCCTTGAGATGGCTGAACACCTGCCTGCCCATGGAAAGCAGTGAACTTATTCCTTGTTTTGCTTTGCTTGTATACCCACCTTTTGCTTTCCCTACTAAACTGTCTTTGTCTGAATCCATGTGTTTTCTACCTCTTCCTATTCTCTCCCTGGACCTGTTGCTAGAAGAATGAGCAAGCATCTGTGCAAGGCATGGTGTCTGGCTGGTGTTAAACCACAGCAGAGATGCATCTCTAAGCTTAAGCACAGTGACTAATTGGACTTTTTCCCCTCCATTTTGGTTTGGAGCACTGTATGGTAAAACCTTGCAGACACATAGCTGATAGGACATAAGGCCTCACTTTCTCAAATCTCAAAGCAGGAAGGTCAGCTCTGAAAACAGGAGGAAAAAGGAGTATTGGTATTGCTTACACTGTATATTTTCACATCTGATCAGATATATATGAAAAGAACCCATGTATTGAAAAATAGAAAGTAATACAGGGAAAAAAAAGCTTTTGGAAAATCCTTTCTATTTACTAAAATTTAGCAATTATGTATTGCTGTGCATAAATGTTGCCTTTGGCATGATTTCAAGCATGAACTTGAAATTTTGAAGTGGAATGAAGTAGAACTATCTTGTGTAAGGATTGCTGTCATTAATCAGAAAGTTATGACAGACTTGAATGATATGCTTGTTTCATGTTGGTAACAAGAGACACTGTGTAAAATTTCCATTCACAAAGAATACTTCAGAATGTATCAACTGAAACATCTGTGTTAAGTTCAAGCCTGTATTTTTATGTCATCCCTAGGAGAAATAAATGAAAACTTCAAAACCAGAAATTATTTTATATTTTGAAGAGAGAATTTCTCTTTAGTGTATATTAATCCCCCTTTGCTTTCCTGCTAAGGAAACTTGTTCCCTGGAAAAGTGTCCAAAAAGCAGACTCAAGAAGTCTGAAACTGAAAAAGAAACAAAATTTTTCTTGAACATTTTTATGACTATTAAGAATCCCCCAGGGAAATGGGAAAATTAAAGCTGAACAGAACTAAAGGTGCTTTCAAATTTTATTCTAAAATAAGTGTTTCTGGAGCAGTCTTTACTATGACATTTAAATGCTATATATGTGAAAACCTTCATTCACTCTTGCTGGAGGTGGAAATAGAGGCCATCTATATTAAGGCCTTCTTACTACCCTAGATCTACGATGAACACTCCTGTTAAAATCAGCAAGAATTCACTAAATCTAGAGCATATTAATGAAGGTGGCAGGAATAGATGCACAGTTGTTTTGCTGACTGGGAGCTTTTCAAGGATTGCTTTGAGGCACTCCTTAAGTGTTGCCTCTCATGCTCCCAAAGTAGGTTGGTGTTAGTGTTGGAAAAATTAGATCAGTCTTGAGAGATGAAAGAAGAGTTGTCTGTTATGACAGTTCTTTCAGCTGGAAAAGAGGGAGGAGAACTGGGTTAAGGCAGTCCTGTGTCCTTGACAAGAGCTGCAGACAGACCATCAGCAACTGATGGCACAGCCATAGAAGTGTTGGCTGTTATGGGCCCCTGCAGGCTGTCTGCTTCAACTGCTGCCCAAAGCACCACCTACTTCAACCACTTCAGAGCATGTGTTCTCCACATATTTTAGCAACGATTTTCTCTAGCCAAGGAAGAAAATCCTTCAAAAGTCATCATAGTCTCCAAAATTAACTCGTTCCTATGCTGTGCTATTCTCCTCATGAAGAAATTTTTCATGTTCTGCCATTTGGACTCCTCAAGCTGAAGGTCTTGGCCATTTCCCCTTATTTTGCACATTTCTGCCATTGCTGGGAAGAGGTTGGTTCCATTGGCATTTAACTCTTTCATGCCATTTATTAACCTTAGTCTTCTTTTCAGCAGACTAAGCTGTGTTGTTTAGGCACACAGCTTGTGAGGAGCAGCTCTGGTCCCCAGACATCCTATTGTACCACCAACCTCTTGTACCCTCCTTTAGCTCCTCAGCATCATTTTTAAACAGGGATGTTGAAACCAGGACACAAAATTCCAACTGCAATCTCCATGGCAAAGAGGAAAGCTCCACCTGATGCAGCCCAGCACCAGTTTCCTGCACTGATAGGGAGCACAGAGTTGGCTCATGTGACTGAAATACCCCAGTCCATTTTAGCAGGTCTGCTCCTCATCGAGCTCTCTTCCAGCTGGGCTGACAGATGGGATCCCCTGATCCCCAGTGTAATTCTCTGGGCTTTTTGCTGAACTTCTTGAGGCATGTGTTGGCTCATGTTATACCTTGATATGCTCAGTGGGTTTAGGGGAAGGTTGTTTGATTCACCCTGGGTGGTGCACAGGAGAAAATCAAAAATTCTCAGGAGCTTCCATAACAAACTTTTACTTACAAACTTTAGAAAATTAATATAGAATAAGGTACTTGGCAAATGTTAAAACAACATCCAAAATAAGGTACTTCATACGCTTTAACTTAGTGAACTTCAATTTATCCAGACAATTTAAGGCACTTATTAAGGCAATGACTGGAATTCTTTAGTCTGGCTTACATTATATTTCAAGAAGAAGATTCTAGGAGATAAAAGAAAAAGAAAAAAGGATAAGAGAAGTTCAGTGTGTTATTATATACTCAGGCTATGTGGGAACACCCAGGTATCTCCCCTAGGGGTAAGTTCAACATTGTCTGATGCAGCACTGTGGATGAACAGTCCTCCAGTAGAAAGCCCTGGAAATGAGTCTGAGGGCACTTTGTGAGTCTTTGATGGTTTATGATACCCTCCAAGACATGACAGCTGCCTCTCAGGTCACTGTAGTTAAACCAATTAAGCCCCATCTGAAGGGATGACCACTCTCAGGCTTGTGTGTAAACAAGAGGGGGAGTTTTCACATCTGAGCCAGTTGTGTAGGGGAGGACATTGGCAAGACAAAAAGCACTATCCCACCTCACAGCTTACTGGCCTCTGTATCAAATAGCCTCTTACTGGTTCATCTCTCTCAAAACCAGCTTGTTGCTGAACAAAGGTTTATTTGTCATGGTCATCCTCTGCTGTGCCTGCCCTTGCACCTGGGCTGTTTCCTTGCACATCATCAGGCAAGCACCCACTGCTTTTGCAAATGGCAGATTGCTTGAGCCATTCACCTTGAACATTTTGGTCTCTCACAGATCAGTCCCCAAGTTTATCAAGTCTTTCTAGACTGAACCTCCCTAGAGATCTGCTGAGGTGTGCTCTTGCTATCAAATCTGATGATGAAGGTACTGAAAAAAACAGGCCTTACTGTGTACCTGTGGTATTCTCTGCTTCCTAGCCATTACCTCAGCATCAAACTAGTGACTTTTTTTTTTTCCATGGAACTTGTGGTGCAGCCAATTTACAACCTAAGCTTGGTATCAGTCAGTTAAAATACTGCCTGTGTATTGTGTTTTTCTGTAGCACAACAGTGATGTGTTGATGGTATCAGATGTGTTAAATCACACAATATTAAAACCTGAAGACTAACCAGAGTGGTTCAGAGTGTAGGTGAATATAATTCAGTTTTGCTATTCTCTTAGTTTAATACTATATAAAGATATAATCTATCTGAAATAATATTGGTTAGAATTGCTCTAGTTCAGCTTTACAGCATGCTTGTTGCCAGACACCTGTCCAGATGTCCCAGGACTGAGGTGATGAGGCTGGAAACAAAATCAAGCATTCCTTACTGATTGTAAACAACACGATGAGGTGAGCTGCTTGCTAAAAAACTCAGATTACCCTTCTAGGATTATCAACTGGACTATTTCTTCCTCTTAATCTATTGTTTTTAGGACAGAATTCCGATTTTTATACCAAATAAGATGTTGGTGCCATATTCAATATAACTTTTTGCCAGTAACACTCAGAGATCTCAAAGATAATGTCCCTAAATTTTTCCTCATATTGATTAAGCTTTTCAAAAAGGCAGCTATTAACTCCATAAATACCTGGCTTTTCAGTATTTAGTAACAATCCAAGCTCTAGTCAGAGAAATTGTTTATCCATATTTCTACTTTTTTTCTGTACTTGTACCTGTTCTTAAAAAATTTCAACCTATTAATATAAGAGCAACTTTCACAAGCCAGAAGATAGTAATTTAGATCTCAAAACCTGCTTCTAATGGGACAGTTATTTCCTGTGGAATACAGTGCTTTCCTGCAATGAACCTATGCTAAACTGGTGGCTTTTCTCACAAAGTGATCTTGTGCAGAGCACTTTCAGATTCCCATCTTCTAATTTGAGTGACGCAAATACATTTTCACTGAGCTTTATTCCTGTTTGCCCTGCAGAGGTACCACTGCTGAGAGATGCTTTGATTTCTTTTTCTTGTACTTTATCAACAGAATTGTTTGTTAATAACCATTCATAGAGCATTTCAAAGGCAAAGGAGAGGATAACTGTCACATAAAGCACAATCAGAAACCTTTAGGCTAGGCAGGATAGCTCAGGATGAAATTTAGCAAAAAACATTTGACTAATGAGTATTCTTGAAAAAGAACCCATTGGGATTATGAAGAATTGGATAAGGAAAGGCATAAAGAGAGATTATTTGCAAACCAGACAAATCTGTGATGTATTTATGGAGATACACTATATTGAGTTAGTCAAAGAACAGAATAGCTTTTTTTTTTTTTAATGGCAGGATTTATCAAAATTTAATTTTTTCCTAGATTAGGATGAGAAATTTAAGCAATACAAATCACAGTGAAAATGTCATCTTGTAAGTCCACATTTGGCTTTTGTGTGTTTAAAAACAAACTGTTGCAACTGTATCAAGATGCTGTGATAACTTTTTGTCAGCATTTTATAATAATACTACAAGACACATTTCAATTTCATTGACTTGGCATCTTTCGGTAGAAAACTACTTCCCTGGAAATTGTTTAATCAACTTGCAGATGAATTAGTGCACAATAAATATTTTCAGTTTCTTTACATCCTTCTCTGCATAGTCAGTGTTCATCTCATCAAAATCAGGGAACTTGAACCCATCTCTTTGCTGTTCCCCACCCAGCCCACCTTAATAGCCTGTCTTACCCTCAAAGGAGATGAAGAAATACTAGACTTAGTGAAAATGCATCAAGAATTCCTTTTAAGGATACCTGCAGATCTGAACCATTCCTAGAGGAAATTAGCATCTTCAATTTTGTTTATAAGTGGCACTCTATTTTAACATTAAAGCTGGCCCTCAAAAGTGAAGATACAAAGAACAATTTGGGTGCTCCAGGTTTTCCTGATAGAGAGCTTGTCACTGCAGATGCATCCTGCCAGGCACTCTTTGGAGCTGGTGATAAAAATTAAATCCTCCAGCTCCTGAAGGCTCCGAAAAACACTGAAATAGGAGGCTGCAGGGATGTTCTTCCCCTGATTGAAAACCAGAAATAAACAGCAAAAGGAAAGACTTTATGCATATAGCAAGGAGAAAGGGTGTTTGGCTTTAAACTTGTCATAACACTCCATGTTTCTAAATATACTCAAAGGGCTCATTCTCTTCAATCTAAGCCTGGAGATTCATGACTGTGCCACTGGCAAGGGTTCATATTAGCATTTCTGCTGATGTTCTTGATGCCTGGTTCAAGGAGACATTTGGCTTAATTTGGAAACCTCTTCTGCCACGAGTTTCCTGGAACCATAAATATTAATAGAGTCACTATTGTATATTATCTTCTATCCACAAAATTTCTCGAAAATATTTCTTACGGAGTAGCCTCTAAAGTGAGTTGAAAGATGAATGCTGTGCTAGATGGAATGTTAAGAGGCAGCATCAAGATGACATTTTCTAAGGGTTCTGATTGCTCATGTCTGGTTTTTCACAAGCAATAAGGCTAAAGGTCTTCCTGCAGCATAAATTACACTAAGCTATGTAGAGAATTTACCTGAATATCATTTTACAGTTTTTAATGGAACTTTGTATTTATGATGTTTTCATTGGGAAAGGAGGTTTTAGAGATATAAATACACTCACATATAGAAATTGTATCAATTATATTAGGATATTAACATTGCTGTGTATATTTTGGAAAACAATGATAATACTTGAATATAATCTATAATGATAAAGCTAATGTTTTTTTAATTTTTAGCCATGAGGTCAATTGAAATTGGAGCAGCTTGCCCAAGATATTTTCAGATTGCACATTACTGGAAATTGGCGTATCAAGATTGTGGGGCTTTTTTTCCCATCAAAATCTTATTTAGACATAAATTAATTCAGGGGATTCCTCTAATATGCATTGCACAGTGTGGGTACAGGATTATAGTCAGTTCCTTTTGGTTATTTTGGCCCATTAATTTACAGTATATTAGATGACCTATACAATTGACAGTATACCCACACCTTCCAAAAAGTTCCCTGGTGACTTTGAAATGTGTTGTATGGTAGAGATGTCCAATTCCTTTTACAGGTCAACTGTGATGATGTTCATGGTGCCAGCATTCACAAAACACTTAAAAATCCTTAGATTGAATTCATCATTCCTGTACATCGGGCAGGGGTATAACATAGCTGCACAACAATTCCACTTAGATATGTGCAGTTATCAGTAGATTGAAAGCTGTTTGGGGAAAATGGGTGAGAGAGAGGACACCTTGCTAAGTCACCCCATTTCTCAGTCTCAGTGCTAAACTGGACTTACAATCACCTTTCACTCACGTTGGCTGTGTGACTATGTGAAGTGGCTATCCAGCTTTGATGCCCCAGGCTCAAGTAGATGACACTGAAATTGTAAAATGATGTCTCTGGTTTATCTTGCTGTTGGTGTTTGAAACATGGATTATTCCCATGAAAAAAGAAATGAAGGAGGCCTATTCCTTTAAAAGGATATATAATAGCATTTTAGGGTAAGACAGTGGAAAGATTAAACCTTGTGTTTGCTTGTCTACAACAAGATACAGAAATGTGTCTGTACATACACATAGACAAGTAAATAAATAGCTTAGTGTTCAAAAGTGCTGAGCACATTCAAAAGTAATTGAGCTCAGTGGGATTAC
The DNA here is from genome assembly GCA_024865655.1 of Emberiza elegans. Lineage (NCBI taxonomy): Eukaryota > Metazoa > Chordata > Aves > Passeriformes > Fringillidae > Emberiza > Emberiza elegans. The sequence continues at coordinate 3,520,631 of JALJVW010000172.1, forward strand.
AAGTGCTTGCTGCCTGCATTATTATTTTAATATCTGTTTTAAAGACTTTAGGAAAATTTAAGATCAGGCTTTTATGCCATCAAGCCGTAAACTTCCCTTGTCACACTGTGATTACACCCCCAGTCACCTTCTGTCAGCCTAGCCAAGAATTTCAAAAGTTACTGCTATGCTGCAGTCCTAGAAATCTTCCCTTCACCCTTGGAACACAATCCTGTTTCTTCTCAAATATTTGTGTCTCAATCTCAAATATTTGTCAGGCTTTCTGGAACAAGTTGATTTTAAAAATGTGGATTTAATTAACCTTAGTATTAAATGATTGTTCTGTGCTGACTGTACAATTAAAGCTGCTCTTAAGGTCCAAATAGGATATGGGATTTTCCCTACACCCTGATGAATTTCACAGACTAATAGTTTCACCCATTTCTATACTTTACTATATTTGCATTAAAAACTGGACTAATACTGATTTTTAGTGATTCCACTTCCTCCCCCACCCACCCCAGTGTTGCAGTAAAATAGTACTTTTAACAATGTGTGGAAATGGGTCCCAGCACACCATGTGTAGGCCAGTCTCAGCTGATCAGCAGGAACACGGGTGGTAGCTGGTGGGTACAGCTGTCATGGGTCACCTGAATTCACTGTTAGAGTTTAGGCAAACCCTAAAAAGCCTCATTTCAGCCCAAGAGGTGCCAGGCTTACAATGAGGAAAGCCTTGATGGGGAGGCAATGGGGAGGGGCTGTGTGGAAAGACCAAGTGAGACAGAGTATTTTAATTTTTGCAAGATTTCAAGCTGCAGCACTAGTCTCAAGAATGGTAACTTCTGCTTTCGACTTTGCTTTCTATTCTCAGATGGGATGCTTCATAAATCTTGGAGGGGGGGGGGGAACCTACAGAAAAGTGTAAAATATTTAACTTGGCCCCGATGCATCTTCATCTAGTGTCAAACAACAGTTCAGGGAGTTGTTCCTTCCTGGACAAAGAGGTCCAACTTCCCAACCTGATGCTGGAGTGTTTGTTGGCAAATCCTAAGTTGCTGTATTTTGGGCAATGTCAATAACAAAAATGTAGTAACTGCACAGTGCACAAGATTTCACCTTATTGAAAGTAGTTTGCATGCAGTCATAAGGAAGCACATACAAATGCTTATGTAATCTCCACTGCCTCGACATTTGCAGATGACTGGATGATGCCGTGTTATTTCTCATGCCACATTTTGACTGCTGTTCTATTTCTGTCATAAGAGGCTTGGGTTATGGGCCTTAGTGCCTGTTAAAACTAATTACCCTTACCATTATCACCAATTAACCCCAATTATCGTCAGACAGAAATGCAAAAATATTGAGACATTTTTTACAATTCAGTACAAATGAGTTCAGAGGAACTGCTAATGACATCTTCAAGCTGTGCATGAGGAACTCAGGCTACCAAAAAAAAAAAGGCTTTCTTCTAGGTTATATATGCACATCACTTGAGGAGGGCAAGGAATTGGTGCTTTCTGTCACCAGGTCACCCAGCTGTTCTGTTGGGAAGGGATGTGGGTTAGAACGTGCAGGGGGACATGTTCTCCAGCACGGCAGCATTGGCATCTAGGCCAGCAGCTTCACATGGAGGATGTACTGCATGCATGGCCTTTGTCCCTTGGCTGATTTCTCTCTGTCCTCCAGCATTATTAACTGACTTTCCCAGTACACAGCAGCATGCTGTAGAATGCTGATTTTGTCAATCTTACAGATACTTCGTCTCTAAAGAAACATATGTTATTGAGGCTTTTCAGATTTGGATCTTGTACTTCCAGGCCTGAATTCTGCTTTCTGCTTCAGGCTCTGTGGGCCTTTCTGAGCAAGGACTAAGCCTTCTGCTTTACACTACATCTCACTGGAAGTAATAGTGTACGTGTCCCCAGTTTGTTCTTCATCTCTTTAAAGGAAAAGAACTTCAAATTAGTTGCAAGATTTTGTGTGTGCAGTGAGCACATGTGGAAGTCAGGGCAATGGCTTGCAGGTAAGGGGAGCTGTGTGTCAGGAATGTGAACACTTAAGAGTGGTAGGAGTTGTGCTTTAAAGTAAAAATAACATTAAAAATAGAAAAACAGATTATACCAGAGTTGTTCCCTCAAAAACCTAAATTAAGTAGCTTGCTCAGCAATAGGTATCATAATATTAATTGTGTACAGTTTTGCCACATATGCTTTTCAGACCAAGCTTTGCTGTTTATGAAGAATGAGGAATGGAGTCACTTTACATTATTAAAAATCATAATGCTAATTTAGCAAGTCATATATGGTAGCACAGATCTATTAATGTTGTTGGTTCATGAATGCCAAGACTCACACAAGATTTGAAATCCTGGTTGTGGTTCTAGTGCCAGTGGATTTAAGAAACGAGTTTGTTCACAGTGTTCAAATTTTCTGCAACGTTTCCTAAATGAGTGGCTTTATCCTGGCTACAGTATGGAGCTTAGAAACTTAGGACAAAGCTGTACATGATGGGGATAAAGCTCTGTTCAAAATCCTCTGACTGTGTCTGCCAGTATAAGTCCTCTGCATCCTCTTGCATCACTCATCACTTTCTGATCCTTTCTGCTGGCACCACCTGCACTGGGATTTGGAAAGCTTTCAGGGATAACTATTGAATGTGTGCAAGCTGAAGATGATTGTTGCTCATTATTCTGTTAGGATATAGTGTGATAGTTATGACAAATACTGTGGCAACCAACTCTCTTGTTATTTGAAGAGATTTAATTCTCAATAGAAGTTGACAAATGTCAGTAATTGTTCACTTTCTTGCAATGAAGCAATGAACACCAGTAATTTTAAAAAATGAGTGGTTCTCTGATTTCAGAAATTTTCATATGAAATATACTCCAAATTTTTTCTTTACATCAGTTTTCTACTTTAAAATATAATCTCTTTCAATACACAATGCAAAGAAGCACCACTAGCTATGTTGTGAAAGATTATCATAAAAGAATAATATACACATCCTTGAGGTATACGTGTAGCAATGCTTCATTTCTTTCTGTGCTACAAGTGGTCTTGGTTACCATATTTTACACAACAGCTGTGAAAATGCTGAAGGCATTAGGCTCCAGGGAGCACAAGTGTGATCTACTGGTCAAAGTATAGGACCAAGAAGGGAAAATTTATACTGCAGGTCTGTGTTTGTGGTGGTGTCTAAATCATTCTATCTGATCAACTCAAAGGCAGCTTGGTAATATACAATGGTATCTCAGCCATACCTCATGGCTTTTCTGTCTGAAAAACAGAGTAGGAACAAAAATCATTATCTTATTGACCACAACACTGTTTGGCCCTTGAGAAAGACAAGTAATATATATATATATATATATGCTGCACAGAAAGGCAAAAGGAAACTAAATCAATGATATTTTGAAATAATTTAGAATTTTACCCCTGTTGTTCTTTCCACCTCATAGTAGGGCTGGTTTATACTGTGGAGTACTGAGGCTTTAAATCCCTTGTGAATGTTTAAGCTTTGTGGACTGTTTTTAATAAAAACTTCAGCTGAGAAGCACTATTTATGCCAAAGAACTGTTAATGGCTTTATTATACTGTGCACTTACATGTCAAAAAATATAAATATTGCAGGTGTAATATTTGTCAGCCATAGGCCTAGAAGGGATTATGCAACTTGGAATGACAGGTTTGGAGTCTTTAATAATTTTTTCAAATTGTTGCTTGAAAAAGTACAAATTCAAGAATTTCACTTTTCAAATTCTAACAGCAAGACAGATTTTATTCTCTATCCCTGAGACAAGAGCAACTCTCTCTCCTGAGTAAAAAGGGAGAAAATATGTGAAGTGAAGAAAGGGGCTGGCTTCATCTGTAACTACCCTGAAGATTTCTCTGACTTGAAACACGTTAAAAATTTCTTGCTATAAGGATCCCAAGCTTGTATTTTGTTACTACCAAAGTACTCTTTGATAATGAAATTACCAAAGAGTAAACTGATCTGGGAATTTCAAAATCTCAGACAGGTCTTGGTCTCTCTTTAATAGAGTTTTACTTGTCTCCTTGTGTAATATTTCAAACTGTTCATAAGAGAAATGTGACATTCTGCACAATATTTTCTTCAATTTTTTGTATATGTATCCTGAGACAAAAATGTTGAGCATTACTGCAAATAAATGATTTAGTTTGCCAGTAACAGTTTTACAAACATTGATATGGTGCTTTCTCTTTTGCTGCAAGCTAGTGTTTCTTTTTATTAACCACACTAAAACTGGGATGTGGACAAGTGACAATTCCTTATTTACATGAAGTTTTAATGAACAAAAACGTAACTTGTTGTAATTTATAGGATTTGCATGGTGTTCGTTCTGACTAGGTGCAGGCAGTTGTATATCAATACTTTTGTTAATATTAACTACTGTACAGCTGCTGCTAGCAAGAAATTGTTAGAGTACAAATTAGCCCAAAAAGGCTTGGTTGCATTTCATTGAGCAAAGTAGATTATCTTTCCAGTCACTACCTGGCCACCGACTTCTGACTGAAGAACTCACATGATGTACAACAGGGTTACTTAGGATGATTTGGCTGCTGAAAAATTTGAAGTTGTACGGCAAATTTTTTCCCAAAGTGAAAGTAACTTCTCATTATAAATTCAAAAATCTCTGATTTTTAGAAATTATGAACTTTACATGTCAGCACAAGGCTGCGAGAGCACTGCTGCCAGAGTCACACAGCAAATCTACCAAGATTGCCAGCACACAGAGATTCACCTAAACACAGTTTTGGCTAGATATGTAAAAATTGAGATACTCTCAGCTATTCAAAGGGAAATCCCAGAAGTAACTTATTGTTGCTGTATGTGATAGATTTGCATTTATATTTATTATATCCATACAACAGTATTTATTAGATTGATTTCCCTTTTTTGTCTTTACAGAGCTTCCCATTCCCTCTGTTTCTTCAGCTGCTACTGTCTAAGAGGCCTTGCAAAAACCAAAAATATCAACCCCAAATCTGAGCAATTTCAGTGTAACAAGTTTCTCAGACCTGCCTGTCAAGGTCTGACATTAACTCCTTTTAGTTATAAGACAGTTGGCAGGTCAGTGTCACTTTGTTGTTTGAAAAGGTGCTTCTTTTGTTCTTCACCCGCCCTTTTACTTTTATGCAAAATTCTCCTATTTCCTCATGGTGTTAATGCTTTCTATGAATTTGATGAAATCCAGAAATAATTCCTTTTTCACTTCCTTTTCACAAATCCCTTGATTCTTTATTGTGCACTATAAATTCTATTTCTGCTCCTCTACCCACCTATTTCAGCAAGCTGGAGAGCTGACTTAGGGCTGCTGCCTGCCAGTCAGATGCTGGAGAAGGATGTCTCCATGTGCAAGATGAGGGACAGTCTGGCAGGGTCAAGTGTGCATATTTACTATGCCAAGTGTCAAGTCCAATTACAGAATGCTACCTCCTAACTTTTTGAAACACATAGTCTCTCCTGAAAGTTCATGGAGTATTTCTTAATTGCAGAAAAACTCCCTCTCTTTTAATTTTTTATAAAGGGAAGCATAAAAAATTTAAGTGAAAACTTTTAAAGGGTATAGCTTGAAATTTAAGATTTGGCATGTTGCTGTAGCACAACTGACTCCAAACTCTAACCTGTAAATTGGCACAAGTTTCATTGTACAGTAATTTAATTTCAATTCCATTATCAGCTTCTTAGACTCAATGTGATTATTCCTTTCTTTGGCTAGGCAATGTAGTTCCTGAATATTACAAACCACAGACTTGAATTGAACAGTGAGGTCTTTAGAGGCCAAGAAAGTGCTTCTTGTGCCCCTCACTAATCACCAGTGGTGTTGGGAGGCAGCTCTTTTGTCATAAATGAGAGTGATGGAACACTGGAACAGGTTGCTCAGAGAGGTGGTAAATGCCCCATTGCTGGAACTGTCCAAGGCCAGGCTGGATGGAGGTCTGAGCAATCTGATCTAGTTGACAGATGACTAGTTCAAGATGAAGGCAAGATGAGCTTTAAAGGTCCCTTCCAACCCAAACAATTCTGTGATTCAGTGAAATGGTACAGTCCATTTTTAAGCAGAAATAGAAAATAGGCTAAGTTAAAATGTGTTTGATAGTGAATACAGAGTGAGAAGAAGGTTCAGGATGCACAATACTCTGGAGTCAGACTGATCAGGTTGGATAAGTCCACTGAGACTAAACTTTTTTTTTTGTTGCATCTACTCCGGTAACAGACTATAAGCACTAAGGGAACCTATACAGCAGAAGACCCTGTGAACTGTGTTAATACAATCCTTGTGCAGTAGGATTTCAAGTTCTTCTTCTGAATTAGGGATTTGGACAGAGTTATGCAACCCTATAAGCACCAACTTTCAGGATTTATCATTTGTCAGTGCACTTGTTCATAACACCAGCTGCAGGAAGCAGTTTATTTTCAGCCAGACTTGAGACAAACAGATTATCTGAACAGAATGTACTTCCTTATAAGCTTATTTGTCTGTGGTTTGTTTCTATTAGTTTATATTGCTTCCTGATGAGCTGATTTCTGTGGCTCATTCCTTAATCTGCTCACAGGTTAGAGGAAAGGGCCTGTGGAGATATTTGGAGATGATTGCTTCCAAGTGTCAGAAGCCTGAAATGCTGCACTGCTTTGTGCTCCTGGGACTCAAACTTTTGTGCCAGCAGTGAGTCGTTCTTCCATTCCATACAGTGTCCTAGTCAGCAATAAAACTGGGTGAGATTGGCCTGGGGGTGGCAGCCCCCTGCTCATGGCCTGGCTGTGCATTGGTCAGGGAGTGGTAAGCAACTGGATTCTGCATTACTTGTTCTGTATATTCTTTTATAATAAGTATTATTTTCCTTTCCTGTCCAATGAAAAAGTCTGTATCTCAACCCACCAACTTTAATTTTTTTTCCTGATTCTTTCCCCCATCCCACACGGTGGAGACTGAGCAAATATCTGCATGGTGCTCAGCTGCCTACTGGGTTAAGCCACAACAGCAACCTAAGACCTTCCTTTTTCTGGTCTTATAATTACTTTCTCAAGCCCAGGGGCCTCTCCTTTCTCTAATGGGATTTATTTCACCCTGCTGCAGAATCACAGATGCATACTAATATGATAGTTTCTTTCTCCCAGCTCAGTTTGAGCTAATAGATTGCTTTATAGGTGTGTGAAAACCTGGCTACTGGTCATTGTATCACATCTAACTTCCTGATCATTGCTGATGGCATAATTACTCTCCTACATAAAATAAGACTCCTAAACAATATTTCTAAAGCTATGAATGATGCTCGCTGTGCTTTTCAGAATTTAGTATAGAAGAATTTTAGGTAGCTGGGACTCCATCAAATGCAAGATTGAATTTTTTATTATTATTTTTATTTTTTAATTGCTGGCTAGTAAAAATCACTTTGAAAAAGGCCAAAATGACAGAAGACCAACAAAATTACTTTAAAAAGCTCCTAGTCCCAAACTGGAGGCAATATCTTCTTACAATCTGTTTCCAACATTTTCAAGAAAAAAACCCAATCCACTAGATCTAATGTTAGATTCTGTGTGTACAAAGGGTATTTTTTACTTGGTGAACTGTCTGCTAGAGCTTGAAAACCATCTGCATGCACAAAAAAGATTGTCAAAATTCATTAAGAATAAGATTATTTTAAATTAACAAAAGTAATCTTCATTTTTCCCACCACCCATTTGCACTTCAGAAAGGAAGAGCAACGGTGTCTTTGAAATGAAGGCTCTTCTGTTTGAAAATGAGTATTTTTATGAGGAATATTCTGTATAGCAAAAATTTGTTGTTTAAACCACTATTCACAATGCCTCAGTGTGCTGCCAGAAGTGTCAAAATTGGTTTTGGCTGGGATTAAAATAATTTTCTTCATTAGCTACTGTGGAGTTATATTTTGGATTTGTCCTGGAATCAGTATTAACAGAGATGTTTTTGTTACTTCTGGGCAGCGCTTACACCTTTTCATAATATTATTTAGTTTTGAAAAGACATAAAGACCATTAACCAAACTGTAAACCCAGCACTGCCAAATCCACCACTGACCTGTTTTCCTCAGTGCCACACCTACACTTTGTCTTTTTAATACCTTCAGGGATAGTGATTCAATCCCTTCCCTGGATAGCCTGTTCCAGTATTGGATAACCTTTTATTGAAGAAATTTTTCTTAATATCCATTCTAAACCTTCCCTGGTGCAATTGAGGCCATTTCCTCTTGTCCTGTAACTTGTTACCTGGGACAAGAAACTAACCCCCACCTGTCCACACCCTCCTTTAAGGCAATTGTGTAGAGCAATAACATCCTTCTTGAGCCTCCTTTTTTCCAGGCTAAACAACCCCAGCCCCCTCAGCTGCTCCACATAAAACTTGTGCTTCAGCCCCTTAAGCAGCTTCATTGCCCTTCTATGGATGTGCTCCAGCACTTCAATGTTATTCTTGTGGTGAGTGGCCCAAAACTGAACATGGGATTTGAGATGTGGGTTCACCAGGGCCAAGTACTGCATGATGGCCACTTCCCTGGTCCTGCTGGCCACCTTATTTCTGATGCCTTTGGTGTTCCTGGCCACTTGGGCACACTGTTGGATCATGTTAAGCTGCTATCAACAAGCAGCCCCAGGTGCTCCTCCACTGGGCAGTTTTCCAGCCATTCTGTCCCCAGCCTGTAACCCTGCATGGGGTTATCATGACCCAAGTGCAGGACCTGGCACGTCATCTTGTTGAACCTCATTTTGTTGGCCTTGGCACATTATCCAGCCTATCCAGATTCCTCTGTAGAGCCTTCCCACTCTCCAGCAGATCAATACTCCTTCCCATCCTGGTGTCATCTGCCAACTGATGATATCCTCACACAGATCATGGATAAAGATTTAAGCAGAACTGGCCCAAGCACTGGGGAGCAACACTGGTGACAGGCACCAGATGGATGTAACTCCAGTCACTACCCCTCTCTAGACCTGGCCATCCAGACAGACTTTTAACCAAATAAGGAGGGCAACTCTCTAAGCCACAAGTATCCAGTTTCTCCATGAGAATGCTGTTGGAAATTATGTTGCAGTCTTTAGTAAAGTCTAGATAGAAAATAACCACAGCCTTTCCCTCATCTTCTAGTCAGGTTACACGGTCATAGATGGAAATACAGTTCGTCTAGTCAACCTGCCTTGTACAAACCCACACTGGCTGGGCCTGATTCCCTGATTGTCCTGTGTGTGCCATGTGATGGCATTCAGGAATATCTGCTCCAGGGCCTTCCCTGGCACTGAGGTCAGGCTGACAGGCCTGTAATTCCCTGCATCCTCTTTCCAACCCTTCTTGTTGCATTTGCTAACTTCCTGTCACCTGTGACCTTCCTGGTTAGCCAAAGCTGCTAGTAAATAATGCCAGGGTTCATGGGTTCAATCCCCATATGGGCCACTCACTTAAAGAGTTGATGATCCTTCTGCATGTTTTCCAACTCAGATTATTGTGTGATTTTGTAAGTGATGGAAAGTGGCTTGGTGAGCGCTCCTGGGATCCCTTGGGTGCATCCCATCCAGATGACTTGTGCTGATGTCACGTTCAGCAGATAAGGCAGGGGGAAGACAGAAGTGGTGGGGGATGTTCAGAGTGATGGAGTTTGTTTTCCCAAGTTACCATCAAACATGATGGAGCCCTGCTTTCCTGAAGGTGGCTGAACACTTGCCAGCTCATGGCAAGTAGTGAATGCACTCCTTGTTTTGTGTGCACACTCCTTGTGTGCATGGCTTTTGCTTTACCTGTTAACTTGTGGGTTGAGAAAGACAGTTTTTCTTGATGTTCCTCTTCTGAGTCTCTTCCCCATCCCGCTGCAGGGAGGTAGCAAGTGTGAAGTTTAGTTTCTGGCCTGGGTTAAACTCTGACAGTTGTTCAACAGCATAAAAATATACTTTAATATGTATTTGAAGAGAGGTGTCAAATATATTACCTTACAGACATAGAGGATACCCTAAAAATAAAGCAATATACTGAAAGTAATGAAGCTCAACTGGTAACAGTAGTTCATCACATATTTGTTTCGTATTGGTTTTTAGTCTGCACAAAAAATTCTGAATCTTAAAAGCTGAACAATCAAATGATAATGGAAAGTTTAAAATTGGAGGTTGCATGGGAAACATTATTGCATATTTAGGTACATTTTTAAATCTCTAATGTTATTTCAAAGAGAGAGAGAATTAAATTTTTTAAGTTGCCAGTGTGTTAAAGTTAACCTGCTGGGAATGACTTTTGGTAGCTCGTGATAACAGGTACAAATTATAAGTTTCATGGTTATAAATTACCTGTATGTGGATGTGTTGCATCTACTATGCAGAAGAGAAATCTTCTTTGCACTTCTGCATGTGTATATATGAAATGTTTTGGATTTTGTAACTGTAAAAAGCCATTTTGCCATTTTAAGTCAGTATCACTAAGCCTCAACCAGCAATATTATACTCTCCAATCCACATTAATAATTCAGTGTAAAATATCTTCACGAAGCTTGTAGCCCTGTCAGAGATAGAAGGTGTTTATATTTTCTGGATACATTACATTAAAAGCAAAAAGTATTTGTATGCTGCAAGCATTTGCAAATCTAGTCATGGTGGATGTGTTAGGAAATGAAGACTATAATTTTGAACCCAACCCTGCATTATCACTCATGTTGATTTCTGTGGATAGTACTGCAACAGGCAACTTGTGATAAAACTGCCCTGTCTGGACAGGTATTATGGGTGAGGACAAGTGGTAAATCCTGAATCCCAAACCATGTTCACTTCTGATCTCCACGTAGGGTATGAGGTTTGCAAAATCATTTGGTTTGTCCCTCTTGTTAAAACGTGTTTTGAGTTTGTGTTTTGTTTGGTCCTTCTGGTTTTCTCACATCTATCTAGTGTGCCCTGCCGGACTCTTAGGGTGACAAGGGGTGCTTGCAGATGTGTTTCTAGTGAAGTCTGCTTTAGTCAGAATGACGAATGAAAGATGGCTTAGCTACTGTTTGTCAAACCCATGCAGTCATATTTGCAACACAATCAGTCTTTTAAAAGCAGAGGCTTATGTCATCAAGTCTTCCTTTGAACTTTTGAATTCTCTTTAGAAGCACAAAGCTTTGTCATGCTGTTGCAAAAATTCATATTTTAATAACTGATAAACCTTTGAACATAAAGTTTAATAATAACACTTGCAGGAGTTAAATACTTCCATGGAGTGATGGTGCTTATGGCCTAAACCCAGTAGATGTTCACCACCTGCTCCCTAAGCTGGGACTGGGATTTGCCTCAGAACAGGGGCTGACTGCAACAAACACTGAAGAGATGTAGTCAGTAACAGCAGAAAAAAGGGCTCTGTTCCAGAGCTTAAAGTTTCAAAACACAGGCCTGAAGAGGACTGGAGAAATGGGGCAGAATGTGCTATCTGTATTATCAAGGGGTTTTTTTTCTCCCGTCTCTTAATAGTTGCTACTTTTTTCAGGAATGGGGATCTGTCTCAGGATTCACCACTGGTAGGCAAGGATTAGCCAGATTTAAAGACAACTAAAAGAGAAGGTGTACTGCAAAGAGACTGGAGGAAGAAATGGAAAGCACATGTAGGCTGAAGCTGTGAGGAAATGGTGAGCATTAGTGGAATGGGAGGGCAAAAAGGGCAGGGAACTGAGAGGCAACCCATCCTACCTGCCCCACCCAATCATTGTGGCACCTGTGTTTCTGCTCAAGCTTCTTGTATGACCTGTCCTGCTGGCTCAGGAATCTTCTCACTCTGATGATCTGGATTTGTTTAGAAATGCTGGCCCTCATAGGGGAATGATTAAGGCATGTGGCTGTACAGTCCTGGAAGTGGTTGACCACAGTGGACTGGAGGATGCAGAGGCTTACAGGGTTATTATGACTGTGGCAGTGCTGCATCCCTCCCACTGCACCCCGCAGTGGTGTGAGGAGTTGCTTCCCTGTCTGCTCTCACATTCCCTTCCTGCAGTGCTTCTCCTTAGCTATTGAGGTGGCACTAAGCACCTATGGTTGCTCTTAGTGGCAATGCTGGGGGACATGCAGCAAGCCATCAAGGAGATGCAGCTTTCTCAGTGATTCCTCTGCTAATAAGTTATTTAGGAATAAACCCAAGTCTCATGGTAATGTCTTTATGAGCCTACTTCAGAGATTGAGTTAGTCTTTTGAACGCTGAAGCATTTTCTGTTCTTCAAATCAACAGATTCCTTCCACTTAAGCCACCAAAACTTTATTTTCATGCTTGCTTTTCCTCCAGCTGGAGTACAATTGCTGGGGGTTGTTTATGTAAGGTACTGATTTTCATTTTTTTTTCCCTGAGTGAAAGAATGCCACAGACCAAATGTCTAAACAGTTCACAATAACACCTCTAATCCTGATGAGAAATTTGGCCATTTTCATTGCTAAAGGCAATCATCTATGTGCAAAACAGAATACCAGGTGTCAGTGAAGAAGTTTTGTATTTTTTTTGTGCATAGTTTGGGTTTGGTGTTTTTTATGGTTTTGTTGGCTTTGTTTTTTTGGTTTTTTTGGTTTTTTTTCTGCACAGGAATAAGCTAACAGTTACAATCTTGACTTTTGCTCTGTGTGCTGCAGTAGCTTTTTTATAACTGGTGGTCTCAAAGAGCTATACAATAAGTGGAATTTCTGAAACTAACTGTAAGCATGTTCTGACTTAGATAAAGTTTTCCTTATAGTCAACAAAGCCAAAAATCAAACTGTTTACAGTTAGTAAGCAACAGCATCAGAGTTCTGATCCTGCACATTTTTTCAGATCAAGCAGTTAATCACAGATTGGAGCACTGAGTGCATACATTTTGCTCATTGTCTCTACAATGACCAAAACAGTATTTTATTGTTCCATGATGCAATGTGCAAAAGAATACAGCAGGGTGAACTAAATTTTGCGTATAATGAATAAACGAGAAGGACTATGTCAGTCCTGAACATGTAACAAGTATAATCTGGGCTGCAATGAGTTAATAATGCCTTTCCCAACATAGAAGCACAAAGGTGAGGCTGTGCCTGTGCTGACCTCAGTGCAATCATTTAATGGCTGTAGCATTCATTTCCACTAATGCTTTCAGTGTCAGTGGAGGATCAAAGAGAATCTGGCTTTCTGCTGGCTGAAGTTCTGCCTGAGAGCAATACCCCCTCCCTTCCAAGACCCATTTTGCAGTTTTCACATATACTGCATTTTGTTGGCTCTTACTATTCTGCATGCTTCCTGTTACATGGTTCCAAACTGCTCAACTCTTTAATACAATATCCAATCATGCCCATAAGCTCTGACTCACAGTTTTCAAGCATTAATATGTAAGGCCACTACAAGGAAGGGATACCCTCTCCTGCTCAAACAGTAGATCAGGGCAGAGACAAAGCCCTAGCTCTGGGCTTTCTACAGTGTTACCCAGTGAATTTTATAGCAGCCTTGTCAGAAAAGCTTTGTCAAAGCAGAACACCGTAAGATGTGCCTTGGGATAGTCCTGTTGTGGTTAGGCAAGCTGGGTGTGACCAAGTTCAGAGCTGAAACTTGTGGCTTCATGTTGAAATTCTATGAAATCTCCAGTTTTTAACTCAGAAATAGAGATAACAATAAAGCCTAGTTAGTTGTTTAGGAGTTATACTAATCTTCAAACACAAAAACTTCTACACTGACACAGAGGGACCTGAATGCCTCTTATTGTTTAACGACTCGGGTCAGCCTTTATGATGGATTAACTAAGCACTTCATTGGAAACCCAATAATCAGTGATCATCACGAGGCTACATACAGTGTGCAAACAGAGCACATTCCCAATTAGTAGTCTCCATGTATGTGTTACTTTCAAGGGGCTAATCTTCAAAAATCAGGACAAAGAAAAGAGACACAAATCAATTGTAAGGGACCATATTTTATGAAAAATGTGAATGGAAATGAGGTCTTCAAGACACAATTATTGTAAGATCAGAATGCTGCATTCTGTCATCTGTTTTGATGGGGAAAACTAGTTTCAATAAGGGATTGAAAACAACTATTTGATGTAAACAATATATGAAAATGGTGAAGGAACTATGCATAGCAATCAATATAAATAAATTGCTCTGTAAATTGATAACAGGAAGCTACAAATGTTAAGGAAAATCCATAGCAAATATTTTCTACATGTACTTGCAATAAAAAATAAATCATAGTGCTAGCCTAGGGTCTCCTAAATTGCAGTTCATAAACTTTAAAAATAATTTTTAAGAAGCTATTTGGTACAAGGTTTTTGTTTGGTTGTTGTTTTGTTGTTTGTTTGTTTGTTAAGTGATTTCAAGAGATCAGCCAAGAACATTGCTCCACTTGATAGCAACTTTCTTTCTTTTGTCAGTGGTGCTTTGTTCATCTGGAAAGAAATGTTTAAGGTGTAACATATTTGGCAATTAGTTTTGGTAAAATCATCGGCTGGCTGAAAGGTGTACAGTTTCACCTGGGGATGTCATACACTATATACCTGCCCCAATCATGAATAGAGAGTCAGGGGCAAACACACTTTTATAGTGTTATAGAAATATGTGCCCTGAAGCCAGGGCTGTATTTTTAAATTAGACAACAATTCCTAGTACATAAAGCAGGGAGCACATTAGCATGCTATATATCATGTCAGGCTTATTCTATAATTTTCTACATGTTTTTATTTCAGTACCACTTTGTAAGTGAAAATCTTTACAGTTCAGTTTGGGCTGAAGTTTCTTCTGTGTAGTTTCCCATTTCACTGACATCCCATTAGTAGCCTTTCAAACAATCTAACGAGAGTCTGCCTTACCAGTTTTTGGCTGTAGGTCCACCCTAACATATGGAGTTTTATTTTGGTATTGGACTAACATTGGAGGTCATTTAATGCTCTGCAGATTGCAGAACTGTAAGTAGAAAAATTCATTGTGGAGTAGTATGTCAGGAAAAAATTAATATCAAAACAACGTAACAAAACAACAACAAAAAAACCTAAACAAAACCCAACAATGAAACAACAATCAAAGCAAACAAACAAAAAAACCCCTCAACAAACACATTCCTTTGGCTATGATTTTTTTGATTATGTATGTGGTTAATGGTGTATCTGACAAAGCAGAGGATTTTTCAGGAATGGTTTTTACATGGGAGAATAGTTCTATTCTCTCTACCCCTGCTGGCCAGCCCATTCCACAGCTTTGGCTTTGGCCGTGGTACTTTGCATTGGCCACAGAGCACCTATGGCCAAATGAACCAGCTCGATATCATGCAGGAGTATTGTACACCAAGTGCAAGGTGTGAGAAAGCAACCTCTGCTATTAGCAGCAATGGAAGAGGCATCGAGGGAAATCTGAGCTTGAATGGGAAAATTTTAGAGGAGAGAGATTTCCATGAAGTATTTTAAACAGCATGCCCCAACAGGAGGGCACACTTGTTGCTGCCACCGATCTCCCAGCGCTTCGGGAAACTTGTTCCTTACGGGAAACTCCTCCCTGTGCCGGCCCCAGTGCCCGGTTCAGCGGCGGCCGGACCGGCCCCGGCTCATGTGGGGCAGGCGGGGCGGGAGGCGGGCGGAGCGGCCGGGCCGGGCCGGGCCGTGCCGAGGCGAGCGGGCCCAGAGCGCAGCGCCCGCGGAGGCTGCGCTGCGGCGGGAGCCGCGCTGCTCTCCGCGCCGGGCCGAGGCGAGCGGGCCCAGAGCGCAGCGCCCGCGGAGGCTGCGCTGCGGCGGGAGCCGCGCTGCTCTCCGCGCCGGGCCCTGCATGCCGGGAGCCATGGCCGGGGAGCCGCTCTCCTTCCGCGCCTTCCTCGACGGCCGCCCCGCCGGCTGCGAGTACGGCTACGGGCACGGGGACGGGCTCCGGGCGCTGCGGGACCGCGAGTTCCCCCGGCTGCGAGGTACCGCGGGCGGGCCCGGCTCGGATCGGCGCCGGGCGGGAGGGAGCGCTCTGCCACGAGGGAGAGGCGGCAGGGGCGGGGACAAATGTTGGGCTGTCAGCAAATGCTGGGCTCAGCTCGCTGCAGTGGCTTCTGCGGCACGGGGAGGAGGCAAGAGGCAGCTCTCGCTCTCCTCCTCCCTGTCGTCCCTGTCCTCCTCCCTCCGGCGCAAATGGCTCAAAGGGGCCATGGATTCAGTAACAGGATTTCGATGTGGATATGAAGAGCGGGGTTGGGAGGTGAAGGAGAGACTTTATAATAGTACATCAACCCGTTTCTAGTGAAAGCTTATAGTTAGCCAGGTGTTTGTGAGCTATTTTTACTCATAGGCTACTATCCCCCCAGCATTAAATATCCTTGTGCGTACTACTTCAAATATAATTGCGATAGTTATATGATTATATGACAGTAATTTGTCCGGTTTAAAGAAGTATCAATGCTTATTGTGATGGTGTTTGCAGGGGTCTTAGGATGAGGGAAGAGATGAGAATGTTGACTCCATGTTTCAGAAGGCTTGATTTATTATTTTATGATATATATTATATTAAAACTATACTTAGAGAACAGAAGAAAGGATTTCATCAGAAGTCTAGCAAAGAATAGAAAAAGAAATTATAACAAAGGCTTGTGACTGACCGAGACAGTCTGGACAGCTGGACTGTGATTGGCCATTAATTAGAAACAACCACATGAGACCAATCACAGATCCACCTGTTGCATTCCACAGCAGCAAATAACCATTGTTTACATTTTGTTCCTGAGGCCTCTCAGCTTCTCAGGAGGAAAAATCCTAAGGAAAGGATTTTTTGTAAAACATGTCTGTGGCAGCTTATGGTATTGGCACTTCAAAAATCTTACAACAAAAAGCCCCAGGTAGAGAGTGGAGTTACTAGCACCAGTTTGGATGCCCTATAACTGTTAGTTAGGCCACTCTTTTTCTTGAGAGGTTTGTGTTGCTGCTCTTTTTATTTTTGTCATTTCACTGAATTTTGGTGATTGGATACAGGAGTGGGCTTTCTCAGGCACAGGTGTTTAGATTGAATGGAGGTATACTTGGCTTCTAGAGGAATGTGAGAAAAACTTCAGCAGCACTTTAAAGAACTTGAAGATTTAGTAAGTCAGTGTCATAGTGTGTTATTAGACATAGTAGTTACAACAGCGAAAGTTTGAACACCAGAAATTGCTTCTCCAAAATTTAGGTGTAAATTCTGAAAAGTGGCTATTTTTGTTACTACATTGTTTAGGCCTTTAAGCAGATGAGTTTTTAAAACTCCCGAGAATCGGGCTCATTTCTCAGAGGTTCCCCAGTTTTGAAATAAAGTGTATCTGTTAATGAATAATGTCTGGTGGATTAGTCTGGTTCCCAAAGGGAGGGTACTGCAAAGGCAGAGCATTAGGAGTTTTCCTCCATTTGAAAATGTTTTTGCTAATGTAGTCTTCTGAGTTGTGCAGCCTGCTGAAATAAGATGTAGATAACTTAGAATATTTCTAGAAAGAGATGAACAAATACAAGGTATAAAATAGAATCTTCAATAATATTAGCTAATTGAAATTACATAATCATGTGATCACCTATGGTAAGGTGACCTAAGTTTCAAATTTCTTCTGATATCCCCCTTGGAATTTTAACATGTTATCCAATTAATGAATTGTCGTCCATTCATCTTGCAAGCTTGTCACCTCTGTGAGGAAACTCTGTGTCTGTGAGGAAACATAACTGATTGCTGTGCATGCATGTGGTGTCCTGAGACTTCTTGTATGAAAAACAGTGACATGTTTCTGGTCAGGAACTGGTGCCTTCAAGTGATGCCAGCAGTGCCAAATGAAAGGTGGCCAGGGACAGGTTCCTAGGCCTAGTGTCCCCTGCCTAACACATCGCTTGGTCTCATAGCTGACTAGTCCAGGACTGACTCCAGGAACTGGCTGACAGCAGAGCAGTGTGGACAAGAAGCATACTGCTTTTATTTATTTATTGGCCTCGTATCCCCACTTGCCAAAGGTCTCAACACACTGATCTTGATGTGATTGAAAGTCTTCTAAAGCTCTCAATTTTGTTGTCTTGCAGAAACAAGGCAAAGGGTGGCTAATGTACAGGTTGGTGGCAGCAACAGTAAATAAAAGAACCTTCTCTCAGTGACTTACAAAAATTAGCATTTAGCTGCTCAATCATTTTTAGTGGCCTGCCAGAACATGCAGGTTGTAGGATGAGGTAGAAATTTTGCATCTCTGGTGGCCTTGGATCAACTCTTTGGGTAAGTCCTGATTGTACAAATAGTGATTCACTTTATGAACTTCTACCTGTTCATGGTGTTGATCTCCCTACTGCACAAAGATGCTGTAGTTTTGTCCCTTCTAGTAAAGAGCAATCTTAACTAGTTCCACTGGGCAAAAGAGAACATGTGCCATTTTAGGGAGTTAACAGTAATCATAGAATCATAGAATGGTTTGGGTTGGAAGGGACCTTAAAGATCATCTAGTTCCAACCCCCTGCAATGGACAGGGATACCTTCTACTAGACCAGGTCACTCAAAGCCCCACCCAGGCTGGCCCTGAACACCTCCAGGGGTGGGGAGTCCACAACATCTCTAGGCAATCTGTTTCAGTCCCTCACTCCCCTTATAGTAAAGAATTTCTTCCAAACAGCTAATATAAACCTTCTCTCTTCCAGTCTGAATCCATTCCTCCTTGTTCTGTGAGTACATGCCTTTGTCCTAACAGGACATGCTCTCTCCACCTCTCCTGTAATCCTACTTTAGGTACTGGAAGAGGCTAAAAGATCTCCCTGGAGCCTCCTCCAGGCTGAACAGTTTCACTCTCTCAGCCTGTGCCCTGTTTATTTGAGGCATGCCTTAAAGACCTTTTGGTCATTAAAGCTGGTTAAAAATCCAGATTTTGCTGCTCGCATTTTGTGTGAACAGAATTTTTGGAGTCCTCTTCTAGATACCCATGAATTAAGCCTAATGTTTGATTTAGGAAGTGTCATCTTTTTATGAGCATCATGTGGTAATAATTATTGCATATAAATGTATTCACTTTTTCCTGATTGCTAATATTTTGTGGCATCCACTAAGGACATATTGTGCAAATGCTGTTCCCTGGGGAAGGCAGAAATCTTTTCTGTGTTAGAGACCATTTCTTACATGGTGCTGGTGCTTCTGTTGTAGCTTTAGTATGAATAGCTGCACAGGTGCCTGTTGAGCAGAAGGTGCAACAGATGTCTGGAGGGAGCCCCAGCTTAGCTACCAGGCATACTGTGAAGCCAGCATTTCTCAAAGGTGGTCAAACTGTGGTTGTATTAAGGCTTGGGGAGTTTCACTCTTAGCTCCATCAGAAGGAAAGTAAGGTTCATACTTAGTGTGTAGGGGATTTCTCCTTCAGGTTTTGTGAAGAGATAAAAAGAACTACTTTACTTCCTTAAATCAGCAGGGGTCTGTCTGTTTTGGCACAGAAGACTTACATTTTCCCTTTTAAGCCAAAGTTTATCTTCGCTTCTGTAATTCAAAGGCTGTTAGCTGATGACTAGAGCAGCCCTTTCTAAAAATATATGTGGAGTCTATGAAACAGATCGCTGTTTCACAGGCAGCAGTGTATGTGCAATATGTGACCTTGACTTTAATCTTGTGAGCAGTATACCCTTATCTGCAGTGTAGGATTTTAAATTGTGCTTTAGAAACGGATAAAGAAATCAGCAGGAGTTTATAGGTTCTAGTGTTAAGTAATGGGGATGAATATGCTTCTGTGATGTTTATCAGAGCAAGGAAAATACCAGCTTCAGTTTGTATCATGGTTTTAAAAAAGAAAAAGCTGACATGTGATTTGGACACAGCATCTAATCACAAGATACCTTTCCATTTTAAGTTGTGTGCCAGTATTCCTGTCTAATATAGCTGTGGTAGTTCAGTGGGAGCTTTCCAAGAGCACTAAGCAGTGGATATCCATCCTCCAAATAAAAAATAGTATGTAATAGAAATCAGGTATTCTTTAGGGCTACTGGCTATTTGAAGATAGTCTTTAGGTGAGCTTGAGATGGACTGTCCCATTTAATGTCAAATTGGTCACTGTCCTGTACTTCAACATCATGCCTTATCTTAGTAGTATGAACATTTGTGATATGTATAATTACATACAGCTAACAATAATAATAAAATTTGTCTATTAAACAAAAAGGAAAGACAGACTGAGCTTTGAGTAACAAAATTGGCCTTTGTTTCTTTGAGACGCAAATGATGTCCCATGAACTGGTCACCTGTATGAGGGCATATTGTGCTGTTCAGTTGAGGAACAGCTGGATCTGACCTTACACAAAAATAAGTCTTTTTTACCCATATTGCTGGTAATTATTTGTGTGGTGACTTTTCCTTTGAGTATGAGAATGTGAAAACCAGATCTCTGTGTGCTGCAGTTAAGTCCTCAGCAGCTCGGTTAGCAAAGTTCATCTCTGTCCTCTGAGAACAGAAAAGTCTGTTTTGTCACCTTTAGGTAATCTAGGCTTTTTTGGGTGAACTTCAGAAGTAAGAAATACATTCTGGTGTGTCAGCTCAGAGTAATTTTGTTGATAGGTAGCTGATGCTCACACTTTATGAAACTTGTGAAGATGAGTGGACTGTGAGCCTCAAGAGTTGTGCTCACCTCTTGATTGCAAATGTAGGCTTGCCTTGTCAACCAGAAATTCTACCAGTTTTGTGCCTGAGGCTTTTTCTTTATTTTGTAAAAAAAAAAAAAAAGAACATTTTTTGCATTCTAAAATGACTTCTTTTGGGTGGGGGGAGGGGGTTGGTTTGCTTGTTTGATTTGTTTTGTTTTGCTTTTTGTGAGACCACTCTGTTCAATCTGGTAGCTATCTTACTGTTACTCTGCTGATTTCTTAACTATTAATAATTTTTATCTGTGGATGAATCTTTTCCTTTTAATCGAAGTTTTTTCTTATTCTTGAAGACTAAGTGAATGAGTTTTCAGCAAACCTTTGAGTTCTTTGAGCAGTACTGGGCTTTGACCAAGGAGGCAAATTTGATCTTATCCTGTAAAATCTAGTTTGATAGTGAGGGATAAGTTTATTTTAATAATTTTTGTTTGAAGACTATCATAAACCAGAAACAAGGCATGTGCCATTTTCTGGTCAGGTGCAGTGCTCACTGTGAGTTCCTGAAGCACACCCACCCATTGCTGGCCAGAGTTGAGCCAGTATCTCCAGAAAGGACAAATTATTTCTCCCACATACAGATACTGGCATATGTTAATGTTAATCCTGTGCTTGCCTCTCCCACACAAAGGCAGCAAAAGCAATGTGTAGGGAAGGATGAGGCTGCTTTTTATTGTCTTGCTGGAAGATCCTGTGTAGCCTAGAAGAGATGCTAATTATGCTGGAGAAAGTGTGAATTTCCTTATCTCTAGCTCATCCTGAGCAGACAGAAAATCTTCTAAACCCTTTCCATTTGATGTTTAAAGCTGAGAGCTCCTCTTTCTACCACTGTTGAGACCCTTTCACTCTCCTCAGTGGCTGTGAGACCTCTGGTAACCTGCTCCTGCTCTCTGTAGCCTCTCCACCAGAATATGATTCAATTTTGTGAAGTGCCTATTTAATTTTATTTGGAGGGGAAAAAAAGAAAAAAAAAAAATTAACAAAGGAAGCTGCTGTTGGACTGTCTGAAATGCTAGAAGGCATCTGGGACGATAGGTTCAGTGGGTGAAGGTATTGTGAAAAGAAGCTGTAGTATGGGAAGTGGAACTCGACAACTAATGACAATTGTTTTGTAAAAATAAAACATATGTATGCTCGTGTAAAGCCTTAACGCTTCCTGGTGATTTCAGGTCAGCAGCAGTTATCAACATAAGCTCTTATCTAAAGAACTGCTATCAAAGAGGAAGCATGTGTTGACCATAAAGCGTGTTCATTCCCAAATGCTGTAACAATAGCTGTGTGTTAGTTTCAGATGTTTGCCTACACAGAAGTAACAAGTAGTGTTAAGGAATTGCTTACATTGCATTTCAGGGTTCATAACATGGTCTACTCTGTGCAGGACTGATCTTTCAGTTGCTGTTAATGATGGACATAGCTCTAAATGAAGAGTAGTCAATGATATTGTCATTGTAATATTTCAGCATGGAAAATAGTTTTAGTTACTTTGAAGTTTAGTCAGTGGAAAAAAAAGAAATGTGGAGCAGGAAAGCAAAGTCCCAAACCCTATAAAGTTGACACAGGTGACATGAACTTCAAATGTTCAGTGATATTTTAGAAATAAATAGTTAATTAGTTGGGACTGGATTCTTTACAAGAATGAATAATCATATATAGACATGAGATTTTTTTAAGTCAATATGTAGATGTAAAAAAATATTAGATTTGGGAAGATAATTTATGGAACTCCATAGATGCTGCAGGGTATCAGCCACCCATTTTCTAAAAAGTTGCACTTTTAATTAAAAGATACATTATCTTCTAAATTAATGCCTGTACAAGATGTATATTAGTATTGGAAAGTATTGAAACAGGCAGATGTTCTACTTAAAGGAGCATAGACACTTTTTATCTCTTACTCAAAAATTGGAAAAGCACTAGTGTTTTTCCTACAAAATACCACATCAGTGGTGCTTTCTGCTGTAGGCACATAGTTTATGTTAATTGGGAGTGGGGCTGCAGTGAGCCTCATCCCCAATGGGCTGCAGCTGTGCAGGACAGGTGAGCAGCATTGAAGGTAACGAGACATGGAGTGCTGAGGTGTGCTGACCAATCACCAAAAGGCACAGAGGGCACACAGGTGTAAGGCATGTAAGATATAGGGTATAAAAGGTTGGACTGAAGAGTAATAAAGGGCTGCAGATGCTTGAAGCCTTCTTTGGTCTTGGTTGTGCCTCTAACATTTGTACCAGCAGCTTTCTTCCTTCTGTTGCCTCTGTGTCCTCTTAGATTCTTCTGTTTGTCCTCTTGGGTTGTTGTGATGTTGCTATGTGTGAGATGTGTATCGATTTCTTCCCAGCCTATTTCTATATGTGTCTGTGTGACGTGGTTTGTTTTTTTTAGTGTTAAATATAAGGTTATTAATTAAAGAGTGTATTTATGCAGCAGAAGTGATCTGTTTCTGATGTTCCTGCACTTATACTGGAATTTTTTCTTCCAAATCAGAACCTGGAATCTGATGCCCTTGAAATTTCCATTAGACGTTAGGGTAGGAATTCCCATTTCTGCACTGCTTGTTAGAATTCAGGGTGCTCCCTGTGTAAGGACAAACAGACGAATGGAGAGGTGAGAGGTCAGTTTTTGTTGATCAGCTTGATTCATTGCATGCCTGGTATGAGAGAGATGATGCAGAGGCATTGCTTGGATGTGAAGACACTGTCACTGAATTTAAGAAAGCCATACTGCAGAACACTGCATAGTAAAAAGTGGTGATATGAGATTGATAAATGTGTAGAAAGCCCAACATGTTTGGAGAATGGGAAACCAGTAGGATGCTGCATATTGAGAACCAGTGACTGATTTCTGTCACAATTAGGAAAAGGGTGGTGTCAAGACTGAAGGTGTGGGACAGTGAGGTCAGAGTTACAGAGAAACAAGTATAGTAGGGCAGGAAGGTGTAAACACAGGCCACAAAGCATTTAAAAGTCAAACTTAATTAGTTTAATTGCCAGTGTGTCAAGTTGTTAGGCTCCTGCCAGTGTTTGTATCAGCCCAGATACATCCTGTGCCTTTGTGCTCTTTGCCCCTTCGCCTTCTGCTCTGCTGTAGAGAAGTGATGGTCTGTGAGATGCCTGCAGTGGGGATGTGACCCCAGCTAGGCAGCTCTTGAGAGAGTGGCATGCAGCAAAGTCCAAAGTTGCTCTTTTTCCCCCCCCAGTATGTGAAATACACGTGTTAAGCTGGGAGGCAAGGCTTACACCTCCACAGTCTTTTATTTCTCCTTCTTGCTTTCAGCATTGTCCTGACTCACTCATGGTTCCTTGCAGCAGCCATGGGAATATGGCTTTCACATGACAAGTAAGAAACAGATGTTTCTGTGCTCATTCAGATTAGTCCCTGGAGCACCAGGATCTAAAATGCTTTTAAAAGAAAGCTAAGAGCATGACTGGACAGGGGTTTTGTCATGGTTTTCCTAAAAAAGAGAGATGTGATCACAAGGATGTGATATTTTGGTGACTTCGTTAGCTGTGAGGGATGATTATACAACTAAGCTTATTTCTTCTGCCAATGTGCAGAATAATGTTCCAAATTAAAATTTAGAAAGGTGACAGGAAGCTTATTGGAAGAAATATTCATTAATTAAATTAATGGTGTGTGAATTACTTCATTACTGCACAATTAAACACCAAATATCACTCTGTGTACCCCTTTGCAAACTTATGAACGGGTCAGGTGAAGTTACACAGTCATCAGAAAGTTTCTCCTGTAATTTCTTCCAGAGGAAGAAATTGAAGCCCAGGATTTTTCACATGTTTATGTTTGTGCCACACAGCACATTAAAGGTGTCATAATTCAGTAATTTGGAACTGATGATATCAGCAAAGGGTTCCAGCATATGTTGCCTTTCTTTAGAAAAAAGGAAGAAAGTAACTTTCTACTGCTGTTGAGTAAAATACCCTCTTCATCTGCTGTGCCATACATTTCACAATTTATTGAGGAGTGTAGCTTATTAAATGCATCTCCGAGTTGCATTTTTATTATTTGTGTGCCTGCCTATAATTTATTTTAATGTTAAACAGTTAGAATTGTCTAAAAACAAAATGTTACTTGGCTGTTCTGGCAGAATACAACTTTCTTTAAATCTGTCATCGTCTTTGATTCATCACACGCTAGGAAAATATTTCTTATATATTTAATCAATTTAGGTGTGTGTAAGCCCAGTGAGCAGTGGCATTTCTTTTTGTAATACTTTCTCCAATCTCAGCTGTGATGGACAATTTGCTTTGAGAATGCACTTTACCTTCTCATGAGACTGGATAAAAAAAGATAAATGAAAGTTGATACCCAACAAGAATTCCCTACCTAGCAGACTGAATGGCCCAAAATGAAAGACTGAATGAAAAAGAAGCTTTTACCATCCACAGAGATGTTGCTTTCTCCTCCCCACACACAAACTTGCTGGTATTGCTTAGCTGGGAAGCTGACCAAACTAATGTTCAGACAAAACAGTATGTAAGTAATTGCACTCTGTTGTTGGTCATAGAGTCTGTGTTCTCAACAAATGAAGTATTTGATGAATGAGTTAATTCCTGAAGAATTGGAAGTGGCTGCTCAAGGAGGTAGCAGAGTCACCATCCTTGGAGGCGTTGAAGAAATGACTGGATTGTGGCACAGTGCTGTGCTTTAGTGCACAAAGTGGGGATTGGTCACAGTTTGGAGTTGATGACTTTGGAGGTCTTTTCCCACCTTAAAATGCTTTGGTTCTTTGATATCATGGAAGGTTGTCATTAAGTGTAGCAATGTGATAATGTTCCTCTTCTTACTACCTTAGCATTGATGTTTAGTGACAGATACAATGCTGCCAGGACAGCCTGATAATCACAAATGCAGGAGGACTCTTTGCCCTTCTAAAAAGGAGATCATTTAATACCACTATACGTGCATGAAAATATGTGCCATTTAAATTCATTAGAAGTGACTTGGAAGACTTGGACTAAATAAGAAATAAATTTAAAACCATGTAAGCTATGATTTGGGTAGCATGAAATTACATGCACGAGACATTAAAATGCAAAAATAACCTTTAAGAGATAACTCAGAAGGTGTACTTTTAAGATAGACTAAGGAAATAAGTGTGTGACACCTCTGAACTGCACTGCAGCTCACTTTTTCTGGGGACAGAGCAGCCCATGTGACTGGGACCCACAAACTCCTTTCCATTTAATTTTTTCCATTTCTGGTGTGACTGAGGTGGATGTTCCTGACAGATTTTTTTCTGGTAATGAAATGAAGCCCTCTTTTTACAAATTGTTAGCTTTTTAGTCAACATATCTTCTGTGAATTGTCTTAGTATCACTCCAAACTCACCAAGATCAGAAATACAGAAGGGAGAAAACTGTTGTGAAAGGAAAATCACTTTCTGTATATATTAAATATCCCCCCAAAGCAATCTTAAATTGCAAAGCTGGAGTCTTGGTGAGAATCAGTCTTCCCTTCCCTATTGTCTTTGATATAGGTCTTCTTGAAACCACAGCTATAAATCTGAGGGGTTTTTGATAAATGAGTTGTGGATTTCAGTGAAACTATTCAAAATTCATGCTCAGGTGAAACTCTCTAAACTGGAATCTTATTAAAAAGTCATAGCACCAGCAGCTTTATCTGTCCTTTGTCCTTCAGGGTCACTTTCAGAGTAATAGGCTAAGTTGTCTAATGATCAGAACGTTAATGATTTGTTTTTCTTCTGCAGAAAGAGTAAAGGTTCTGATTTTGGGTTACATGGAAATTTAGCTTTTCATCAATTAGAATAGCAGGTATTGATGTACTCAAACAGAGTTAATGGCTCTACAGCATGGCAGAGATTACCATGCATTGAAGTTGTTCTCCTATAACAGAACACTGCAACTGTAACTCCAATGTAAAGAAAGTCTATTCCTTGGGAAGCATCTTTTTTCCTTTCAGATACTAACAATTGGGATTTTTTGCTGTTAAATAATTTCCTTCAAAAGGGTTGATCAAGAATTTGAGTAACTTCAGTTACATTCCTCAAAGCCTCTTTAAAAACCCTGAGCTGAAGAAAGGGGTAGGGCATGCAGAAGGGGGAATGGGCCAGATACCTTGGTCAAAAAATAAGCTTTTAAAATATTCATTATTCCTGTCACAAAGAGCTATTTCAATAGTAAGTTCAGGAGCTTATTTTAAAGTTGAGCTTTAACCTTTTCATCTTTTATTTCTGTAGAGGCCTAAGCGTATTTGTTTGGAAAATAGAATTTAAACTGATCTTCAGTCATGAACTATGGATTGGAAAGATACCAAACTTCTGTGAATGAGTGAGAAAGTCACGATGGGATTGTTAGGAGCTGCCTCATGTTCAGGCTTGGTGAAGCTCATCGGCAGAGCACAGGAAGCATCACTGCACCCTCTGGGCTGTGGAACCAGGGCTGCCTTCTAGGGAGCACTGACATGGCCCCAGCTTCTACTGAGCCACTGGGAGAGACTGGAGGACAGGAGAGAAACCCTTCATGTGGCACTGAGGGCAGCCTCCTTGAGATGTAGCCTGTGTAAAAACCAATCATCCCTCCATCCCTTGTTTTTCAATATCATCTTGCCCACAGGATGAGGCTACTCCAGTAAAATGCTCTCTAGGCATTGAAGCCATCTACTTCTCTCTCTTACAACTCATCCTCTTGGTTGTCCTTAGAAGCTTGTAATAGTATGAGGTTGAGTACTTCATGAATGATGAAAAAGTATAAATTCTAATGAGTTAGTTCAATACCTTATTTTTGTGAGTTTCTTTTCAGTCTGGTATTTTTCAAGGTTTGAGAAGTCTTCCCCTCTCAGCCTCCCCGGTGTCAAATTTAAAAACACCAGCTTTTGTTGGAATATTTATATCCTGATTAGCAATAATGAAAGGCAAATCAGGCTTTTTAGATCATGGGTGCTAAAGTAACCCATTAAAAAAAAAAATATGAAAACCTCCTTTCCTTTGGATGTTGAGTTCACAGTGTGTAACGCTTGCTTGAAGACAGTCAGTCGATTATCCAGGCTTTGCATCACTGAGCGTGACAGCTCCTGTGAGATTAAAGGGCTGTTACCATCAGAACTTTATTCAGTTTTTCTTTCATTTGTGCAAGTACAGAGAAGGATAGGTGTACTTGTAAAGTGTCACAAGGATTACACTGCAATGCTTTCTGGATAAACTTCTGTCCCACTGAAGTGGGGGAAACAGTACCAAATAATCTCATGACAGCTGTCATGTCTCCAAAAGTGTCTGATCAGATCTTCAAATCTGAATGCTGGATACCTTGTGGATGCATTCAGCCTCTAGTATCCATCACTTCTGTTTTCATCCATTCTAGTTGTAGGAATGTGATTAGGCACTAAACTAATCTAATAGCTGTTACTTTGCAATGATCTCTCCTCAGTCTTGCATATGAAAATATTTATAAAGAGTGGGGCATTCAGGAATTTTTGGGGAAAACCTGTCTTTGCCTAGTTCCCACTTCTTCAAATGCTTCCTAAATTTTATGTTCAGAGCATGTGTTGTGTATTTAAAAATTATTTGGATTGTTACATGTATTGAAATAGCATGAGAATTTCTCAAATGAGTAAAACTGATATTCATAATAAAGTTATAAAATCTTCTAGGTATGAGGGGTGAAGCATGGAAGGGAGTCTCTTGGGTCTTTTACTTTAGTATAAGAGTATTTGTGTATATGCGGTGTTTGATTGGTTGGTTTGTTTTATAATCTAGCTACAAAACTTGGGGTCATTCTAGTCACTAAATGTCTCCTTTTTTTGGTTGGTTTGTTTGTTTCGTATTCTTTTTTTTTTGTTCCTTTTTTTTGGGGGGGGGGTGGGTTGGATAGTTGGTTGGTTTGGGTTTTTTGTTTTGTTTTTTTACTGTAGATTGAATTTCCCCTTAGTTGTAGAACAGAAATAGCTGATTCTAGAGGAGAAACTTTACTGATTAGGTTCTTAATTCAAGTGAGATATAGCCAGTGTTGCATATGTTGAGTCTGCTTCACTGCACTGTGTATTCCATGTGGAATGATTCAGAAGAAAACAGCAGTCTGGTCTAACATATAGTCTCTGGATATATGTTGGCTGGGGTTCCTGGCTTGTAGACAGTAGTATATTAGAAAAAAAGAAACACTAGAGAAAAAAATTATATAGGGAAGAATCTATTTCTATCAAAACTTATTGTTTCTTATTGTCTTTCCACTAAGCAGTCATTACAATGCGTATATATACAAATGGAGACAAAAAATATAAATAAATGGGTGTCTCTCTGTAAATCTATGAATTTTACTCTCACTGTGGTGAGAACACAAAGCATCATCTTTCATAGCAGAAGGAAGAAAACTGCTTCAAATTGGAAGGGGAGTAGGGGAAAAAGAGCACAGAGTAGGCATGGGAAAAATTTGCCCTTAATACCTTTCTTCTTGTCTCTCAATCAGAAGAAATGGGAAAAGAGAAGCCCTGAGTTTTCTCTGTAGTAAAAAATAAAATGTTCTCTATGCATTGTGCAATGACTGTTCTGACAAGGTTCACTTATATGCTAATTTTCTGTGGCGGCAAAGTACCAGATATATGGTGTCTGGACAAAATATTGAGGAATACTTGCTTTCCATGTGGAAACAAACTTCCTCAATGCAGTTATCTCACATGAAACCAGCAGTCTGTGCAGCTGATTGCCTGCATTCATTCTCGGTTCACTGTTGGGGAACCGTTAATTTTGTTATGGTGGGGATTATATGACATAATAGGGATTGTTTGTATTCCAGTATTCATGGTGCAAGTTTGGAGAGAAGTTTTGGAAAGTAAGTAGATCTGGAATGAAACCTGTAAAACCAATTGTTGTATGCATTGAATTAGAAGCATTCTTTGAGTTACCACTGTTTCAGAGTATTGTGACCCATATTTTTTTTCCCAATAGTTGTTTGAATTTTTAATAGTCTAATTTGAAATGTGGTGGGCAGATTGAGATATCTTACTGAACCAGATTTGCAATAGTTGTGATCTTACAGTTCCTTAGAAATTGGATCCTTCTTTGAGGTAGCTGTAACTAAGGGCACAAATGAGGGCATGCTAACATACTAATTTTAAAATTAAAATTTTTATTTAACCAGTTTGATTATGTTGTTCCTTTGCTTAGAGGTATACTCCTTTCCCTTTCACAAGCCCTAAGCCTTACCTTGGCCTTTCTGTGCTCCATTAGGAACTCACTATTTTAGAAAGTGGTGTTGATGTATTTAGGTTTTCCCTGGTGAAAAATGTTCATGCAGTTTTGCTAAAAATTAACAAAATTACAAGTTTATTTCATCTTAATAAGTAGCTTTAGAATGCAAGTTATGGGAACCAAATGTGCCATTGGTGCCTTAAACATACTTGCTTTGGGGGAATATGGTAAAAAAATCTCTGCAAGCACAAATTCAACAAAAAGTAGAAATTTTGAGTATATGAAAAGAACTCATTACAGAAGCTCAGTACTATTCTGAGATGTTACCTCTAGTCGTAGCAACTCTATATACCTCTAGTCTAGTCTGAGGATGTGTTTGAAAATTAACAGTGCATAAGTTAGCTTTGAAATAATAGCAAATTACTATTACTTTTCCAATTATGGTAATACTGTTTATTAATAATTAGATAATTAATTGTCATAAATAATTCTCACCTCACTTAAAGTTCCTCTCACTTCATGTTATGGAATCAGTTCCTGAATTTCTTCACTTGTGTAACTCTTCATGTGTCACCAGACATCCCCTGCCTGTGTAAGGATGAGGGTGTTCAGCCATCTGGGTTGTACAGCATTTGTAGAAATGGTCTGTACAGAAAGAGCAGCCTTTGGCCTGCCTAAGGAATTCCAGCAGCTCTAGCGCTTCCATGTGACTGTGCTGGTTATGGAGGAGGCTCCACATAGGGAATTGCTACCCATACTTTGAATCCAAGTGACTGTAGTCACTTCTGGAAGCCTATATGCCAGCTGTAGTTTTATCTAGGTAGCATTTTCAGGTATCTTGTCTCAGAAATTGAATAAGATATATTATATGAATGTTGTGTCCAGTCTTGTCATTTATTCAAGTATTATGCAGTTTGTGGGGGAAGACCTTGATTTTTACATACATCATGTTTTCTTGGATGCTCTGAGGCAAAGTGTAATAGCTGGTGTTGGGGCAGAGTTGTGAATTTAAGTTCAGACTTCAGAGATTAGGGAAACTGGAATATTTGTTTTTCCATGTATAATATTTTACTCATTTTCAAAGCTAGTCTAGTGTTAATGAGGCCACTTGTATTTAGTACTTTGAATAATTTATGATGAATTATAATTCTCTTTAATTTTGAAAGTTATTAGTATTGAAAGAAGCCCTGTGATTGAGAGAAATTATATTATGACCTAGTGAAGCTTATAAAGCTGGGATGATGTAGTAATTGCCTAATTGCTGAGTCCATTAAAAAAAAACCAAAAAATGAAGAATGGTGAAACTCATTTTTGTAGCCAAAGGTATCCAATGTAAGGCTGCTGCCAAAAATGAAATTCTGTATATTTATATCAGTGGTGTCAGGCTGTCATTGCGTTTTTATGATGCTCAGATATTTATATCTCTTGGTACTAACTTGGACTGGACTAATTTCACTGGTGCCCCAAATACTACTTTCATTTAAACATAGAGCATTCTGATAAACAAAGATGCAAAGGACTAGTTGACTGCGTAGAATTGCATTGAGCTGAGAAGGATTTGAACTCAGTCCCCAGTACTGGAATTCTATAGTGGATGCAAATTTATTCAAATTAGAAGTGTGCCTGAGTCCAGAAAGATACTCACTGGTAACTGTGGTAGCGTATTGTTACTGAAAGTTGGTTTTGTTTTTGTTGAGTGTTGATGATGTTCTGTAGATGTTGATTTTAATTGAAAGCAGATGTGATGGCTTCTAGGTTATGACTTTGCCAAAAATATCAAAATGTACAATTGGAGAAGCGCTAGAGAAGAAAAAGTGGAAAAGAGCTGTAAGGGAAGAGAGTCTTCAGGCTCACATCTGCTTTTCCTTATGCTCTGCTACGAAAAGCAACAGGAAAACACTAATTATCCTCTAAAGGGGATACTTATTTACATATATTCATATACCCATCTCAGCACTGCGTACACAGGCACATTTGTGCGTATTTTTAAATAAGATATGTACAATATCGTACAATATGTGGTAGGAGGAAATAAAAGAATCACCTGGGTGCTTAAACACACCTCTGGAGCAGTTCTTCATTTGATGTAACTGACTGTAGTAAATTGATTTGTGTGATTTTGAGATTCTGTTACTTTTGCCTGTTATTACAGCACTTCTACTCCTCTTGTCTATGGGTTATTGCAAATGTTCCACTTCTAAAGTTGATACCTGGACTTTTAGAGAGTGCACGCATACCCTAGAGACTGAAAATGTTCTGTAGGTGCCAGATGAAGATACAGCTGTGTAAGCAGTCGAATGCTTTTGATTAAAGAAAAGAAAATTTCACTTGTTTCAAGGTCATTTGGGCTTCTGCAAAAATTGTAACCCAGCTCTTTAACTTGGCCTGAAACCAGAAAGGCGATCAGTGCAGTATGCTTAGGAAGTGCTTGTTATAGTGTATTTGTTAATGGTTTAACTCAGATTTACTTGTAATTACTTCAAAGGCTCTGGAAACCTTGACGTGTGTTCTCATGTTTGAGTGGAGTTTGTTTCTCTTTGTAGAGTTGAGGTCTCTGTGACCTGAAGGCAAAGTTCTGCTTCGGTTATTCGCTGCAGTACAGCAGAAATGCAATCAGACTCTGCATGGGGTCCTTTTGAGTCTCTGGACCTTGGAAAAGACCTTTTTTGTTGGATTGCAGCCTTTTGAGTTCAGACAGCCTATGCTCTGAAGATATAGTGTCTCTTAAAGGGCCACAAACTCCTCCTTCTAAACAGCTTTATGGCTGTGTCCAACAGTGGATTGTTTGCCCAGAGTCAGATTCAAAGTAATCACCAAATTTGCAAAAGTTGTGTCACATGCTAGCCATTCTTTAAGGAAGATGCTTGTAAATTACATGCTTGTGCCCATAGCTCAAGAGATTTTTTAGTTTTCTTTTAGAAACCTTTAATATGGACATTACGGAACTTTAAAATAAATTGAGTATCTGGACGCTGCATGCTGTTATTTGTATTTAAAGCAGGTCTGTTAAGTTGGATTTCTATCATATACTGCTGTTTTCAGACCTACTCATTAGCAAGCTGGTATTTTTGTCAGAACTAGTTAACAAATCTCTACAGTTGCCAAACTGTTTCAGAATTAAAACCTTTGGTTTCCTGTAACAGTATTTTTTGATAAATGTGTTTTTCATTCCTAGAACATTTCTGAAAATGGTTGTTGGGTGTTTGAATCTATGCTTGGGAATACCCCAAAGACATGGGAGATAATCTGTGGAAACTAATTTAGGTTGCATAAAATAAGGTAGTAACAGAACATTTATGACAATATTTAATTGCATATCTATTAAATTTTATTTAGAAAAACTTGTGTCTGTTGGATTTTTTTTTTGAGTGGAAACAATTTTATTTTCCAGTTAGGAGATGCTTTTTGTACTGATGTATTAGAATTTTGTGAAGGTATCAAGAAATTACAGTCAGTCCTCAAAATATTTACAAAATAATTCTTATTAAAAAAAATCCCTACATAAGAAATAAAGTTATTTAATGAGTTGTGTTATTGATATCTGCATACCTAATGCGGTCAATGAACTTCAATAGAGGTAAAGCTACTGAATATAATCTTACCTTTTAGGTGAGTCTGTTTATAGTTGAATAGGTTCACCTGAGAGAGCAGTTAGGATAAAATTACTATAAAGCACAAATTAATCTGTGGAAACTTGGAGCCAAAAGGTTTTATGATGGAAGAATGTCTAGATTAACGCAATACATATGCAGAAGAAAAGCTTATACATAGTTTTTCATGCATACTTACTATCTCCCTAATGAAATCTCAGTATTTTCTCTGCCTCATTAAAAGTAAATTGTTTGTATTAAGTCTTAAGTATTTACTCAGTAGCGATACTGAAACTCCTACGCATAACATTTTTACACATCATTCTTGCTGCCTCATGTTTGTGGTTTCACTTTTTGTTGACAGCTGCTCACTGGTGAAAAGGAGATACAGGAGATCTTGGTCAAGCATTATGTGGGCGTTTCAAGCATTGAAACCTCTCTCTGGTTGAATAATGCTGTTTTTCTTCTCTCTACATGACAAGGAGTCATGTAGTCAGAAGAAAAACATTAAGGAGTGTAAATCAGGAATAACAATTAGGAGTGTAACCCAAGAAATCTGGATGTATTTGCTAACGAGGTATTTTTCCAGTAAAGTTAGGGACACCTACTATAGGTTTCCAAAATTCTGACATCATCTTCTGGAATGCCTGTTCTGCTCCCCCACTCTTGCTCTCAAATCCCCTGTTGCTCCCAGAGAAAGGGGTTCCAGCTGGAAGAGGTATCGCTGGGATTGAGATGAGTTTTTGGAATTAACATTTATTAGGAATAAAAGAACACGGCAGTTTTAGCCAGAGCAGGTGGAGAGATGCTACTGGGTTGTCAAGGGAGAAATACCTGTTAAAGCTGAGTGGGTGAAGATAGGTATTAAAGTACAACAGTGCTGATATGGGAGATAGGAGAATACACTGGTCATGGAAAAGCAGTCTAGAGATTGAGATGTAGTTTCTTACTAGGAAGATGCAATTCTGAAGTGCTGTTCAGGTTTGTGCAAATAGGCTAACAACCAGCTTGCTTGTTTTTAATATGGACGTAGCTTAGCTGAAGACTGTTGTAGCAAAGGACTGCCCATTGTGGGCCAGGAGAAACTTTTTAGACTCTCATCTTTTGAGTGTGGCTTGTGCTAAAGTCCTCACTCACCCTCTTCATTCCACAGTCTTTGAATTTATGCATAGTTCCTCTTGGTAATGTGGTCATTTGACTTTACATATTTTTCCCTGAAAGATCAAATTTATGCTGAACAGAAATTTATGCTTCACTTATTCTTACATCCCTGAAATTGATCTTCACTATTTGTTCCTGGACATTTTGCTGGACGGTAGAAGGAAATCAAGGGCTCTAAATGTCTGTGGGGAGCCTTGTATGAAGAACTTCCACTGAAGAATAATTTACCACTGGTTTGCAGTAGAAGCCTTGCTTCTTTGCCAGAAAAAACAGCAGAGAGAAGTACTGGTACATTTGCCGAACAAGGTGTTAATGTGGTCTTGTCATTGGGGAGGAATGATGGCCAGGAAGTAGGGCCTCAACAGTGGGGACAATTGGTTTTTGCTTTCTGTCACTGAGTGTTCATTGTGTGTACCAGTTCTCATGTGGGTTTGTAATTATTGTTATGGTTGGAAGTTCAACCCAAGGCTCCAGCTGCCAGAAGCTCATAAAGAATTATTTCTGTGTAATGAAATGAGTTTTAAGGGAAAAGGGTTACTCATTGGTTTTTGTTTTGGACTTAATTTATCTTCTAGTGCTTTTTGAAACACATAAAATAATTTGAAAGGCTTTCTGTATATCTGCAAAATTAATTTTATATATTTTGGAGAGAATATTGAGTCACTGTTTTGTCCCAGATTTCATATGAAGCCCATTGTTTCAGGTCACAGAGCAAGAAATAAAACTGATTAGAAAAGTCAGTTTTAAACATTTTTTACAGTCTGTGGCTGTTTCATGGGAAGAAAAAGGGAGGAAAAAAGAGCAGGATTATGCTACTAGAATGTTTAGGTGCTATAGCTAAAATGACCGCTATTATAAACAATTATTATGATTCCTTAAACATTGTTTTTTGCCATTGTGTTTTCATCTCAAGAGGGAATTCTCTTTCCTACACAATACTGCCTCTTTCCTACACAAATGTGAATGTTTCTGTGAAATTTTCTGGAAAACCAACAAAAGCATTTTCCAGTAATAGAAAAATGGGGAATATGCTCTCTTTCAACTCTTCTTTCATGTGATCAATTTCATCAGAGAGAAAGGGAAAAAAGAAAGAGACTGAAAGATGATCATATCTTCTCTAGGGAGGTGTGAATGCTGGTTTTTTGTCTGAGCAAGTTGTAGTTGTTTGAAGAAATGCATGAATATGAATCACTTGTGATGTATATTTCATCCAAAGACAGACAGACAGGCTGCAGTAGGTTATTTGTATGAAGGTGGAGTACCTCTGGTTCATGCCCACAAATAAGACTTCAGCCGGCCTCACACAACCCATTAAAGCTGTCCGTGGAAATAACATCACTGAGTGCAGTCGATATGTAATCCTGCCCCAGTGATGCACTGAGTAAAGCCATGCCTTACAGGTAGGCCTGTAAGGATGAAGGGGAGTGCTGATTGATCCCTTTCCTGCAGTCTTATTTAACACAGGAGTTGGCAAATGATGAAATTTGATGGCTTTCCGTTCTTATTTATATTTTTTTTTCTGTAGCTGTGAAGGATACATAGGCTTGGATGTGATTTCTTAGTAAATGTGAAATCATTGCTTTTTTTTGCGGTCCCCTCTTCCTCAGTACCAGTAGGCTGTAAACTGAAACCTGCAAGCAGGGATTCATATACATAGAGCAGTGTCAGTGCATAATGACACTGAATAACCTCATCCACCTGAAGAGCTTTTGTGGAGTTGGTATAGCCCCTGCTGGGGAGTACAGCAAGCAAAGAGAGTGTGTGGTATTCTCTGTAAAGGGTTTTGATGTTCTGCCTACTTTGCTGTAGGTAATAATGCAGGGAGAGCAAATAATGCAAGCCAATAGCACATGGAAAAAATAATGGGAACTTATTATGGATAAATGTAATTGCACATTTCATGCTTTGCTTTTTGTAATGAGTCCATCAAGTCAAACACTCAAACGCATCAATTAAACACCATTTTCCCATGGAACTCAGTAACTGATAGGAGCCCTTAGAATATTGGTACCATTATCCAGGTTGGTTGGAGCCTAGTGTGGAGCAGCATTTGGCAGTCGGGTCAAGCTGTGATTACTTGAATTGATGAATTTGGTGGACTGGCTGAATGTGCCCCATGACTGTGGGCTGACTGCTGTGTTACTTCACCAGGCCTGCAGCAATTAAGTCAAGTCATGCTGAGGAACTCCTTTAACTGCATACTAACTATTCAGGCTTTGAGCATCAATGGCCTTGTCCATCAAGCACTATGCTTTTGTGGTCTTTTGAAGAGCTCCTTGGCCTTAAGCAAGGGAAATAAAACATTACCTTGTCTAGCAGAAGAGGACTGTTTAAATGAGAGGCATGTTTTTATTGAGAAAACATACTCTGAAATGATAGTTTTTGTCTAAATCGATGCCAAAAAGGAATTGAAGTTGCAGGTAAAAATATTAATTAAATGTTAATCCAGAAAATATGCAGCAAAGACAAATCTCAAGCCATATTAGTAGGATTTTGTTTTCTTTTAATGCACTTTACTAATGGTTTTGCATAATGAGGATCTTTATCTGTCTGTCCATACAGTGTGTAGGCATATCATGCCCTGTGTCATATCATGCCCTGTGTCAGGAACTTCAGGCACTTTTAGAAAGGCTGTATGTACTACATTACATAGTTAAAGCTATTTTGTGCTATTTAATTTAGGAGCATCCCTTGGGGGAGCTAAGTCTTACACAGTGACTGGAAAGAAGGAGCTGACTCTAAAGGGTATCTGACTTGGATTACTAAAATAACCTGGTGGCTGGACGTGACCCGGCCATGTGTGCTGACAGCCTGGAAGCCCAGCTATATCCCAGGCTGCATCCAAAAGCAGCGTGGCCAGCAGGGTGAGAGAGGAGATTCTGCCCCTCTGCTCTGCTCTGTTGAGAGCCCCCTCCCCGCCCCCCGCCAGTGCAGTGCTGCATCCAGCTCTGGGGTCCTCAACACAGGAAGGACACTGACCTATCAGAGCAACCTAGAGGAGGTCACCAAGAAGATTAGAGGAATGGAGCACCTCTCCCATAAGAAAAGGCTGAGAGAACTGGAATTGTTCAGCCTGGAGAAGAGAAGGCTTTGGGGTGATGTAATTGCAGCCTTCTGGTATTTGAAGCCTACAAGAAAGATGAAGAGGGACTTTTTACAAGAGCATGTAGTGACAGTGTCTTGGTTTGAAAAGACCGGTCTCTGCAAAGGAAGGCAGGAGCCTCCCCTGAAATGGAAAATGTAAACCCCCGTCCTCCAAACTGTTATAAATTTTAAATTAAGGGGGGCTCTCAGGCAAAGATATGGGAGCAGGAATAACAGTACTTTATTAGGGGAGAAAATAAAACAAACAATGCAGTAATACAAAACAACACTGAAAGTCAGAATGCCTGACACCCTGTTGGTCAGGGTGTTGTTAGCAGTCCACTTGGAAATGTGGCTGCAGTCCTCCTGCAGTGGCAGGTGTGGTTCTGTTGGAGCAGTGATCCTGTAGAAGAGTTCAGTCTTCCTCTGAAGATCCAGTAGTGGTGTAGATGGGCCTGGTCTTCCTCTGGGAATCCAGTGGGAAAGGCTGTTCTGGTATCCCAAAATCTATGATCATATCTAGTTAGGAATGCTTGGCTCCTCCCTCTGGGTGGAGCTTCTCACAATGGGATGATGTTATTTTGTCAGTCATGCAGTGACACTCAATGAGCCATTAACAGAAGATATCTCCTCTGAGGGAGGATTGGTTTGTGGAAGAGATTAAGAAAACTGCCCAATGAACAGAAGATGACTGCCCCACCTCTAACAGATAGGAATAGAGTGCAGACAGACCCTCATTTCCAACCTAAGACCAACAGGACAAGGGGGAATGGCTTCAAACTGGAAGAGAGTTAGGTTTAGATTATATATTAGGAAGAAATTCTTTAATGTGAGGGTGGTGAGGCACTGGAACAGATTGCCTAGGCGTGTTGTGGATGCCCCATCCCTTGAAGTGTTCAAAATCAGGTTGAATGGGACTTCAGGCAACCTGGGCTAATGGAAGGTGTCCCTGCTCATGGCAGGGTGGTTGGAATGAGATGGTCTTTAAGGTCCCTTCTAGCCCAAACCGTTCTATGATTCTAGGAGTCTGAGATACCTGATGTGATCCTACCTGTTAAAACCTCTCTGTGTCCAAATGAAATCACACTTATCTACAACGTCTGTAGAGCCCACTTCTCCCTGTTTTGTCACTCGGTTTTTTCTCCTGCTTATGGCTTGGTATATGTGATATTTATCTTTTGACAGATAGTGTTTAATTTTGCCTTCAGCTTGTGTTTATTTCATACTGGTTTTGTTAATATTGCCATACTTAAGATATATATTCTCTCCCTAGGGCATTTTCTGTATCTGCTTTCCAAGTAATATTGTGTATGTAATCTTACTGAATAGCAATTATATCCACCAATCAAAATTTATGACTCTGTAGTGTTGCTGCCTTGTAACTACACATTTCATTCTTTATTATGAGACTTTGGGCAATATAACTGGTAGTCTATAATCAGCTGGAGTGCAGGAATTTTGAAGTGTCAGGACTGTGAGAAATAACCTGTGGAGCTCAGGTAGGCTTGTTTTGGTGACTGTAGTAGAATCACAGAATAACAAAAGGTTAAGGAGGTGAACACAGAGTGTCCAGATGGTGCGTAGGTAAATTGGTTATTTTTGGAAGTGATACTTAGACAAAGTTCAGAAATGTGTAGCACAAAGACCAGTTTCAAGGATTACAAGAACATATTTCATAATACCAAAGTAGTAATCATTTAGCCAGAGAGGAGCTGGGTGACTAGACATGGGTTTATGGGTGGGTTGTGAAGTAGGAGACAACTTAATCACTTAGTGCCATGTGGCACCAGGCCATTGTAGGAAGTGCCTCCAGGGTGGCTCTGTGTGCTTCCCCTCTAGACTGTCTTCTGGGTGGTAGACATTTACACAGCTTAGTAGTTACTAAAAGTTTTAATTCAACTTTCAGTTCATCAAATGATGTCTTTCAATTTCTTCTAAGTCAGGTAGAGTCTCATTTTAGGCAAGTGTGCTTTTGTCAGAAGCAGATACTTGGCTCACAAAGATTGATCTGGTAGTTTCTCTTTGCCTTGTATGTTTTTCAGGTTCTCAGACTTTCTTGGAGTTGAGTGTTCTCGTGTGGCCTCAAACTCTATTATTGAAATGCTCCAAATTAAATTATCTTTTTTTCTTTTAAGAGATAGAAATGTTCAGTTAAACTGGCTTTTATGAGGCTGTATGTAGGTGTGCATTCAAGAAAGTTTTTTACAAGGGGCCAATAGCACACAGATATGGTAAATGCTATGTTAAGACATGAATTATAGCACATAAGGAGGTCAGAGAGCTGGGCTGGGACTTTTCCAGCAGGACAGACTGGCCTGTATTAGTTCCCAAAGAGTTCCCCATGTAAAATTAATCTGAAAGGATATTAGCATATGAATGTTGTGGCTTATGAACCGATACTCTGACTGAATAACTCTCCATGACTAATGCCAACACATTGCATGGTTTTTGATACTTGTATTAAAAAACCCTGCTTCTGAAATATAGTTTTATCAAATAGTTGGTATATTATTAGACTGGTGAAGTCAGTTACACACTCCAAACATAATAGTATGTAAATTAAACTAAAAGTTAATTTTGCATTTTCCCTGAGCAATGAAACGATGTCCTGATGGATATTGCATTTTAATGTTCTTTTGGTTGATTATATTATATTTTCTTTCTCCTGTTATTTCCTATAAACAGTATCCTTTCATAGTGCTGACAGCCTATATACTAAATACCACAATGAAACAATGAGAACAGTATTGTTCTCTATATACTGACAAATCTCTGCTTAATGTGCACTCGATAAAGATAAAATAGCAAATGTTATTAAACCAGGGGAAAAACACAATGAAAGTTATTAATATGTTTTTTTCTGTTGTGTTATACATGCCACTTTTTTTTTCTTTAAAAACACAATTTGGTTGAAATAAGACAGCAAGGAAAAACTACATCATAAAAGTGCAATAGCAATGAAGATATTTGTTTCAGTGCAGCCTCAAAAGATGAGAGAGCCCATTTCTTTTTTTGGGCAGTGGGAGAGAGTGTTAAATGCTGTTCTCTGTTTTCAATTAAATAGCAGCATTAAATATAAAATAAAAGTTTAAGAATTAATAATATTTCCTTCCTCAACCAAATTCCCTCACAGATTTTAAAAATATTATACCCAGAGGAAGAGTTTAAAAAATGACTAGCTGGTTTTTATACTTCCATTTCACAGAACTGCAATATTGTCCTTCATCATGAGCTGCATAAGGAATCAAACTTGAAAAACCACTTAAGGGGCCTTTACCTACAGGTCTTTTTGTCCACATTGTCTCACAGGAGTGTTGGTCAGGATGGGAAGTACCTGTCCTTTGTCAGTGGATGGTTTGTGTTTGAGGAGCCTCAGCTGGTTGCCTGTTTTTTTGCTTATGCTGTAGGGATGTGTAATAACTTCAGTGCTGTCTCCATCCTTGGGGCTGGAAAGGTCCAAACACAGAAGCTGCTCTCAGAGGAGCATCACCTGGCTGTGCTCCTGGTGCCCATGAGAGCCAAATGGCGCCTCTGTGGAGGCTCTGTTGGAAGAGTGTTAGCCAGGGTGGTTCCCTTCCAGGACAGCAGTTCTTCCACCTGTGTCTGGCTCAGGGCTGCCTCTTCCTGTTCTCAGCCCCTGTGCTGCCTTTCCCACCTCTCCCAGCTGCAGCCAGTGACCATGGGCTGCCTATTGCCCTGACTGCTGCTGTGGGAGCTGGTGGAGGTCAGGGCTGTTGCTCCATGCTTTTGCTCCATCTCATGGCCTGCCTGAGTTTTTGGGGCCAAGCTGCAGGTCCTGGGGTGGCCATGGTGAGCATGTGTCCTGCTGGAGGGAAAGCTGCTGTCCCCTTGCTGGCAGAAGCTGTGCCACGGTGCTGGGCAGGGGCCTGGCTGTGTCCTGCTGTGGACAGTGTGCTCTCTCCCTCCAAAGCCCTGCATTCCTGTGGAGAGCTGAGCAGCTGTTGGGAACTGAGCAGGACAGACCTCCATATGCGTTTTGACCCCTGAGTGCTTGTGTGTGCTGCTTCATACTGCTTGGGAGAAACTTCCTAGGATTCATCTTTTTTAAATAAGTAAAAACCTAGAAAACCTGTACAGCTAATAATTTGACCCTTTTTTTTTTTTGACCCTTGGTTTTGTCCATGCACCTTAAACACTTGACTGACTTCAAGCCATCATTAAGAATTCTGCTTCTGCTAAGTACTCTAAGTGAGGAAATCTTAAGGCAGAAGAGGACTCTTCTCTTTTGAAAATAAGTGGTGGATGTCTGGATTGGTTTTATTATTAGCCCTGCCTCACAGCTTTACCCACTGGATCACTGCTAGAGTGACATAATATATAATATATATATTTCCAAGTGTCGAGACGTCTCATTTAAAGCTTAACTCAATTTTAAATCCATGTGGAAAGGGAAGACCTTTAAAATACTTAATAAATTCTAATCTTAATCATATTCATCATTATTAAAATTCGAAATAGGTTGAAATACTTAAGGTAAGTGAAATGAGAAAACTAATAAAGAGCATGAAACACACTGGAGAAATGGAAGAATAATTGCTAAACGTTAAGAAATCTAAAATGGCCAAACGTGAAAAAGCCTTCATTTCCAATAAGCATTTATTTAAAAGTTTTGCAATAACTTAATAATATAAAAGGAGATTTTAAAAATTAATTGAATGTTAAGTGCAGTAGAGTGGAGGGACATGATTAAATACATTAAAACTTCTACTTGTCCTGTCTTTGGTCTTCAGAAACAATTTAGGTCTTGTCAGTGCTTGAGAGAGTTGCATCACCTGTCAGCAAGGAGATGTCACTATCAGTGTTGCTGTTAATAATGATTATTAGCATTGTGGTAATAATAGTTTTCATAATGAGTAGTGCCTGGATGTAGCAAGGTACTATGGCCAAAGACACCAGCTTGCTCA
Source organism: Emberiza elegans (assembly GCA_024865655.1). Taxonomy (NCBI): domain Eukaryota; kingdom Metazoa; phylum Chordata; class Aves; order Passeriformes; family Fringillidae; genus Emberiza; species Emberiza elegans. The sequence goes on from JALJVW010000172.1 coordinate 3,563,076, forward strand.
GTTTTATACAGGCCAAACAAAAGATTTTTCTCTTCCAAGGATTGTGTAATCTAAGCATGAAAGGAAGGACCTCTTTGGTTTTGATTGAAAATTATACACAGATAATCAAAATGTTTGCCTTCTATTGTTTCATCCTTTTTTAAAATTTTCTGCTGGTGAATGAAAAGAGTTATTTGGATGCACTTCACAATGTAATCTGTGTGAGAAAATGGCATTGAATCTTTTAAAAATTGAAACTAGTAATTTTATTTGTATTTTAGGGATTACTTACCTTGACCATGCTGGTTCAGCACTTTTCCCAGAGAGTCTACTTAAAGCTTTTACTGATGACCTCAGAAACAACGTTTATGGTAAGTGCAAAGCAACATTCCCATGAGTCTTCTCAACTTTCCATCTCAATCATTCAAAACTGAGCTTCTTGGAAGAGACCTTCTGCAGCCTTTTTTAATGCTGCTATAGGGTAGGTGGAAAACCAGTGATTTTTACAAAGGAGGCATAGGCCCTTTGTGTCACCCCTGGCTTCATTCTCTGGTGGCCAAAGACCTGTCTAAAGAAGAAAGATCAAAGCAAACACGTCTCTGTTGCATGACTCTGTTAGGGTACCAGTCTTGGGATAAAGAAATACATTTTAGCTATAAGCACTGTTCATTCTTTTGTTTTTTCCACACAAAAATGCAAACCTAGTTTCTTAAGCAAGGACCAGAATACAGAACCAACCTCCTTCTCAGAGTCATCACAAAGAGCTTATACTGTGACTCAGTATAAGAATTTTATTCAGAAGAAAGCATAGCTCAAAGACCCCAAGTGAATTTAGGCACAGAATAGGTGCTATTAGACTTTGCTCTGCTCTGACTATTCGACTTTGGTGCCTCCTCAGAAAAAGGATTGCCAAAGCAATCCTGTGCAGAGGAATATGGGTAAAAGTATCTGCAGAATTGCATAATATCTGGGTGGAGATTTGACTATTACAGCACCACCTGTAAGAACTTCATCCCCAGATCCTCTGCCTAAACCTTTCATTTCTGTCTGATGTTATTATGTAGCTGAGAATCACACACTGAGTGATTTTATAAAAGTCAGCAGCATCCACTGTATAGGAAATATTGGTTCTGTGTGAGACAATTTACATTAAAGTGAGTCATGCACAACCAGAAAAAAAATATACTGCATAGTATTATGCTGTGAGAAGTCCCACTGAAGTAATCAAATTTCCTATGGTGTGTTACTATCTGTGGGTCATATGTCCTTTTTGCTAGTTTTGTGTGTTTCTTGTGCTCCCTGATGCATGGAGCAAAGGGATTCCTCACTTGGGAACTAGGTATCACTGCTTTACAAGAAAATGCTTGTTCACTTCAGCACTGGCACACATGTGCTTGTCACCTCGGCAAGCCACTTGAGAGTTTTGGGTAGTTTTTATTCTCCATGTGCCATTATGTCATTTCCCCCTATTCTTTTTCCTGAATGCTGGCAAGGCTGGGATCCAGAGCATACATCTGAGTTCCACTACAAAATAAATGTTATTCTTTATAGAGATAGGGCCTTTTTTTTCTGTTATAATAAAATACAGCGATTTGATTGCATTCAAGATCTCCAATTCAAGTGCATGCCAGTGATACAAAAATTAATGTTCTGTCATCACAGACACTGTAAAGTTAAATGTCTGTGCTCTGATCTTAGTTATTTCAAACACTGGGCTCAACCCTTTTAATAAGTACCATCTGTGGCAGAAAAGAAAATAATTTGTGAATCATTTGAGTGCTTGTGAATAGAAATAGTAGTACTGCCAGTTTGGAGCAGATTTGCATAATACCTATAATGATATAGGAGAAAAAATTGTATATTTTTATTGGTATTTTAATTTAAAATGATAGCAAGAGCTCCAGCATGGTCAATTTTTTTTCCAGTTACCTCTCATACTCTAAGGACAGTAAATGCTGTCTAAGGACAGTATAGGAAGAGTCAATTTAACAAACACTGATGTGAATGAAGGGGGAGGTTGAGTTGCAGCTTTTTTATTTTCTTGGCAACAATCCACAGGCCAAAAGAACTGCAGTCTAGCTGTTGCATGTGTAAATGAGGGAAAGTAATAAAAGTAAGAGATAGTCTCACTTCTAAATTGAAAATATTTGAATTGGAAATTACAGAAATGCAACATCAGACATGAAAAGTCTAAGTTTTGGATTTGAGCTCTAAAGTTATTATTTTCATCCCCCCTTCACAACTTTCAGTAGCGTAACTTTTAAATTTTGAAAAGAGTAGCTAATATGGGAGCCTACTGCAAACACTGTGTTAGTATAGTGAGTTTTTCCTTATTCCCTTTCCGAACTGTTTTTACATGTTCTCCAAGTATTTGCTAATAGGAAAGTGTGCTGTGTCTGACTGAATATTGCTGTAATCTTTTTTGCTCAAGAAGACAAAATCGTACTGTTATTAATTAATTAATTGTTATATATGCTTGTGCTGAGCTGGACTAAGGTGGCTACTAATTTTTCAACAAAATGAATTATTTGAATTTCAGACACTAAAAACCCAAGGATTAATTCTTCTATCCAGTTGTGATTGTCTGTTATCTCCAGATCCTGTCTTTTGCTTCTTACCTACTGCACAGATATGTTTATGAATATGCATTCTGTCTGTAGTTTTTCTAGTATGTTTGTGCATATGCAGTTTCATTTTCTTTTTATGGGAACTGCCTAAATATTAGTAAGAGATCCACCTGAAGTTTCTAGGTCTGTCACAATTGCTTTGTCCTGTTTTAGGTCCCTTCTCTTGACTAAGGGGCTTCAGGGAATTGTTGTGAAGTATGCATTGAATCTTTATCATCTTTTGGGCTCTCTTGGTGTAATACTTTGATAAAAGAGAAATTTAATAGCAAAATTGTGATTAATGATTAATTTCTGTATTTCTATTGTCTCCTAGGTAACCCTCATAGTCAGAATATCAGCAGCAAGCTGACATATGATACAATCGAGCATGTTCGATACAGGTAAAATAATCTTTATTTCAGATGTTGTATGATGCACTTGATAGTTTTCATTTTGGTTAGGCCTGCACTGTTTTTGTGACTTTGATGTGATACCATTTTCTAATGGTCATCTGTAATGCCTAAAGGAAACACCTCACTTTTAAAACACAAGATATTTGGATATGATCCAATCAAGTCTTGGATCATATCAATTCTTTTTCTCCCAGATACCCAAATCCTCAAAGTCCTGTAGTTAATTTAGTGCTGTAATACAAGTCCACAGTTTTAATTAAGATGTAGGACTTGGAATTTCAGAAGTGATTATTAGTAAGATGGTATGGTAAGATAGTAAGGTGGGACTAGGTGCAAAGACATGTTAAAATTCAGATAAAATTAAATAGGGTGTAATGGCTTGTGAGATTTTGCAAAAAGCTTATGGGAATGTGTACATTGTTTTACAGCAGGTACTTCCGTTGGAGTAATAAAATATCTTTTAAAGCAGTTTTAGTATAACTTTTAAGAGTAGAAAGAAAAAAAAGTAAAATTGAGTGTTGGGGCTTCTGGATAAGGGCAAGAAAATGAACTGATTCTCTAAACAAAGTATTCCTTTGAAAGCTCAGGATGGAGTGTGCGGAAGGTACACATCTTGCAATTGATTTGTCATGATTTACATCGTGATGAAATATACCACTTAGGCACTTGGTTATTGGTTTTAAGGATTTGTTTCAGAAAACTCTTGCTATTTTATAAAATACATTTTTATCACAGAATATGGATGCTTTGAGTTTATTTCCCTGCTTTTAATGACACATTTAATGCAAGTAAAGAATGTAATGGATTTCTATTTTATCTTCTTCCTTGAAAGTAAATATTTCTCCAAAACAAATCACAGAATTCAGATCAATAGCATTGAAGTGTTCATAGTTGTAATGAAGATAATCTGTATTATACATTTGTGCTGCATTTTCTCTGACTGTTTTTATGGGAGTGTAAAAAAATCAAGAATTTCTGGTTGGATGCTGCTGCTGGCTACAATCTGTTTTCCCCTTCCCATCACCAGCTTTCTGGAGAAAGCATTTCTTTTTGCTTCTGCCACAGCCCTCTCTTAATGCTGTGCAGGATGACAACCTATTAATGTATGGCCAAATGAAGTGAAAGAGACTAACCATGAGGAGTAGCTGTCTTCAGAAGCACTTATAGCCAGTTACAGCAATACCCCAGTCTGCAGTCTTTTGATCAGACCTGTGTGCTCACATGCAGAGTTAGCATTCTGATTTCCATTTACTGAGTGCTGTTGCAATGTTGCTGTTTCACAGTTCTGCTTATGAAGGCACAGTAGGAAGTGCAACTGTTTTTAGAATAATTACTACTGCACTGTGTGTGCTTTGTTGTTAGAGAGTAAGGAAATAGGCTTTCACTGAGTAAAAACCTAGATCACTTGAAAAGAACTTACATCTTCAGCATGTTTTATTTTGGATGCTGCTTTAAAAGATCTTGAGACTTTTTAAGGGCGGAATGGGAGATGACAAGAACATACCAATGTTAGTTTTGAGGTTTTTTTCTGTGTTTTGTTTTTTTGTTTTTTTTAATGCCCTCTGCATCTGAATGAACATTTTCTGATATTACACCTGATAAAATTTTTCATCTGTCCCTAAAGAAATGCAGCCATTTTTAAACTCCCAATAAAAATTTTAAAAGCATAGTTGTCAAAAAGGCACAGTCATAAAAATTCAGGAAGAAAATGCCCCAAACCTACTGCCAATAAGTCAGCTATCCAAAATGCAATAAAAGTATATTAAAAATCTATACCTCTATGCCATTGCAGCTAATCAAAATAAGCAGTATGACAAGACAGGGAGACAGGCAGCTCTGTCCTGCATCACAGTGCAAAGATTGGATTTCCTCAGTAAAATTCAGCAGGTAGTTTTAGAAATCTAAAAATTAGTTGCTAGCTTGTAATTTGGCTTTTAGCATATGTTGCAGTCAGAAGTATAGATTTTTTTTCAGTGTTTGACTCCAAAATAATGCTATTTTATTTTTTAAAATTATTTTTTAAATTTGATTTTTCAAAGTGATCATACAATCAACTAATTAAAAATTAACACAAGACTTAATTTCAGATTTATATTTGCTGATATGGGTAACAGCAGCATGAGAATAGACTTTCCTAATATGTCAGTGTACATTGTTCAATAGTACAAAGCTGAGGGATTTGGTTTTACCTTCATACCAGCTTGACAGAGAGAAACCATTCTTAGAATGTGGTTTTGCAGTAGAATAACATAAATAATTAAATAATTGAGTCAGTGGATGTTTTTTCTGATTTACAAAATTATAAAAAGATGCTTTACCTCTTAATCAATTCAAGTGCAATAAGATTAGAAATAACTATTTTTTTCTTAAAAATATTGCTTCTCTTTCCTTAATGTGGACAGCTGAGTGTTTTTAAGCATTGTGCATACCTCAACATTAACCATGAGTGATGGTTAAAAGAGGAAGCAAGAAATATAATAAACTTTACAGAAATGTATTAAATGTACGCGCCCAAAGATTATAGGTCCTTTTTTATTACTTTGCTTATGGATGTATGGCACTGCCATTGCTCCACTTCCACACAGCTAGAGAGCAGGAGTACAGTATCTCCTTATGATGCTGCAGTTATTGTAACTCAGAAATTCATTACACTGAGTATTAAATAACCCTTTTCCCATATGCAAGGATTTTAAAATACTAAATTTCTGAATATTTTAACACATTGTCCTTGTGGGTCTTGCACTTGCAATATCAAATAGTGCAGCAATGTCTTCTAACCAGAGCCAGACTGAAGTTTGAAATCTGTGGTATGTTTAAGATATATAACAGGATACTTTTTCATGTATGCACAGTGTTGTAATAGAATTTTGATGTTCATCCTTGAACTTTCAGGTCCTATGAAATGTTAAGCTGAATAATACTTTGGGAATTCAAATATATATTTTTAAAAGGCCAGAAATTTCAGTTATGATTTTGGTACCCAGAATCTCCTTGATCATGGCAATATGTAAATTACAGAATTTTGTCACTGAAGCTAAAAGGATTGGGCATTAAACTAAATGGGATCAAGTTAAAAAATAGAGCCAAAACATGTATTTCTGTAAAGGATTCTCTCAAAATATGTCTAAGTGAGCTGTTAGAGGAGATTAATCAGTACATGCAATCAAAACCTGGTACAGTGGGCATGCACAAAATGACTGTCGATGTCTCAATGTTTTAAAAATATATTTGATTCTGCTGTGAAATACACAGGTAGTACCAGATTATGCTAAGGAAGCAGTCTCAGAAGTGCTCTTTATAATTTCCTTTGCATTGTGTTTTTAGAGAGCATTTAATGATAGCAAGATAGAACTTTACATTCCTTCTGCAAGCATCATACCTTGCTTATGAAATAAGTTTCCATTCCAAGTATTTTCTTTAAGTTAACACATTTTAAAATGGTGTTTTGTTCAAGATAGGGATTTTTTAATTTAATTCCTGGGTTTAAGCAGTTCCATGTCTGAAAACAGTAATGTTGGAACTGAAACATACATGAAAATGGCTTGACCTTTCCTGCACAGTAAGAAGTAGTAGATACAGTATCTTCTTAGTATTGATTTGTTCTTTACAAAGGTCATTGACGGGAGACCGTGTGGATGAGTGACATCTGAGCACTGCATCCTGTCCTCCTTAATGGCACCCATCAGCTTGAAAACCTTGTTTCCAGTCTAGAGTGGTTCAGCTCTTTTGCAGGCTTGTTTTAGAGCACCATTTGCAATCACTGCTTTTCCTGATCCCACTGCTCAGTGGGACAACTCTGAAGTACCAACAGTCGGTGAAGTCCAGCAAAAGGTCACCGTGCTCACTGCAGTGATGCTGTACATGTAAATGATAGAGGCATTAGAAGATAATTAGGAATAATGGATAGGTTTTTGGAAGAGTTTAGGCAAGAGGGCTGATCTTTTCCTCATGGTTCATGAAATGATTTAGGCGTGCAATTAAACAATCCCAGTGTGCCCCCAGTGAGTGACTGATGACCCCACTGTGGGCTCTGTCATGTGCTGAGTGACAGCACAGCAGGGGCTTTGGTGCACATGCTTCTTGTTTTTCCCTCAGCCACACCTAGCCTTTTGTGCAAAAGTAATAGATTGACTCATAGGAGTCAATCTATTACTTTTGGAGGGTTTACTCTTTGCAATCTTATGCAAGGTAGTGAAAAGCTTCTGGTCAGGGTAACAGGTCATTTTTTAATGAGTTAGGAGACTGTTTTAAGAACAAGTAAAATCACTTTGTTTTACTTTGGAACTTTGCTCCTGGACTTTCAGCTCTATTTTAATAAATTCATTAATCGTTAACTTGATGACCTGAAGCTTCAGAAAGGAATTTGCTAGTGTCTTCTGTTACTCTTCTGGTAGTCAGCTTTATACCTTCATATGTATGGAGAGTAGCAAATAAAATTGGTACATGCACTGTCATGCTCTCTGACTAATCTTTGTTGCATAAAGAGTCAAATCTGGAGTTCTTCATTTATTGAAAGAAATAAATTCTTCAGTAAAATAAATTAAAAGCTGGAGGTCAAGATTGCTAGTTTATGAACAAAAAGAATTAAATGCTTCTGGGAAATTCTGAGTTTTATTAGTATGGGTGGCTAGAATGTTTTGCATAGAGGTCTGAAAAAGACTGGATGCAACCTTTTTTTTTTCTTTCTGATTCAGAAAAGAACCCCTCAGGACTCTGCTTTTATAATATGTTTGTGACAAAGCAGTTATGGAGACTAAGTTTAAATGAGATCTTTCTGTTCCATTGCTCTCTAGATAAAATTCAGAGTAGGGAGAGTGGTACAGGCTTACTTGGATTCAGGCCACTGGTTTAGTTCACATTTTTTTAAATGCACACAGCCTTGATGCCTCCTCAGCTGCATTTTTGGCAGGGACCCCAATGGCCTCTGTGCCCACGGCAAGGTCTTTGAAAGGGCACATGAGCTGATGAATGAGATAGTCCAACTGGAACAAAACACTGAAAAAAATAGTGAAATTTCTCCAATGCAAATTCCTTTTTTTCATTTTATCAGTCTCTTTGTCTTTTTCAGGATTTATATGGAAGCTTTTTTTCCCCTCCCAAGGCTATACAATACTTACAGAAGAAATGTAGAGTCCTTCCCTCTTCTGGGTTTGCAGCTGCTATTCCTAGGCAGCAGCATTGCGAGACACCAGTGGGTGAGGTTTCTGGTGACATTTGTGTTGCCTTGGATGTTCAAGGAGCAGTAACATTGTCCTTCCTGGCTGCTGGGAACACTAGCAGTTCCTTTGCCAACTCCAGGGGAGCCTGACAACTTCATTAGTGGCTTACATTATTATTTGTATTTCAAGTAAGGCTTTTGGAAGACCAGATATTTAGCACAAATATAATTTATGCCATCCCCTGTGTGCACCTGTTGTGCTTGACAACTTTGTTTTGGCTTCGGTGCATTGCTGTTTCTCAGCACAAGTTATGTGGCATTGGAGAGGTGCTCCATCTGACTGAAGTCAAGAAATTTGGAAAGCCATCTTCAATTATGTATGTTGTTCAAAATTCAGGTGATTTGTTTTCATGTCTAATTTTTTTGAAGCCTATGGACACTTTCTGTTTTGCTCCAACTGAAACTGACTTAATGATCTTGGAGCAAGAAGTGCGTGACTGACAAATTTTAACTTGTGCTGTTCATACCTTATTGTCATATTTAAAATCATAACTTTGGGAAGTACTAATTCATGTACTGCTTTAGAAACACAGAGATAATTTATTTCTGGTCCTTTTAAAATAGTCTCTAATATAATCTTTCTGTGAAGTTAGCAAACCCAGTATTGAGCTCCATTTTGAATCTTATTCATTCCACTTGCAAAGCAATATGAGTATTTCATTTATTGTTCTAATTAAGCTGTTGAGGACACTCTAAAGCATTCCCAAGGGCTTCCATGGTGCCTGCCATATGTGTCTCAATCTGAAATTCCTGGTATCATAGCTGCTGCAAGACAGTGTTTTGCACTCATCCTTTTTCTATCTGACCCCACCTTGCTGCACTTTTAACTAGCAGATTTGAGACCTTAAAAAGTCATCATTTGAACTATGAGTCTTTTTGCTCCCATTCAAAATTCTGACTGCCTGTTCTGACTCTACTTACTGTTCTGTTCCCTTGGGACTTTGGTACTGTTTTTGTTGCCCCCACTGCGTGATCCTTAGTGATCAGAATTTTTAATACTTTAAACACTGGCATCCACTGAAGTAATTTTATTTTAAAGTCCACCTAAGTGCATAGCTATTAGTGTTGCCTATGTTTTTATTATTATGAATGAGGGTTAACTAATTCATGACTTACTGTTTAAATTTTGAATATATATTTTTTAACTACTGGTGAACTTTTCATCTCCTGAATATAGCAATGTATTCACAATCTTCTGCTATTTTTTTCTCCAACAGCAGATATGATGTGCAAGTAGTAGTAGCTTTGGTGTAGGTGCCTCTGCAGTGTTTGAATGATATCATCACATTTCTTTTTACTCTCATTTCTGGTGTAACCTTAGAATTATCTTCTGCCCCGATACATCAAGTGTAACTGTGGCTGTCTTCTCATCTGTGATAATGCCAGTTTGCTCTGTGCATTGTTCCAGACATTCTGTAGCTCATCTGGTCTTCTTACAGACTGAGCAAACACATTTACTTTGTCAAATGATGGCACAAGCCTTCAGCTCCCTTTCTCTAATGAGCAGGTTTTTTACAGCAGCCCTGCTAGATGCTGTAGTCCTAACACTGTTGGATTTTTTTTTTTTTGTTGTTTGTTTTTGTTTTGGTTTGGTTTAGTTTGTTTTGGTTTGTTTTTTTTTTTATTTTGCTGCCCTCTCCCACGTGCTGTCTTGCTGAAATTCTCAGTTAATATCCAATGTCTCTTAGCAGTTTTTTTCCTCCCCCCAGCACTGAGACTGCACCTGGCTGCACTCAGGTGCCAGCTAGCTGTGTTCATTAAATGTGTAACAGCCTGTTGCTGAGGTCATGGCTGCCCTGATGAAAACTTTTCTGTGGCAAAAGGCAGACAGCTGCTCGGCTTCCAGGCTGCCCAGGGGATGTTTTAAACACCACAGGGAGCAGAGCCAGCCGAGCACTGCAGCAGCAAAAAAAACTGAGGCGGAGGAAAGATGGGCAGTGACTGTCAAGGGGTGAGGGTGTGGTATAACCCTTAACCTAGGCAGGGATGAAATGAATCCGTGTGTGCCCAGTAGGAGTTTTAGGGTGCCAGGCTTCAGGACAGCCAGGTCAGAAATATATCCCAGCTGATATGGTTAAAGAATATGGGATGGCATGTAACCTTCAGAATTTTGTGTTTCATCTCCAGTACTTTTCATCTACTGTTGATGATCTTTCCCCATTATGAGGAACAGAATTCTCCCTCTTACACTGGGTCTTGAGAAACCTTTTGTTCCTACACCCAGATTTTGTGTTGCTTATAGGCTTTTGTGGTCTGTTCTACTATTAACCCCTGCTCATGTATTTAAGTAGAGAAGACCTGTTTTCATAGGCTGAACAAGATATACTCCTCTAGATGCTACTTCCAAAATGTAATTTTCATCCCCCATGCCAATCTCAATGATTCTGTCTTTGGGCTTGATCCAAATTACAGTAATCTTTCTGAAGTGTGTGACAAAATAGAATGGGTGTGTTGAAGTAAATCCTGTAGCCTGGCAATTGAAGGTTTGGTAATTGAGATGGAATAAAAGATTCTTGAAATGGTTGTGTGACCTCAACAAGTGTTCTGGGTGCTATGGGAAGACCAAAAGTGTTGTAAAGCTAAGGAAATAGCATGAGCGTTTCAAACAAATAGAGGAAATCTGGTGGTGCATTGGATTTCCAGACAGCAAGAAAGCACATCTTTCTGGAAATTCTTCTAGAGTGTAATAAATTTGTTGGAATGTGAGCTTTCTTGTTGGTTTTTGTTATGAAACTTCATACTAGGCTGGAAGTGATAATGGGGTCCATAAACTGGTTGATACTTACAAGAATGGACCAAATCTCAAAGAAGATTGTGAGATTTTGTACAGAGAGTTTTTGTTTAGGGGCACCACAATGACTTAAAGAAGAGAAAATAATTTGATTAAAGTTGATCACTTTAAGCATTCTGTTCTTTGAAACTAAATGCACTAATTTTAATTGGTAATTTGAAATAATAGCAAATAAGTACCTAAAACTCAGAACTTTGTAGCGTATGCTGGCAGTATTAGTCAGTTCCTTCTAACTTTCATTATTCTTTCTGTTGTTTTTCTGCTGCTTGAATTGATTCAAGTTTATGACCTATTTTAAACTTTATTTCTAGCTTGAAGGTTGTAAGCAAAGATGGTGTCCTTGAAATTAAAGGCTGCCTTTAAGAAGCAGCACGAGTCATGGTAAAATACGAATGATAAACAAAGAATATGAATGATAAACAAAGCAAGACTTTAAAGAGACCTGTCTCCTTTATATTAAGGTTAATAACACTTAGTGAATCCAGGTTTAATTTGTTAGGTTTTATTAGTGTATTTGGTTTGTGTCAAGGCAGAAGAAAATTTCATCATTGATATTATTGAGTGCCAGCTCAATAACATGTTGTGAATAATTTAGAATTTATTTCAAGCTTTTGGATGGTGAGACTGTTTAGAGGAGTTTGATGTATGTACTTTGGATTTTATGGAGACTCCTCAGTCTTGTAATGAATCCAGTGATCACAGGCAATGGTTCTCAAATGAGCTTTTCAACACTCAGGTTTTCTCAGCCATCCACTCACCACTTCTTTTAATTTGTCTGTTTTTACCTTTATAAAAGGGCTTAAATTTTCAATACTTTTTTTGCAAATACCTGTCATATGATAAAAAGGAGATTTTAGACACATGAAATACTTTTTTGCAAAATCTGTCAGTGGTCACAGACCAGATATTTCTGACCTGTGAGTAAACTATGTATGAAAACAGTATTGCTTTACAGGAAGGAAAAAAATGAACACAAAACTACAAAAGGGTGAAAGATATGAACAATATTAAAACTGACCTCTGGAATATAAGGCTGAGGCTTCTGTACTAACAAGGGAAGCACTCTGCAGCAGTGGTGTGAGGCACAATCCTAGTTACTTTTCACCTGCTAAAAATATTTTTGCTGACCTGTTGGTTCCAAAATCCTGGTGCCAAAATCTTGTATGTTGTTGAATTCTTTCTTCTTTTAAGGGTGTGGCTCTCTGGTAAGCTGGGTGTGAAATTTCCAGTTCAATGACTGTGCAGCTAACTTGCAACAGGAGAAGGAGATCAGCCTGCCAGTAAGAGCTTGTCCCAAGATGCATACAATCTTGCTGTAAATTCATAAAAGCTGAAAGTTATTTTATTTCACATATATCTGTCTTCTTGTGAAAGGTGAAAACAAGAATCCAAAATGTTCTGTGAGACAATAGCTGCCTTGCTCATCCTGCAGGGCTGTAAAGCCTTTAGTCCCACAGCAATTCACTGCAAACCCCAAAGTCCCCATGTACAAACTCACTGGGAAGTGCCTGTCTAGCCTTCCAAGGACCAAACAGCCTGCAACATATGTAAAGCTTTATGCCAAAATACTTAATGTGAACTCCATCAATTGTCCTGTACACCGTGTAATGTTTCAGTAATATACCTGAGGAATGGTTCCTTCCCTGCAAAAGTATTTATAGACACTTTTGATCATCTGATTTTTATCTGCAATCATGTAACAAGACATTTAACTGTTATTACAGCCTGCCTTGTTAGTAATTTAGGTGTTACCATGCTTTGAAGCTGGAATGAGACCAGTTGATGGACCTCTGAAGGGTTGTGGCTGAGACAGTGTATGAAGGCAGTGACTAGGCAGAGCCTAGATTGAAACAGACCTTCTAACTCTTCTTGGTCATGTTCCTCCTATGTAAAGAGTGTGCTACAAGCAGGTAATTTCTGCATTATTGTCCATGACTCCAGCACAAACTGCGTGTGTTTGTGATGAGGTCAGTGTGTTGCAGGTCATCTGAAAGGAGTTTGTAAATCTGTCAGTAGCAGTTTACTTGAGTCAAGGAAGTAACCTAAACAACCATGGTATATCTCAGCTAACCAGACATGCCTTAACCAAAATAGGTAGGGGCAGTGCCTCCCCTGCTTCCTACTTGACTGACAAAGTTGCGTAGATGAAGGAGGGAGGCCTCCAGCATTCCAGGAACACTTGTCAGCTGTCTTGAGTGGCTGTCATAGTAAGTGGTATGCTCTTGTTTGTTTTAAGTTTCCTTCTCTCTCCTTTGGGTGGAGGAAAGTTCTGTGCTAACTTTACATATGAATTGTCTGAAGGCAGTGCACAAGGGTAACTTTCTGTCCTTGCTGTGTGAGACATAGCCACAGTGATGAATTAATGCTGTTTCATTTCTGAGAGGAAAATAAAATAAACTGGTTTACGTTATAGGCACACATACAAGCAAGATAGTTTTTCAATGCCTTGAGCCATACCTGTGAAAATTTAAAATCAAGGACACATCATGTAGCTCGCAGTAGAGATTCAGATACAGAAGACTTCATCTGAAAAACCATAGAACATTCACACTCCGCTGTGAGTTTATCTGACAGTGTTTGCCTGTTTAAACATCTAAATGGGATGGGATTGCCATAGCAAATAGTACTGGCATTTAGCTTTTCTAATGAACTTCAGAATGAGTTTGATGAAGTATGCTTTTAGTATAAATTGGAGTTAAGCTGCATTGTCAAAATGTGATATTATAGGTGGCATTCTTAACAATGAAGTGCAAATGAAATTCTATCTGCTTTTAATTAAATAAGCACACACTCCACTGAATTTTGGAAATTTAATTCTCTTAATCTGAAGTCTGAGGCCCTTGAACAACTACTATAATTTGAAAGATATAAAAGTGCTGATATATTTCAAAGCTGTTTGTGTTCAACCAAATAATCACATTGTTTTCTTTGGTAAATTTCAGGCTCTTTTGATTTCCTCAGGTATTTCTTTTTCAATTGTGTGAAAAAGAGCTGAGGTAAATTTCCCCCTGGTTGTAGCCCATGAAAATCAGAGCAGTAAACACTTGAGTATCAACAACAGGGCTAAAGCACCTGGTATCTGCTGCTGGAATCTAGAATATTGAGGAGGATTTTGCTTGTGGCTGCACCCTGTGGACAATGCAATGAAGTGTGTTGCTGTATATGAGGAATTCATGCCTGGCAATTCAGAGCTGTCACAAGGCCTCACCAAGTGGAAAGGGATTGATCACAAATTCTGGCTGGGTGCCCTGCCATTTTTAAACTATGTGGCCATGATAAGATGCTGGAAAGCCAGTTGGCTGAAAATGTTCCTATAGAAGGGTCATAAGGCTTGGAGGAGAGAGAGTCCCCTGACAAAGTCTTCTACAAGATGTAATAAATTCACACTTAGCAGTGCTAATTACTTCATTTTCAGTGTTGTGAGAAGGTGTGAACACCAAATTGAATAGGAAGGGAAAAAGAGCAAAAATAACTGTCAACATTCATGCAATACTGTGCTTTGAGTTACAAGTCTTTTACAGAAATTAGTATGTGCTTAATCTATTTCCTCTTTCTTGACTTTCAGTATCATATGATTCACATCGCTACAAACAAAAAACAAAGATGGATATAGAGTCCTTTAAGGATAAGAAATACAATTTTATTTGGCAATAGTACATAATAGGAAGTAATGTCTAATTAATTAGCTAGTATGTAATAAAGAGTTGCTGTATGTTGAGTTTGGGATAGTCAAATTTGAATGTTCCACTGGAGGGTTTTTTTTGCACACAAAGTCCTGCATTCAAACTGTTTCAGAACCATTTATAAGAGGTAGCAATCTTTTTGAATGTGTTTATATGTGGTTCACGTGTTTTGGAGTCATCTCGGTTTTATTTTCACAGCCTCAAGTATTTTTTCACCTCCATTATAAGTAATTTAAAACCAGCGGCATATATATATTTGATATGTCACTTGCTTGACTTTCATTTTCAAGTCTAATTGACGTTTACTTGCAATGAATTTGAGCTATCAAATCACTAAAACCATTACTGTAGCAGAATCACTCTGCCTTTAGGGTATACTTACATTTCTACATTAGCAGATTTGTGTTTTGTACCTATATAGTGAAATTCCCTGTATAAAACTCAAACAAGAGAAATGGAAATTAAACACTCTCTTTTTGTTCCCTCTTTCTAGATGCAAGAATTTTGTTCATGTGCCTTTACTGACTTTTTATCATATACCTGACCAATATAGTAACTATGGCAGTAGAACTAGCTAAATATGGAATTAAGCATTTGGGAAAACAATATTCAAAGTAACTTCTCAAGAATTCAGAGTTATAGCACACAATTAACAGCTTAATGGACCTTTACATTTTCTGAGATGTTCATTTTAAATGAGACAGATTGCTTGGCAATGTTTAATAAAAATTTTGATTACATACAGTGTATAAAATGAAGACTTTGAAATTAGGCATGTTCAGAGGCAATTTATCTCAAGCATATGTGGGTTGCTACAGAAGGAGAGCGTGTGTGAACTTGATGGCTTAGAATATAATCACTGAGGTTCACAGCATATTGTAAGTAATTTAAAATTTGTGAATGGCAACTCTCTGTGAAGGTTTTATCACAGCAAAATATAAGTGTTGTTAAACTTGTTTTTACAACTACAGTGAAAGAATTGCCCTCGTGGTTTATTCCTTGTAGCATACAGATCAGTGTCACTTTTTAGAAGGAAAGGAAAAAAGCATCAAAGCATTATTTGGTGAGCAGAGGTCAGCAGACTTACCTGATGGGGCATTCTGCGTTTGAAGACAGCTTTTAAGGGAGCTATGGGATGAGTTGTCACATAAATAATGCTCCACCAGCTTTGGTCACATGCTGTTACTATCTCTCATGGGCTCCTTCCATGCCTTTTCCAGAGGTACACCTCTGGTACCAGCAGACTGGAGGTGCTGACGTTCATTTGGACTACACCAAATGTCAAATGTGGAGCTGGAGCAGTGGGGACACACACATGTGCACAGTACCAGCTGTGGTGAAAACAGGTCATTTTGGGCAGGCAGCAAGGCAGGCAAATGGACATGGTCAAAACCAGACTCGCAGCAGCTCATGATAATAATGCCTGTGGCATGTGGCATATCTCAGGTCCCTGCTAGGCTGGGCTCCTGTCTCTGAGAGTGGAGCTGTAAGATGGTGAGTACTGCCTGCAGTGTGGCCTTCTGTCAGTGCTCTGAGTGGATGTTCAAATTGCTTGAGACTTACACTGATTTGAGGATCTGGGGCTGGAAAATCCAGCATTCTGGGTATCACTTAGTAGAGATCAGCTTTCTGAAGGCTTTGCATAAGGAAATTTTGTTCTCGATTGGTCCCATACATTATTCCCACTGTTAATGGTGTCAGAGGAGTTGTGGTAGATGGATTTTGGCTATTTGTAACTTCAAAGATTTTGGGTCTAGCACAAGCAAGTGTGTTGCCCAGGAAAAGCTACTGATAGAATATAAAGAAGAAAATGAGAATCCTAAATTCTTCCTAGAAAATTGTGAGAAGATTATTATTGAGTTATGCAACAACTTAAGGTCTCTTAGACCTATTAGAAAATGAATACACACTCCTCCATGCATTGGTAGTCCCACTACCACTAAACTTTCTGAACTTACAGTGTTTACATCTTGTTGAGCACAATCTGTTGTGCTAATGGTGTTATATTTGCTTATTTATGTAGGTAACTTTAAATGGAGCCTCTCACCATTGCACTAGGTGCTTTGCAGAAAAATTAAAAACATAAATTGCATAAGCTACCTGCAGTGGATACAGTAAGCTAGGGCTGCTGATAAAAATGACCACAAAAGCATATAGCTGAATTCTCTGAAACAAAACTAAAGAGAGAGAAATTGATGAAAGTCAGGAGAGAAGAACTGCTAGTCAGATGCAAAAATTAAACAGTGACTCTGTACTTCCTTCTGGATCCCAGCAGCAGTTTGTACTGGGCCAAATTGACTAATGGATTGGAAGTGGGATTCTAACAAATTTAATCATATATTTTCTACATTTCTTGAATAAGTGTTCCCTCCCTTTTCCTCAGGCTCTCAGCTCTAGATATGTTCTTACTGGTTTGTCCGCTGATTTCATAACAATGCAAAGGGATTATTATGTTTTCTTTCTGCTACTGTGGGCAGGTGATTTGACTACAGGAAAAAGCTTTGTAAGGCAGAGCAGCATTATATACAGAACCCTGGTTTTGTGCTCTTTAATACCTGTAAAATGTGTGTGGTGTGCCTAGAAGGCTGGTAATGTAAAGGGGGAAAAAACCCAGCAAATTCAAATTTGTGGGTGGTAGGCTACTGAGAAATAAAACTCTTTGGTCTTTACATATGCAATTCTATTTCTGAAAGCATAAATAGGAGCAGACTGAGATGAGAGGCCCTAAAATAATTTTGAAAACCCCGAGGGCTTCTATAGTGCTATGTGGCTGCCATGATTTTATTTTTATTGGTTATATTTTTCTCCATTTTGCTAGCACACCTTTTAAACCCAAGTTTTATAAGATATTCTGGTTGAGAAGTTTTTTAGCCATTTTCACATCCTCTTAATGCTGAGCTCTGCATTTTAGGACTTTGGACATTCTTTTTTGTCCTCTTACTTCATGACATGGGATAAGACTGATTGCATACTATTATTGCCCAGAGAAGAGTTACACTTTAAGGAGAAAAGATGCACTGCCATTCATCACTGTTTTCTATGATCTTCAATCTTTTTCTTGCTTGTTTGGTATCCAAAGTATTATTTTCTCATTTCATAGACTGCATTGGTTTTACCTGACTGTTTTAACTCCTTGGCCCCTCTTCACTGATTTCACTGTCAGGCACTTCACAACATATTTTCCAGTTAAAAAAAACAAAACAAACCTCTATGAGTTCACTTATATCCTGATATTATCTATGTAAAATGGATTGTCAGATCAGCCTTGCTTCTTCTGAAGAGCTGCTAGAAAAGCAGCAGCCTTCAGGTTCTTACCTGGTACCTGCCTTGAAAAGATTTGAAAAGGATGCTTTGGACATGAGAATTTTGTCATGGCAACAGACGTTCAAAAGTACTCTGCACTTAATAAACTAATAACAAGACAAACTCAAACACCAGGACAGAATTTAAGATTCCAGCTTTTTTTGCCTCCATGGGACTCTGGGGTCTTGCACCTGGCTCTGTGTCTTATGTCTGCAAAAAAACTTGTGTCTCTTGTGTCCAAGAGGAATGGTACTTGTATTGACTGTGAAATTGTGAGATTGTGGGTGTTAAAGCCCACAGCTGTGACTTCTGCTCCCAAGAGAAAACCTGAAAGAGTCTCTGTAAATATTAGGAGACTTGCAGTATCTCCCTTTTTGTTTTTGAATGCTTCTGGATTGACACTACTAGTAAAGAGCACTGTAGCTTGTTATTAGGTTCAAATGAGCATTTTGCTTGACTGACTGGCTTGGCTCCTGAGAGGTGGCATATAGCAGCATCCTGCTCACTTTTTTCTCACTGGATGTAGTTATGCGAGTCTATTTCAACTGCAGCTGAGAAACTCAGTATTTATTTTTTCCTGTTCCAGCAGTCTCTGAGACCTTCTCCCCTCAATTGTACTGATCTGAAATTTGACAGCATCCTCAAGAAGAGCCTGAGGTAGAGATCCTACTAGAGGTTGTGACATGGCATAAAGTTCTCCCTATCCCCCCAAAAGGCTGTAATTACAACTGGGGTTTGTCTTTATGATCCTCTGTGAGTTTTTATTGTGCTGATTTGCTCCTAACAACAGAACAGAGAAGCTACACCAACAACAGAGAATTGAGGTTGGATAATCAGAGGCAAGGGAACGTATGAAGTAGAAAAATATGAAGTACATCCTATGCAAGTGCGTCTAGCATGTAGTCCCTGAGTATATTTTCCTAAGCAGTCTTTTCTACCTGATTTGGCACATGGGTTTGAAACTTCACTATTTTTTTATTCCCTGAGGATCCCACTAACCATTGGTCAAAAGACTTGGTCCTTAAACGCCTCTTTTATCCAATCATTATTAGTCATATGGAAAAGAAGTACTAAGTGGAGAAGAAAGAGGCATATTGTCTCTTTCAGCTAGTTTCTGTGATACTGGAGTTAGCATGAGCTTCCTGGTCTCTGTCTTATGTGGTTCATAAAAAAAAAATGTGGTTCATTTTTTAATGGGGTTTTAGCTGTTCTGGGGATTCCTTTTGTCTCTCCTAGGGTGTTTGATTTTATCCTTTGTGAAACATGGAAAACAAAGCCACCAACACTTGTGAGTTCAAGAAAATCTGTTCTCCCCAAACCTTTCCTGTTCAGTATTTAGAACAGTTACCTGTGAAGTTTTCTTACTGTAGTAATTGCACAGACTCATAATACTATGAGGGAGTTGTACCCATTTGCAGCAATTGCAATATCAATGTCAATTTTCTTCTGCCTAAATCACTGGAATTGGTTTGCTGCCAAGCACAGTGCACTGTTCTGGTAGAATATTTTATCCCACAAATGTCTGTAATATCTAAAGCTGTTTTTCATAGTGGATAAATAAATTGATGTGGTGTCTGAGTTTTTATCCAGTGAGAATCGATCTGGACTTTTCTTCCTTTTATCACTGATTTTGAATTTAATTGTCTACCTGTAAGCATCTCCGATTGATCACACAAAATAAATGCCATGCAGCTTTGAGCACAAAGGATTGGATGGTAGCAGTTGCACTGTTTACATCATTTGATAATAGCTGTAAGTCTGTGTGTATAAATTATGAGGGAACAACATTCTTCATGAAAAATGTTCACTTTGGTTTTATAGTCTGTTCCACATGCACAAAGTCTGTGCTGCTGTAACTGGACTCTGATTTCTTTTGATAACTTCAGTTGTCAGAAAGTATTTCTACAAAGCATGTAGTTTGGACATGCTGCAAGAGGTGGACTGTTCAATTTGACTTTTGCACTGCAATCTGTGCAGGTGTTACACATTTTGGGATGTATGAGGGTATGTTGCCAGTACCAATATCCCTTTCCTCTGCTTTCCTTATCTTTCATAAGCTCCTCACAGGACTCCTCTGGACCCTTTACTGCCCTTCTCTGGACTTGCGCCAACACTTCAAGGTCGGTCCTGACCTGAGTTTTTGTGCTCTTCAAGTTGGTCAGTTTAGTAACCTTATTTTAACTATCTTGGGTTGAGATTGGTATCCAAGGTAGGTAGCATAAATCTATTTTTTTAGGGATGGCTAGTTTATGTTTGAATGTTAAACTCAGGTGAAGTGACTCCAGTCCCAGAATCCAAAAAGCATTATTTACTGTATGCATTTCTGATGCTATAATTCTATTTATAGAAGGAAACAAACATTTGATTAAACACCTGGTCCAGAATGTGATAACCTTTATATTAGGCAGAACTTTAAAGCAAAAGAAGAGAAGATAAGAAAGGATTTTTTTTTGTTCAAAGACAGATAGAAATGATTGAACCAAGATTGATATTGACAGCTGTTTTCACTGTTGTACTTCTAAAAGTGGCAAAAATAGTCACTGTACTATATTGCAGTAATCTGAAGGAGCAGTGACTTGTGTAAAACAGTCTGCCTCTGAGAAAAACAAGAAAATGTAGAATATTCAATGCAAAGCTTGTCTGTGTTTGTGGGACACAGTCATCTCAAGCACCATCACTGCTTGTTAAGGATCAAAGACAATTCATTGCAGTCAATGGAAACTGTAAGAAGTTGGTAGATTTAGGACTACTCATGCCCCCTGTGATTCATGGGGGATGAGAGGGGAAAAACAGGGCTGTTCTTTGTCACTGTATTTCTTTCCCTTCCAACTCTGGGGCAGAAAGTTTCCTATAAGTACAAACAAGTATGTTACGGTTAATCTTAATAACTATAGTACATATGGGCAGAGACAAAATATAGTGCACTCTCTGTCCTTCAAATGTCACACAATTGCCACATTATTCAATTTGGAGTCCAACCTTAAAAAACCTTTTGCTCAGAAAATTGGGAGTCCAGCCTTTTGCTCACAAAAAACCAGGGTGTAACAAAGAAGGTCTAAAAACTAGTTTTGTTCCCCTGCACACAGGTACTTAGAGCTTTTTTTTGCAGAGGCTATGAAAAAACAGTTTAGTCAGAGAAAATATAATTCTCAGTGCAAAGCTGATGGTTCAAGTAGTGAGGTGGGAATATATGGTGGTACCATGCATCCCTCTGCTGAATAAGTGAAAATGAGAAGAGGTCTTAGTTGCAGAAGCCTGTTCATTGGGTTTTTTTCTGTGCTGTAGCCACTTTAGGGGAGAACAAGTGGTGACAGCAGCATATCTATGTGTTAAAAGGCTGTTCCTTAGTTTCTTTTAAATTTAAAGATTTTTTTAACAATTAAAATCATTGGAGAAATAGAACTGTTTATTGAATGCATATTATATAAAGAAACTTGTTAGACAATCAGACACTGTTGTTTTCATATGCAGTAACATATAGCTGTAAAGCTTTCCCACATATTAGAGTTGTGGCAAGAGTTTAGGGTATTTTAAAATGTTCTTCTCTTAAGAGAATGTGCTAGACAGCTTTTTTAGTAGTGGTGTAAGATGAGGCAAAGGGCTATAATTTTGCAGTTACCCTTAGCTGTACAAGCCATGAAAGGGTAAAATTTTGCCTCAGCTCTCAACAATGCAAGATGGACTTCAGTGTTGGAAATTAAACCAAAAGGTCTATCTGCTCACTTCTTATTTTCACAAACACTTTCCTCACTACAAGTGAAGCCAGTGGATATGGGAAAGAAGAAACATAACCTCACCTGTGCTGGGGTTCCTAGCACTGTTCTTAGGGCTACACCTCAGCCAGTGCTAATTAAATAGGGAAAGCTTCAGCTGAATCTTTCATTTGCACAGGACAGTCCTCTTATCAGAAGCAAAGAAATTGATATATAAAA